>QTSX02007106.1:0-600000 GCA_014839935.2 Entomophthora muscae
TGTTTTGATGTTATTTATCTGTGTTTGATGTGCTGGTGTGTCACATTAGGATTATCAATGGCTTTTATTTCCTGTTATCAACATAAAAAACTTTCACAGGGTGATTTATTTGTTTTTTGTGACTTCAGTTTGCTTTAATCTAACTTTGATGTGTCTATCTCAAAAGCTGTGAAAAGTACAGTATAAAAATGTTGATAATTGAGATTTAAAAATAGATTATTATGTAGTATTAACTGTTGTACATGATAAAAGTGATATTTATTGATTAGATACAAATGTGGATTTATTAAAAGTTAAGTCTATATTTAGTAGTTTACTAAATATAATGAAGCTGTGAAAGAACATTAGAGTACAGTACTTTTTACGCCTGTTGAGATAGGCACACCAAACTCAGTTTATAATGTTTAGATTTCATACTAAAGTAAAACACAATTTATATTACTTAAAAAATATAAGCAAATAGATTCAATATTCATTTGATGTGCAGCTTATGTTTGCTCTGAACTGAGTTTGGTGTGCTGATCTCAACAGGTGTCATGAATGACATTTTGCTTTTGATAATGAACAAAAGTCAAAAAGCAAGAATCAAATCTTGGTCCCCAGGAAATTTGGCCTGCCAGCCCAGAGGGCCAAGAGCTCAGCTGTCTGTGTTTTTTGGGCTCAAAACTAAAGGTTATCTGATAGCCTGCCAAGTCAAGGAGATTTTCTGAATAAATAATGGTCCACCATAAAGGGTGTGCCACCAAAGGCCCAGACCTACGCAGAAGCAGCTGCCTGCCTAAAGGAGTTTAAGGAAAAACCTGAAGACAAATCTCTAAAAAGCATCAGTCTACACCAGTCCCCAGCATCTAAACTGCAATGTATTTGGATGGGCTGTGTGATGCAGAAAATAGAGGCAAAGAAATAGAGTGTTGCCACTTTTATTCATCAACACCAGCCTACCCAGGATTAGCGCCCTTGCAGCCCCCTCAAAATGCCCATTTCTCAATGAAAGAATTCCTGCAGACCTAAATCTTACAAATTTTTGGAGACACAAAAGTTAATAGTAAGAAGACCCTGCTATGATGAGAAAGGTGGTATTGTCATTCTGATAATAAAGTTCAATCAACCTTTGGTTCAAAAAATCCTACCTTATCTAGTTCTAGTATTCTATCACCTTCACTCCAGCCCCGCAGACTCAAAGGCCCCTGCCAGTTCTACTGAAGAACCTGTGGCCCCTCGCCTGTGTTATTTTGTTCACCTGGATCACCCTTTGGGCCTGTAAATTTTACTGAGTATCCTCCAAATCCTGCCTACTCTGAGTTTAACCTGGAGAATATACTTATTGCTGGCTTGTTGGCAAGACCCAGAACCTCAAACATTCAGACCTAAAGAAAAGTGGTACACTGTTAAGCCTAGATTGTTTTGAGACAAGTACAACTAACTACCTGCCTATTTTGTACCAATTCCTCTTCCTCTGATCCTGCGGCCCAGCCGTCCGTAAGAAACTGTTGCTATCACTGATGCCACCTCCACCCAGCTTTTTTGGGTATTTTATATAGCTCTAACTGGCTTAGTGGACTCTGTGGTACCCACCTCCAGCCCTTGATCCTTGCTTTGCTGATCTCTATCCTATGTTATCAAGTTGGCTCCCATCCTATGGTGGGCCCTACCTTCTAGCCTGGTGGTCCCTCCACCTGCGTCAAACAGTGCTCCCACCAACACTTGATATCCTGACAACAGGTGTGAAAAGTACAGTTATGATTTATTGTTAAGATATAAGCTAAATACAAAGATTGTAATAAGCAATATTCAAGCATCAAGAAAGATTACATTTATTTCAAAACAGAGGAGTCAACCTCCGGCAAAGTTCCACAAGAGACTCCATGCCACTTGAACTGAATTCCCCACCACTTGAAGCCAAATGGGGAAGTCAACTCGAATTCCCAAACAAGGCAACAAGAATCACTGACAATTTAATCCAAAATAGCAACTTGATTTAGCACGTGGCTCATTGACAGGATCAAGTCACCCCCTACACAATCCAATTGAGTGATCGTCTCAATCTTGTTCCCATTAATGATCCACCAATACTATATAATCTCACATCCCAATAAAGATATTATCCAGTTTCCAATCATTTTCCTCTTGTAACTCTGCTAATACAGCACAGTTATGATATTTAGTTTGTTTTGAAGTTTTTGTTTTATAATCAACAAGAGCATCAATTAGGACATTTTAAAAGAATGATTTTAAATACACATGATAAGAAAATAGGGACATTTGTCCTATAAAGTTATGGCTTAAATTGTGGAGCTTGTGTATTAGAGTCAGTATTACATAAATATATTCACTTGTAGATTAAGGTAACATCGTTATGAGCAGCCTTGATTTGGGAAAGCTTAAAAAGCAGAAAATAATTTGGGAAATATGAATAGCGAAATGCTGCTTGGTGTAATAACAAATTGCTGAGAATAAAAATAAGCTAGGGGTGACAACATATTAAGGCATTGCCAGCTTATCATTCCAAAACACATCAGTTCCATTATTAACCGCAGGCTTTAGATCAAGCAAGCGACATACTAAATTGTACACCTCTACATTCTGGAATGGCTCCAAGAGAACCCCCTTTTTAAAGGCAGGCCCCTTGGCAATAAACATTGCCCGCATATCAGGATGTCGATTATCAAATCCATGTAGACCTCGCACGTCACTATACTGCTCGAAGTGGGTGTAAACCTTACGTGTAGCAAAAGACCAACCCTATAATTAAACCATTAGTCAAGCAACAAGCCTAATGTCACAAACCGATTCTTGGATACAGAAGATAGGCGGCACCCGAGCATTGTGTCCATAATGAAAGTTCTCAGGAATATCATCTTTTTTATAAACACTGAAGTTCGTTGAAAGACTAGCATTTTTAAGCTGCTGGTAAATCAAATCGGTGTCTTTTTCATCCTTTGGTGTTAATCCAGCATATGGGAAAATATGGTGTGATGCTATCAGGTCCATGTCTATGAAATCATCCAAATGTATTACACGCTCGGGGACGATTTCTGCCATTCCGTGGTCGCTTACAACAATCACATTAACAATGTGACTCAGATTACGGCTATTAAACCCATCCAAAAGTACCCCAAGTGCGCGATCGACTTTGGTTATAGCAACCCTCGTTTCATTGGAGTTAGGGCCGAAATCGTGCCCTGCAGTATCTACATCAGGTATATAAGCCCCGAGGAAAGTAGGCCGCTCAAGGGAGGGAAGATCTAACCACCCTAAAAGCTGAGGAGCCTTATCCTCCAATTCGAACTCTTTTTCAAAAGGCTGAAGATATGAAGACATAACATTTTTATGTGAAACTTCAGAGCCTGGCCACATGTGTACAGCACTATATTGTCCTTGAAGAACAGCGCTCGTCCAAATCTATTTTTAAACCATAAATTATCTGTTGATTCTTTGGTAGCTTACAGGCTCACCGCCCCACCACTCTGACTCGATGTTTGAAGAATGGTCTCTGTAGCTAAAGGTCCTATTCAGCTTCACATCAAAAAAGGTATTTCCGACAATCCCATGAGAGTCAGGATAAAGCCCAGTTGCCAGTGCATAATGATTAGGAAAAGTAACTGTCTAATAATCCAATATAAATACAAGTAAAGGAGTAGTGAATACCGGGAAACTTGGCACCATAAACTTAGCCCGAGAACCTGCATTAACTGAAATAAAATTTAGATAAGAAATAAAACAAAGCATATAATTTTTAGAAAAACTTAGAACAAAAGTGCTTACTTATTCTTTTGAGGTTCGGGGTCAACCCCCGATCAAGATAGTCAGCACGAAACCCATCGATTGAAATTAAAATGGTGGTTGGTTTGAAAACATGTGTTCCGTTGCTCAGTTGGGAGGAAGCCCCAGATGAAACCGACTCGCCTTTTCCGAGGACAAATATATAGAGTGTTGTAATAATTAGGGGTATTGACAGGAGACTAAGCTTTTTCCAAAACCAGTTCCGTTTCTGAGATACCAACGCACCCTGTAAAACTTAGTAAAGATTCACATGAATATAATAGACATACGTTTTCTTTAAGCAAGTAATCGCCCTGCCCTCCAAAATCATCGGAATCTGGGATAGTTTGGTAACCATCCCTGGAAATCGGTCTGTTCATATTGACTGGAACGGAATTAGTAAAGTTGGTCGAAGGGGAAGAAATTCTTGTGCGCCCTTCTCGTTTACGTGTACCCAGTCGATTTAAAATAAAGACTATCTTATAAGTTGGATGAGGAACAAAAATTCGGCAGGATGGCTTTATTTGTTTATGACTGCGCAGATTTGATCTCTGCTTTCAAGGTGAAAATGTATTCTCATGCCCCTGGACTCAGCAAAAATATAAAACCTAAGCCAGTTTTGCACCTTGGAATGCTGTGGATATTCGGAGGGGGAGCTATCCATCGCATCCCGCTTGGTTAGATTACATATGTAAATCAGCTTGGCACCGCGGGTCTAAAGCTACGTCAAATCCTGCAAAGTATTAATATGTAACGCTATTATTTGCGAGCGAAATTCGCCTCGAATCTCGGAATTCTAATCCCAACCGACCTATTTTTCGCTCCTCATGCACTGGTGTAAGGGGAACTACAAAAGTACCAAAAATAAAGTAAGAGGATTAAGAACATTTTATTTAAACTGAACTAAATCCACTTTTATAGCTAGCCAATAGTGTTACAGTAGTTTTAAAAGTTATGGCGACAAGCGAAAACAATCCAGATTTAAATGAAATTAAAAATAAATGAATTTATATTGATTTACAATAGATTTGGGTTCAGTTCAATTTCGCTTAAATCTGAATTCATTTCGTTTAAATCTGTGTTCATTTCATTTGTTGCCATAGATTTTAAAACTACTGTAACCAATTCCTTCAAATCTGATGAATTCACAGCTAGCACTGTCACACTGTCACGAGTGACAAACTCTTATCAACTATGCTTATTGAAAAGCCTCAACTACGAAACTTGAACCCTGGCATCTCACGGGCCGCCAGCCCGCAGGGCCAGCCACCTGGCCGCCTGCAGTTTTTTGGGCTCAAACCAGAACAGGATTTGACTTTGGAAAGTCCTTTGAAGCTTGATGAACCAAATGTACTTACGCCAATACTCCCCACACTAAAGAGTCCTGATAAAACAACCAATCAACGGACGGGTCCAACAAGAGATCACAAAATAACTCAGGCCCACACAGAAGGGGAAACAGAGAATTTTCCCATAGAACGCGGGCCACCCAGAAACGACCAATCCCACAACCTGACTAGGGAATTTGAGCATTCTCAGTTCAAACCAGCCAATGAAATAACCCCTGTGATTGATGCCACCAAAGACTGAGAAGACCTGGTAAATGGGAAAACCCGGGCCAAAGGAATTTGTGAAAGTTTTACCATGACAGATGGGCATACTTATACCCTGGACTGCCAGGAAGATGCCTATTGTCATTCTTGCAATAAAGTGACATGAACCTTTGGTTCAACCAGATCATACCATACTTGTTGTTAGTTTTACTTCATTTACAGTCTACTCCTCGCGGCTCCACACCCCGTGCTCACCTACCCCAAGAAACTGCAGACCAGCCGCCCAAACCTTACCGTCCACCAGGAGCTCCCTTCGTCCCAGTACATTTTACTGAGTACCCACCCAACCCGGCGTATTTGGAGTTTACTCTGGAGGAGATCCTAATCCACGACCCTGAAGCTAGAACTAGAGAGACGGAAGTCCTTTACAGAGAAGGCACCAAAATTATCCAGCCCCCTCTGTTATTCCGAGACAAGTATAATTTCTGGCCTGCATATTTGGTTCTAATGACACCGCCCCTCACCCCGCGGCCCAACCACCCGCAAGAATCTGTTGCCACTAATGAATCCACTTCCACCCAGGTATTTGGGGTGATGTATATCACCCTCACTGGATTGGTTGATTCCATGGTGCCTATGAGCGGACTTTGGGCAGTCCTTGGAAAATTGGTATCTTATATTGTAAAGTTAGCCCCAATCTTGTGGTGGGCCCTCCCTGCTGGGCCCGCAGGCTGTCTGCCCGCAAGTCCTCAGGAACCCCCCACAGGTTGGATCCCTGACATTATGGCAATCTACCTCAAACACGGTAACCTGGGCCCCAAGATATTGTTAACTCTTGGGGCATCTTGTATGCTAATTTTATTGATTTCAGCTTACTATGCGTACAGGTTAGCTACCAACCTAATCACCTCAGTGACCCAACACCAAATCAGCCCAGAACAGAAAGACGCCCTGCTCGGCGAGGAGAAGACCAAGACCCCAAACTTGCAGGTGCAGAACTTAATAGTACACCAGACCATGACCCGGGTAGACATACCCCAGATGGGGAAGCTCACCCTAGAAAAAGCCAGAAGAGCGATGCCAGTCCTCTGCCTCCATTTTCAAGCCAACAAAAACTCCAATAACACCAAGAAATTCCTTGGAGTAGCCTCCATGCTCTCCGGCAATGCCCTGGACTGGTTCGGGAAAGCAACCACCAAGGATGTCAAGTTCTGCCTAGACTACTCCCAATTTGAGAGCAAACTGATGGGCACAGGCGACAACCAAGACACCCGCCATCATGCCCTGATCAGCTTACTGGACATCCAACAAGGACCACACTCGCTGCAAGCTTACACCGACAAGTTCCTGAAATTGAAAGCCAGAACCCAACTCGAGGACGAGCTATCAGCCATCTTGTACCGCCGAGAAGCCTTCCCTGCCCTGAAGGAGCTCCTCAAGCACCACCCCCCTACGCTTGGCCTGGATGAATTACTCCTCTTGTGCAGAGGGTTGAGCCTCAACCAAGAAGGCACTCTCTTTTCTGCTCAGCGTGCAAACCGAGCCCCAACACCCAGCAGACCAGGAATGTCCCCTGATGAACTACAGTGCCACTACCGTTGTCAGGAATGCCTTTGCTTTAATTCCTGACAACAACAACAAAGTCTTTGTCAATCCTGGGTTTGAAATCCCTCTTCCTAAGTTGGTCTTTTCATCAACTCCTAAAAAGGAGTTTTTAGTATGTAATAACTGTTCTAAATTACTTTTTGCTGTCCTGGAATCAAGTTCAGAGGTCTCCTGTGTCAACAGGGGGATTGAACCTGTGTCCTCTCAGTCGCCTATGGATCACCTAGATAATATTAGTATTTTGAAGTCAAATTTACCTTTCTTGATGCGCAAAATGACTGCCTGTAGCCAATCAGAAGTTACAACGGGTCCTGGGACTTTTGAATTTGTTTTCAATTCAAACAATAATAATGCTAAGTTATTAGAAAGCTCTTACTTGATTTAAATCAAGTAAAACCAATATCAACCACTTCTGTTCATGCATCTGCTTCTAGATGCCTCCCCTAAACTGTTGGTTCTCCAACAGCGGGAGTAAGTAACACCCAGCTGTTTGGAGAAGCCTCAGCTGGGGTTAGATAAGTTAAATCTTTTGAAGATCTAAATCAAAGCTCCCCCTGCCAAGTTCTTCCCCAACTTATCCCCAAATTCCCCTGATTATTTGCAAATTGGACACCAATGACAACCTATATAAGGCTCCAGCTTTCAGCATTATTACCTGGTCAGTTAATAAAGTCAATTTGCCAACCTAGTTGATTTTCCTTTTTCCTGCTATCAAATCCTGAAATCAAACACCATGATGCTACCCAAGTCATCCCAATGGGGACCATTTAGGTATAAATGGTTAGTTTGGTTGCTCCTTGTACAGTTCCTTACTGCAAGCCTATCTTTTGGAGCCAGAGCAGATTCTGGTTTGCCTCCTCCCAATTACTTGGACAAGTTGTGGTGCCGAGTGGTACCAGGCATATGGTACACCGCCACCCCACTGTCACTGAATCCCCCAATCACAGAGGAACCACAGATCACGGGGACCAGTCCGCCCAGTCCTTCCTTGTTTCATCCCATGGCTTCTGTTTTCCTCCTAAGTTATCTTGGAGCTTACTTCCTGTTGAGAAGATTTAATCCCCTTTTAGGTCAATATTGCCTTATTGGAGAATTTTTCCATATGGGGATGGTCTCCCTTCCAATTGGTTCTCTAATCACCGGGTTGAACCCATCCGCGGCCATACACCTTTTGGGTGGTATGTTTCTGAGCGGATTGGTTCCTGACAACCGTGAAGGCTTGTGCTTTTATTGCCAAAAGCCCAGACACCTCACCAAGGCTTGCCCCAAGAAGAGTAACCCCTCAGTTTCCTTGGCGCAAATAAACACCTCTACTCAATTATACAAATTTATCCAAGTCAAAGTTACAGTAGTTTTAAAAGCTATGGCAACAAGCAAAAACAATCCAGATTTAAACAAAATTAAAAATAAATGAATTTATATTGATTTACAATAGATTTGGGTGCATTTCAATTTCATTTAAATCTGAATTCATTTTGTTTGTTGCCGTAGATTTTAAAACTACTGTAAGAACATCCACTACATCCCAGACTGTTGGAGCTTTCATTGATACCGGAGCAGAGGAGAGTTTTATCAATGCCACCCTTGCCAAGGACCTTGTACTGGAGGCCACCAGCAAAAGCGTCAAGGTAATCATGGGAAACAGCTCCCACAACTTGGGTTTCAGGTGCGCCACCAAATTGCCCCTGAAAATTAGGCAGAACTTGTACCCAGTGTTTCCCATCATCCTGAAAGTGTCAAGATTGACAATTCTTCCCCTCTGGAAACCCAGGCCTGGGAGCGGGATTTGAACCCTGGCCCTGGATCCCTACAGGCCGCTGGGCCTATGGACTGCTGGGCCGCCCGCCCGTGTTTTTTGGGGATCAAACCCCTGCAAGCTGAGGCTCCTGTGAATTCCTGAAGCCAGAATACTGACACCAGCCCAACCATAGTGGCTCCCAAAGAGGAGCCTCTCAAATTGCCTAATGAAGGCAGAGATGGCACCTATGTAAGCTTCATGAGTTTGAAGTCCTCTCAAGCAACCAATCAGGAGCCTACCCAGGAAAGAGGCACGGGCCCGTGGCCCGGCCCCATGACCACAATGCTAAAGCAAGACAATCAGGTAGCCAAATTGAGATTTTTGACCAATGAAAGAACTCCCGGGCTGAGTGCCATTTTGCTGCTTTCAGACCCAAGTACCCAATTCCCCTGGCCCAGCTTTCCCCAATGCCCTGATGAACCCATGGAAAATGTTAAGTTTGGAGGTGGGGTGCTATATAGACCAAAGGACCCCGCGCTCCAAAATTATTGCCATTTTTGAATAAAGGTTATGTTACTTTGGCCTATACAGCTATTACCGTGTTTTGTATTTGCCGTCTATCAGTTCAGCTCAAGATCATCTGGTCTGCCTGCCCCTCTGCCCGCAGTTTTCTGTCCACCTGGTGCTCCCTTTGGGCCCGTTCATTTTACTGATTACCCATTAAAGCCCAAATATAAGGATTACACACCAGAGAAAATCATTGAACTTGACCCATTAGCCCGCATCCAATCCGCTGTCAGATACAACCGCCAAGGCCCGTGGATATTCTCTACCCCCAAGTTATTTAGAGGAAAATTCAACTACCTCCCGGCCTACAACGTTTATATGGAACCACCCGTAGCACCAAAACCAATGCCAGCCTCTTCCCCCGACCTGCCAACCAATCATACCAGCAAGCTTTTTGGTATAGTGTACATCACCCTCACTGGGGTGGTGGACACCATTGTACCGGCTGCTGGCCCGTGGTCTTGGTTAGGAAAGTCTGCTTCTTACCTCTTAAAGTTAGCCCCTCTCTTGTGGTGGGCCCTGCCCACAAAAAACCTGGCCCAAGTTACCTCCAAAACCGGCGGGCCGGCTGCCCAAGAGTGGGTCCCTGACAGAAAGGGCTTCCTCACCCCCTGGTCCCAGAGACACGGCACTATTATGAACTTCTATAATCAAACAGTCGCCTTGAAGGGAGACAATTTGTTTGATGTGGTGCCTTTCCAATTGGGCCCAACCAGTAAGGAACCCAACACACTCCTGACCCTGAGAATGGAACCCAGGGTGGGAAGTCTTCCTGCCCTCTTGGAGAAGTAGAGCCGCGTCTTCAGTGAGGAAGCAGCCACCCAGCTTCCCAGTCACTCAATCTACGACCACGCCATTGACCTGTTACCTGGAACCCAACCACACCACAGCCCCATATACAGCTGCAATCACCGCAAACAAGCAGCACTGAAGACATACTTGGAGGACATGACAAAAAAAGGGTTCATCCGGGTGTCAAAAAGCCCTTGCTCTTCACCCATGCTGTTTGTAGGGAAGAAAGATGGCGGGATCTATCCCTGTATAAACTACCAGAAACTGAACAATATCACTGTAAAGAACTGCTACCCCATTTCCAACGGTGACAACCTATGTGACGTATTGACGGGAGCCCAGGTATACTCAAAAATTGACCTGAGAGACGCCTTCAACCAGATCAGAATCAAAGAAGGGGACAAATACAAGACAGCCTTCAAAACTAGATATGGGTTGTACAAGTACTTGGTCATGCCGTTTGGGTTGTGTAATGCCCCCAGCACTTTCCAAAGGATGATCAACTCTGTCCTTGGCAAGTACCTTGACCAGTTCTGTGTGGTGTATTTGGATGACATCCTCATATACAGCAAATCACATGAGGAACACCTCCAACACCTTGACCAAATACTGGAGAAACTCTCGCAGGCCAACCTACACGCCAAGCTGAAGAAATGCAAATTCTTTCAATCTGAAGTTGAATTTCTGGGATATGTGATGAAGACTGGTGGGTTTGCAATGGCGCAGGACAAAGTAGAAGCTGTAACAGCCTGGCCAGTACCCAAATGCAGAAAAGACGTGAGAAGCTTTTTGGGCCTGGAAAATTATTGCAGGGATGTCATCTAAAAATTTTCTCACATCACCCTGCCCCTGACCTGCCTGTGCTCTGACAAGGTCACTTTTGTCTGGACCCCGGAATGCACCACTGCCTTTGAGACCCTGAAGCTCGCCTTAACCTCTGCCCCAGTCCTTGCCATGCCTGACCCTGCTAAACCTTTTGTGCTGGAGACAGATGTGTCCAACTTTGCGGTGGGCAGGGTCTTTCTTCAGGAATGAGGGGATAGTATGCTACATCCTGTAGCATATTACTCCAAGAAGATGCTACCAGCTGAAGGAAACTACCCAATATATGACAAGGAGATGTTAGCTATAATGAAGACATTGAAGCACTGGCGCAGGTATTTGTGCGGTGCTGAACATCCAGTAAAGGTTCTGACAGACCACAAGAACTTAGTCTACTTCTTCAAACCACGCCAGCTGAACCAACGTCAAGCAAGATGGGTCTTGGAACTAGCCAACTATACCTTGACCATAGACTACAAGCCAGGAAAGGTTAACATAGTACCAGACTCCTTGAGCAGGAGAGCCAACCTGACCCCCTCCTCCACATAAATCAAGGACTACAACACCCACACACTATTAGACCCTGTCAGCCTAGGGATACATCTGAAGTACTTAAAGATTGCCGCCAGCAAACCCAATGTGATAAAAGCCCAGAAACAGGACGCCTACCAGCCAAGCTAGTCAAAGCCCTGACAAAGGACCCAGATTGCCATCACTCAAAGAAAGGATACTTCCTGAAAGGTGTTACTCTGCTGCTCCATAACAGGATCTATGTACCCAAAGGCCCAACCCAAACAAACGTATTGATTGACCATCACAATTCAGAGATGGCCGGCCACCCAGGTAGACACAAATCCCTCTCAAGTATCAAGCAGAACTACGCATGTCTGGGCATGGACAAAGAAGTGGCTGCCTACATCAACGGCTGTGAAACCTGCAGAAGAACCAAGACGCGTTGCTCTAAGCCAGAAAAATTACTGAGACCTCTGGACATCCCTGCTGGCCCCTGGAAGTCAGTGTCAATGGACTACATAGTAGAGCTCCCCCCTTCAAAATCCTTTGACGCAATACTTGTCATGGTTGACTGTTTCACTAAAATGGCCTACTTTGTTCCGACCACTACCCACTGCACGGCAACTGAGACTGCCAGATACTTCCACAACTGCATCTTGACACAACACGGCACCCCAGAAGAAATCATCACCAATAGAGGACCCCAGTTTATCTCCCACTACTGGAACCAAGTGATGAAGGACCACAGAATAAAACATTGTGTGTTGACCTCCTACCACCTGCAGACGGATGAACAAACTGAACGGTTCAACCAAATCCTGGAACAATACCTCCAATGCTATGCCAACACTGACCAGGACAATTGGGCCGAGATGCTTCCCATGGCCCAGTTTGCATACAACAGTAAAGACCACACCTCCACTGGGATGTCTCTGTTCAAGGCCAATTATGGGTTTGATTCATCATGAGACCCTAGCATTGGCAGTAAGGAACAGAAAACAGCAGGATAAACTTGGATTGAACAAATACATACCACCCAGGAAGCCTGTCTAAGGAACTTGACCCGCGCCGTTAAGACCTACAAAGTGTTTGCCGACAAGAAAAGAGTCCCCAGGAAACCTCTGGAAATAGGCAATAAAGTTTACCTCAACTCACAGAACATTCCCCTACATGTACCCAGTAGAAAGCTAGACCACTGCCGCTGTGGCCCTTACAAGATTCTAAAGCAAATAGAAGAAGTGGCATACAAACTAGAGCTGCCGCCTACTTGGAAAATCCACAATGTCTTCCACCAATCACTGTTATTCAAGAAAGAAGGAACCTCCCTCCCCCACAGAAGATAAAGACCAACCCTCCACCCATCCAAGAGGGGCGCTCAACCAAATACAAAGTAGAGCATATCCATGGACACCGCCTCCACTACAAGACCCCACAGTACTACATCAAATGGGTAAGGTACCCCCCAAAGAAAGCACCTGGGAACCGGTCTCCAACCTACCTAACGTACAAGAAGCCATACAGCAATACCTGGAAAAGGGGACCAGGAAGGAGGAGGGCACTAGGAGAGAAGGGGATGATGTCACAAGTGACAAACTCTTATCAAATATTCTTATCAAAAAGCCTCAACTACAAAACTCAAACCCTGGCATCTTGCGGGCTGCCAGCCTGCAGGGCCAGCCACCTGGCCGCCTGCAGTTTTTTGGGCTCAAACCAGAACAGGATTTGACTTCAGAAAGTCCTTTGAAGCTTGATGAACCAAATGTACTTACGCCAATACTCCCCACACTAAAGAGTCCTGATAAAACAACCAATCAACAGGCGGGTCCAACCAGAGATCCCAAAATAACTTAGCCCACATGGAAGGGGAAACAGATAATTTTCCCATAGAACGCGGGCCACCCAGAAACGACCAATCCCACAACCTGACTAGGGAATTTGAGCATTCTCAGTTCAAACCAGCCAATGAAATAACCCCTGTGATTGATGCCACCAAAGACTGGGAAGACCTGGTAAACAGGAAAACCCGGGCCAAAGGAATTTGTGAAAGTTTTACCATGACAGATGGGGATACTTATACCCTGGACCGCCAGGAAGATGCCCATTGCCATTCTTGCAATAAAGTGACATGAACCTTTTTTTCAACCAGATTATACCATACTTGTTATTAGTTTTACTTCCTTTACAGTCTACTCCTTGCGGCTCTGCACCCCGTGCTCACCTACCCCAAGAAACTGTGGACCAGCTGCCCAAACTTTACCGTCCATCAGGAGCTCCCTTCAGCCCAGTACATTTTACTGAGTACCCACCCAACCCGGCGTATTTGGAGTTTACTCTGGAGGAGATCCTAATCCACAACCCTGAAGCTAGAGCTAGAGAGACGGAAGTCCTTTACAGAGAAGGCACCAAAATTATCCGGCCCCCTCTGTTATTCCAAGACAAGTATAATTTCTGGCCTGCATATTTGGTTCTAATGACACCGCCCCTCACCCCACAGCCCAGCCACCCACAAGAATCTGTTGTCACTAATGAATCCACTTCCACCCAGGTATTTGGGGTGATGTATATCACCCTCACTGGATTGGTTGATTCCATGGTGCCTATGAGCAGACCTTGGGCAGTCCTTGGAAAATTGTTATCTTATATTGTAAAGTTAGCCCCAATCTTGTGGTGGGCCCTCCCTGCTGGGCCCGCAGGCTGTCTGCCCGCAAGTCCTCAGGAAACCCCCACAGGTTGGATCCCTGACACACACTCCCCCATTAAACTAAGCATAGTAGAGTTTATATTGTGAGAAATGGGGAGCAGGTTAGGAAAACAAAACCTTGCTCTCAACCATGGCCAGCACCATGATCTTGGCAACAATCAAAGGTTGTCATGAGCAACCCCATGTAACCAAAAAGGGGGAAAGAATTAGCTGATGCCCAACTGCAGCAGATAAAATGAATGGTTAAGGGGTACTAACAAATTTCAAACTTTATTAGACTAGAGAATCAAGAAGCATTGGCTAATCACAGTAGGGCATGCCACTTTGAAAATGGCACTTCAATTTACGCCATCTCAAATTTAATTTGAGATGGCGTTTTTTGTGTCAGTGATTTTGAATCACAAAAAATAAAATAAATAATAAAATAGTTAAAATTCACTTATAATTTTATAATGCAGCATCTATAAAGTATACCATCTCAATTTCATCATTTCAAGTCAAATTAATTAAATCTTATTTTGCTAACTTTATTTACATATGAAATCACTCAGTGTGGAGCGTGTTAACACCATCTCAATTTTACGCCATCTAAATTTACGCAATTTATCTTAAACTAAAATAAGCTTATTCCCACACTAAATCAAAGCCTGTTGTATTGAATCAGAATATGTTCCTATAGTATTAATACAAATAAATTATACTAAGAACAACTTAAAATAATTCAACTATGGTTGTGATGCAGGGTGCCACCTGCAGATATTACCATATTGAGACTACTACCCTATAAGAAAAAGTATAGGGAACTGCTGCCCTTTCTTGCGTTTTGATTGGAGAGTTATCTATTGAAACATAAAAATCAATTTCTGATTAGCCACTAATTGACGTACCTGCAGCTAACCACAGATGTGTTGGAGAGTGACCCATTGTGGTGACTTTCATTGAGGCAATTAGTGACCAATCTATGTATCTGCAGCTAGCTGCAGATACATAGATTGGTCACTAATTTCCCCAATTTGTAATTTGGTATAGAGACCTTCTCTCTCTTACCAACAAGTAAGACACCCCCAGATGAACATTCTGAACTCCTGTTTTAGACCTAGTTCCAAAAAATTGGCCCTACTTTTGCTGCAACCACCTGATCCAGAGATCACATGTTTAGATGTTCACATCTCACCCAATCTAAGTCCTTTCTCTCTGAATATTCTCCAAAATGTATCACCCCATAAGAATAGCTTAGTTCCTGACCAGTCCAGATTTCAGTCAGGATGACTCACCCTTTCTTTCCCCTCCCCCACTTCCAACTATATAAGGCTCTCAGATAGCCCCAATAAAGACATCATTGAATAGAACATAACAACCAACTCAATATTCTTAGATTAGTTGCAGAGCTCAAATAGAGAAGTTATGTTGTAAAAGAAGATAATAGTCCTGCTGTGTTCCCTCAGTTGATTCTCAGCTACTCCAACCTTACCCTTAGAACCCTTGAGCAACACAGATAGAAAGCTTGAGCATCTTCAGGCCATCTCAGCAGCACTGTCAACCAATGTATGAGCCTTCTTCAATAAACTATTGACCTTCTTATTTTTTCAGTTTTGTCATTTTTTACTTTTATTTAGCATTTGGTACAAATATTTGTTTATTTTAAAGTATATGACATAGCTATAATAGATGAAAATAGTTGTTTTTGTGTAGATTTTGACTTTTGCCATTTACGCAGCCTTGTTGCTTCTAATTGACCCCCTTTTTTATTGCAGATTTAAAATTACAAGGCCTTTTTTGAACTGTAAATGGTTTTTAAATTTTAATTTTTTGGAGTTTTCTGGTTTTTTTTGGAGTTCAAAAAAACTAAATTTTTAAAACCTGTTTTTCATAGTTGTGATGCCGTAAATTGAAAAGATGTTTTTACTATAAAATTGAGATAGCCAAATTTTGAGATGCTGTATTTTGATATAGCGTTTTTTGAGATGCAGTTTTTGAAATGGAATGCCCTACCCTAATCACAGATCTTGCATCAATTTAGGGGGTTGAAATTTGGATAGGATGAGGGTTGAGCAGCATAACAACTGGCCAATGGTATTCAAACGGGATCATATCCTTTGATGCAGGAAAACTTAACAAATTTTGAATGTATAGTGTCAGGGCCCAGAATGCCCTAGACAACCAGCTAGCCTACATGTAGATAAAACAACCAACAGCGTGGAAAGTATTGTCAACTGCCTTCCTGGGAGAAAACCCCCTTTCTGACTGTGGATGACCAGGGGTTTGCAAGGCCCACTTGCCGCAAAACCCTGGCATTGAGATTAAACACAAAATTGGGTCTATCTATTATCAGGAAATGGTAAATTGGGAAAGCAATCATTTGATTGTGCAATTGGGCGCTCAGTTGCTCACAGGTTCTAAGCATAGCTGTGACACCTTGACATGCTGCAGCCAAACCAAGGTTCATGTTATACCAGCCAATGTCCTTCCACCTCCAGGTCCAAGTGTGCAATTTATGAGCCAAATCACAAGTAACACTAAAAACAATGCCACCAGGACTCTGGTGGCACAAAAGGCTAAGTATTCCCCAGTAAGTATAGATAGCAAGGAGGAGAAGCCTTGCTCAGTGTTGACATCTTAAAATAAACAACTTAATGCCCAGGACCCATTATTTTCTTGCAGGAATTATCTATTTTTGCACCAATATAATCATTCTGTTTGCATCTATTTGCAAATCTACTACACAATACAGCTGTGCCTATTCCTGACCTCCTAGTTCTGTCCTGTCACTTTGGTTAAGCCACCTTGCATCATTAACTTGTAGTTCTTCCTCTTTCACCACCTGGATCTTCCTCCTGGCCACTCTAGAGTGTCAATTCCGCCTACCATGAAGGAGATTCCTTTCACTCCCCCCTGTTCAATGCGCCTCCTGCCCAAGACTTCAGTAAGTTGGGGTTCATTTACATCACAGTATTGGGGCTGGCTGATCAGGTTGTGCCCCATACAGGAAGTTGGCATCCTCTGGCTAATGCTGTGAAGTACATTTTCAGGATTGTACCAATTGTGTACATGTCTTTTCAGGCCCAGACCGCCTCCCCTGTGGGAGTCCAGCCGGACTCTGGTATGTGCTGTGACAACCATTTTGTGAAATTATTTCATGCATGGTGGGTTCCTGACACTTTCCCAAGTTAACCCTGATCAACTCTGCTGTGACCTCTGTACTGTTGAGTACATCAAGGACTACCTGTAACAATTCACTCATGCTGCAATATGCCATAACAGGGTACATCTGGGGCGCATCCAGAGCCTGGTACACAACCAGGTGATACTTATGAGAGAGGGGGCTAAAATAACTAAGTTTGGCTCCCATCCTGGTGAGATGAACCACCAGGATGCTGCCCAGTGGAGTACTGGGATGGCCGCTTGGAGAGGGGACCAGAGAGGGGACATAGGGGACAACTGAAGGAATTAAGCATTCAGCCCCATCAGTGCTAGTCTGGCAAGCAACCAGGGCGTACAAGCGGGGGCAGGAGACAGCTTCACAGGTGCTTGAAGAGGTACCAAGTTGTTCCCATCCAAGCTAGGAGGGGTGGACACCGGCATTTCCTCTAATGTGGGGGCGGGTACAGCATAGTCATCAGCATGGAGGTCCATGGCATTGCAGGTTAAGCTCTTGACCACAGCCTCCCCAGAGATGAAAAGATCACCAGGGAGGTGCAGGAAACTAGAAGGATTGTCCCCCACAAGGTGGGCAGAAGAAGAGATACAAGACCATAGACCAGGGGAGGTAGTACAAAGGAGGAGCAAAAAGGGACTCAGAGAAAACACCACAAATTTAAAACTGGGAGGATCATGGTTGAAATCTCCAAGGAATTTTGAATTCAAAGGTACAAATTTTTGATCTTGGAGTTATAAAAATTTGGTTAAGAAGGCAGCTGCAAGGAAAAACTAAGGGTGGTGCGGGAGGAACACTTGGGGACCTTAACAATGGTCTCGGATATTGCGGGTGAGCGTAAAAGTGAGAGCAAGTTCAAAATTGGGTAAAACAAGGAAGGAAACCCGAAATAATAATAAAATTTATAAGAGCCTTTAAATTGAAATTTTAAGTTTGAACTTGGAATTCAAAAGCGTAAGTGAAAATCACAACAACTAGGTACTAACTCTTTGATTAGAGAGTTCAAAGAGACCGCCAGGTTTGAAATGCACCATATAGTGGTAAGTTTGAAGAAAACAACAACTAACACTTTACTTTGAAAATAGGGGAGCTCTGTTGGAAATCACACCATTAATGCTATTTTGATATGGCCTTCAAATATCGAATGCTGCAAAGATTTGGCTGGTTTTGCTTTCAAGTTTGGGAATTCCTTGTCTTCCATAAATGGGTCTGGGCCAATATCCACCCATTCCGGAATACCATACCTTCCCATGTCAGATCCTAGTATGACCTCACCCCAATGTGACCCCTTCAGCCACTCTGTCTTTCTAATGAGTGATCACTGTCCCTTGTCTACTATTTAAGTAGAATCAATTCTCTTAATAAAGACAAGTTTATCCACATTTGCGTTGGCTTTAATAATCTTCAAGCTTTTTCCTGTCCTTTCTGCCAAAAGGACTTTCACATCTTGTTTTTCAGGAAATTAAGGTATGTGCCCTTAATTTTGCCCTGAAGGCTAACCCAAGGCTAGCTTCAAACCTCAAATCTTTCTTTATAAAGATTTCCTGCTGTGTCCTCCTGAATGTTGTCCCCAGGAGCCAAACACGACAAAATGGTGCTTACTACAGGGGCTGCAAGCCCCTTGGTTACTCTGTTCCCACGCGTATTCTATAGTCCTTCCTCCTTTGTTTCTGAAGTACCCAAGCAACCTACAGTTTTTAGTCCCCCTCTAGAAGAAGACATCACCAATTCCCCCTCAACTCCTATGGTATTGGTTCTGTCCCCTGGGCCCGCGTGGGCCCCCTTCCAGCTTTCTCTCTCAATTACAAGCAAGCTTGTGCTGCCGCCTGCTCCCTTCTCCACTCTGGTACTGTGGCAATGCACACCATCCCTGGTCTCTGTCCCAGGTATGCTTCTGAAGACCTGTACTCCTTCATTTTAGACTTTGGTCCCCCCTGTGTTGATGGAATCCATGGATACAATTGGCGTGTTGGTCAACCAGTTCATTCAACCTGCCCTAGTTCACCATCAACTTGCATTAGGATCCCAGAATCAACTATTAGATGCTTTAGCCACCGCTGTCTTAAACAACCATGCTCAGAATATGGCATATTAAGAATGGTCCCACAGTCTCTTTTTGTGTATTTCCAATAACCAGCACAACTTGCTGGCCTCTCAGAAGTACTTAACCACCTACCTAAATTCCCTTTGTTCCTTGCTCCCTGGATACATCAAGGACTGACTATACAAATTGGATGAGCATCAGGGAGAGTGGCGTGAGAAAATTGAGGCCTTTCTGCTAAATCTTTGTCAGGATTTTGAGACTCTGGTTAGTGAACTTAACCAATTCCAAGAACATGTCAATTCACAACTTGAATTGATGGGAGCTCATGTTGATACTTGGGGCCGCTATCTACAGCATCAATATGGTCTGGATAAGGCTTCACTAGGAAAAAATCTGTACCAATTGCAAAATTATGTGGACAATAGAGTAGCGTCTATTGAGGTGACTCCTCCCGCTCCTCCTGTTGAGGCCCCATCTGATTTTAAAACCAAGGTATGGGAAGCAATAGCCAAACTCAAGGCTACCACTTGACATCAAGCTTCTGTTCAGAAACCCCTCCAGTCAAACCTATGACTGACCCTTGCATTGCCTCACTCACTAATCAAGTTGCTACTTTGCAAGGCAAAATTGAGTATTTGAGGCAACACCTCTCTAATTCTGAGGACTCATCATCTGAAGATGAAGATGAAGAGGAAGAGGAAGGTGAAGTTGCTAATACTCCCGCTCCTGACAATCATGGTTGCTGCCCTGGTTTGGAAGGCCAACCCCGGGTCAACTGCGCACGTGCACCAGATCAGCTTGCAGAAGTAACAAATGATGTAGCTGACAGGCAAGACACATTGGAAAGGGAGGTACAAAACCTCTCCTGCTTTACCAAAACACTGAATAGACAAGTTGTCCCCTTGGTTTCTCAGACCACTTCCCTGACCACCTGCCTTAATGGGATTGCTGGCACCTTGGCATTTCAACAAATCAAGATTGATGAGTTTGGGACTGCTGCCGCCACTGCTTGAGACATTAGTGAGCAAAAAAGCTCTACCTTGAACACTTTAGAGGAAAGCCTTTGACTCCTCTGGGCTAGACAACCTGCTGCTGAATCCAAGCTTGAGGGCAACCCACACATTAACGTCCTCAATCCTGGTGAAAACAGCCAGTCCTTGTCCTTGTCCATTGACCCAAATTATAAGCCAACCTTCAAGCAGATATTTGATCCTAAACCCTCTTCCATTGCTGCTTTTCTGACCATTTACAAAACTGCAATGCGTAGGGCTACTGACAAACTCAAGAAGGAACACATCCTTACCTGCCTCCATCCCACTTTTCAGGAAGTCGTGGTCCCTGAGCTCCCTTCTATTGTCACCTGGGAGGATATGAAGCACCTCCTTATTGAAGAGTTTGGAGGAGACCTCAGCTTGGAAGTCAAAAAAGATGCATTTATGCACATTACCTTTAAGCCCAAGGAAACCCTGGCTGAGTTTGCAGATTGTTTCTACATTGAAGGCCAGCAGTTAATTACTAGTTGACAGTTAACTCCCCAGGAAGCTTATACAGCTTGTTCAAACGCTTTGAAGGTAAGCCAGCTTCTATGTCTACATTTCAAGGCACACAAGGCTTCACTAACTTCCATGAAGATTATTAAGATGCTCCTTCAAGACATGCATTTGACCCACGGGGGTATGGTGGTACATGAAAATAAAGCCAGTAATGCTGGGACTACCTCTTGTACACCGTGCATTATGACACTGGGTGCCAGTGGACAGGCTAAGAGGCAAGGTTGTCATAACTGTGACCAAATAGGGCACCACTTACGTACTTGCACTAATCCCCAAGTGGAAGGTTATGACCCCAAGGAACAGGCGGGAAAAGAGAGGTCAGCTTAGAAACAGAGACGCTCTCTGCTGACCAATCTCCCCTGTCTCCCCCTGATCCTCCTTCTGATGAGGAAGCTCCGTCTTTCTTTGACCCAACTATCCTTCATCTATTTCACAATCTCTCCTGTGATTCAGATTCTGAAGTCTCTGATAGTAAAGATTCTGATAGTTATGGATATTCAGCTCTTGCCGTTCCCAAAACTATTGTAGTCCCTTATAAGCTACGTTCTGGGAAAACTACAACAACTGCCAAGCCTCTTCCTGAAGCCAAAGAAGTTGTCTCTTGCCCATACCTCACTCAATCAAAGAGATCTCCTGTGCTTGTTGAGTCTTCTGAGGAAGCTGCTGAGGTTGCCAAAGCCCTCTTCCAAAACGTAACTGTATCTCTCCCATTGCAGACTGTGTATAAGGAGATTCCTGCGTTACAGTGCATGTTAGCTAAATGGGAAAAGGAGCTAGAGGCTGAGCAAGATGTACTGGCAGTCTTGCCCCCAACAGGAAAAGATATAACCTGCGTAGAGGTATCAATGTAAAAGGTTAAAATCAAAGCCATCTGGAACATGAGTTCTCCAGTCAACATAGTATCTTCAAAACTAATGAAGAAACTTAAGCTGGCCCCTGACCTCAACTACACTCAGTTGTATGGCACAGCTGGCATGGCACAAACTCAGGCCATTGGTGCCTACTCTGCTCTATCCATGAGGTTTGGGAAACTCCTCATTGCTTCCCCTGCTGTAGTACTTGAGAACAAAAGCTACAACCTCTTGGTTGGTACTCAATTCCTTTGAGAGTATAATGGGATTGTGAACTTTATGAGATGTATACCTTTTGCTCTTAGGATATGAGGTCCCTTTGATTTTTGAGGAACCTCCACGCCTCCCAGGAAAACGTCTTAAAACTTGCGTGCTTGAGTACCCCACGGGTATCTTCTCTCTCAAGTATAGGACTCACTCCTCCAACATGTGCACCCCTCCTCCTTCCTGCCCTGCGGAAGAAGGGGTATCTCTTATATCACCAGCGGCTATCACCATTCCCCCAGGCTCTCAAGTGGTGATTAATTCCCAGATTTCTTACAAACTACCTGAAAAATTGTTCTTGGAACTCTACTCACCTGAATCTCTAAGCTGTAAGGAGCCCTGCTTGTGTCCTGGGATTCTAGATCAAACCCACAAAGAGCCTTTACAGTTACTACTTGCTAACCTGACAGCCCTGCTCATGCAAGTGACCCAAGGCCAGGTTGTAGGGCATGGGTGTATACTGGGAGCAGAACAAGTGGCCTCCCTCTACCCCTTTGGAACTTTTAGTGATTTCAATCTACCTGAAGACAATCCACAAGTCCTATCCTTGTTCACTGCTGCTGATTTCCCCCAATTGTCTCCCATCCACCAAAAAGACGTGTTGGACCTTCTTAATCAGTTTACAACATCTTTGCCTCTGGACTTACAGACTATTGCCTGGCTAAAGGAGTCATCCATCAGATTGATACTTGTCATGAATGACATTTCAATACTTGTATTGAAAACCCAAGAGTTAAACCCCGGTTCCCAGAAGGCGGATCCAACCCTCCAGACCAGTCCAGGACCCGCCAATCTGTTAAAAGTTGGGCTCAAATCAGTAAATCACTCCGCGTTCCGCCGGCCTACTACAAAGGACCCTTCAAAAACGACTTGAGTCACACAAAGTGGACAGGGGACCACCAACTCGCTAAATTGTGTACTTGAGCTAATGAGTTACTCTGAGACCTGCCAGTCTCCCAAGGACAATTCCCCAAATGGTCATCAGATTGATGCTAACCTAGAGCCACCAAAGACCCAAACCTATGAAGCAGTTGCAGCTTGCCTTAAGGAGGTTAAACCAAACCCTATTCTCAACTCTGCCAATGACCTGCCGGCATGCCGCCCAGAAGGGTTAGTACAATTGGACTACTCAGGTGACATAGTGAACAGTGGCGGCAAAACAAAGCATCACCTTTCCAATTTTCCAGAACAGGAACAACCTGGATCTGCCGCCCTTGAGACCCCAAGCCAAGACCCACGTCCCGCCAGTACCTTGTCTGCAAACCTGAACCCTGAAAAAATTGAAGGAGCAAAATCCCATGGTATAAAACCCTGGCGGTATGGTGAAGACCATATTGTCATTTTTGATAATAAATTTTTATGAACCTTTGGTTCAAACAAATCTTACCCTATCTAGTCTTAGTGATCTTCCATCTTAATTCCATTCAAGTAGACCACCAGGCCGCCGCCCTCCCCCAAGACCAACCTGCCAAATTGCCCCAGGCATTATACCGTCCCCCGGGAGCCCCCTTTGGACCTGTGCATTTTACTGAATACCCCCCAACCCGGCCTATTCAGAGTACAACTTGGAGACTATCCTCATTGCTGACCCCTTGGCCAGGACTAGAGAAACCAAATACATAGGACGCAAAGGAAAGTGGTACAAAAGGCCGCCAAGATTGTTCAAAGACAAGTATAATTATCTGCCTGCCTACTTTGTTCCTATGACTCCTCCCTTAACCCCACAACCAGACCGCCTGCTGGAACCTACCGCCGTAGCCAAGACCACCTCTACCCAACTGTTTGGAGTACTCTACATTAATTTGACAGGTTTGGTAGATTCTGTGGTCCCTAACTCTGGACCCTGGTCCTTACTCAGGCGTTCTGTATCTTATATTATCAAGTTAGCACCCATTCTATGGTGGGCCTTACCCACCAGCTTGGCTGCACCTCACTCCAAGCTGCCCAATGCCTCTACCTACAACTGGCTTCCTGACAATACTGGGGATGCACCCCCTTTTTGTGCCAAATCATACCGCTGTAGTAGGGTGGAGGATGCTCAAGTGTCTAAAGAACTCAAGCAACTACTAGACGCTGGATTACTGGCTCCTTCCCAAAGTCTTTAGGCTTTCCTGTTACTTATCCTCAATAAGAAAGATGGAGGACATTGCATGGTAATGGACTATTGCCGCCTGAACTCCCTCACTAAAAAAGATTCATATCCCTTGCCCAGAATTGATGATGCTCTCAGACGGCTAGGTGGTTCCAAGTTTTTCTCAGCCATGGATATGGCCTCTTGATACTGGCAAGTTGACTTATCCCCTGAAGACAGAGAAAAGGCTGCACTTATCACCTCAGAAGGCCTTTTTGAACCCACTTGTATGCCCCAGGTACTCTGCAATGCCCCTGCCACATTTCAACAAGCTATGTACTCCATCCTACAAGACCTAAAGCTCTCTTGTGTCCTCGTGTACCTTGATGATATCACTGTATTCAGTGCTACCTTTACTGACCACTTGGAACACCTCAAGGCTGTCTTAATCAAGATCTGCAACGCTGGCTTGAAACTCAAACCCTCCAAGTGCTCCTTCTTTAAAGAACACCTTGAATTCTTAGGTCATGAGGTCACTCAAACTGGAATCCGCCCCATGAATAATAAGGTGGAAGCCATCAACAAGATGTTACCTCCCACAAATCTTTGGAAGATTCAAGTATTACTTGTTATGATGGGCTACTACCAACAGTTCATACCTGACTTTGCTGAACTGAGTGAACCCCTCATTCAACTGCTTTGCAACGTCTCCTTTGAGTGGACTGACAGCCAACAATAAGCATTTGAAGCGTTGAAGGCCAAGCTCAAAGAGGCTCCTATCTCAGTCTATCCAGATTATGATAAAGAGTTTATCTTGTATACTGACACTAGTGGAGTAGCTGTGGGTGCCATCTGTCACAGTAGGTTCCATAATGCCAGGTATTGTCCGTCCAAGTAAGAAGGCATGGAAGGCTGGGAAACCTGTATCAAAATTGACCAAGTTAACGGATTTAAACCAAAAAGTCAATAAAAAATGGGTCATGGCTGCTCCAGTATGCCAGCTGAAACCAGCTCCCCCTTGTATACTGACATTGATAAATTGACGTAATATGAGGGTCACCCAATATAAGCTCATTAATCAGCATGATTGTCAGAAACTGGTCACGCAGGGGTTCTTTGCAACCTGGACTAGATGCTTACTTGAAGATGCCAAAGGAATAGGAGATAAAGACTCAGGTGGTATTGCTTAGTCAATTTTTCTGGTATATATTGAATAATTTTCCCTGTTTCAACTCTAAGAGTTGAGTCCTTCTAAATTTACTCAATAAAAATCAATTATCCCAAGTTCTAATTTTAAATTTTAAAAATGCATCCTGTGCTTGGGTTGTTGCGGTATATCCTGTAAAATATGATTCTGAACAGAATCATTTCAGGAAGATGGGGACCAGCATCTGGAACTTTGTTGTTGGCGCCACAAAATGTTAATTTCATGCCAGCCAATTTTGTAGCTCCTCCCCCCATTCTGGAAAATTAAAATTGTGTCACTTCTCAATGCCCAGAATTCTACGCTGAAGATGCATTGATGCTTTCCCAGGTCATTTATCTTGGTTTACTCTGGTTAGGATTGATTGTTCTAATTAATCCTGGAGTTACAATTGGAAATTTAACAAAAAAATACTTGAAGCTGCATTGGTGGTTAATTATCAATTCTATGTGGATTTGGGTGGTAATTCCCCATCATTTAGAAACAGATTTATATTATCCAGTGATTTCCGTCACACCATCCTAGCCCAACTTGACAACAAAGGCGTGGATTGACCTGTAGCCTACTCTTCACGGGTCCTCAATAAGCACAAGAAGAACTATAGCGTCACTGAGAAGGAATGCCTGGCGGTGCTGCATGCTGTGGAACAGTTTAGGCATTACATTTATGGAACCCACTTCACGGTGGTCACAGATCACTCCTCCCTCAAGTGGCTGCAATAGCTAAAGGAGCCTGAAGGTCAACTAGCGTGTTGCGCTCTGCACCTACAAGGGTACAATTTCACTGTGATACACCGTCATGGGCCCAACATCTGAACACTGATGGCTTGTCAAGGATGCCAATCCTAGCTATTCACCCCGCTGACGCTGATTGCATATAAAAATTAATAGGATATCCTGACTCTTAGACCACTGAGCCAGAAGACATTTGTTTGGTGCTACAGGCCCTATCCAAGGACACTGTAATTTGAGATAGGCAGCTCTTCAAAAAATTCAACAATGCCTATCTACCCTATGTTTGCCCTAGAATGAGGAAAGCCATTATCCTCCAAGCTCACATTGACACCGGACATGGAGGTATAGCCAAAACACATGACTGGCTATGTAAGAGCTTCTACTGGGAGAACATGCACCTCCTGATCCCTGATGTTCTCACCCCCTGTCATTTGTGCCAACTCCAATGCCCTTGCCTGTCCCAACATCAATTAAAACCCATCCCTCCTAAGCATGCCTTCCACACTGTGAGTATTGATGCTGTTGGGCCTTTCCCTTGGTCTAGGTTGGGGTGTTGGTTTATCTTAGTTGCCATAGATCATTTTAGCAAGTGGGTTGAGGCCAGAGCAACAAAAGATATAACTTCCCAGATCACGGCTACTTTCTTGTTGCAAGACATCTTCTATTGACATGGATGCCCTCAAGTCCTGCTTTCTGACAATGGTATCAACTTTAACGCTCACCTCATCACGTCTATTGTCAAGACTATGGGGACCCACCAATCTTTCTCCACGCCATATAACCCCTCAACTAATGGAGCTTTTAAACCAGCCAATTTCTCCCTGGTGTCCATAATGAAAAATCTCATACTATCTGATGCTGTCAATTGGGATATATTCTTCCCTGCTGCCCTCTTTGCTTACCGGCTCAGTAGACACCAAATAACTGGTCAGTCCCCTTTTGCCATGCTGTATGGGTGTGAAGCTGCCACCCCCTCAATCTTGGGACCCCCCTTGATCAAAGTTGATGTGTCTGCAAATTCTGAGGCCCATGTTAAAGACTTAACCAATTGTATCATTGACATCCAAGCAACAGCTTACTCCACTGCTTGCAAGGTCAAGGCTCTGGAGCTCTCCCTGTCCAATGTTGCTAGAGCCCCCCTCCCTGAGTATCAAATTGGCAACCTAGTTCTCTACTACCAGAATTGTGAAGGTGGTAAAGCTCATAAGCTGGATTCCCTCTGGGTTGGGCCCTGTGAGGTCAACTTTAAAAGGGGTGTTGAGTATACCGTGAAACTACTGTCTTCTAGACGTCCTTTTGCCCGTGTTCACTCCAAATTTCTCTGCAAATATCAACTCCCTGTGTCCAATCTTGAGGGAGAAGATGTCAGAAATTGCGCCATTAATGCTACTTTTATATGGCCTTTGAATATTGAATGCTGCAAAGATTTGGCTGGTTTTGCTTTTGGGTTTGGGAATTCCTTGTCTTCTGTAAATGGGTCTGGGTCAATATCCACCCATTCCAGAATACCATACCTTCTCATGTCTGATCCTAGTATGCCCTCACCCCAACATGACCCCTTCAGCCACTCTGTTTTTCTAATGAGTGATCACTGTCCCTTGTCTACAATTTAAGTAGAATCGATTCTCCTAATAAAGACAGGTTTATCCACATTTGTGCTGGCTTTAATAATCTTCAAATTTTTTCCTGTCCTTTCTGCCAAAAGGACTTTCACATCTTGTTTTCCAGGAAATTAAGGTACATGCCCTTAATTTTGCCCTGGAGGCTAATCTAAGGCTAGCTTTGAACCTCAAATCTTTTGTTATAAAGATTTCCCGCCGTGTCCTCCTGGATGTTGTCCCCAGGAGCCAAACACAACAAGCTCCAAACTGTAAAGTTCTGTGGCCCACCTTTGGCCCTGAATTGGGATGTATTTCCCAGACTGTCAAAGAAAGTGGCCCATGTGCAGGCAAAAACCCTCCAAAACCTGAAGGACCTGGCCCACACAGTAGATGAATGCTTTGTGTTGGCTTTTCTGGAAAAAGTCCCAATCCTTCCTTTGGAGTCCCCTCCAACTACAGAGGAGACGCTAATCCAGCTAGATTGCTTGATGTCCTGGTATTGCCCTGTCCTAAGACAGCTAGCAGATCAATGGAAAAATGCAGGCCGCATGGAGCAAGGTAGGCTTAACCTGTGGCCTGGGAAAATTGGGTATCAAATCCTGCAATTGGTGGTATCCCAGTCAACCAATTCCTCCGGCCTGGAAGTCCCTTGGCCCAAAATAATTGGGTTCAGGAGCCCTCTGGCTGGGACGTCAGAGGAAGGCATTAGGGGAAATGCGCACCCTGAGTCCTTGGAAGGCTCCTAGCCAATTGGGAGACTGAGCCCTACATCTGGGTCTGCTGCTCCTATTTCTCTTGGTCACAAACCAGGGGAAGATTGGCCAGTGGCTTTTAACAGGCTCCTCTTTAGATTGCTTTATGATAGCCCCTTTCAAAAACTCCTGACCCTATCAACCCCCTTGCATATAATGGAAGCATGGGCAGTCAGGTCCCTTGCTTATCAATTCCAATTGTTGAATAAAACTCCTGACTTTGCAAATATTTTTTATTTTGAAGTTTTATTTAATAATAAAGATATTTGTCCCAACTCCCTCTGCTGTCCTCTCCTCCCGCTTTTTCCTGGTCCGCCTGTCTGTCTGTCTGCCTGCTTGTAGTTTTTGTTAGGAATTGTTCCAAGGAGATCTAAACTGGCCCATACCCTGTTACTTTCCCAGAGCACTTGGTCCGTCTGCCCAGAAGTTCTAGTAAAAGGGATCCCTCTGATATCATGTTGTCTCCTTGGTATAAGGTGACTATGTGGATATTAGTGCCTATCTCCCTATTGTTCTGGTCCAGCAGCCCTGTCTTTTGGAGCAAACCTTTCCTGATTTCTCAAACTCCTGGTTTTGCTCCTGGTCTACTTTCTAATGTCATCAGACATCTCAACCAGGTCCCCACCAACTTAGCATCCTATGTTTTGCTCTCTTGGCCAGCCTCTTACCTTGAGGGATTGTTGCCCCCTCCAAAATCCAGAACTACTGAAACCCATTTTTCCGACTTGGCTGATCCCCTCCCCACAGCAGTCTCAGATCCCTCCCTACCCTCCTTGTACCAGATCCCTGTGTTAGATTCAGATGTCCCTCCCAACCAGGATTCCTCTCTGTGGTTGCTTACCAGGGCCTTGATCATGGCCTTGGATGCATATTTCCCTCCCCTTTTACAGCTGGTCTCCTTTGGGAGGCCCCTTTGAGCAGCTATCCCAGTCCTTGTCAGGATTCAGAATCCTGACAACATTTTATATCAATTTACTTGATTTTATCATGTTTGAACTTGATTTTAAATAGGTTTTTATATTAAATTAATTCAATTGTGCCATTTCCAAGTGCTTTTGCAGTCCAAATACCTTTTGAACTATCTGTCTTCTTGCGCATAATTGCTGATCCTCAAAAATCATATCTCTGAGGCTAGAGAACCAATCTCAACGTTTAAAGGTATTCCTGAAAGCTGAGACCAAGAGAAATCTATTTATGCCATTATTAAATCACTGCTAAATGTTCCAATATGCCTTTGAAATGCTATATCCCTCTTGTAGCATACTTGAGTCCTCTCATTCAAGAATTGATGAGTATAAATTACCTTTCCCTTTCTCTTAACCCTTATCCATCATTCTCCTTATGATCCTTCAATAAATCCTATGGTTCTTCACTCCTGTCCTTGTCTTATGAATTATCTTTTCTTGTCTCTTTCTGGATCTTCTTGGATGAATTATAAGATAATTGGAGTAGTCAATGGTTTGAAGTTCTGGTGTCTCATGGAATCCTATTTCCATACTTCATTTCTGACAGTCCTGCACTGGATGGTATCCTGGTGGTTGGTCCCACCAGGATGGGAGCCAGACTTAGTTAGTCTAGCCCCCCTCTCTTACACAAACAGAGCTGACCAACAAAAGACTAGTGTGTTTTGTGCCTTAAGCAAAGCTTAAAGTTTTATTGAATTGAAAATTGACAAGCAGGGGACTCACAGTCCCCTGGCATTGTAAAAAGGGATGAACTGCCAGAAAATAGATCACATGACCACAAGTGCTGGATCTGATTGGCTAAGGAAGAATTTTTGCTGGCCAAGGCCAGGGGTGCTGGAGGTCCCCAGGTTAATTTCCACGGCTTCACCTGATTAGCTGGAAGGCATCCCAGGCATTTCTGATTCATTTAAATTTCTGGTTATTGGTGTGGCGTCATTTGATTGGACGTTTCTGATAGTTTTTAAGAGAGGAAAACACCATGACAACAAACAGTCCAAATTAATCAGCGTTTCTTCCTAGGCTGGGACAACCAAAGCCAGGGGATCTGCAGGATAGGCCAGAACAAATCTCTCATCAACAGTATGAGCTAAATCTCCTAGAGAATTAAGTAGCTTGGCTGTTATTTTTGGGCCCTTTTTGGTGCAGCGGGGAAAAACAGTTTGATCCAAGGCCAAAGGCGGCAGTGGATTTACAATACTGGTATCCAACCAACAATCCTTTCTTCAGGACCTCTACTCTGAACTGGGAAATACTATCATGAATGACATTTGAATACTTGTATTGAAAACCCAAGAGTTGAGCCCCAGTCCTCTGAAGGAAAATTGCCCCCCAAGACGGTCCAGGACCCACCGACCTGTTAATTCACAGACTTGAATCATTAAGTTGCCCTGCAACCTGCCGGCTTAATAATGAGGATTCCCTGAATGGTTGCCAGATTACTGCCAAACTTGAGCCACTGAAGACCCATACCTACACAGGATATGTGGTCTGCCTAAAGGAGGTTAGGAAAAGACCTAATACTAGCCCTGCTGAAAAACACCAGCTGTTGCCAGTCTTCAGTTCAGAAAAAGTATTGCAATTGGCCAGCTCAGGTGACATGGTGAATCACAGCGGCAAAATTAAGCATTGTCACTTCTGTTTGCCAGAGTGTACCAAACCAGGACATGATGCTCTCCAGACCCTAATCCAAGATCCATACCCTACCGGCAAGCCACCCATGGAACTGAAGCCCGCAAAAAGCAACAAAGCAAAATCAAATGGTATAAGAACGCTGGCAGTGTGGTGATGATCACATTGTCATTTTTGATAATAAAAGTTTTATGAAACTTTGGCTCACACAAATCTTACCTTATCTAGTCTTAGTAATCTTACATCTTAACTCTGTCCAAGTAGACAACCAGGAAACCGCCCCCTCCAGAGACCAACCTGCCAAACCGCCCCAGGCACTATACCATCCCCCTGAAGCCCCCTTTGGACCTGTGCATTTTACTGAATACCCCCCAACCCGGCCTATTCAGAGTAAAACTTGGAAACCATCCTCATTGTCAATCCCTTGGCAAGGACTAGAGGAACCAAATACATAGGACACAAAGGAAAAAGAATCAAAATACTGCACTTATTGTTCAAAGACAAATACAATTACCTGCCAGCATACTTTGTTCCCATGACTCCGCCCTTAACCCCTAGACCAGACCGCCCAATGGAACCTACTGTTGCAGCAGAGACCACCTCTACCCAACTGTTTAGAGCACTCTATATTACTCTGACAGGATTAGTGGATTTCATGGTCCCTAACTCTGGACCCTGGTCCTTACTAGGGTGATCTGTATCTTACATTATCAAGTTAGCACACATTCTGTGGTGGACCTTACCTGCCAGCTCAGCCTCACCCCATCCCAAGCTGCACAATGCCTCTACCTATGCCTGGCTTCCTGAAAAATACCTTCAATACTGTCAATCAGTACCTTGCCAAAGTAACTAACATCTAGAACAACATGCTTCACTGGGTAGATGCCATGGAAAAAGGCATAGCTAAGTTGGTCCCTGTACATGTGGTTAGATCCTCACCCATCAAGGAGTAATTTCTAATTGGATTACCATGGCAACTAGCCATGTACTTGAAACTGGACCAACAGTTAGAATTCTGGTTCAGGAGGTGAAAGATATGGCCTTTTGCCTTGCTATTATCCTCTTAATCACCCCCCCAGCCTACTGCTACTGACACATATTCCTCAAGCCACCTTCTCAGTAGAGACGTCCTTAAAATCTTTGATCATTATAAGAAGATTCAGAAAGAGCTATTCCAGCAGAATGCTGATCTTGCTTTCCTATTTGACGGATACCATACTGTGTCCAAACTTCAAGACCTTCTTAAGCTTTGACATTACCACAATAGAGCTAATAACCAGACTAAAGCCAGGAAGGACAAGGAGACAATAGCACTAATCTAAGCCCAGCTCTCCACATAAGAGAAGAGCATTACCTCCCTGGAAGATGACTTGGATATCACCCTCCAGGAGACCAAGGTCTACCAGGACAAACTGAATTAGCAGCTTCTTCTTCTGGACGTCTTTCAGAGTCAACTGGATAGAATCAAAGGGAAGCTTAAAGATCTGTCTATTACCCCTAGGAGCCTGCATAGTTGTCACAAATGACAAACTCCTGTTAAAAATGCCCATGGAAGAATCTCAGCTACAGGATTCAAACTCTGACACCCTGCGGGCCGCCAGTCCGCAGGCTCAGCTGCCTGCATTTTTCTGGGCTCAAGCCAGAACCTAATCTATCTTTGATTAAACTCCTGATGCCCATCAACTTAGAGTCACCCGCGCCTATTCCTCTCCTGCAAAAGAATTCTGTTAGACACATTAATGGGATCACAGGCTTGGTCAATGATCCCAAGATAACTGGGGCCACTATGGCTGGGGATTTGAAGAAACTTCCTGTGGACTGCAGGCTGCCCAAGGATGACAAATCCTGCAACTTAAAAAGGGAATTTGAGTCTACTTATTTTGACCCAGCCAAGGAAGATCTCCTGTGCAAGATGCCACCAAATGTTGCCTTATTCTGGTAGATGGTACCACCTGGCCCAAGGAGAATTACAAAAGTTATCCCATGGTAGTTGGGCATACTTATACCCTGGACTGCCAGGAAGTTGCCCATTGCCATTCTTGAAATAAAGTGATATGAACCTTTGGTTTAACCAGGTCTTTCCATATTTGAATTTAGTTCTATTCAATTTGTAGACTAACCTCTGTGGCCTTGTTCCCCATGTCCAATAACCCCAAGAAACTTTGGACTGTCTTCCCAAGCTATATTGTCCACCTGGAGCTCCCTTTGGCCAGGTACATTTCACAGAATATCCTCCCAACCCAGCATATTCAGAGTTCACTCTAGAAGAAATACTGATTTACAACCCTGAATCCAGAACTTTAGAGACTGATATTATTGGCAGAAAAGGAGCCTGAATCACTGTGCCCCTACTGCTATTCCAAGATAAATACAGCTACCTGCCAGCCTACCAAGTTCCAATGACCCCACCCCTCACCCTGCAGCCCAACCACCGCAGGAATCCATGGCTGCCAGTGAGTCTACTTCAACACAGCTATTTGGAGTGATGTATATCACCCTTGCTGGGCTCATGGATTCCATGGCCCCTTCTAACGGGCTCTGGGTCATCCTAGGAAAATCATTATCCTATATTTTAAAGTTAGCTTATATTCTATTGTGGGCCATACCCTCTGGTCCTGTGGGCTTTCCAACCACAAGTTCTCAGGAACCCCCTGCAGGATGGATCCCTGATATTATTGTGATCTACCTTAATCACGGTAACCTGGGCCCCAAGATGTTGATATCTCTTGGGGCATATTGTATGCTATTTTCATTGATTTCAGCTTACTATGTGTACAAGTTAGCTACCAACCTGATCACCTCAGTGACCCGGCACCAAACCAACCCCAAACAGAAAGACACACTGCCTGGCAAGGAGAAGACCAAGACCCCAAACTTGCAGGTGCAGAACATCATAGTAAACCAGACCACAACCCGGGTAGACATGCCCCAGATGAGGAAGCTCACCCTAGAAGAAGCCAGAAGAGCGATGCCAGTCCTCTGCCTCCATTTTCAAGCCAACACAAACTCATACTCTAACAACACCAAGAAGGTCCTTGGAGTAGCCTCCATGCTCTCTGGCGATGCCCTGTACTGGTTTGGGAAAGCAACTGCCAAAGATGTCAAGTTCTGTCTAGACTACTCCCAATTTAAAAGCAAACTGATGGCCACTGGCAACAATAAAGACATCTGCCATCATGCTCTCATCAGTTTACTGGATATTAAGAAAGGGTCCTGCACCCTACAAGCTTACACTGATGAGTTCCTCAAACCAAAGACTATAATCCAACTCAAAGACAAGTTATCTGACATCCTGTACCACCAAAGAGCCTGCCCCACCTTTAAAGATCTCCTCAAGCATCATCCCCCCACGCTTAGCCTAGATGAGTTACTCCTCTTGTGCAGAGGTTTGAGCCTTAACCAAGAAGGTGCCCCCTGCTGTACTGTGCTCTAACCGCGCCCAAACACCCAGCAGACAAGGGATGTCCCCCAAAGAGTTGCAATGCCACTACCAAGGAGGGTTGTGCTTCTACTGTCACAAACCTGGCCACTTTACTAAGGCTTGCACCAATAAAAGCAGCCCTACAGTTTCTATAACAAAAATAAACACCTCTACCCAGTCTTACAAGTTTGTCCAAGTCAGGGTGAAGACCTTCACATCAACCCAAACTATTGAAGCATTCATTGATACGGCAGCTGAAGAAAGCTTCATTGACACTATGCTTGCAAAGGACCTAGAACTAAAGGCTACCACCAAATGTATTAAGGTGATCATGGGAAATAGCTCCCACAGCCTTTGGTTCAGGTGTGAAACTGAGTTGCCACTAAGAATTGGCCAGAACATCTACCCAGTATCCCCCATAAACCTGAACAGACTTCCCCACCTGCTGATCCTGGGTGACTCCTGGTCCCAAAAGCACGGCACTATCCTGAACTTCTGCAACCAGAAAGATGCGCTAAAGGGGGCCATCTTGTGCAATGTAGCACCATTCCAGCTGGGCCCAACAAAAAAGAAACATGAAATCTCCTGATCCTGAAAATGGAACCAAGTGTGGGTGCCCTGCCTGCTCCATTAGAAAAGTGGAGCCATGTCTTCAATGAGGAAGCAGCACCTTGTCTTCCTGAACATACAGAGTACAACCACACCATTGGTCTCCTACCTGGAACCAAACTCCAATATGGCTCCATCTATAGCTGCAATCACAAGGAACAGCTGGCCCTAAAGTCATATATTGAGGACATGTCTAAAAAAAGTTTCATCTGTGTGCCAAAAACCCTTGCTAATTGCCCATGCTGTTTGTGGGCAAGAAGGACAGCAGGATGCACCTGTGCGTGAATTACCAAAGGCTAAATGACATCACAATGAAAAATAGACACCCAATTCCAAATGCCAACAACCTGTGCAATGTCCTGGCTGGGGCGCAGGAATACTTCAAGATTGACCTCCAATGTCACAAATGAAAAACTCCTGTTGACCATGCTCATGAGAAAACCTCAACTATAGAATTCAAACCCCAATACCCTGTGGGACGCCAGCCTGCAGGACCGGCTGTCTGCAGTTTTTTGGGCTTAATCCAGAGCAGGGGTTGACTTTGGGGAATCTCCTAAGGCTTGATGAGCTAAAATTACTTGCATTGAGGCTCCCCACACCAAATGTTTCTGTTAACCTGACCAATGAGAGTTCAGGCCAGGCCAAAGATCATAGAATAACTTGTGCCACCACAGCAGGGGAAGAAAAAACTTCTCATGGAATGCAAGCCATCCCAAAATGACCAATTCTACGACCTAAAAGGGAAATCTGTCATGGCTGGTATCAGAATCCGTCTGGACTCCAGCAGGGGAGGCAGGCTGGGCCTGGAAGGCCAGGTACACAATAGGCGCAATCCTGGCCAGATAGTTGACTGCAGTAGCTAGGGATTGCCAATTCACAGTATGGGGCACAACCTGATTAGCCAGCCCCAATACTGTGATATAGACAAAACCCAACTTACTAAAGTCCTGGGAAGGAGGCAAAGTTGGTAAGAAAGAAGTAGGAGTAATCTCCAGCATGGAGGGCAAAATGATCACTCTTGGTGGTCAGGAGGAGCAAATATGTGAGGTTGTAAAGTGTAGTGGAGTTGCAAACAAATAAGAACATAATGGTTATATTGATGCAAAAGTAGATAGATCTTGCAAGAAAATAAGGAATCCTGAGCATAAAGATGTTTATTTTTAAGATTTAACAGTGAGGAGGGCTTCTCTCCCTCACTACTTATACTTACTGGAGATTCTGTGGCCTTTTGTGCCACCAGGGAACTGATGGCATCAATTTGAGTTGAATTTACAATTTTTACTGGAATTTGTGTACTTGGGCAAGGGGGTGAGAGCTTATTGGTTGCTATAACATGAATCTTTCTTGAACTGCAGCATGCCAAGATGCCACAGTTATTTATAGTTCCCGCAATTAATCAATTGCCTGATTGTGCAATCAAACAATTGCACTCCCAATGTGCCATTTTCCAATAGGCAAGTGGCCCAAATTCAATAATAGGCTCAGAGCCTGGGCTTTGAGGCTTGTGTGCCTCTCAAATCCTGGGCCATTTGCTAGTCAAAAGGGGGTTTTCTTGCCCAGGAAGATACTTTGTGTGGATACCCACACTGTGGGTTTTCTCAACTCTAGGGAGGCCAGCTGACTGTCCAGGGCAATCTGGGCCCTGACATCATCCTCTACCATAGTTGAGCTTGCAGAGCACAACTCTTTATTCTGAGATGTATATTCCTTCATCAGGGTGGTGGCATTCTCTAGGTTGTATTCTGGTTCCCAATTATTCTCTTCATGGGGGTATCCTTTCCATTTGATCAGGAAGTGAGGTTTTTGGTATCAGAATTAGTTTCCCAGGATGACTTTGACCTTATGTTACGTTATACTTCCTATTTTGATGGGTGGGGGAGCTGTTCTCACTATCTGGTGCAGGAGAGAAGGTCCTTTCTTTTTTGATAACAGGGAGCGGTGGAATATGTTGTGAATCTTCCATCTGGGAGGGCAGTTCTAGTTGGTAGGATACGGTACCAATGTGTTGTAAGACTTTGTAAGGACCTGTTTGTTGGGGACTCAAGATAGCGCAAGGGGCAGTGGTCTTAATTTTCTTTGTGCTGAGGTACACAAGGTCTCCTACTTCAATTGGGGGCCAGGGCTTTTTTCTTGTTGGCAAAATCCTTGTATACTTGTACTGGTCTTCTCAGGTTCTGGGCACATTCTTCTTGGCACGTGTGGATGTTGCTGACCCAGTCTTGTCCTTTGGGGTTGTCAGCTTCTTCTGTGGGGGCATCTAATGTGGGGTTGAATCTGTAGTTGGCTTTGAAGGGGGACATACCAGTGGAGCTGTGATCTTGGTTGTTGTACGCAAACTGAGCCATTGGTAGGTGGGTTACCCAATTGTTCTGTTCCAAGTTAACATAGCATTTTAAGTACTGTTTGAGGACCTGGTTTATTCTCTTGGTCTGTCCATTGCTCTGGGGGTGATATGCAGTAGACAACAATCTTTTTATTCCTAAGTCCTTTAGGATTTGGGCCAAAAACTTGGAGGTGAATTGTGGGCCTCTGTCTGAGACCACTTCTTGTGGGAGTCTGTGGTTCATGAATACTTGGTTCAAGAATAGAGTGGTAGTCTCCTTTGCTGTTACTTTGGTCATTGTTGGAATGAAGTGAGTCATCTTGGTGAAACAATTGACAATTACAAAGATGGTGTTGAATAATTTTGAATTGGGTAGCTCTACAATGTAGTCTATGGAAACTGACTTCCAAGGGCCTTCTGCAATCCAAAGAGGTTGTAGTAATCCTTCTGACTTTCCTCTCTTAGGCTTGGTACATCCACATGTCTTGCAACCACTGAGGTATCATTCAATTTCTGGCTTCATCCTGGGCCACATGTAAGTTCTCTAGACTCCTTTGAGTGCTTTTAATGCCCAGGGTGTCCTGACATGGGGGAGTTGTGGTATTCCTTCAGTATCTCTAAGTTTAGTGGGCCCTCTGGTACGTAGGTGCGTCCATGTAGCTGCAGGGTGTTTCCATGTAGGGAGTAACCAGTTTGGTAGTATTGACTGTTGATATCTTTCTTTAAGTCTTCCATTATGGAGATGCAGTGCTGGTCTACGGTCTGAGCTAGTTGGATTTCTTCTCTTCTACTGGCTAGTCCCAGGAATAGGAGCATTGGCTCAATCATGTTTGGGGACAGCAAGGATTTAGTGTTGAATTCTTCAATCTCTTTGGAGCTAGAGAAAAGGTTGGCTCTTTGGCTTAGGGCATCCAGCACAATGTTGATCTTGCCAGGCTTGTAGCTGATTGATAAGCTGTAATCTGCTAGGAGTAGGGCCCATCTAGCTTGTTGCTGATTCAGTTGCCGTGGTTTGAAGAAGTATATCAGGTTCTTATGATCTGACATGATTCTCACTGGGTGGTTGGCGTCACACAAGTATCTTGTTCAATGTTTCAAGGACTGGATGATAGCAAGCATCTCTTTATTGTAGATGGGGTAGTTCAACTCAGGCAGAGTGAACTTCCTTGAGTAGTAAGCTACAGGGTGCAGCTTACTATCATGCTCCTCCTGAAGCAACACCCCCCAATGAAAATCCAGAGGTGTCTGTTTCCACAATGAAGGGCTTATTGTATGCTGGCATTGCTAAGATGAGGGCAGAAATAAAGGCGTTCTTTAGAGACTCAAAGGCTGACTTGGCAGCGTTATCCCACACAAAGGGGTGTTTCTCAGAGGTGAGGTGGGTTAAGGGAAAGCAGATAAAAGAAAAATTTTGGACAAATTCCCAGCAGAAGTTTGCCAGGCCCAGGAAGGTTCTGACCTCCTTGCAGTTCAAAGGTTCAGGCCATGATGCCATGGCCTCTATTTTATCAGGCATCATTGCAAAACCTCCTTTCAGTACATTGTACCCCAGGAACTATATTTCTTCTTGTAAAAACTCACATTTCTGGAGTTTAACAAAGAGTCTGTGTTCCTTGAAGCGTTGTAGGACAGCTTGAAGATGTTCAACATTTTCCTCAGGTGTGTGACTGTAAATCGGATTTTATCTAAGTAAGCTACACAACACTGGTTCTTGAGTCCTCCCAAGACCACATCCACCATAGTTTGAAAATTGCTGGGCGTGTTGCACAACCCAAATGGCATAACCAAGTATTCAAAGAGACCTTGCCTAGTCTTGAAGGTGGTCTTCCATTTGTTGCCAGGCCTGATCCAGATCTAGTTAAAGGCATCCCTCAAATCAACCTTTGAGAAGATGTTGGCTCCTGAAATCTGGTCTGAGAGGTCTTCAGCATTGGGTATGGGGTATCTTTTTTCAAAGTGATGCTGTTTAGGTCCTGGTAATTGAAACAAGGACGTAGGTTGCCGCCCTTCTTTTTAACAAACAGTAAAGGGGATTAACAAGGAGATTTGGAGACACATATATCCCTTCTTCAACATCTTGTCTAAGTACTCTCTTAAGGCAGCTTGTTCCTTCATGTTGCAACTATAGACAGGTCCATGCTTAGGTTGGGTTCTAGGGAGGAGGTCAATGGTGTGGTCAAACTGACTGTTTTTAGGCAAGGCAGTGGCTTCTTCTTCTAATAAGACGGACTCCCAAGGCTTCAAACATTTTGGGATCTCAGCTTTGCAGGATTCCATGGTGATGTTGTTTAACTCAGGGGTCTGCCGGGGGTTCAGGAAGGGGGCCTTCAAGGTTTGGCTCTCATGAGTGACAGTCACTTGATGGTTCTTATAGTCCAAGTTCAATTGTTGGTCAACCCAGCATTCAAAACCTAACACTACAGGTTTGGGAAGCTTCTCCATGACGTGGAATCTGGTTGGCAGGAGTCTCTCATTTAACTTCAGGGAGACAAAATCTTTGCATTTGTGGGATACATCTGTTGTCTTTTTACCCAAGGTTATCAGTTGGTAGTTTCTCTGGATTGTTACACCCAGTTTCTCAGCTAGACTACGTTCCATGTAGTTGAGGGTTGCCCCACTATCTAAGAGGGCTACAGTTTTCACCTCATGGTCATGGTAACATAAGGTAGTGTCAATGATAGGACAAGACTGGGAAGCAGTGTTTATTGCTGAATGGTAACACCTTGGGCTCTGTTGGAGCAGCTAGTGCAATCTTTGGATAAATGGCCACTCTGGTGGCAATAGAAGCATAGCCCACTTCTGATGTAGAATTGGTACTCTTTGGGGGCATTTTTAAACGGGGCCTACTTGCACCAGGGGTTTGGTTGTTCCAGGGTTGGCCAGTGTGGTATCCTTGTGGTTGGCTGAAGTCCATGCCTCTGGCAATAGCCAGGAGCTTGTCTTTGGGGAGGTCACATTGGTGGTGTCTCATTAGGCTGGCATGGTGTGGGTTCAAACCGTTTCTGAAATGTAGACCTGATATGTTGTTGGGAATCTTGGCTGCCTCCACCAGGTGTAGAATCATTGTATGTAGGTCTCCAGGTTGTCCCTTTCTTGGGTCAGGCAGATGAGCCCCATGTAGGCTTAGATCTTGGCCCCAGTGGGGGTGGTTGCAGAATTCATTCTCTCCAGTAATTGGTTGTAGGAGACTATGAAGTCTGGATCTTCCTCTAGGCTGGTCAAGAAAGTTTCTCTGATGTCATCCTTCAGTTGGGCCGCCACCATCATAGCCTTCTGAGTGTTGTCTCTGAAGCTCTTGGGGTGGGCACAGAACAAGGCGTTTATCATGATCATTCCTTTTCTGAAGCCAGCCAAGTCCATTTTTGGCAGGTCAGGAAAGGTTGTGGGAGCAGCAGTATTCTGGTTTGAGGTGGAGATGATCACAGTCTGGACTTGGGACAGCTTGGTGACAATTTCTTCTTGGCTTTTGTTCTTTTCTGGTTTGTTGGTCATATATTGTCTTATGTAGTAAGCTGAGGTCAAAAATAAAGGCATACAAGATTCCCCTATAATCAAAGAAGAATAAAGGCCAAGAATACTAGATTAGATATGGTTGACATACTGTCATGGCCCATACTAGAATCTGGCTTGACTCCCGCAGGCAAGGCAGGCCGGGCCTGGAAGGCCAAGTACACAATAGGCACAATCCTGGCCAGATAGTTGACTGCAGTAGCTAGGGATTGCCAATTCCCAGTATGGGGCACAACCTGATTGCCAGCCCCAATACTGTGATATAGACAAAACCCAACTTACTAAAGCCCTGGGCAGGAGGCAAAGTTGGTAAGGAAGAAGTAGGAGTAATCCAGCATGGAGGGCAAAATGATCACTCTTGGTGGTCAGGAGGAGCAAATATGTGAGGTTGTAAAGTGTAGTGGAGTTGCAAACAAATAAGAACATAATGGTTATATTGATGCAAAAGTAGATAGATCTTGCAAGAAAATAAGGAATCCTGAGCATAAAGATGTTTATTTTTAAGATTTAACAGTGAGGAGGGCTTCTCTCCCTCACTACTTATACTTACTGGAGATTCTGTGGCCTTTTGTGCCACCAGGGAACTGATGGCATCAATTTGAGTTGAATTTACAATTTTTACTGGAATTTGTGTACTTGGGCAAGGGGGTGAGAGCTTATTGGTTGCTATAACATGAATCTTTCTTGAACTGCAGCATGCCAAGATGCCACAGTTATTTATAGTTCCCGCAATTAACCAATTGCCTGATTGTGCAATCAAATAATTGCGCTCCCAATGTGCCATTTTCCAATAGGCAAGTGGCCCAAATTCAATAATAGGCTCAGAGCCAGGGCTTTGAGGCTTGTGTGCCTCTCAAATCCTGGGCCATTTGCTAGTCAAAAGGGGGTTTTCTTGCCCAGGAAGATACTTTGTGTGGATACCCACACTGTGGGGTTTCTCAACTCTAGGGAGGCCATCTGACTGTCCAGGGCAATCTGGGCCCTGAAAATCCAAATTTTCTCAGTTTAAACCAGCCAATAAAATAACTCTTGCAATGGATGCCATCAAGGTCTGCAAAAACCTGGTAGACGGTAGCACCAGGCCCAAAGGAATTTGTAAAAGTTTCTCCATGGCAGATTGGTATACTTATACCCTGGGCCGCCAGGAAGTTGCCCATTGCCATTCTTGCAATAAAGTGACATGAACCTTTGGTTCAACCAGACTATTATATATTTTATTTTAATTCTATTTTATTTGCAGTCTACCTCCCGCAGTTCTGTATCTCACACCCATCAACCCCAAGAAACAGTAGACCAACCACCTGAACTATATTTTCCACCAGGAGCTCCCTTTGGCCTGGTAAATTTCACAGAATATCCACCAAACCCAGCGGATTTGAAGTTCACTCTAGAGGAAATCCTAATCTATGACCCAGAGGCCAGAACTAGAGATAAAGAGACCATTTACAGAGAAGGAACCAAAGTCACCATACCTCCCCTGCTATTCCGCAATAAGTAAAACTACTTGCCCACTTGTTTAGTTACAATAACACCACCTCTCACCTCTCACCATGCAGCCCAACTGCCTGCAGGGATCTGTTGCAGCCAATGAATCCACCTTCACTCAGATATTTGGGGTGATTTATATCACTCCTACAGGCCTGATTGACTTAATGGTACCTGCAAGCAGACCCTGGGCTCTCCTGGGAAATTTTTATCTTATATTGTAAAGTTAGCACCAATCTTGTGGTGGGCCCTACCTGCAGGACCCGCAGGCTGTCTGCCCGTGTTTTCCCAAGACCCCCCACAGGCTGGATCCCTGACATCTGAGACACTTTCAACCAAATCTGTATCAAAGAAGGCAACAAATAAAAAATGGTGTTCAAGACCAGGTATGGACTCTACAAATACCTGATGATGCCATTTGATCTATGCGGCGCTCCTAGCACCTTCCAGCAAATGATTAAATCCATCTTGGGCAAATACCTGGACAAGTTCAGTGTGGCCTACCTTAATGATATCCTCATCTATAGTAAGACCCAAGAAGAGCACCTACATCACCTGGACCCAATCCTGAGAAAACTCTCACAAGCCAATCTTTACGCAAAACTTAATAAATGTGAATTCTTCTAACCTAAGGTGATATTCCTGGGCTATTATGTAAAAACTGAAGGATTTGTAATGGCTCAGGAAAAGATGGACGCTGTAACCTACTGGCCTACCCCTATGTGCTAAAAAGATGTCAGAAGCTTCCTGGGGTTAGCAAATTATTGCAGAGACTTAATAAAAAATCCCTCTATAACGCTGCCACTGACCAGGCTCTGCTCAGACAAGGTCCAGTTTTTCTGGACTGATGAATACACCTTTGAGTTTGAGACCCTGAAAAAGGCTTTCACTTCTTCCCCTGCCCTTGCCATACCTGATCCATCTAAGCCATTTATACTGAAAACCAATGTGTCTAACTTTACAGTGGGTGGGGTCCTTCTTCAGGAAGGAGGGGATAGTATGCTACATCCTGTAACATATTACTCCAAGAAGATGCTGCCAGCCAAAGAAAACTACCCAATCTACAATAAGGAGATGCTTGCAATAATGAAGACCTTGAAACATTGGCGCTGGTACCTATGTGGCGCTGAATTTCCAGTAAAGGTCCTAACCAACCACAAGAACTTGATTTACTTCTTTAACCCCAGACAGCTAAATCAGAGACAGGCCAGATGGGCCCTAGAACTAGACAACTACACTCTGAAAATTGACTATATAACTGGGAAAGTCAACATAGTACCTGATGCACTGAGCAGAAGAGCAGACTTGATTCCCTCCACATCTGAGACCAAAAACCATAACACCCATGTACTTCTTGACCCTGCCAGCCTAGGTATCCAGCTGATGTACATGAAGATGATGGCTTGTAAACCTGACATAATTGAGGCGCAGAAACTAGAAAAATACTCAACAGAACTCATTAATGACTTGACCTCAGACCCCAAGAGCTGTCACCACAAGAAAGGGTTCTTGTTGAAAGGAACCACCCTGTTACTACATAACCAAATTTATGTACCAGAAGACGAGACAAGGACCGAAGTACTCATAGACTATCACAACTTGGAGATGGCTGGTCACCCTGGAAGACTCAAGACACTCTGAGTAATCAAGAAGAATTATGCTTGGCCCCAAATGGACAAAGACGTGGCCGCCTACATTGAGGGCTGCAAGGCATGCGGAAGGACCAAAACCCGCAGAAACAAACCTGAAGGACAGCTAAGACCCTTAAATATATCTCATAAACCTTGGAGATCTGTTTCCATGGGCTATATTGTAGAACTTCCCCTTCCAATTTGTTCAATGCCATTTTATTCATAGTAGATAGGTTTACTAAAATGTCCTATTTTGTCCCTACCACCACCCACTGCACTGCCGCTGAGACAGCTAGACACTTCCACAACTGTGTCATAAATTGCGCCATTAATGCTATTTGATATGACCTTCAAATAATGATAAATGCAAAGATATGACTGGGTTTGCTTTTGAGTTTGGAAATTCCTTGTTTTCTGTAAATGGGTCTGTGCCAATATCCACCCATTCCAGAATACCGTACCTTCCCTTGTCTGATCCTGGTATGACCTCATCCCAACATGATTCCTTCTGCCACTCTATCTATCTAATGAGTGATCACTGTCCCTTGTCTACTATTTAAGTAGAATTATTTCTCCTAATAAAGTCAAGTTTTCCACATTTGTGTTGGCTTTAGTATTCTTCAAGCTTTTTCCTTTCCTTTTGCTAAAAGGAATTCCTCATCTTGTATTCCAGGAAATTAAGGTATGTGTCCTTAATTTTTCCCTGAAGGCTAACTCAAGGATAGCTTTGAACTAAAATATTTTGTTATAAAGATTTCCCGCTGTGTCCTCCTGGATGTTGTCCCCAGGAGCCAAATACAACAAAGTAGTACTCACTACAGGGGCTGCAAGCCCCTTGGTTACCCTGCTCCCACATGCATTCTCTGGCCCTTATCCCTTTGTTTCTAAAGTACCCAAACAACCTAAATTTTCTAGTCCTTCTCTAGAAGAAGACATCACTGATGCCCCCTCAACTCCTATTGTACTGGTGCTGTCTCCCAGACCAGCATGGGCCACCCTTCCAGCTTTCTCTCTCAACTACAAGCAAGCTTGTGCTACTGGCTGCTCCCTTCTCCACACAGGCACTGTGGTAATGCACACTATCCCTGGTCTCTGTCCTGGTTATTCTTCCAAAGACCTGTACTCCTTCCTCTTGGACTTTGGTCTCCCACCCACATTGATGGAGTCTATGGATACTATTGGCGTGTTAGTTAACCAGTTTATCCAACCTGTGCTGGTCCATCATCAATTGGTGTTGGGATCCCAAAATCAGCTCTTGAATTCCGTGACCACTGCTGTTTCTAACAACCACACTCAGAATATGGCCTATCAAGAATGGTTCCATAGTCTATTTGCTTGCATTTCAGATAGCCAGCACAAGTTGTTAGCTTCACAAAAATATCTGACCTTGTCTCTACATTCCCTCTGCTTGTTGTTCCCTGGGTATATTGAGGATTGACTATGTAACTGGATGACCACCAAGCTACTTGGCGCTGCCAGATAGAGGCAATCCTTTTAAAGTACCACCAAGATTTTGAGACTCTGGTTGCTGAACTCAATCAGTTTTGAGAGCATGTTAATTCCCAGCTCAAGTTGGTGGGGACTCACGTTGATACTTGGGGCCAACATCTACGTCTGAAAAATGGCTTATACAAGGCCACTTTGGGAGATACTTTGAATCAGGTTCAGAACTACGTCAACAATAGGGTGGCCTCAATTGAAGTAACTCCGCCAACTCCTTTAGTTGAGACCCTGTCTTCCTTTGAAGTGAGTGTATGGGAAGCTATAACTAAGCTTAAAGCTACCACTCAATGTCAAGCCTCTACCTCCCATCCCTGCCTGTCAAACCTACACCTGATCCTCACATTGCCATGCTAACTGACCAAGTGGCTATTTTACAAGGTGAGATTGAGTATTTGAGACAACATCTCTCCAACTCTGATGATTAGTCCTCTGAGTCTGATGGCATAAGGGAGACTGAAGTCCCTGGTACTCCTACCCATCAGGATCATGGGTGTTGCCCAGGATTAGAAGGCCAACCCTGTGTCAACTGTGCTCTCACCTTGGATCACTTTGCAGCAGTGACTAATGAGGTGGCATATTGGCAAGACGCTATAGAACATGAGGTACAGACCCTCTCCTGGCTCACAGAGACAATAAATAGACAAGCCACCCCTCTGATTGCTCAAACAACTTCCCTGACTACTTGTGTCAATGGGGTTGCTGGCATGTTGTCAGTACAGCAAATCAAAATCAATGAGTTTAGAACTGCTGCTGCTACTGCCCAAGATATTAGTGGACATAATAGCTCTACCTTGGATACCCTAGAGGAGAGCCTTTGCCTTCTCTGGGCTAGACAATCCGCTGCTGAATCTGAGTTTGAGGGCAATCCTTGCATCAATGTTCTCAACACTGGGGACAATAGTCAGTCCTCTTCCTCATCCATTGACCCAAACTACAAGCCAACCTTCAAGCAGATATTTGATCCTAAACCCTCTACCATTGCTTCCTTTTTAAAGATTTACAATACTACAATGTGTAGGGCTACTGATGAGCTCAAAAAGGAATATATCCTCACCTGTCTCCATCCCACATGCCAAGAAGTGGTGGTCCCCAAACTCCCCCCATTGTCACTTGGGAGTACATGAAGCACCTCCTTATTGAGGAGTTTGGAGGAGATCTCAGCTTAGAGATCAAGAAGGATGCATTTATGCACATTGCCTTTAAGCCCAAGGAAACCCTGGCTGAGTTTGTGGATTGCTTCTACATTGAAGGTCAACAGTGAATCACCAGTTAACAGTTAACTCCCTGGGAAGCTTAAACAGCTTGTTCAAATGCTTTGGAAGTGAACCAGCTTATATGCCTACACTTTAAGGCACACAAGGCTTCACTCACTTCCATGAAGAGTATTAAGACGCTCTTGCAAGACATGCATTTGACCCATGGGGGTACAGTAGTGTGTGAAAATAAAGCCAGTAATGCTGGGACTACCTCTTGTACACCGCACATTATGACGCTGGGTTCAGGTGGACAGACTAAGAGGCAAGGTTGTCATAACTGTGGCCAAATAGGGCACCACTTGTGTACTTGCACTAATCCCCAAGTGGAAGGTTGTGATCCCAAGGAGCAGGCGGGAAAAGAGAGGTCAGCTTAGAGGCAGAGACGCTCTCTGCTGACCAATCTCCCCATGATCCTCCTTCTGATGAGGAAGCTTTGTCTTCCTCTGGCCCAACTATTCTTCACCTATTCCACAATCTCTCATGTGATTCAGACCCTGAAGATTCTTGTGGGTTTCCTGGTCACCAGTCCCCATAGTGTGTCCTGGGTTGTAGCCAGGGACCGGCTTGGAGGAGTTGTTATTCTCCAACAGGGGTGAAGGGTTGGTGAGAAGCTTATACTTGGCTTGCATAAGGGCAAACTCCTCCAGTACCTTCCCAATCACCAAGCAAGCGTCTCCACCATATACCTGGACTTCAGCAGGCGCCAGCCCTTCTGTAGGCCAATACCAATCCTGTAATAGTCTTGCAAACTCTTCTCCAATGAACTCTCTTCCTCTATTTGACATCTCCAAATGCCTTGTCACCTTCTCCCACTCCTCCTGGGAAGATTTACTAGAGGCAAACTTGCTGCACTCTAGGCGTTAGGATTCCTCATCCCCTGGGCTAGGATAGAAAATATGGGGCAATTGACTCATGAGACTTAAATACTCTTTTCACACGGGAAAATCAGATAGGGGCCGTGATAGGCGCTTTATTCTTTGTCAGAAGGAAGATCCTCTTAGAAACCTTCTGAGATATAGCCTTGGGTAGGGAATAAGAAAGGGTTTGTGCCAATACTTGGACTCCTTGTACTTGGTCTTTGACTCCTGATCCTTGATCTTGGGCTCCTGCACTTTATTTGTGGGCTCTGTTGTCTTAATCTTAAGCTCCTGTGGTCTGACCCAGCTCTGGCTTCCTATCCTTGGTCTTCTGCTCCTTCTGTAACTTTGGTGGCCTTTGTAATCCACTTGATCCAGTCCCTGAAGAGTCTCAGATAGCTCTCCCTTTTATAGCCCCTTGTTTCAGACCAAAAACCTCTCTTAAAACTCTGGTTCTTCAAAGCTTAAACTATCCTGTTTTTCTTCTTCTATAATATAATAAACTTTTAAACTTACTTCAGCCAATGAAAGCTCTGAATTTTCCGCTTCTGCTCCCCATTTTTTAGGCTTTAACTCTCAAGTTAAAGCCTTTAAAAACTGATTAAGTAGACTCCAGTTTGCAGCCAATCAAACGCCTTGCTTCAATGGTTTTGCCAAAAAAGTTTACCTGGATGACCTGTTCCTGACCCTGGTTTGAACACAAAGCTGTCTTGCTCCCGGTAAACAACTGCTACGCGTTTTGAACGGTTTTGCCGTAATTCCCATCATGTTTCCCCAGCAAATCTTGAGCGCTTCCACCTATGTTTTACTTAGGCAATTTTTGATCCTTCAATTTTTCAATGTTTCTCCATGTTTCTCTGTGTTTCTTTCAACGTTTTGCACCTTTTAACCTTCCTGTTGCTTGTCCTTTTGCTTTCCTAGTTGTTCTTGGCAAAATTTGCTCTTTGGCCCTCACAGTTTCTCTGTTCTTCTTCCAGCTTCTTTATGGTCTATTTTCTCTTTAATCTCTTTTCTAAAAATAACATATAGTTCTAACGAACTATAGGTTATTTTTTCTTCTCTTTCTTTTTCCTTATATTATTATCAATCCTTTTTCTATCATGATCAGACAGTATTTAATTATTCTTTAACTGCTTCTTTATATCCAAATTTCTTCTCAAAAGTCACTAAACCAGCTCTTCCAGCCTCTATATTCAGTCCAGCTAGGTCATCCTCTTAGCTCTTCAGTTCTTCAGCACCAACTTCTGGTCCTTTGGCCATCCTACACCATGATCTGCTAGTCCTTCATCATTTCTTCTTGTCCTTCTGCTTATCCTTAACCAGTTCCTCACCAAATCCTCACTAGGAACCTCCTTTGTTCCTTTAACACACTGAACCATCTTGGTCCATTCCATTCAATATGAATTAACAGTTCATCAACTAGCCTTTGCTGTGACCAAAAAGTCCCTCTTGCTATTTTTCTCTGCTGATTCTGTGAACCACCTTGGTTCTTTATCTCAGCCCCCATTACCAGAACTTGTAGACCCAGGCATGAGTCTACATTGAACTGGTGTTTGACTGGGCCCTTGCAAGTGGCATTCCACTTAGGCCATTCAACCATAAATCTATGTCTATGCGTTGTCTTTACTCACCCAGGTGATGCAGTCTGGGCCTTCAGTTACAGAGTAATCAGCTCTACTTCCCAGAGGCCTGATCACACCAAGTTCTGCAGCTTGCTTCCCTGAGCAATCCACCTTAGTGACACCTCTGAGCATACCTATACCCTCCAATACTCACTTTGGGTTTCCCCAAAGCTCCCATAGGGACATAAACAAGGACACCCTACCAGTCTGTTAGGCAGGGTGCTTGCTCACAGACCTCCTGTAATCATATTAGGGTATGTTGAGCCCTCAGAGCTCTTCCCCTCCCTGGCAGCCTGCGTTACCCGCCAGGGGTCCAAACCTACTCCCCCCAGACAGACAAAGTTCCCTGCTTGCTATTTCAGTATTCACCCTCCCGCAACCACGGTTCCTTGCTAGGTGAAGCACTATAGCCCAAAGCATCCAACATCTTCTGCTGGGTGGAGGCAACATCTGCCTCTGGTAGTCCTTTGTTACCTACCAGCCAGGCCTTACTTACCCTAGTAGACCATGTTACCTACTAGGCTTACCTCACTTCTCCTAGTAGACCAAGTTACCTACTAGGCTTACCTCATACTTACCCCTAGCAGCCCTATGTTATCTACTAGTTTACAACATTGCCAGCTAACCACACATTGTCATTCTTTAGCATATTGTCTTTATTTGAAGCCAAATCAACCCTCGCCTGCAAAACCGCACACATTTGGATCACCACAATTCTGATAGTGAAGAATCTGATAGTTATGGCTATTCTGTTCTGGCTGTTCTGGAAACTGTCTCTGTTCCATAAAAGCTTTGCTCTGGGAAGACCACCACCACTTCTCAAGCACCTTCAAGTGAAGCCAAAGCCATGGTGGCTTGTCCTTACCTAGCTCAGGCCCATTGACTTCCCGTCTTTGTTGATTCTTCTGAGGAAGCAGCCAAGCTAGATTAGGCTCTCTTCCAAAATGTAACTGTATCTCTCCCACTGAAGACTTTGTATAAGGAGATTCCTGCCTTGAGATGCATGTTAGCTAAATGGGAAAAGTAGCTAGAGGCTGTGCAGGATGTGTTGGCCACCTTGCCCCCCTTTGGGAAAGATACAACCTGTATGGAAGTATCAATCCAAAAGGTTAAAATCAAAGCCATCTTGGACATGGGTTCTTCAGTCAACGTAGTATCTTCAAACTAATGAAGAAACTTAAGCTGGCCCCTGACCTCAACTACACTCAGTTGTATGGCACAGCTGGCATGGCACAAACTCAGGCCATTGGTGCCTACTCCACTCTACCCATGAGGTTTGGGAAACTTATCATTGCTTCCCTCACTGTAGTCCTTGAAAACAAAAGCTATGAACTCTTGGTTAGTACACAATTCTTTCAAGAGTATAACGGGGTTGTAAACTTACAAGATGGATATCTTTTGCTCTTAGGATATGAGGTCCCTTTAATTTTTGAGGAACCTTCACGCCTTCCAGGAAAACGTCTTAAAACTTGCATGCTTGAGTACCCCACAGGTATCTTCTCTCTCAAGTATAGGACTCACTCCTCCAATATGCGCACCCCTCCTCCTTCCTGTCTTGCAGAAGAAGGGGTACCTCTTCTTTCCCCAGAGGCTATCACCATTCCTCTGGGCTCCCAGGTGGTGATTGATTATCAGATTTCTTACAAACTACCTGAAAAGTTGTTCTTAGAACTCTACTCCCCTGAATCCCTAAGCCATAAAGAACCCTGCCTGTGTCCAGAAATTCTAGATCAAACCAAAAAAAGCCTGTACAATTACTGCTTGCCAACCTGACGCTCCTGCCCATGCAGGTGACCCAAGGCCAGGTTGTAGGGCATGGTTGTATACTGGGGGCAGAACAAGTGGCATCCCTCTACCCTTTCAGAACTTTTAGTTATTTCAATCTACCTGAAGACAATCCCCAAGTTTCCTCCTTATTCACTGCTGCCAACTTCCCCCACTTGTCTCCCATCCAACAAAAAGATGTGTTGGACCTGCTTAATCAGTTTAGCAACATTTTTGCCTCTGGAACTACGGACTATGGCCTGGCTAAAGGAGTCATCCATCAGATTGATACTGGTAATGCTCCCCCTTTTTATGCAAAACCATACCACCGTAGTAGGGTAGATGATGCTCATGTATCTAAGGAGCTTAAGCAGCTCTTATATGCAGGGAAACTAGCTCCCTCTCAGAGCCCTTGGGCCTCACTGTTACTGATCCTCATGAAAAATAGAGGACATCTCATTGTAATGAACTACTGCCGTCTACATTTGCTCACCAAGAAAGTCTCATACACCTTGCCCAGAATTGACAATGCTCTCAGACGGCTGGGTGGTTCCAAGTTTTTCTCAGCCATAGATCTAGCCTCTAGATACTGGCAAGTTGATTATCTCCTGAAGCTAGAGAAAAAGCTGTTCTTATCACCTCAGAAGGCCTTTTTAAACCCACTCATATGCCCCAAGGACTCTACAATGCCCCTACTACATTTCAACAGGCTATGGGCTCCATCCTACAAGATCTAAAGCTCTCTTTTGTCCTTATGTACCTTGATTATTTCACTGTGTTCAGCGCTACCTTTAACAACCATTTGGAACACCTCAAGGCTGTCTTCATTAAGATCTGCAAATCTGGCTTGAAGCTCAAACCCTCCAAGTGCTCCTTCTTTAAAGAGCAAATCAAGTTCTTAGATCATGAGGTCACTCAAACAGGAATCTGCCCCATAAAAAATAAGGTGGAAGCCATCAACAAGATGCTACCTCCCACAAATCTTAGGGAGGTCCAATTATTCCTTGGTATGATGAGCTACTACCAACAGTTCATACCTGATTTTGCTGAACTGAGTGAACCCCTTGACCAACTGCTCTGCAACGTCCCCTTTGAGTGGACTAACAGCCAGCAACAAGCATTAAAAGTGTTGAAGGCCAGGATCAAAGAGGCTTCTATCTTGGTCTACCCTGATTATGATAAAGAGTTCATCTTGTATACTGAGACTAACTGGGTAGCTGTGGGTGCCATCTTATCCCAGCTTGACAACAAAGGCATGGATTGACATGTAGCCTACTCTTCCCAGGTCCTCAATAAACACAAGAAGAACTACAGTGTCACTGAAAAGGAATGTCTGGCAGTGCTGCATGCTATAAAACAGTACAGGTACTACATTTATGGGACCCACTTCACTGTGGTTACAGATCACTCCACCCTCAAATGACTACAAAAACTGAAGGAACCTGAAGGTCAACTAGCACAGTGGGCTCTGCGCCTGTAAGGATACAATTTCTTGTGATACACTGTCCTGGGGCCCAACATCAGAATACTAATGGCTTGTCAAGGATGCCAATACTAGCTATCCACCCCGCTGATGCTGATTGCCTATACAAATTAATAGGGTACCCTGACTCTTAGACCACCAAGCCAGAAGACATTCAACTGGCGCTACAAGCCCTATCCAAGGACACTGTAATTTGAGATAGGCAGCTCTTCAAAAAATTCAACAATGCCTATCTACCCTATGTTTGCCCTAGAATGAGGATAGCCATTATCCTCCAAGTTCACATTGACACTGGACATGGAGGTATAGCCAAAACCCATGACTGGCTATGTAAGAGCTTCTACTGGGAGAACATGTGCTTTCTGATCCCTGATGTTCTCACCTCCTGTCATTTGTGTCAACTCCAACGCCCTTGCCCTTCTCAACATCAATTAAAGCTTACCCCCCCTAAACATGCCTTTCACACTGTGAGTATTGATGCTGTTGGGCCTCTCCCTTGGTCTAGGTCTGGGTGTCAATTTATCTTAGTTGCCATAGACCATTTTAGCAAATGGGTTGAAGCCAGAGCTAAAAAAGATATAACTGCCAAGACCACTGCTAATTTCTTGCAACAAGATATCTTCTACCAACATGGCTTTCTTCAAGTTCTGCTTTCTGAAAATGGCACCAATTTTAATGCTCGCCTCATCATGTCTATTGTTGAAGCTATGGGTACCCACCAATCTTTCTCCGCGCCATATAACCCTTCAACTAATGGAACTGTTGAACAAGCCAATTCCTCCCTGGTGTCCATAATGAGGAAACTCACGCTCTCTGATGCTGCCAATTGGATATTTTCCTCCCTGCTGCCCTCTTTACTTACCAACTCAGTAGACACCAAGTAACTGGTCAGTCCCCTTTTGCCATGCTGTATGGGCGTGAAGCCGCCACCCCCTCAATCTTGGGACCCCCCCTTAATCAAAGTTTATGTGTCTGCAAATCCTGAAGCCCATGTTAAAGACTTAATCAATTGTATCATTGACATCCAAGCAACAGCTTATTCCACTGATTACAAGGTCAAGGCTCTGGAGCTCTCCCTGTCTAATGCTGATATATCCCCCTCTATCAGGGAATTTTCCCCTGTCTACATTAATTTTATATGTAATTTGGGTACAAACATTCAAACAAAGAAAGACTGTAAATCAATAAGGTATATTAACCATAGTACTGGGATTGTCCCAGACAGGGATCAAACTCAAAACCCTAAAGACAAAGCAATGGTTAGTTCAAAGAAGATAGTTTGGATTGCATTACCTATTTATAATGAACTTATTCATTCAACAATGAAATCCGACTTTGGCCTTGATTCCATAAACGTTAATAAGCACCAGGGAGACGTCACTTACCGCTTGCACGTTGATTGGCTGCATTCAACTTGGTTTTTGCCTCTGAAACCACTATTATCAACTAAGCGTCAAGCGCCGGCCTTGATCTTCCCGCTTGAACCCAACATTGGCCACTTAATTGTTTATCAACTTGTGGCTCTTGTTACATGTTACTGGTTCAAACATATAATCTTACATAGTACCTTGCCAGAAATTGATGCTAATTTGAAACAGGTATTAACTTCAGCCCTTAAATCATTGAAATATCATGGAAAATCCTCTCATTTTACATGATCCTCTTATTTATGTTCCAGCCTCAAACTTGATGGTATTTAAGTGAACCATACCTTCTATTATCTCTTGTTCCAACAATAAAGATTATTACTCTTCTAGCTACTCCTCCATTTTGATAACACTCCTTTTCTGAAGCCATGTGGAGAATTCTTTTCCTATCTTGGTTTCTAGCCTACTTCTTGACCAAGGTGTACGCCTTGGAAAACCCAACTCCAACAACTAACTGGTATAATTCCTCCCCAGATGACGCCCACCAGAAGGAATCCCTTGCCAATGGATGGTTCAAATATCCTTCTGGACATTGGGGACGTAAATTCCATTATGGTTGTTTGTTTGCTTCCCCACCCACTGAACCTACTCTGGTTAGACCTTATGCCTCATTTTACCTCTTGACGTATTTGGTGGGCTACTATCTACTTGGGCGATTCAGTTCTATGTTTGGAAGGTTTGCTTATCTAGGACAACTTGGACATCTTGCAATGGTCATGGTTCCTATTGGCTTGGTCATAGCAGGCTTGAATGTAGGGGCCTTGGCCCATCAGCTGGGAAGTTTATCCCAACAAAGTGGGTCCCTGACACCCTCCCTGAGTATCAAATAGGCGACCTGGTTCTCTACTACCAGAATTGTACAGGTGGTAGAGCTCATAAGTGTTACAACCAATTTTCCAGACTTGCCTGCTAACGTATCTTACAATACACAGGGGGCGCTTGATAGGTTGCCCCAGGACGTGTCTAACAACATGGATTAATCTGGTGACAATATCAAATGGCAGGTACTTCATCCCAATTAGGAGCGCTACCAATTTGACCTGCTGATCCCCGCACAATTTATTCCTCAACTTTGAACCTTATATGGAACTTCCCACTATGCCACCCCCTTGTGGCCTTGTGGCTTTCCCCATATAGTATATTAATAACAATATTCTACAATAAACAATGCCTTATTCTTATTATTCTGTCCTTTCTATTGGACTGTTGTCTTCCCCAATTCCAAATACTGAACTCTCATTGGTTCAGTTGCAACAGTTGTAGCAGCGGTAGGTTCTTTGACCTACCTAAAACAAAATTCCCCCTAAGAAAGGACAGAGTATGGGCCGTATGGCTGCTCCCCAACAAGAAACTTTCCTGTCAATCCCCAAGGGGAACATCCCCAACAGGTACATCATCTATCAAGACCAGCTAGTTCTCACAAGTTTGTACAATTTGCTCTGCCTCAGGCAGCGCAACGCCAGCGTCACCCCGCCCCAGTCAGATCTGTCCCAACGCATGCTCAACCTTAAGCTAGAATCCTTTGCAGGGAGCGTCAAGGGGGCTAAAATTATCAGTTGGCTCCATATCTGTCAGGTTCCTGAGCCCATGTGGGTTGCCACTGTGTCTGGCTGCCTCATGGGGCCCGCCGCTGTGTGGTTCACCAACTGGGCCAGTCAAGAACTTGACGTTACCTGGGCGGCATTCCAAGACGCCGCCAAGTCCTGCTACAGCAAAACCTTCTCCCTCATTGTTGTGGGAACTCCTCTTCTAGCAATAAAACAAACTGGTTCCGTTCCTGAGTACCTTGCCAACTGGCAACAAGCTCTTGCTGCCGCCCCTGAAGCCGTGACTGACAGAAATGCAATGTTACTCACTCTGATTGTCAATGAGTTAAAGCCCCATATCTATAAGTGGGTCCCTGTAGGTTGTTGCACCTCCATTGATGACTGCTACAAGGCCATTGTGGAGGCTAACAACCAGGCTTCAATGGGCTTCTGCCATACCAGTGACGCTCCATCCCAACCACATACCACACCTGGCAATGGCCACAATCAAGTAGGCCGCCGCCAGCCCTGTCAGTAAGATAATGGGACTAAACGCCCCCGCAAGGGGGAACTCCAGCTAGCACAAATTGAGGACCAGGGAAAAGCCTGGGGGCTGTAGTTACGAAAGGTTCTACAACCCCACTTGACCCTTCCTCTCAAACCTGCTTGCAAAGAATCCATGCAACTACAGTGTACATGAAGTCAAAACCCTGGACGTCTTCCAAGTCCACAGTGACAACCCCGTACTACAAGCAAGCCACTCCTCAAATAAAGTAACCCGCTTATCCTATCCCTTCTGTTTCCGTGAGAACACCCACAAATTACTGGTAGATACCTGGGCCAGCCACACTATGGTGGACCAAGCGTTTGCCAACTCTCAGCAACTGGACCGAGTGCCAAGCAGGTTCAAGGCAGTACAGGTAGCTGACTCCCACAGAGTTGCAATCACCCACAAGACAGTACCCTTCTCTGTGAGAATGGGGAACATCCAGGTTAAGCTCTCTGGGCCAATCATGGCCGGGCTCAGCCACAATGTCATTGCTGGCCTCAACTGACTTTAGCACAACTGTCCCTACATTGACTGGGATACCTCTGCCATCACCCTCAATAGAAATGGGGTGGGGTTCCAGATCTATCCTGTTGAAATGAGCAAGCTTCTTCACAATACTGTTTTTGTCAGAATAACAGAAACAGGCTTGTACAATTTCAAGAGGGGAAACTAGATTTCAATCAATGCTCATTCAAAGTTATCAGCGCTGAACCACCTGTGGTCCCTCCCTTGACCACTTTACCACCACCAGCGCTTGCCGCACTCCTCGAGGAGTACAAGGACGTGTTCAGTGAGACAATTGAACAACTGCCTCCTCCCCAGGAGATCCAGCACGCTGTACATCTTCAAGGATTGCTACCTAAAGCACAACCATTATACTGTCTTACACCAAAGGAAGATGAGACCCTCCGCCAACACCTTGTGGAAGCACTTGATAAGGGCTTCATTTGCCCCTTGCTTTCCCCATAAAGGCGGCTGTCTTCTTCTAGCCAAGAAGGACAGGTCCCTTTGCCTGGTCATAGACTACCGCGCCCTAAATGAAGTGACAGTCAAGAATAAGTACCCCTGCCGCTGATTGACAACCTGTTTGATACACTTACAGGTGTGAAGGTCTTTAGCAAGATTGATCTCACTGTGGGGTACAACTAGGTCCGCATTGTACCAGGGGATGAGGCAAAAACTGCCTTCCACAGGCGCTACAGGTTAATTGAGTGCCGGGTCATGAACTTTGGAATGACCAACGCTCCTTCTACCTTTGCCATGTTGATGAACAAAGCATTTGAGGAACTGATTGGAGAATGTGTGGTTGTGTACCTTGACAACATTATTGTCTTCAGTCAAGATCAAACCATGCACCTCCAACACCTCTGTGCTGTCCTTGACACCCTTTGGAAAAAACCAGCTAAAAGCTAAACCCTCCAAGTGTGAGTTCCTCAAGTCAGAGCTACTATTCCTTGGGCACACCATCTCTGCCCAAGGGATAAAGCCTGATCCTGCCAAAATCAAGGCAATCACCAGCATGCCGTCTTTCACTGACGTGGGCCAGGTGCAGACATTCTTAGGCATGGTTGCCTATGTGCGCAAGTTCATTTCCAATTGCGGGGAACTAATTGCACTTCTCACTGAGCTCCTCAATACCAAACAGCGCTTCCAATGGACCCCTGTCAGAGAGCAGGCCTTCAAGACGCTGAAGCAAAGGCTCACCACAGCACCAGTCCTGCAGTTCCCCAATAGGAACCAACAGTACAAACTAGAGACCAATGCCTCTGACAGGGCCATAGGGGGTGTGCTAAGGGTAGAAACTGACAATGGCGTCTTTCTCCATGTGCCTATGAGTCCAGGAAACTTACTGACTCAGAAAAATGCTACCCCATCCATGATAAAGAGTTGGCAGCTATTGTACACTGTGTTGAGAAGTGGCACTGTTACCTGGAAGGTGCTACCTTCCCACCCTGTGTTCTGAAGGACCACAAGTCACTTCAGTACTTCAACACGCAGTCTCACCTGACACGCCGCCAAGCAGGATGGGTGGAGCGCCTATCCCCCTATCATTTACGCATCAAGTACAAGCCCAGGAAGGAACTTGTCACAGCTGACGCCTTCTCACAACTCTATGTAGCATTCATCACCAGGACAATGGTTTGTACCCAGATTGGCCCATGCTCTACCTCTGCCCTGAGACAACTTTCTACAAAGGCCTTAACTCAGTAACCATATCCAAGTGGAAGGACACCAAAAGTCAGTTCACCACCAATTCTGGCAACGTCCACCGTCAAGCAGAGACAGGTGAGAAGACACCTTACATTCCCACCACACAATGAGGTGACACAATATTGCACTACCACCAAACCCTGGGTCACATCAGAGGGCGTAACCTCTTTGAGATCATGAAACAAAAGGTTTGGTGGCCGCGCATGCGTCAAGACATCTTGGACCTCCTTGAGACGTGTGTGCTGTGTGAGAAGAATACATCTAAACCTGCACACCCCAAGTCTGTCCTGCCCATCAAGGTCATGGAACCCTTCAAGCAGTGGGCCCTTGACATTGTGAGGACACTCTCCAAAGACAGACTGGGGAAGAAGTACATTATTACTGCCATCAACTACTTCACTTGCTAGCCAGTGGCCTGGGTGACAACTAACCACACCGCCACCACCATCACCCGCTTCATTGGCAAGGAAATTTTGGTCTGCTTTGGGCGACCCAAACGTCTCATCACAGATGGCGGCCCCAAACTTGTTGGGCATGTCATGAAGGCATACTGTGCCAAGAACGTACTCCAATGTATAGTTACAACCCTCTACCATTCTCAAGCCAATAGGCATGTAGAACATTTAAATGGCTCACTGGTTCAACTGATTGCCAAGCTCTCACAAGAGCACCCCAACACCGCATGGACTGAACACCTGCCTACCGCTCTACTTATTTTACAAGCAAGGATTAACAGAGGCACTGGGTTCAGCCCCAGCGCCCTGGCCTTTGGAACCCCTGAAAGTCTGACAGGAGCTGAACAGGGAAAGCTATGGTCCAGTGCTCCTGACAAACCTCCCCTAGTAACAACCCCATCCCTAGACCAATGGCGTGCCAAAGCCCATGAAATTGAACAAAAGCAAATTGAAGGAGGGCAAAACACCTCAAAGCCAGGTATGCTGTAGACAACCCCGTCTACACCCTCAACCCCAATTCTGCCAAGTTGGAGCCCAACCACCTAGGGCCCTTCAAGATAGCTGCTGTCTATGAAAATCATACCTACAACTCAAAGATGCCCAAGGGAATACCAAGAAGCTTCACCATGATTGCTTGCGCCCCTGCTGCTCCATCCCCACACAAAGGCTGTTTGTGCGGACCTTCCCAGACCTTCCGCAGACTCCAGTCTTGGTGTCTGATGACAAGAAGGGGGCAAGGGGGGTGTTGCAACCAAGTTTCCAGGCTTGCCTGCTAACGTATCTTACAATACACAGGGGGCACTTGATGAGTTGCCCCTTGACGTGTCTAACAACATGGATTAATCTGGTGGCAATATTGAATGGCAGGTACTTCATCCTAATTAGGAGCGCTACTAATTTGACCTGCTGATCCCCGCACAAGTTATTCCTTAGCTTTGAACCTTACATGGAACTTCCCACTATGCCACCCCCTTGTGGCCTTGTGGCTTTCCCCATATGGTATATTAATCACAATATTTACCAATAAATGATACCTTATTCTTATCATTCTGTCCTTTCCATTGGACTGTTGTCTTCCCCAATTCCAAATACTGAACCCTCATTGGTTCAGTTGCAACATAAGCTAGATTACCTCTGGGTTGGTTCCTGTGAAGTCACATTTAAGAATGGTTTCAAGTATACTGTGAAATTGCTGTCTTCTGGACATCCTTTTTCCCAGGTCCATTCCAAATTCCTTTGCAAATATCAACTCCCTGTGTCCAATCTTGAGGGGGGAGATGTCGGAAATTGCGCCATTAATGCTATTTTGTTATGGCCTTCAAATATTGATAGCTGCAAAGATTTGACTGGTTTTGCTTTTGAGTTCAGAAATTCCTTGCCTTCTGCAAATGGGTCTGGTCCAATATCCACCCATTCCAGATTATCATACCTGTCTGTGAATGATCCTGGTATGAACTCATCTAAACATGACCCCCTCAGCCACTCTGTCTTTCTAATGAGTGATCACTGTCCCTTGTCTACTATTTAAGTAGAATCACATCTCCTAATAAAGACAAGTTTATCCACATTTGTATTGGTGTTTGTACTCTTCAAGATTTTTCCTGTCCTTTCTGCCAAAAGGACTTTCTCATCTTGTATTCCAGGAAATCAAGGTATGCGCCCTTAATTTTTCCCTGAAGGCTAACCTAAGGTTAGCTTCAAACCTCAAATCTTTTGTTATAAAGATTTCCTGCCATGTTCTCCTGGATTTTGTCCCCAGAGCTGAACACAAAAGACTGCATCCTGACTCAGCATGGAACCTTGGCAGAAATTATCACTGATAGAGGTCCCCAATTTACCTCCAACTACTGGACTCAGGTGATGAAAGACTTAGGAGTAAAGCGCTGTGTATCCACTTCCTACTACCCGCAGACTAATAGCCAGACTGAACGAGTGAATCAAATACTTGAACAATACCTACAATGCTACACCAAAGCTGACCAAGATAACTGGGCCAAGATGCTACCCATGGCACAGTACATCTACAACAGCAAAGACCACACATCTAATGCAATGTCCCCCTTTAAAGCCAATTATGGGTTTGACCCATCTTGGGACCCCAGCATTGGCAATAAAGAGACAAACACGTCAGGGCAAACCTGGATTGAACAGATACACGACACCCAAGAAACCTGTCTTAAGAATCTGACCCAAGCTGTCCAAACTTACAAGGCTTTTGCTGACAAAAAAAGGATTCCTGGAAAACCATTAAAGATAGGGGATGAGGTATACTTGGATTTGCAGAACGTGCCTCTGACAGTTCCCTGCCAGAAGTTAGCCCACCAAAAGAGCAGCCCCTACAAGATCACCAAGCTAGTGGGCAAAGTAGCATTCAAACTAGAGCTACCTCCCTTGTGGAAAATACATAATGTCTTCCACTGTGTGCTACTATTCAAGAAAGAAGGAAACTCCCCACCTCACCAGAAACTCAAGAACAACCCTCCTCCCATCCAAGTAGGATGCTCTGAAGAATATGAAGTTGAATATATTCATGAAGACTGCACCCACTACAAAACGCCAAAGTACTATGTCAAATGGAAGAGATACCTGCCTAAGGAAAGCACCTGGGAACTGTTAAGCAACCTACCCAACGCCCAGCTGGCCATCTAACAATACCTTATGAAGAAGGATAGGAAGGAAGGGACCCCCAGGAAGGAAGGGGATGATGTCATGAATTAAATTTCAATATTGTGGTGGCTGCTATAACAGGTTGTCAGGCTTAAGCAGTACTTGGATATGTGAGCACCAGGCAAGGTGGAGTACAACAGAATATGCCTTGCCAGCATAAAACTGAGGAGTTGCTGACTATTTTCAATATATGAAGATCATAGTATTAACAACAGCAAAATAGGTTCAGGCGTTGGTTGGCAACAGAGCAACAGAACAGGATACAGAGTTGGTGTATAGTAGTCAGTTGGATACCAGATAGACATATATATTTGAGAAGGGATTCAGTTATTGTTGGCAACAAGACAACAGAGTTGGAACAGGGCTGGCAGAAGAATGGGTGTATGTTAATCAGTTGGAATCCAGACAGACAATAGATACTGGGGAAGGGGAAGAGAGGATTCAGAATGGATAAGTGGCATACAGCAGACTTATGATTCCTAGGTGTCTCTATATTAACAGTGCTGAAAAAACGAGCTCAACATCTGTTTGTAGCTTACAGGAGCTATCATGGTTGTACAGACCCAAGGTCTGCACCTCTGCAAAGGCAGTTGACAAGAAACTTATCCAAGTTAAAGGAGAAACAACAGTATTTGGTTTACAATAAAAGGTCTCTAATTTATTACATAAGTCAAGTGAAGATTATATAGGCATTTGTGAGATGATAGCCAACTGAAATGCTGATCAACAATATGGAATATTGATGATCAATCAAGTTAGTTGCTACAGTTTCATATGGAGATTACAACTGACAAGAGTGGTTCTAAGTTAGATCATCAGTGTCAGTTGGCAACTGGCTGTTACAAAGGCAATTGTGGCAAATTGGGCATAATCTGGACAGATTATGAAACATACAGTTTAACAGATCACTTGTAATTCATCTGAGCAACAGATGTGACATGTTGAATGATCTGGTCAACATCTTTGACCTATAGACTTGTCTGGCTGACAGATAAAGCCTATAGCTTCTTATGGACGACAGGAAATGCCTATAGAAGCGCATGGGCAACAGATGCAGTCTATATCCTCCTATGGGTGACAGGAAATGCCTATAGCATTATATGGCTGACAGATGAGGCCTATAGCCTCATAGCTCATAGCTATTTCACCACAAATACTTATATTAAAAACCTGGGAATTGAACCCCAGGTCTCAGAAAAAAGCCTTATGTTGACCAGAGTAGACAGGAGCCCGCCCAACTGCCAGTCAGGTCAACCCCTGGACTGCCAGAGATAGCTGACCTAACCAAGAGGAACAGAAACCTGTCAAACTTCCAAGTGTCAATAATGAAGGTTTAAAATCAACATTGGAGACCCTAGAATTGAACCCTGACCCCCAGAGGCTACTTGAGTCACCCAAAATGGACAGGAACCTGCCAACTCACTGAGTTGCAAACCTGAGCTGTTGAATTACTAAAAGACCCACCAGTTTCTTAAGGACAATTCCCCAAATGGTCAACAGATTGCTGCCAACCTTGAGCCACCAAAGACCTGAACCTATGCAGAGGTTGCAGCTTGCCTTAAGGAGTTTAAAAAAAAACCTATTTTTAACTCTGCCAATGACCACCATCAACTGCCTGCATTCCGTCCAGAGAGGGTAGTGCAATTGTACTACTCAGGTGACATAGTGAACAGTGGCGGCGGAACAAAGCATTGCCATTTCTATTTTCCAGAGCAGGCACAACCTGGATCTGCCGCCCTTGAGACTCCAAGCCAAGACCCATGCCCCGCCAGTGCCTTGTCTGCAAACCTGAAACCTGAAAAAATTGAAGAAGCAAAACCACATGGTATAAAAGCCCTGGCGGTATGGTAATGACCATTTTGTCATTTTTGATAATAAAGTTTTATGAACCTTTGGTTCAAAAAAATCTTACCTTATCTAGTCTTAGTGATCTTCCATCTTAACTCTGGCCAAGTAGATCATCAGACAACTGCCCCCTCCAGAGACCAACCTGCCAAATTGCCCCAGGCATTATACCGTCCTCCAGGAGCCCCTTTAGACCTGTGCACTTTACTGAGTACCCGCCCAACCCGGCCTATTTGGAGTACAACTTGAAAACCATCCTCATTGCTGATCCCTTGGAAAGGACTAGAGAAACTGAATAAATATGACGCAAAGGAAAGTGGTACAAGAGGCTGCCAAGATTGTTCAAAGACAAGTACAATTATCTGCCTGCCTACTTTGTCCCCATGACTCTTCCCTTAACCCTGCAACCTGACCGCCCAATGGAGACCCCCACCACGGCTGATACTATGTCCAACCAACTGTTTGGAGTACTCTACATTACTTTGACAGGAATGGTAGATACTATGGTTCCCAAATCAGGGCCCTGGTCTTTGCTTGGGAAATCTGTATCCTATATTATCAAGTTAGCACCCATCCTATGGTAGGCATTACCCTCTGGCCCAGCCATACTCTGTCCCAAGTCAAACAATGCCTCTACCTATTCCTGGCTTCCTGACACCCTGGGCCATCTTAGGCAAATCCTTATTCTATATTGTAAAGCTAGCTCCTATCTTATGATGGGCCCTACCATCTGGGTCTGTGGGCCGTCCACCCGCAAGTTCTCAGGTACCCCCCACAGAATGGATCCCTGACACAGTAGTTATTGGAAATTGCACCATTAATGTTATTTTAATATGGCATTCAAATAATGATATATTTAAAGATTTGGTTGGTTTTGCTTTTGAATTCAGATATTCCTTGCCTTCTATAAATGGGTTGACATCAATTTCCACCCATTCCATATTGCCATAACAGCCTGTGACTGATCCTGGTATGATTTCACCCCAATGTGACCCCCTCTGCCACTCTGTCTACCTAATGAGTTATCACCTTCCATAGTCTACTATTTAAGTAGAATCAATTCTCCTAATAAAGACAAGTTTATCCACATTTGTGTTAGCTTTAATATTCTTCAATCTTTCTCCTTTCCTTTTTGCCAAAAGTAATTACTCATCTTGTATTTCAGGAAATTAAGGTATATGCCTTTAATTTTGCCCTGAAGACTAACCCAAGGCTAGCTTTGAACCTCAAATCTTTTGTTATAAAGATTTCTTGATGTGTCCTCCTGGATGTTGTCCCCAGGAGCCAAAAACAACAGCTGTGCTCCTCTCCCAGAATTCCAAGTTGGAGACCTGGTCCTCTACTATCAACATCAAGTAGGAGGGAGAGCTCACAAGTTAGACTCTCTTTGGATTGTCCCTTGTCGTGAAAGCCATCATTCACCATGTTTTGATTTTGCCTTTGTTGGGTTATTTTGAGGACAAATCTCTCTCTTTTGCTTTTACCCTTTGAAATGAGTCTGGCTCCAAATTGGGAAATACAATTGTTCAGTTTCCTGATTCTGCGCAACTCACTTGCCCCACTCATTCTTGTGGCAAGTGATCCTACCATCCATGTACTGATTTATGGTAAAGCTACACAGTATATAATTCCCATTTCTATACCCAATAAAATTTAAATTCTATTCACATTTTTGTCTTTTTATCTCCACATAATTTGGCGCCTCTCTAGTCACGCCTAGCAGATATTATTCAATCAGGGCCACAAGGTAATCACATAGCCTTCCCTGCCATTCTAACCAAGACTTAGTACAAATTCAATCCTAAGGTTAGGATTTCCTGTTGTGACTCTGCTGCGCCTCAGATCACAACAAAAATGGTGCTCACTACAGGGGCTGTAAGCCTCTTGGTTACCCCTTTTGCAACAACTTTTTCAGGACCTTCACCTCTGCCCATACAAGAGCTGACTTTGCCTGAAATTACCAGTCCTCCCATTGAGGAAGACATCGCTGACCTGCCTATTTTCCCTACTGTACTGAACCTTGGGAGTGGTCCCTGCCTAGTGGCCTACCCTTTGGGTACCCCTGACTTGGAACAAGTCATGGCAGTAGCCCTTGGGATAGCCTGTGATGGGGCCATCCCTTTAACTCCAGCTTCAGTTCAACCAAGCAGAATACTACAAATTGATTGTAGCCCCACAATTCCCACAACATCTCCTCTCAGCAGCTGGCTCCGCTGAACATTTATTGTCCTCCTTCATACAACCTGCCTTAGCCCATCATCAAATGGTATTAGGGCTCCACGTTCAAGAGATTTCATTGCTGCAAGCTGCTGTCACTCATCACTGGGATCAGTTTGCAGCCTACCAGCAGTGGATTCATTCCTTGTTTTCCTTAGTATCTGATAATCAGAGCAACTCTGTCACCTCCCAATATTGCTTGGTCAACTCCGTTGAAAGAATGTGCCAATCCATCCCCAAGTATGTCAGAGAGCGCCTTCATGAGTTTCACCAGCTAGAACAGCCCTGGCGTGCCCAAGTAGACTCCACTCTAAATGCCTATCTCACCAACTTTGAAAGACTTGTGCAGCAACTTAGCAAGTTCAGTGCTTACTCTTTTGACCAATTACAGCAAGTAGTGGTCCATGCTGCAAAGGGCCTCTGCAAACTTGGCAAGGACTTTGACCAAGAAAGGGCTGCTACCGCCGCTACCATTGCCAAACTCCAGACTCAAGTTAATGAACTGTTTGCCTCCAAAGCAGATGCCCCGCCTTCTCCTCCATCTGATGAGTTAGCAGATAGAGAACAGAGGCTCTGGGATGCCATTTGAGATTTAAGAGCATCTACACGCAGTCAGGATTGCCCCCCCCCCCCCAAAGTCCCTCATCCTGACCCTCATGTGCTTGAGCTGACGGCTCAGGTTTCTGAATTACAACAAGAGGTTGCTACTTTGCGTGAGGCAATGACATCTGCTATTAGTACACCTGGAGTTGTGGGCAAAGATGGTTGTTGCCTTGGCTTGTTGGGAGCCCCCTGCATGCATTGTGCTAGGGAGTTGATAGCTCTAGCCAATGAAGTGGACCTACTGAAACAAGATCACTCTGAGCTTGAAAAAGACATACAAGAACTAAGTGAAGTGATTGATTCAGTGAATGACAGGCTCACCCCTTGCCTTTTGGTGGGCCCATCTCTTACTTCCCAACTGGCTGAACTGTCCTTGGTAGTAGCAGCACAGGGCCAGAGCCTGGATGTTACTGAGCAGCAGACCACCCTAGCTAATAATACGGGTGCCTGCAGCTCTGAGACCTTGACTACCCTTGAGGAAAGTGTTTGCCATATGTGGGCCAGACAGCCCCCCACCAAGTCTGAAGCAGAATTCTCCCCAATCATAAATTTACTCAATAGCAACAATGATGGCCCAACTCCAGAAACACACTTCAAGCCTACCTTTAAGTAAGTCTTCTACCCAAAAACCTCGACCATTGCAGCTTTCCTAACTATCTACAAAACTGCCATGAGAAGAGCCTCAGATGAGGTTAATAATTAACACATTCTGACCTGTCTACACCCAACCTTCCAAGAGGTAGTAGTGCCAGAGCTGCCCATCATCAAAACCTGTGAAGATATGAAGCAGCTTCTGATTGACAAATTTGGTGATGATCTTAGTTTGGAAGTGAAGAAGGACGCCTTCATGCACCTTGCTTTCAAGCCAAAGGAGACCCTAGCTGAGTTTGCAGATAGATTCTACATGGAAAGACAACAACTGATCACAAGCCGCCAGTTGACTGCGCATGAGTCATACATGGCTTGCACTCAAGCCCTCAAGGTTAACCAGCTCCTGTGTCTTTTCTTCAAGGCTCATAAAGCTATGCTTTCTTCCATGAAGAGCATAAAGACACTATTGCAGGATATGCACCTTACCCATTCTGGGGCAGTTTTGCAGGAGAATTGTTCTGCCTCTACCTCTGGTTTGTCTTAACGTGGGCCGCGTATCCTTACCATGAACTCGCAGAATCCTCCTTGACAACAGGATTACCATAACTGTGCACAAATAGGTCACCATTCCCGGGTCTGCACTAACCCTCAAGTTGAAGGAACTGATCCCAAAGAACAGGCGGTAAAAGAACAGTCAACCTAGAGGCAGAGATGCTCTTGGTTGACAATTCTTCCCAGTCTCCTTTGATTCCCCCCTTCATTGCTGACTCTGAGCCTGCTGACACTGAGGCTCCTCCAATTCTGCTGACATTCCACAATATATCTGATGACTCTGACATGGATGATTCTGATATAGAAGATCCTGACGCATATGGATATTCTGTCCTGGCTGTCCCTGAAACTATTGCAGTCCCTTATAAGCTGTGTTCTGGGAAAACTACAACAACTGTCAAGCCTCTGCCTGAAGCCAAAGAAGTTGTCTCTTGCCCTTACCTCACCCAAGCCAAGAGATCTCCTGTGCTTGTCAAATCTTCCAAAGAAGCTGCGGAGGTTGCTGACGCTGTGTTCAAAAACGTCTCTGTCTTGCTCCCTCTCCAGAAGGTCTATAAGGAGTTACCAGGCCTTAGATGTATGATTGAAAAGTGGGACAAAAAACTAGCAAAAGCCCAAGACATTCTGGATTTCCTCCCTCCCTTTGGTTGTACTACCACTTGTGTGGAAATATCCATCCAAAAGGTGAAAAGTAAGGCCGTTTTAGACACAGGGTCTCCTGTTAATGTTGTCTCCTCAAAGCTTGTCTAGGAGCTCAAAATTGCCCCTGACCTTAAATATCATCAGTTGTATGGCACAGCTGGGCTGTCCATGACTCACGCTATAGGAGCTTATTCTTCTCTTTCTATGTGGTTTGGCAAACTACTCTTGGCTGCGCCTGCTGTTGTCTTGGAGAATGAGAGCTACAACCTTCTAGTTGGTACTCAATTCCTTAGGGAATATAATGGGATCATCAACTTAAAGGACAGCTACCTCTCTATCTTAGGATATGAGGTCCCTTTGATCTTTGAAGAGCCAGTTAAAGTTCCTGGGAAGCGCCTCAAGACATGTGCCTTGGAATATCCCACTGGTGTTTTCACTTTAAAATACTGCACCCATTCCTCCAACATGAAGTGCCCTCCCATGGCTTGTCCTGCGTCTGAAGGGATTCCTCTCTTGACCACTTCTGCTGTGACTATTCCTCCTGGGTCTCAGGCTATCCTAGACTTCCAAATATCATATGAGCTTCCCGAGTGTACTTTCCTGGAGTTGTACTCTCCTCCCTCACTAGGACGCAAGAAACCCTATCTCTGCCCAGGAATCTTGGATGTCTCTCATAAAGACCCTGTTCAACTGCTGGTTGCCAACTTGACTGCTCTCCTCATACATGTGTCTAGAGGGCAGGTCATTGGCTATGGCAAGTTGCTGAATGCTCCTGACGTCCTATCACTACATCCCTTTGGTATGTTCCAGGAATTTAATTTACCTGAAGACAAACCTCAAGTCCTATCCTTGTTCACTGCTCAAGACTTCCCGCAGCTATCTCTGGTTCAACAGAAAGAGGTGCTTGACCTACTGGATCAGTTTGTGGATATCTTTGCTAAGGATAGCACTGATTATGGTCTAGCCAAAGGCGTCATTCACCAGATTGATACTGGTGACACTCCCCCCTTTCACACTAAACCTTATTGCCTCAGCTGTGTAGAGGATGCTCAGGTGTCTAAAGAGCATAAAAAACTCCTAGATGCTGGACTGCTTGCCCCTTCCCAAAGTCCATGGGCCTCCTCTTTGCTCATACTGAAAAATAAGGATGGAGGTCATTGTATTGTGATGGACTACCAACGCTTGAATTCCTTAACCAAAAAGGATTCCTAACCCTTACCACGCATTGATGATGCTCTCTGCCGCCTTGGGGGCTCCAAGTTCTTCTCTGCCATGGATATAGTCTCTGGCTACTGGAAAGTCAATCTCTCTCCCAAATATAGACAGAAGGCTGCGCTCATCACTTTTGAAGGATTGTTTGAGCCTATGCAAATGCTGCAAGGGCTCTGCAATGCTCCAGCTACTCTCCAACAAGCCATGAACTCCATCCTCTGTGATTTGAAGCTTTCTTGTGTCCTAGTGTACTAAGATGATATAACTATCTTCAGTGCTACCTTTACCAACCACCTGGCCTACCTTAAGGAAGTTTTCATAAAGATTCGTGAAGCTGGACTTAAGTTAAAGCCCTCTAAGTGTACCTTCTTCAAGGAACGCCTTGAATTCTTGGGGCAGAGGTGACTCAGGCAGGAATTTGCCCCATGACTAAGAAAGTTGAGGCCATTGAAAAAATGCTTCCTCCCACCAACCTGCAAGAAGTTCAAGTTTTCCTGGGCATGATGGGATACTATAGACAGTTCATCCCCAATTTTGCTGACACTAACAAACCCTTGGTCCAGCTGCTGCGTAACATCCCCTTTGAATGGACCGCCAGCCAACAACAAGCCTTTGAGACCCTCAAACAAAAACTCAAAGAGGCTCCTATTCTAGTATATCCTGATTAAAATAAGGAATTCATACTATATACTGATGCTAGTGACCTGGTTATTGGGGCTATCCTGGCTCAACTGGATTATGAAGGTGTGAATCACCCTGTATCTTATACCTCTTGTGTCCTGAATAAGCATGAGAAGAACTACAGTGTAACAGAGAAAGAAGGCCTCACTGTGCTTCATTCCGTCAAGCAGTTCCGCCATTACGTGCATGGCACCCATTTCACTGTGGTTACTGATCATGCTTTTCCCAAATGACTACAGCAACTCAAGGAACCAGAAGGACAACTAGCTAGATGGACTCTCCGCCTGCAAGGATACAACTTCACTGTGCTGCACCACCCCAGGATTTAACATCAGAATGCTGATGGACTGTCCAGAATGCCCATCCTTGCTCTACACCCTGCTGAGGCTGACAGGTTGTACAAACTAATTGGATATTCTTCCTCATGGGAGAAAGAGACAGAAGAAGTTTGAGTTGCCCTTTCTAAGTTATCTGAAGATACCCTCATTTGTGACAATCAGCTTTTCAAGAAAGTACAATACCACTACTTGCCCTATTTAATGCCTAGTCTTTGCCTTTTGTTGGTGCTCCAAGCTCATAAAGATATGGGACACGGAGGCGTTGCCAAGACCCATGCCTGGCTCCAGAAGAACTACTTCTGGGAAAATCTTCACTTTTTGATCCTAGATGTTATTGCTAGTTGCCATGATTGCCAACTCCAACGACCTAAAGCCACCGCTAATGAGACAAGCTAGTCCCCCCTCAACACACATTTCACACTGTCAGTATTGACGCTGTAGGGCCTCTCTCTTGCTCCTGCTCTGGTTGCCGCTTTATCCTAATTGCTGTTGATCATTTTAGCAAGTGAGTAGAAGCTCGCCCTACTAAAGACATCACTGCCAAGAAAACCACTGCCTTTCTGCTGCAAGATGTATTCTTCTGCCACAATTGCCCTCAAGTGTTGATTTCTGACAATGGGACTAACTTCAACGCCAAGTTAGTAACCTCTGTTGTTGAAGCCTTGGGGTCTCACCAGTCTTTCTCTGCCCCCTATAATCCTTCCACCAATGGGGCAGTTGAGCATGCCAATTCAACTCTGGTTTCTATCATGAGGAAGCTTACTTACTTTAACACCGCCAACTGTGATCTATACTTACCCGCTGCTCTCTTTGCCTATTGCCTTAGCAAGCATTGTGTCACCAGGTATTCACCCTTTGCTATGCTGTATGGTTGTGAGGTCACTACTCTGTCACTCTTGGGGCCCCCCTACTCTTCTCTGATAAGACCATGAACCCTGATGACATATCAAGGATCTAGTTAATCAAATCATTGATATCCAGGCTTCTGCCTACACATCCGCCTATAAGACCAAGCTGCTAAAGCTCTCCCCTGATAATGCTGGGAGGTCCCCCCTGCCTGAGTTCAACATTGAGGACCATGTTCTCTACTATCAACATAGATTAGGAGGATGCGCTCACAAACTAGACTTGTTGTGGATTGGGCCCTTGGAAGTGACCTTCAAACAAGGATCAGAGTATACTGTAAAACTCCTCTCTAGTGGTCAACCATTTGCCTGCGTACATGCCAAGTTCCTCCACAAGTACTACCCCCTAAGGCCAATCTAGAGGGGGGCAATGTTGTGAATGCCGTCATTCACCATGTTTTGATTTTGCCTTTGATGGGTTATTTTGAGGACAAATCTCTCTCTTTTGCTTTCGCCCTTTGAAATAAGTCTGGCTCCAAATTAGGAAATACAATTGTTCAGTTTCCTGATTCTGCGCAACTCACTTGCCCCACTCATTCTTGTGGCAAGTGGTCCTACCATCCATGTACTGATTTATGGTAAATCTACACAGTATATAATTCCCATTTCTATACCCAATAAAATTTAAGTTCTATTCACATTTTTTTCTTTGTGTCTCCACGTACTTTGGCGCCTCTCTAGTCACGCCTAGCAGATATTATTCAATCAGGGCCACAAGGTAATCACATAGCCTTCCCTGCCATTCTAACCAAGACTTAGTACAAATCCAATCCTAAGGTTAGGGTTTCCCGTTGTGACTCTGTGCCGCGCCTCAGATCATGACAGCCCTCTAGAAGTGACCTTCAAATGAGGTGCCAAGTACACTGTCAAACTGTTGTCTACAGGACGCCCCTTTGCCTGAGTCCACGCCAAGTTTCTCCGCAAGTATACCCTCCCAAAGGCCAATCTAGAAGGGGGCAATGTTGTGAATCCTGTTATTCAAGCATTATCTATTTTGCCTTTGATGGGATCAAATTATGAGTGCAAAATCCTTCAGTTCCCTTTCTCTCCTTGAAATGGGGTTCACTCCAAATCAGGTGGGGGGACTCATTTACATTCCAGCTGGTGACATGAGTGATCCTTGACCCACTTATGAGAGTGGCCAGTGATCTATTTGCCCTTCTACCATTTTTTGGTAATCAATTGCCATATAAGAATCATTTAGATTCCCCCAATAAAATTATGTTCCATTTAAACTCTTTCCTTGTGTTTACTTTTGTACTTTGGCACCATCTCCCTAGTCCAGTCTAGAGGAGATTTCTGATAAGTATCAGTCCCAGGGCCTTAAGGTAAACTCCTTAATCATCCCTGAAGACTAAACTTTGGCTTAGTATGGACCTGATCCTACTGTTAGGATTTCCCGTTGTGTCCCTTGGCCGTGCCCAAGTACACAACAGTCTCCAAAATGTGGTACAGGCTCAGGCTGGGCCTGGTCTTGGGGAGCACCATATTGGCTACCAGAAAAGCCACCTGGGGATGGTCCGAGTGACACATACAACTTGGCCTCCTCACAGCTTGCATTGAACTGGGTATAGATGAGGGCCGTGGCAGTTATGCTCCTTTGATCAGCAGCCTGAGCCTGGAGTAGCTCCTGGTACTGCTCCTTGATGATGTCAAAGTTCTCATCTCTAGTATAAACCATCTTAAGCAAAAAAGCAACTGAAATCCTATTAAAAACAGAAAGGCAAAGTATCTCTAGAGAATTGAGTATATTTAAGTGTGTGCTCCTTTTTGAGACATGCTCTCAGAAACGAATGGCCAGATTTAGAAGCATGTACCTTGGAAATAATGCGGCTGTTCCTGGAATAATTTTTGGTGGATTCCCTCCAGGCATCCACGGTTTCTGATTCATGTCCCAGAAATATTCAATATTTTCAAAGAATGGGCCGTTTTGTGTTTGAGCTCATCACTTTTGTGACTGAACCTAATGTGTTCTCTGCTTGTATCGTTTTTATCACACTCGTAATCAAATTTGATGGAGAATGCTTCAGGAAGTGACTGGTTTGCGTTTGAATTGGATATGGGTTCCATGCGTTTCTGTCTCGTTTTTGGGATTCAGGATTTGACTTTAATTACGTTGTGTGATTGGCTGTTTTCGTTTTCCGGCCCTAGATAAATAGAAGCTTTATTGGGTAAATTGACCTTCAACTGGTTCAGTTGAAATTCGTTGTGACGGAACCTATGCGGTCTAAACTGACTGATATTCGTTTATCTCAACAGGATAGTAATTGCTGGGTAATCTAGCAGCTTTTACTGTACACAATCAACTATGCTTGTTTGTGGATCCATAGGATCTGACAAATCAGCACAATTGCGGGTGGATACGTTACGGTTAGTTTCGTTTCACAACACACTTGAGCACTCAGCTGGGCTATAAAAGTTCCATAGGGACAGTTCTTTCTTTAGATGCTGTTTAGCTGGATCAGTGATATTTTTGACCAGGAGTATAGAAGTTACAAGCAAGCTCTAATGTACATGTCTAAAAAAATAAAGTCTAGACAGATTTAATTGTATGGTATTAAGTTAAAGCAGGTCGCAGTGCTTGAGTAAGCGATGGCTGAAAAGTGGTACAGACATGTCCTTTAATAAACATTACGGGATTAAAAAGAACGACTTTGAAAATTTACATGGCGATCAAGAAGTGATGGTTAAGGAGGAAATATCAACAGAATCCAGCTCAGGGAACCCGTCGGGGTCTGACGAGAGGGAAGGTGGCAACGAGGTGGGACTGTTTACCTCAACCCAAGCAGTAGCATCGGTCGATGTCACCTTCTCAACCGGCACAGTTGATCCAGAAGTGAAGGCAGATACCTTCCTGTTGATGGCGTTTGCTACTTGGTTGCCGCCGTGCACAAGACCAACTAGCAGTATGCGCGAGAGATCTCCGCCATCCCCGCTGAACTCGGGATCTTTTTCGTCCATTTCCAGGTGAAAAGTCCTGGGGAATTCGTCTTCAAAAAACTGCTGCAGATCAGGGTCAACCATCACCAACTCTAAGAAGGAGGGGAATGCTAGTTTGCTGCCATTGCCCATGTCTATCAAGTCACTGTTGGACGCGGTATGCCGGAGCGCAGCTTTGATAAAGCGGCCGGTACCACACAACCCTTCGTCAGATGAAAGGTGGCGAAATACAAATAGGAACAGGGAGCTGAACTTGATGATGTCTTCTTCAGAAAGGAAGCCATCCTTGTCGGAATCAGCTGCATCGAATAACAACCGAATCCCTGCCTCTGGCCCATAGTTGAGAAGCCGATCCAGCACTTGGACAACATCTGATAACGTTACTGCGCCACTGGCTTCTGGGTCCATCTGTTGGAAAAGAGTGTCGATTAGTAGGCGACGGAGGAGAGGATCAGCTACATCGTGAGGATCCAGCTTCGCCCAGGTGGTAGCGGACTCCATAAACATTTCAAACCCTTCCAGCCCCATGGGCCGCTGTGGTACGGCAGAGCGGCTGCTATAAATGGCTGATTGAAAACGATCGTAGATCCGCGAGAGGGTGGCTTGGTCAAACCTGCCACAGAAGTCAAGGCCGCGGAGGGCAGACTGCTTGGAAAACCGCTCAATGCCGTGCACCACTTTCATTTGCCGACTCTCGCGGAGCTCTAGGACCTGAAGGTTATCCACAGACTTAAACTCGCGGTAGGCAATGGTAATAAGGGCAGTATAGTTCGTAAGGGTGCTGTTGTTCATTGGCTGGTCGAGAGTCAGGAAGTAATCTTTGAGAACGGCAACAAACTCGCCATCATCTTCGGCTGCCATGAGAGCATCACCGTTGATTTGGAGGACTGCAAGGGCCAATCTAAATAGCACCTGTGCCCCATCCATAAAGAAGCAGTCCAGCACCCGCAACGCAACAAGCAGTGGCATGTCGTTTATAAACAGCGTTAGGAACCATGGAAGTGATACCAGAGACAGAGTGATGTTTTTGCGCTTAAGGTGCTGGTCTAGCACCGGCATCAATGTCGCAACCAAGTGCTCAAGAACCGCCTGGTCTAAAAGTGCCCCCACCATAGAAGTGGAATAGTATGCTGGCAGCATGGTGTCGCAAAGGGTTGAAAGCACCCAGAAGGCCTGCTCTTCGCTGCAGTAGATCAGCAGCGCAGACGCCACAATGTTCATGGCCTGGCAATACCCCACCTCAGGATTGCGCCAGGCATACGCCACAAGAACTCGGCGGAGAGCTGTTATGCCATCAGGCGTACGGTATGCACCGTATTCAGGCAGAGAGCGGTTGAGGTCTTTCTCTATCTCATCCGTGGCCACCGAAATCTGCCCAGCATGATCAGCGATGAGTTGAGCATAGACACCGGTGTTATTGAAACGACGATAAACAGCGCCACAGCACATTTCCCAAATCTCTCCCCGCAACCTCCCAGGGATACCCACGCGTACCAACCGCACGAAGTCAAACTGACGGATCAAGGAGAAGTTCCACCCATTGCCAACAAAGTAGCTCTGCCAATGGGCCAGCTTTTTGGCTTCGCGCGTGATTCCAAACTCCTCAGGGAAGCCATACTTAAATCCCAGCGCATTGCTGTCAAAGTTGGCTTGGCCTCGGTGATAGCTTTCGGATGCAAGTGTGCGCAGAAACGGGCGGAGGTTGCGGACAACCCCTTTCTGATTCATCAAGCGCACGTTTAGGGCCTTACAGAACCCATCGAATGCAGACCTGCTCAGCTGCGAAAACTGCATGTGGAATGAAAGTTCATGGTATGATAGTACGGAAAGTCCATAGGTAGCAGGCGGCTCTTCGATCATGTGGACGTTGACGCGTCGCACCAAGTACAGCGGAAGTACCCAGTAGCATGGGGATAGCAGACTTGTACTCACAAAAGTGAGAAACGTGTCCGATAAACTCAGTAGGCCCTTGAACTTTAAACCTGTTGTCTTGGGATGAGTAAAAACTATCGGCGTCTCGAGATACAGCCTTTCAGCCGCAGGAAGGCGGAACTTGGCTTGGAAGAGTGAATTCTGTTTCTGATCAAGGAGTGTTGACTTGAGAGAAGAAGCAGACACCTTCCGAGGCGCCTTGGCTGAGGTAGGGCTTCTCTGAGGGGCCATGGTGGCAGGATCCAGAGCCATCCCTGGACATGGGTCCAAGGCGGAGTTCTTAAGAACCTTCTCCATTGTTTTCTTTGTAAGCTGCGTAAGTAAATCAAACACTTCGTCTCTGGAAAAGAAGTTCCCAAAATGGTGGGTCATGCCGTCTTTGAGTGTGATTGTAATAGGAGCTGGTAGCGGTAATGCTGGACCTACTGGTTTGATTCCGCCCTTGTCCAGCCCAACTACATCCCGTAACTCCAGTTGAAGCTTCATTTCGGCGCCAAGCATGTACGAGTAAAAGCAAAGATAGTTTTCCGAAAGATATGCCCAGCCTTGGTAAACCATTAAGCCTTTCTGGTAGCAGCAGGAATAGTGAGAGATAAGTTGTTCAGAAGCAGGAGCCTTGAAGGTCTGGCGAAAAGCTCTCGCTGCCATTCCGTGATTTGGAATCTGTAGCCTCATCAAATAAACCCTCTAAAATGAATTGTTTAACCATTTCTAAGTATTGATAGTTTGGGTACAAGCCAAAGGGCTAGCTTTAAAAAAGATAAACTTCCAAAACCAACAAGCCTAGCTGTGTAAAGAAGTACCTGTCTCCGCCAAATGAGCTCGGATTTTACCCTGTAGGTACTCGATCCGGGATTGGCTCTCATCGGTTTTTTCGAGCGTGGGCAGGCAAAAATCTACGAAACTATTTGGTCAGCGTCGTATAAAAAGGTTAGATTTTGGAAGCTAAAGCGACTTCAAGGACTGAACCTTGCCATTTAAAGTAAAAAGAGATTAAAAACTCGGGCGGCAATATTCAATAAAGTACCTCGTAACCAATCCCAGGTTTTTTCAATCATCGGGAAAGTCTCGCCCACTGCTACAATCAACTGTTCACCAGAGGTGGGGTCAACATAAAGTATGCGATAGGGGTCGGGCCGGGTATCCATCCTGTAAAGAGAATATAAGATGTCTGAAAAATTTGTGGGACGTTTAATGTCAATAACAGGAAGCAGATAAGCAAACGCTTGAGATGCGAGCCTTGGCTATAATTTTGGGGTCCAAGTATGCCATTCCAAGAAAACATTCTCATTTATAAGAGGGTAAAAGTTTAAATATCAAAAAGGAAAAATAAAAGTTACATTAGATGTTGCGATTTTATAACTTATTCATTAAATAGCTGAAGAGATATTCCGAAGGTTTTGATGGAAGTGAGTAAAAGAACTTACATGTTGCGAAGGGTCCCAAGGACAGATTTGAAAATGCCAGTGTGGTTGATATCAAGGCGAGTATGCTGAAGCACAAAGAAGGAGTTTGTAGACTCCTCCTGCCACAGCGCGGGGCTGTCTTCGGGACGAGATGCAAGGACCAGCATGTCTAAGAGGTCAAATAAAAGCTGGTATGGACTTGGAGTTTAAGTTTAAGCCCTGCGTCGACCAACTCCATGCAACTCACGATTTTCCCGCGACCTGCCCTATCACCTGCTGGCACTTGCTAAAGAAACCCTGGGTTGCCAGGAAGTTTCGCCGTCGATCGGGTTCTCCAAGGTTAAACTAGAAATTATAGTCCCGGACTAGCAACCGCGCGAGCAAATCACCAGGGGTTCTGGTGGCACCTTTCAATCGAATGTTCCACGCTCCCACGCAATTCAAGCCAGTTACTTTGGCCAGATCCACCTTATTCTATAAATTATACCCTTCTCTTCGATCCATAAATTTAGTAAGAACCTTATTTGACGTATAAAAGGTTTACAATTTAACGCATTTTCTGCCAGAATTGTAAGAAATTTACCGCATTTCCATCAACTATAATATGCCAAAAGTATAGATTCTACCATATAGTCCACATCTTCACATGCTGCGCCACAATTAAGGATACACTCCATCACTACATTACACTACCTACCCCATAAACCTCAAGCTTCATCCATCCCCAGTACTCAGAAAGGATCAGATTATTAGCACTTAATAAGTCGAACAAAAGTTGGCAGGGTAAGATGCCCACATAAAACCTACAACTTAGAGCCAAGCTGCTGAGCCAGATAGGACCTGCGCTGGATAAAGATGGAGGGATACCAGCCAAGCTACTGAAAGGGATCCATATAGACAAGCCCTATCATTGACAAGGATAGGGTGGCCCTATGGTAACTGTGGTAAGTTTGACTCCCTGGTACTCGACAAAGTGTCGAGTACCAGGGATTCGAGTGCTGCATATGTGAATCTATTAGTATTTTCAGCTTAACTGATTTTGAGCTAATTTTTACTAGTAATTTAGGGGTTCGAAACCGAAAACCAAGGTTAAATTTACTCGAACTCGACTCCGTTTAATAATTTGGTTAGCTAAAATACCAAGTTAAGGGGCAATTTATAAGTAAATTTACTAATAGAAATGAAAAAAACCTATGTTTGACACTCTAAAACAAAAAGTGACCAGTTCGACACTTTTTAAGCCAAATTTTAATTTTATTATTAAAATACATGTGCTTATATAAAATTTGTTATTTACTATTATATTTTTATTATTAGTATCCATAGTTGTCAATTAGGCTCCCAAGCACCACTATACTGGATTTAGTGGTATATACATTAATCAAATACCCCACTTGTTTTACATTATGTCATTCCTGGGTTTGTGGATTAAGTGGTGCCACATAAATTAAGCCCAATTTATTAAGAGATTTCATGTGTAATTTATAAAAAACTGAAACTTGACATCTTCTTTGTTATACTCTATCCACTTGCCACCCAATTGGTTTCGAATTTAACTAATCAAAGGCTCAGAATTAAGGCTAAATTAATATGTGACGCACTATGAGCGCCACTCAACACTCATTCACTTGACACTTTAACTTGGGGATTAGTATAGAGAGCTTCTTAACATTTTAACCAACACTATGGTAAATAAGTCACTCCTAGCTCCTCATACCATAATATTATCACTAATAAACACCTTCCTACCCATTTAATTTTTTAACTTATGTTGTATTTTTTTATTTTTGAGCATATGAAACTGCCTTGCTTTTGAGTTAACTTTCGGACCCGTTTTAAATTTAAGCAAGTTTTATACAGTAGTTTTAAAAGCTATGGCGACAACCAAAAATACCTCAGATTTAAACAAAATGATTTCAGATTTGAACAAAATCCAAGTCGTGCAAGATTCAGGATTCAATTAATTTATAAAATTTCAGCTAATAAATGAACTGTCAAACAAAAAACAAAATTTCACTAGCCCAGTATACAAAATTATATCAAACATCAAGCGGTGTAGTTCAAACCACAAATAAAATGAACTGACACAACAAGTGAAATGGATGAATGCTGTTCTGGAGTATATTATAATCCAATCAGGATCCATGTGAGGCACCGACAGAAGGACTAAAATGAAAAAAATTTGAGCAATCTAGAAGCAAGATTCCACAAGCAAAAAACAAAATGAACTCACACAAGATGTGTAGTATGAGCAGCCTAAAATAGAAAAATAACAGTTTAACAGCCAATCAACAGCTATCTAATTTAGGAACAGAGGCATTTTATCCATTTTCATGGCTCCAGATTTGTATGAAATGGTTTTGAGAACCTTCCAAATATGGACTCAAGATTACAATAAAAATAAATCATTAAATTTTAAAATTTCTACTTTTAGTGATTTTATCCTAGGTTTTTTTACAATATGGTTTTTATGTCAGGAAGCCAGTCATAGGTAGAGGCATTGGGCGGCTTGGGGTGAGGTACGGCCGAGACGGCGGGTAAGGCCCACCATAGAATGGGTGCTAACTTGATAATGTAAGATACAGATCGCTCAAGCAAGGACCAGGGTCCAGAGTTGAGGACCATGAAATCCACCAATCCTGTCAAAGTAATATAGAGTACTCCAAACAGTTGGGTAGAGGTGGTCTCAGCTGCGGTGGGGGGTTCCAGTGGGCGGTCTGGTCTAGGGGTTAAGGGTGGAGTCATAGGGACAAAGTACGCTGGTAGGTAGTTGTACTTGTCTTTGAACAACAAGGGTGGTATCTCAATCCTCTTTCCTTTGTGCCCTATGTATTTGATTTCTCTAGTCCTTGCCAAGGGGTCGGCAATGAGGATGGTTTTCAAGTTGTACTCCAAATAGGCCGGGTTGGGTGGGTACTCAGTAAAGTGCACAGGTCTAAAGGGGGCTCCCAGAAGACGGTATAATGCCTGGGGCAATTTGGCAGGTTGGTCTCTGGAGGGGGTAGCGGCCTGGTTGTCTACTTGGCCAGAATTGAGATGAAAGATCACTAAGACTAGATAGGGTAGGGTTTGTTTGAACCAAAGGTTCATAAAACTTTATTATCAAAAATGATAATATGGTCTTCACCATACCACTGGGGTTTTTATACCATGGGATTTTGCTCCTTCAATTTTTTCAGGGTTCAGGTTTGCAGACAAGGAACTGGTGGGGCAGGGATCTTGGCTTAGAGTCTTGAGGGCGGCAGATCCAAGCTGTGCCTGCTCTGATGAATAGAAGTGGCAAAGCTTCATTCCGCTGCCACTGTTCACTATGTTGCCTGAGTAGTTCAATTGCACTACCCATTCTGGACAGAAGCTGGCAGTTGCTGGTGGTCATTGGCAGAGTTAAAAATAGGTTTTGTTTTAACCTCCTTAAGGCAAGCTGCAACCTCTGCATAGGTTCAGATCTTTGGTGGCTCAAGGTTGGCATTGTTCTGGTGACCATTTGGGGAATTGTCCTTAAGAAACTAGTGGGTCTTTTAGTAATTCAACAACTCAGGTTAGCAATTTAGCAAGTGGGTGGGTTCCCGTCCACTTTGTGTGACTCGAGTAGTCTTTGGAGGGTCAGGGTTTGATTCCGCTTTCAGGGAACTGGGGTTTAACTCTTGGGTTTTCAATACAAGTATTGAAATGTCATTCATGACATTTTACTAGCAACATCTTCAACGGCACAAGCAGCTAAGCCAGCTTTAATGGAGGCAAGGCTCAGAGCATGGAGGCATTTGTTTACACCCAAGTCTTTGAGGCGGGTAACAAGGAAGCTGACGTGTACCTGACCACCAACCCCTATGGCTTTGACTTGTTCAGTAGTCACATAGTGTCTAGCTCTGCCCCTGCTCCCATACCCACCCCGCACAAGCTGCCCACCAACCAACCAATCAGGATGACAACCTTGATTTGGAACAACTTCTTGCCACCAGCCAACCTGCCCCCTACAGCCAATCAGGCTTCAGCTCCCCCAGCCCAGCGCCCCAAGCAACAAATCATCACTGCCCAAATTCTTCAGGAAATTGTGGCACTGAATCTACAGGGCCTGTCCTGGGAACAGATTGCCGCCCAGTTGCAATTTACCTGAGCTACTGTCATGCGGGAATTTAACAGCCTGATGAACAGGGGGGATATGATTGGGACAGCCAAGAAGCCCAAGAAGGCCCCCAAGTCACGGATATATGAGGCATACCTAATCATGCTTGACCTCCTCCAGCAGGATCCCAAGCTTCCCTTGACCCAGGTCCGGAAGCAACTTGCACATCATGGCATTTGGGTATCTGAGCGCATGGTGCAGCTCTTGATGTATGGGAAGGTGGCTTCAATAAAGTAGTTTTAAAAGCTATGGCAACAAGCAAAAATTCTTCAGATTTAAACAAAATCCAACTCTCAGGTTAAAATATATAATCTGTTAACAGGGTTTATTGGCGTTAATGGGCAAAATGGGTCAACACAGCAACAAAAGGCTCACACACAAAGTGAAACCATTCAAAATATAATCTGAAATACATCAATTCACAAAAAAAATGATGTGACTTGACTTTCGGTGTACATATGTTTACTATGTGAATTGGTGACAAAATACACCCAAGCAAGGTGTGTCAAAACTCAATTCAAAAACAAAACACAATAGCAACTCACAATGTAAACGAAATCACTCACACAATGTGTACAATGGATTGTAATCATGAATGATACCAAGGTATCTAAAATAAGACACAAGATCTGAAACATAAATTTTAAAAATATTTTGTTGAGTGTTTAAATTTGGCAGTAAAATCTAGGAAAATGGGTGGATTTTTTTTGAGTATTCTAAAATGGGTGTTGTAAAACCAAAAACAACTAACTAAGAAATAAAAAACCTATAATTGGGATATTGGGTGGGAAAAATAATAATTGAATATCCATAAACAGATAAAAGCAAAAATTAAAATTAGAGAGTAACTTAATTAAGTTTTATTTAATATTTTATTAAATTCTAAAAATGGAAGGAACACAACAACAGACTAACATTGCACCCGTTGTGTGCCACAGTCGCAGTTGCCCCCGCGGGTCAAAGAATAGACTTAGTACAACACAAGTGCCTACTCAGGAGGGAGGCAGGAGAGGAGAGTTCCATAGTGACGCTGCACTGACACAGCCGGTTCAAGGAGAACAAGCTGCTAGGGTGCAGAGCATAAACCCTTGGGTCCCAAAGCTGACCCAGAAGCCAACCAAGGTCACCACTACCAAAATGGTTAGAAATAAGGAAGTAGAACTTACTTTGTATGTGTTTGACGTCGTGTACCGGCAAGAGTTGGTCCCATCAGCCATGCTGGAGAAAGTGAAGCCTGTACTTGATACTAGCTATGAGCCCTACGTCAGTGATGGCAATCAGGAGGATGACAAGGAGCCCTAGTTCTAACAAACTAATGAGGGACAGCTAGTGCTCAAAAAGGTTGCAGCCTTCTACAACAAGGTGCCCATGCTTTTAAAACCTGTCATCAATCAGGATCCTGGCTTGTCTGAACCCTCAAAGCCCGCCCAGAAGCGCATCCCCGACATCAAACACATCATCCTGCTTAAGCTAATCCGGTAATCAGGTGACTATAAGGCAGCCGCGGCCATTGTTGGAGTGGATCCCAAATACGCCTCAAAGGCCTTCAACAAGTTCATTGATACTGGTTGTGTCCTTGCCGCGGAGAAATCCTTGAGCTTGTCAACCATGCTCACCAAGGAGCACAAATGGGCAATCTGCCAGTGGATCACCTGGGACTGCCATCTTGAACTGGCAAATATACAGGCTATGGTCAAGTCCGCTTTTGGGATCGAGGCCTTGATTTTTTTTTACTACCATCTGGTCAAGGGAATGTGATTTTCCTGGAAAAAACTCGGGGTATCCCCATACAATTGGAACAGCCCAGCCAATATTGAGACCCGGAAAAATTACGCTGAGGCGTACACTGCCCTCAAAGCCAAGGGGACGGTGAAATTCTATTATATCAACAAATCAGCATTTGCCTTGTTGATACACAATGTGTATGGGTATGTCCCCAGAGGCTCCAATGACGGGGTGGCTCGGCATGCTGCAGTCCGCGCCACAGCCTATTCAATGGTGGCTCTCCTCGGTCAAAGGGGGTCAAGCTCTACCAAATGATACTAGGCTCCCACAATAGCCGGACCTTCCTGTCATTTCTCCAATTGGTCCAGGAGCACCTGAGGCGCACGAGCCTGGGCTTCACCAATGTAATTGTGTTGGACAACGTTGGTCTCCACAAGGTGGCTGATATTCTTGAAGAATTTCCATCAATTGACACTAGCATCACAGTGGGCCCCCAGCAATTGGCCATGGCAAATATGCGCCTTCTCTTACTCCCCGCCTATTTGCCCTTCCTAAATCCCATTGAGGAAGTCTTTGGGTGGCTCAAGCAAGTTGTCAAGCAAGGAACCCCAACTGGGACTGAGGACCTGTTTGATTTGCTGCAGGCCGGGATCCATACCCTCCCAGCTGAGACTGTGGCCAAATTTTATGGCCACGCTGATTTGTTCATCCCCGTGTGCCTAGCCAAACAGCCAATCAATTAAAAGCTTAGCATGTCCAACTTTTTTTATATTCTCTAATTTATTATTCAACATTTATTAATTATCATTTTATATTTAGATGTTTCCAAGCCCGCAATCACATTCAGCAGCACCATTAATGAAGGTTAGTAATTTATTTATTTTATTGTATATTATTTTATTATGCCATCTGAGGTAATCCCAAACGCTCAGTATTGGATTACACAAAAATATTTAAATCACTTTGGTCAAATAAATGTAAAAATTAATTTTAAAAAAATTAAACGTAATATGTACAAGTTATAATTTATTTTATTAATTTATAATTTTATACTTTTCTGAAACCCATTTCCGCAATATATTTTGCAAATCTTGTTTGATAAAATAGTATTTGAAAAATTAATTATAATAAAAATATTGTAGAGTATAAATATGTTTATTAGAAGAGAATTTATTAAGAACACCTGTAGTGAGTTTGGCGGTATGTACCCACCCCACAATGGAGGTGGCGCACAACCTCCACCGCCACACCGTGGACAGTGGATACACCCTGGTTAAAATATTCACAGCGGCTGGTAAAAGGGAGTATTGTTAGGTGGGAATGAAGTAGCAGCTTTTCTGGTGGGGCTGCAAACCCGAAGATGCCAGCCAGGACCAAGGCATCCTGGATGACGTGATCCACTGAGTCGTACCCAGGGGGGGGACCTTCTTCCCATCCAGGGAGAGCCTGGCCTTGTCAATCCCCAGAAGGACCCTGTCCAGGTCCTCAACCAATGCGCTCATCCCAAAGAAGAATAAAAACCCCAGGTAAACAATGAGGTGAAGCCTTTGCCCAGCAAAGGCTTCTGTAAACTTACACAGTTTATTATAAACCACACTTATCTTCTTGTTGTGCTTTGTCTTGGCAAAGGTCAGCTCCATAGCTGCCGGGACCCCCGTCTTGTTGGCACTCTAGGCCAGCCCAAAGTCTGCCAGGAGGATTTTGGTCTTCTTTACGGCTGTTGCATCTGCAACAGCCAATTTACTCACCGCGTGCCCAAAGTTCTCAAGCAGGTAAGACAGGGTGTGCTCCACCGGGAAGCAGAAGCAAGCAGCCGCATGAGCCTGGCCCATCTCCGGTACATTCTTGAATGGGAGCGTCACCAGGACGTCCCAAACAAGCTCAATGGAGTTTACACAGTAAACTCCACTGAGTGATACCGGGTCCAGGCGGACCAGTTGGGCATCCTTGTAGGCAGTAACTGCCCACTTGGATCCCCCCTTGGCATGCGTAAGCCCAGCCAATGCCTCCCGCAACATCAGAAAAGACCTGTGGATATGGTCTCCAAGCTCCCGCAAGACAGGGGGGACAGGAAAAGCTGCTTGGCCACATGAGTGGTGTAGTTGGTGTAGAATGTGGCAGGGACAAAAGGGACCAGGACTCAGTGGAGTTCACCATTGACCTCTTCTAAAAAAAGGTAAGTATTTGGAAATTTTTATTAATTATAATTTTAGGTTACCTTCTACAGTCTCCTCCTTGCCCGCAGCCTTGGCAGGCTTTGCTATTCTTGGTGTAACCAGTTGTGCTGGCTGCTCAGTGTCATCTGTTTGGGTACGTTTTGCGGGTTTTTGGTGGGCATACATTTCTGGGTCATCTGTCCAGACAGACAGCGCGGAGAGGGCAAAGTATTTGAATTGAAGGCCTTCCACAATGTGTTTCTGGACATTTAAAAGCCGTTCAATTGTTGTTTTGGGGGTGTCTGGAATCTTGGCCATGAGTGCCTTGGCAGCCACCTTTTTAATTTTGTCCCCTTCAAAGATGGCAGACTTAACTCTTGCTTTGACCTTGCGGTCAATCTCTTTAATTTTGGCAATTGTCAAGTCAAGGTCTTTTAGCAGCTTCTCCAATTCTCTCATTGATTTTTTACTAACCTTTCCATATGTTTTTATAGCTTCCATCCCAATAAAATCTGTATCATTCTGATACTATTGCCTCTTTGTTTATTCCTTTTTGTTTTCCCGTTTATTACATTATCCCATCTTTTTACCCATTGTGTATATGTTTTACGCTCATCTCAATATGTGTCATTTGCTTTGTGTTGGCATTGTTTCCTTGATTACTATATTATTTTTGGCGCTTGACATAGCCCCTTGTGAAAATATTAACAACAATTTTGGTGATCAGCTAAATTTGAATTAGAAAATTATAGGTTAACTTTTTTTTAGATAAAGTTATTACTGATCCAAATTCAAAACCTTAATGATAAAATTTAAACCAATCAGGAGCCAAGTGATAAAGTGATTGTTGTGACATAAAGGGTCATTCAATAATTCTTTGATGCATGTGCGCTAATTAATATGATTGGCTGGATGTTTTGCCATTGTACGCCACAGCGGCAATGGCGTACAATGGCAAAACATCCAGCCAATCATATTAATTAGCGCACATACACCAAAGTATTATTGAATGACCCTTTATGTCACAACAATCACTTTATCACTTGGCTCCTGATTAGCTTAAAGTTTATCATTAAGGTTTTGAATTTGGATCAGTAACAACTTTATCTAAAAAAAGTTAACCTATAATTTTCTAATCCAAATTTAGCTGATCACCAAATTGTTGTTAATATTTTCACAAGGGGCTATGGTTGGGTGCTAAAAATAACTGTGTTCAGGATCTAGATACACACCTTAGTAAATATATGATTTTATAGAAATAAGCTGAACATAAAGAATAAAACCAACTATAAACAAAGAGAATATGAACAATTGAAATTCAAAAAAAGATAATATAAATAGAAAATGTTTGGTGACAGGGGTTTATTGGGGCAGGGAAGAGTGATTCCTAGTAGGCATAATGGCATGGGAAGGAAGACATAGAGGGGTACTGGCCTGGGGGGTCTGGGGTCAGATGGGTTGGGTTTGCGGGCGGGGGGTGTTGGTGGCAGGGGTGGAGGCAGGAGGATTGGTGTGATGGCTACCATATAACACTTGTTGTATTTTTCATCAGTAATTGGCTGGATGGGCTGGTAGGTGGCTGTGGCACGGGGTGAGAGGTGCTTATCCTTGTGTGATTGGTTGCCCATGTTCACATGGAAAACCATTTGCGCAAACAAGTCAGCCACCATTTGGTGACCAAAGAGAAAATTGTGATCAAGGACCCCAAGATAGAGGTCGTTGAAAGCCTGAGGGTGGTGCTCCTGTAGTGTATCTCCAATGTTGAAGAAGACAACATCAGCCAGATGGACGTCTGCATGGCCAGCGGGGTAGACTGAGGCCTGGTGTCCGCGTCCCTGGATGGCCTCAAGGGCGGTGGAGCTTCCCTCTATCTGGTGGCTCAAGAAAACCCAGTATTTGGAATTTGAGCCATCCCAGGCGTTGAGCAATCCACTGAGGATGTGGCCATATGAGTACCCATCAATGAAATCAGGGTTTGTCCAATAGTAGACAAAACCATTGGCTGAAACAGCCAGAAATGTACTAATGAAAGTCCCCTTCTTGACCTTCTTTCTTCCATTCTTGGTGGCGGCTTTCCCTTGGGTGCCAAAATCATCAAAAGCTATGGATATCTTATATTAAGAGATGAACATGACATCATCTGACAGACTATTCAGGCATCAGACCAGGGTGGATTCAATGGTGGGATCATACGGGGAATCCTCAGCGCCATCCCATTGGTCACTGACAAAATTGGTAAGAACCCGTATGGAAGCTATCTTCCCATACATCCAGAGCTGCACCATGCGCTCGGAGACCCATATGTTATGGTGTGCAAGCTGCTTCTGGACCTGGGTCAAGGGAAGCTTGGGGTCCCGCTGGAGGAGGTCAAGCATTATTGGGTAGGCCTCAGTTATCTGGGACTCCGTGGCCTTCTTTGGCTTCTTGGCCGTCCCAATCAGATTCCCCTTATTCATTAGGTTGTTGAACTCCTGCATTATGGTGGCTCAGGTAAATTACAACTGGGCAGCAATCTGATCCCAGGACAGACCCTGCAGGTTGAGTGCCACAATTTCCTTAAGAATTTGGGCGGTGATGATTTGTTGCTTGGGGTGCTGGGCCGTGAGAGCTGAAGCCTGATTGGCTGTAGGGGGGCAGGTTGGCTGGTGGCAAGAAGTTGTTCCAAATCAAGATTGTCATCCTGATTGGTTGGTTGGTGGGCAGCTTGTGCGGGGTGGGTATGGGAGCAGGGGAAGAGCTAGACACTATGTGTCTACTGAACAAGTCAAAGCCATAGGGGTTGGTGGTCAGGTACAGGTCAGCTTCCTTGTTATCCGCCTCAAAGGCTTGGGTGTAAACAGGTGCCTCCACTTTCTGAGCCTTGCCTCCATTGAAGCTGGCTTGGCTGCTGCTGGCTTGGCTGCTTGTGTTGTTGAAGATGTTGCTGTTGAAAACTATATTGAAAAAAACCTAGGATAAAATAACTAAAAGTAGAAATTTTAAAATTTAATGATTTATTTTTATTGTAATCTTGAGTTTATATTTAGAAGGTTCTCAAAACCATTCCATACAAATCTGGAGCCATGAAAATGAATAAAATGCCTCTGTTCCTAAATTGGATAGCTGTTGATTGGCTGTTAAACTGTTATTTTTCTATTTTAGGCTGCTCATACTACACATCTTGTGTGAGTTCATTTTGTTTTGTGCTTGTGGAATCTCGCTTCTAGATTGCTCAAATTTTGTTTCATTTTAGTCCTTCTGCCAGTGCCTCATATGAATCTTGATTGGATTATAATATACTCCAGAACAGCATCCATCCATTTCACTTGTTGTGTCAGTTCATTTTGTTTGTGGTTTGAACCACATTGCTTGATGTTTGATATAATTTTGTATAATGGGCTAGTGAAATTTTGTTTTTGTTTGACAGTTCATTTATTAGCTGAAATTTTATAAATTAATTGAATCCTGAATCTCGCGCGACTTGGATTTTGTTCAAATCTGAAATCATTTTGTTTAAATCTGAGGTATTTTTTGTTGTTGCCATAGCTTTTAAAACTACTGTACCACAATAAAGACTTTTGTCACTTGGTATGGGCTTCTTTCAATAAAGCCAACCAGTTTGTCATGGACATGGTTGATGGTGTAGCCAACTGCTAGACCTCCTTGATAAAATTGCCAACTGCACAAGAATATCACATCCAGGATATGGTAAATCCTACTCTTTTATTGGGATTTAAACCTAGCTGCAGCCTCTATTGTGAAGAGAGGATAGCTCAGGTTTTCTGTACAGAAATACTCTAGGGAAGTCATTATTTTCTTTACTTTAATTTTCTTTAGAATGGACACATGTGTCAGGGATCCAGTCTTGGGAGGCCGGCCCATCATTTTCAGGGGTAAATTGGGCCAGGTTTTTTGTGGGTAGTGCCCACCACAAGAGAGGAGCTAACTTAAAAAGGTAGGAGACAGATTTGCCCACCCAGGACCACGGGCCAGCAGCCAGGTTTTAGTGTCAATCACCCCTGTGAGGGTGATGCACACAATCCCAAACAGCTTACCAGTGTGATTGGTTGGAAGGTTGGGTGCAGAAGCGGGCATGGGTTTTGGGGTCACAGGCGGTTCCATGGGGAGGTTGTAATCAGTGAGATAGTTGAATTTCCCTCTGAACAACTTGGGTGTTGAGAATATCCACATGCCTTGACGTTTGTATCTAAAAGCAGATTGTATGCGGGTCAAAGGATTGGGTTTGAGTATCTTTTCTGGGGTGTAGTCCTTGTATTTGGGTTTCAAAGGGTAGTTGGTGAAATGGACGGGCCCAAAGGGTACACTAGGAGGACAGAAAACTGTGGGCAGTGGGGCAGAAGGACCAGGAGATCTTGTACTGAATTGGTAAATAGCAAATACAAAATAAGGCAATAGCTGTGTGAGACAAAATAACATAACCTTTATTCAAAAATGGTGATAAGGTTTGAGTGTGAAATCTATAGGCATATATAGTATCCTGCCTCCAAACTTAGTATTTCTCACAATGGTTTCACCAAAATATTGGGATTAATATGGGTGGGTGGCCAGGAGGCCCGGGTGTGGGAGTGACAAAATGGCACCTTGACTGGTTGTTCTCTCATTGGTCAGACTGTCCAAATTGGTCACTTGATTTTCTTAATTTTTGGCTGTGGTCACGGGGTTGGGCCTAAAGCCTGTGATTTCTATTGGCAGGGGAATTTGATTGGTCATCCGAGAGGACTTCAGATTCATGAAGTTCACAGAGGAACTTTCTCTGCCTTCATTAAGCAATTCAAGAAGCTCCTCCTTGGGCATCATCATAATTGAACCTGCGCTGGTATTCTGGCTTCAGGACTTAGCAGGGGCTTCAGCTTGCGGAGGCTCAATCTCAGAAAAACACGGGCAGGCCCTTGGTCCATGGGGCCGGCGGCCCGCAGGAATTCAGATTCAGGGTTCAAATCCTGCCCTTGGGACCAGGTTTTCAGGGGTAAAGAATTGACAATCCTGACAACATGCCTGGTTCTAGGAATGCAAGAGCAACACAGTAGAAGCAGTATGGGTGTATTGATTTTTACTTAGATGCTTGTCAAAGCTACCAACCAGCAAAGATGTCATCAAAGAAAGTGACTAGTCCTTGATTACTCAAGGTAATGAAAGTTCTAGACTCAACTAACACAAATAGGCTTGAAGAACACAGATCCCTCCGCCTAGTTGTCCACACTTGCCAGGTTCTATGAAAACCGCATAAGGTAGCAGCTGAAATTTATATTACTAAGTAATAGAGCACATCTTAACTCTAGAAACCCCACTTTGCTTACCTGCCTTGAATAAAAACTTTAGCATCACATCTTAAGTTATAGAACAATGTATAATGATATTTTTTAAAGATAGCAAACAAAAGCTCCATAATTGCTGACTTTTTTCTAACCCAGAAAGCATCTGCTGCTAGATTGCCTAGTAAACAGTATCTGTCAAGCTAAGTCAATCTTTCCCCTCCCAACAACCAATTAAAAGGTATTTAAACATGAGCCAACAGTTTACCACCCAGGCTGAAAAAGTAGCTATGCTAGATCAATTTATCCTTCAGGCTGGTTTAGGTGCTTGTTTCAGATAGCATTCCAGCTCACAATAAATCTGCAGCTAAGTGAAAATGGGAAATGTTATGATAAGACCAGCCAGCCAAAAGACTTGTACAAGGACTCTCAAGATCCATAGAGGGGGTTGATGGGTGTCAAGATTTTGGGGTCTTGAGGAAAGTTCTTTATTATTGGTCATTGTATGGGGTTTGTTGATAGGAGATTGTATGGCAACAATCTATAGCTACCTGTCAGGGACCCACTCTTGGGGGGCCAGCCCACCGGTTTTGGAGGTAACTTGGGCCGGGCTTTTTTGCGGGCAGGGCCCACCACAAGAGAGGGGCTAACTTTAAGAGGTAAGAAGCAGACTTTCCTAACCAAGACCACAGGACGGCAGCCGGTACAATGGTGCTCACCACCCCAGTGAGTGTGATGTACGCTATACCAAAAAGCTTGCTGGTATGATTGGTTGGCAGGTCGGGGGAAGAGGCTGGCATTGGTTTGGGTGTTATAGGTGGTTCCATATAAACGTTATAGGCTGGGAGGTAGTTGAATTTTCCTCTAAATAACTTGGGGGTAGAGAAAATCCACAGGTCTTGGCGGTTGTATCTGACAGCGGATTGGATGTGGGCTAATGGGTCAAGTTTGATGATTTTCTCTGGTGTGTAATCCTTATATTTGGGCTTTAATGGGTAATTAGTAAAATGAATGGGCCCAAAGGGAGCACCAGGTGGTCGGAAAACTGTGGGCAGAGGGGCAGGAGGGCTGGGGGATCTCAAACTTAACTTATAGACAGCAAATACAAAATATGGTAATAGCTGTATGAGCCAAAGTAACATAACCTTTATTTAAAAATGGAGATAAGTTTGGAGTGCGGGGTCCTTGGGTCTATATAGCACCCCACCTCCAAACTTAACATTTTCTGTTGGGGGGTCATTGGGGCATTGGTAAAGGCAGGGCCGGGGGAATCAGGGACTTGGGTCTAAAGGCAGCAAAATGGCGCTCAGCCTGGGAGTTCTTTCATTGTTTGTGACTCCCAATTTAGCTACTTGATTATCTTGCTCTAGTGTTGTGGTCATGGGGCCAGGTTGCAGGCCAGTGCCTCTTCCTTGGGTTAGCTCTTGATTGGTTGCTGGTGAAGACTTCAAACTCATGAAGCTAATAGTTGTTGCCTTGTTGCCTCCATTAGATGTCGTGATTGGCATTCCACTTAGTGCACTAGTTTCCTCGGCTTGATCTGTTTCAATGGGTGGGCCATCATCTTCAGCGTCAGCTTGCGGGGGCTCAACCTCAGAAAATTGCGGGCAGGCGGTCCATAGGCCCTGCGGCCTGGGGGAATCCGGGTTCTGGGTTTGATTCCCGCTCTTGGGCCTGAGTTTCCAGAGGAGGAGAATTGTCAATCCTGACATCATCCCCTTCTTCCCCGGGGCTCCCTCCCAATTTTTCTTGTTCAGGTAGAGTTAGATGGCTTCTTGGGCATTAGTCAGGTTGCTCAGCGGTTCCCAGGTACTTTCTTCCATTGGGTATCCTCTCCACTTGATGTAGTACTGGGGTTTTTGGTAGTGAGTTTGGTTGCTGTGTATGTATTTGACTTAATATTCCTCACTGCAGTTTGTTTGGATGGGTGTGGGGCTGTCTTAATCCGTTGGTGGGGAAGCAAGTTCCCATCTTTTTTGAACAACAGGGATTGGTGGAACACTCGTGAATCTTCCAAGAGGGGGTAGGTCAAGCTTGTAAGCAACTTCCCCAACCAGTTTGGTGATCTTGTGGGGGCCACTTCTTCAGTGAGCTAGCTTCCTACAGGGGACATGTAGGGGCACATTGCGGGAGTCCAGGTATACTTCATCCCCAACTTGCAAGGATTAGCCTGGTATGTGTTTTGGTTGGCAAAGGCCTTGTAGGTTTGCACTGCGTGATTCAGGTTGGTCAAGCATGTTTTTTGTGTGTCGTGGATCTGCTCAACCCAGGAACGTCCAGTGGTGTTAGTTTCTTTCTTGCCAACCTTGGGGTCCCAGGTGGGGTCAAACCCATAATTGGCTTTGAATGGAGACATTCCTGTAGAGGCGTGGTCTTTACTGTTGTATGCAAACTGGGCCATGGGAAGCATGTTGGCCCAGTTGTCCTGGTTGGCGTTGGCATAGCATTGAAGGTATTGTTCAAGGATCTGGTTCACTCTTTTGGTTTGGCCGTCAGTCTGCAGGTGGTAGGAGGTAGATACACACTGTTTGATTCCCAAGTCTTTCATTACTTGTGTCCAATAGTTTGACATGAATTGGGGTCCTCTGTCTGTGATGATCTCCTCTGGCATCCCGTTTTGGGTGAGTATGCGTTCATGGAAGTGTTGGACAGTCTCCACAGCTGTGCAATGGGTGGTGGTTGGTACAAAGTATGCCATCTTGGTGAAGCGGTCTACCATGACTATGATTGCATTGAAGGAGAGGGATGGGGGCAGTTCAACAATGTAGTCCATGGAGACGGATCTCCACAGTCCATGGGGTATGTCAAAGGGTCTTAGAAGTCCTTCAGGTTTGTTTCTACAGGGCTTGGTTCATCTACAGGTCTCACATCCTTTCAGGTATGCACTTACTTCTTGGTCCATCTTTGGCCAGGCAAAGTTCCTTCTAATGCTCTGGAGGGTCTTGAGTCTCCCTGGGTGTCTGGCCATCTCAGAATTGTGATAATCTCTCAGGATGTTGGTCCTGATGCTTCCTTCTGGAACAAAGATTCTGTTGTGCAGCATTAGTGTTGTTCCCTTCAATGAGTAGCCTTTCTGGTAGTGGGGGCTATCCAAGGATTTTGAAAGGTTGGCAATCATGGCTTTGGTGAATTTGTCAAGTGATTGGGCCTTCAGCACTTCTGGTTTACTGGCCCTGATCTTCATCGATCCCAGGTGAATACCTAGGCTAGCCGGGTCCAGGAGTACTTGCGTGTTGTGGTTGCAAGTTTCCATGTGAGTGGGTGCCAGGTCAGATCTTCTACTTAGGGCGTCTGGTACTACGTTCACTTTCCCTGGTTTGTAGTCTATGGTCAGGGTGTAGTTGGCCAGTTCTAAAGCCCATCTTGCTTGTCGTTGGTTAAGCTGTTGTAGTTTGAAGAAGTAGACCAAGTTCTTGTGGCCTTTCAGGACCTTTACTGGGAATTCTGCACCACAGAGGTATTGGCGCCAATGTTTCAGGGTCTTCATAATGGCTAATATCTCTTTGTCATAAATTGGGTAGTTTCCTTCTGCGGGCAGCATCTTCTTGGAGTAATATGCTACAGGATGTAGCATACTATCCCCTCTGTAAGAGAGGGGGGCTAAACTAACTAAGTTTGGCTCCCATCCTGGTGCAACAAACCACCAGGATGCCATCCAGTGCACAACTGGGAAAGCCGCTCGGAGAGGGGACCACAGAGAGGACACCGGGGACAACTGGGGAAAGTAGGCGTTCAAACCCATTAGAACCAGGCCAGTGAGCAACCAGGGAGTGCAAGTAGGAGCGGGGGAGGTCACCTTGGAGGGCCCGGGGGTACCACATTCTTCTGAACCATAGTGGGGAAAGAAGGTGTGAGGGGCGCTGTCTCTTTGGAACTAGGCACAGCAAGCTCCATGATATCCAGGTCAAGATTGTCACACGTCAGGCTCTTAACCACAGCCTCTCCGGAAAAGAAAAGACTGCTGGGGAGGTCCCAGAGACTGACAGGGTTGCTACCTACCAGACGGGCTGATGAGGAGATTTTCCCCCACAAGTCAGGGGAAGTGGACCACAGAAGCAAGAGAAACAGGGCCAAGGAAAAAACAACAAATTTAAGGGCGGGCAGTATCATGGAAAAATTCTGCACAAAATTTGGAGTCAATCGGTGTAATTTCTTGGTAAAATGAGAGTAAAAGGTGGGAACAGAGTAGTCTTCAGCAGAACCTTTGAGAAACCAGCAGAACGGGTCTGGAAGGCTTTGCTGTTGTCTTGAAGGCCTTGGATTAAGACTGCAAGCAAAAGCGGGTTCAAAAACAAAGATCTTAAAGAAAGATTCAAGATAAGAATAAGAATTATAGGGAAATTCAATTGAAATCTTGAGCTTCAAACTCTGATTTTGAAAGCAAAAGCAAAAGAGACGACAACTAAGTGAAGAAAACACTTAAACAAAGGAGCCAGAAGAGAAGCCGGGTTCAAAACCGGCTGGTTAAAGGTAAGCTTAGAGCAGAAGCTACACACTAATATTTTGAGCTTTAGGGACACAACTGGTTCCAGACAACCCAAAATTTAAAAATCAAAGTGCAGGTGACTCCAAACTTTAATGTAAGGGGAAAATAGACAAGCAGGGGACTGAAGACCCCTTGCTTGGTTAAAAGGAATGGATTGCAGAAAAACTGGTCACATGACAGTTGGGGGTGAGCCTGATTGGCTAGGCAAAAAACTTTGCTGGATGGGCTCAGGGGGGCTGGAGAGTTTTACTCCAATTTCCGAAATCAGATCTGGTTGGCTAGAAGAGATGCCAGACATTTGGGGGTCAACTGGGTTATCAAGCGTCAATGTGGTGACACCTGATTGGGTGGCTCTGGTAGTTTTTAAAAACAGACAACACCAGGCTAATAGGTAGTCCAAATTAACCAGGGTTTCTTCCCAGGGAGGAGCAATCAAAGGCAGGGATTCCACAGGATAAGCCAGCACAAACCTCTCATCAACTGTGTGAGCTAAATCATTCAACAAATGGAGGGGTTTGGCGGGTGTTTTGGGACCTTTTTTTGTACAACAGGGAAAGATTGAACGATCCAAAGCCAGAGGTGGCAGTGAATTTACACCCTCCTTCCTGAAGAAGGACCCCACCCACCGCAAAGTCGGACGCGTCGGTTTCCAGAACAAATGGCTTGGATGGGTTGGGCATGGCCAGGACGGGGGCAGAGGTGAAGGCAAGTTCCAGGGTCTCAAAGGCGGTGGCACATTCTGGAGTCCAGGCAAAGGTGACCTTGTCGTAGCACAGGCGGGTCAGGGGCAGAGTGATGTGAGAAAAATTTTGGATGAAATCCCGGCAGTAGTTTGCTAGCCCCAGGAAACTTCTGATGTCCTTCCGGCACATGGGGGTTGGCCAGGAAGTCACGGTGTCCACTTTATCATGAGCCATTGCAAACCCTTCAGTTTTCACTACATAGCCCAGGAACTCTACTTCTGGTTGGAAGAACTCGCACTTCTTGAGCTTTGCGTGTAAGTTGGCTTAAGAGAGTTTGCTCAGGATCAGGTCTAGATGGAGCAAGTGCTCCTTGTGGGTCTTGCTATAGATGAGGATGTTGTCGAGGTAGGCCACGCAGAACTGGTCAAGGTATTTGCCCAGTACTGTGTTTATCATGCGCTGGAAAGTGCTAGGGGTGTTGCATAGTCCAAATGGCATCACCAGGTATTTTTAGAGTCCATACCTGGTCTTGAACGCCGTTTTGTATTTGTCACCCTCTTTGATTTGGATTTGGTTGAACACATCTCTAAGGTCAATCTTGGAGTATACCTGGGCGCCCGTCAGTACATTGCACAAGTTGTCAGCATTAGGTATGGGGTAGCAGTTCTTTACGGTGATCTCATTCAATTTCTGATAACTAACACACAGGCGCATGCCTCCATCCTTCTTGCCCACAAACAGCGTTGCTGACAAACAAGGGCTCTTGGACACAAGGATGAAACCTTTCTTTGTCATGTCCTCAATGTACGCCTTGAGAGCCAGCTGCTCCTTGTGGTTGCAGCTATAAATGGGCCCGTGTTTGGGTTTGGTGCCTGGCAGAAGGTCAATAGCATGATTGTACTTGGTGTGTTTGGGGAGGCAAGTGGCTGCCTCTTTGCTGAATACATGGGTACATTTCCCTAGGGAAGTAGGTAGGACTCCCACGCTTGGTTTGATCTGTATGGTCATGAGCCTTTGGGTAGGTTCTTTAGGATTGGTGCAGAAGGGAACAATGTTGCGGGTACCTTTATCACCTAAGGTGACATTCTGTTCTCAGTAGTTGAGGATGAGGCCATGCCTGTCTGACCAAGAATCCCCAAGGATGAGGGGGTGCGGTAGGCCTTTCAACAAGATGAGGGACAAGGGGTAGGTGTTGTTTCCTATTATCAAGGGTAGTTCTTGCTCACATTTGTATCCCGTGTCTTTGGTGCTGTTTCCCAAGATGATCTGTAGACAGTTCTCTGAGGCAGACAGGCCTAGTTCTTGGGCTAAGTCCGCGTCAATGAAGCTCTCATCTGCTCCAGTGTCAATGAACGCCTTTAGTTTTTGGGTTGTTCCCCCAATGTTAACAGATACTAGGATGAACTTTTAAGACTGGGAAGAAGCGTTTATTTGGGCCAATGAGATGGGAGCAGGGGTTTTCTTTGGGCAGGCTCTGGTCAAGTGCCTCACTTTATGGCAGTGAAAACAGAGACCTTCTCTGTAGTGTCTTTGGAGTTCCTCAGGGGTCATTCCCCCTCTGTTGGGTGTGGCAGTTTGGGATGGGCCGGTCTGAGAGGGCCCGGCATTCTCTTGGTTCATGCTGAGGCCTTTGCACAAAGGAATCAGGTCTTCTAAGCCAAGTGTGGGTGGTGCTTTAGTAAGTCCTTCATGGCTGGGTTCACTCCTTTTTGGAAGATGATGGCTGACAATTTGTCCTCGAGTTGAGTGCAGGTCTTTAGTTTAAGGAAATTGTCAATGTAAGCCTGAATGGGTCAAGAGCCTTGGCGTATTTCTAGCAAGGAGTTCAGGGCGTAGTATCTGGTGTCGCAATCCTCCCCAGTTGCCATTGGTTCTGCCTCACACTTGGCGTAGTCCATACAGAACTCTACGTCTTCCACTGTGGCTTTGCCAAACCAGTCCAGAGCGTCCCCAGAGAGCATGAAAGCCACCCCCAGTATTTTCTTGGTGTTGCTGGCGTAGAAGGGTGTGTTGGTCTGGAAGTGCAAGCAGAGGACTGACATAGTGTGTCGGGCTTCCTCAAGTGTGAGCTTCCCCATCTGGGGCATCTCTACCTTGGTGAGGGACTGGTTTACAATCATTTTTTGCACTTGAGAGGAGGGCTTGTTGGTATCAGTGGCGGCAGTGTCAATTCTTTTCAGTTTGTTCAGGTTCGTGCTCTTTCACATAGAAGAGATCAGGTTCATGGTCATCTTATAGGTGTAATAAGTGATTATCAATAACAAAAGCATACAAGATGCCCCAAGAAATTACAAAATCTTGGGACTCAGGGTACCAGGTTTTAAAAAGATTGCCATAATGTCAGGGACCCACTCTTGGGCGGCCAGCCTTCCGGGTTTAGAGGTAACTTGGGCTGGGTTTTTTGCGGGCAGGGCCCACCACAAGAGAGGGCCTAACTTTAAGAGGTAAGAAGCAGACTTTTCTAACCAAGACCACGGGCCGGCAGCCGGTACAATGGTGTCCATCACCCCAGTGAGGGTGATGTACACTATACCAAAAAGCTTGCTGGTATGATTGGTTGGCAGGTCAGGGGAAGAGGCTGGCATTGGTTTGGGTGTTACGGGTGGTTCCATATAAACGTTATAGGCCAGGAGGTAGTTGAATTTTCCTCTAAATAACTTGGGGGTAGAGAAAATCCATGGGCCTTGGCGGTTGTATCTGACGGCAGATTGGATGCGGGCTAATGGGTCAAGTTCAATGATTTTCTCTGGTGTGTAATCCTTATATTCGGGCTTTAATAGGTAATCAGTAAAATGAACGGGCCCAAAGGGAGCACCAGGTGGACAGAAAACTGCGGGCGGAGGGGCAGGAGGGCTGGGGGATCTCAAACTTAACTTATAGACAGCAAATACAAAATATGGTAATAGCTGTATGAGCCAAAGTAACATAACCTTTATTTAAAAATGGAGATAAGTTTGGAGTGCGGGGTCCTTGGGTCTATATAGCACCCCACCTCCAAACTTAACATTTTCTGTTGGGGGGTCATTAGGGCATTGGGAAAGGCAGGGCCGGGGGAATCAGGGACTTGGGTCTAAAGGCAGCAAAAATGGCGCTCAGCCCGGGAGTTCTTTCATTGGTTGTGACTCCCAATTTAGCTACTTGATTATCTTGCTCTAGCGTTGTGGTCATGGGGCCAGGTTGCAGGCCAGTGCCTCTTCCTTGGGTTGGCTCTTGATTGGTTGCTGGTGAAGTCTTCAAACTCATGAAGCTAATAGTTGTTGCCTGGTTGCCTCCATTAGGTGTTGTGATTGGGATTCCACTTAGTGCACTAATTTCCTCAGTTCAATCTGTTTCACTGGGTGGGCCATCATCTTCAGCGTCAGCTTGTGGGGGCTCAATCCCAGAAAAATGCGGGCAGGCAGTCCCGCAGTCCATAGGCCCCTTGGCCCGGGGAAATCCAGGTTCCGGGTTTGATTCCCGCTCTTGGGCCTGGGTTTCCAGGAGAGGAGAATTGCCAATCCTGACACTATCAATTGCATCTTTGAATACAGATACAGCCTGGCAGTGTCCTGTTGGTCCATAGGAGAAAATACACAGGGTCTGCAAGTAGATAGTGGTGCGCTCTACTTGGATACTTCTGACTACTAGGCGTTGGCTAGTAGTGATACACTGATAGAGATCTATAATCTCTATCTACAAGGGTGAATATTCTGCTCAATCTCTAATTAGGAGAGCACCTTTTATAGGGTGTGTTGGGAATTTTGACCAAGCAATGATGCCAATTATGACAGAGCCCACAGATTGGGACTGTTACAACCAAATCCATAAATTAGTAGTAAAAAATACAATAATACTAATTATGGCGGAGCTTGCAGATATGAATTGCAGCTACCAAACTACATAAATTGGTAGTATAAACCATATGCATATTGGATCAGCAGTAGTCTTCTGACCTGAGCCTTAAGCTAGCCAATGATAAGCGCTGCCACAGCAATTAAATAAGACATGATTTGCCGCGCAGCACTTTAAAAATACACAAGCGCCGCGGCGCCGCCTAGCAATTGGATTAGACACCAAAGCGCCAAAATACTTTTACGTCAAGCGCCGCCACGCCAACTGAAAATTATTGCAAGCGCCAAGGCGCCGCTTTACTTTTACATCGGGCGCCGAGGCGCTGGGTTTGATTCCCCATAATCTCAAATTCCCATATTTATCACATTAATAAGCAGTAAGCTTACAGTATTCAGAGAAGTAGGAAGTGATCATGAAGTAACTAAATTATTCCATGTCAGCAAGGATCACCTGTGCTGGGTGAAGATGAAAATATTCTATTGGTTGATGTGCAATAAGCGCCAAACCTAGATTAATAATTACCCAAATTTGGGGTGTGTTAGAATGTCCTAAAAGACATTGCTAGCAGCCCAGAGATTACCCTTGTAGAAGGTATAAGAAGAATTAATCATTTACAATAAAATCATCTTTGAATCATCTTTATTTTATCCTTAATCTGGTTGACCTTTATCCTAATCCTTAAGTGATTCTGCGCAATCAGAAGCCATTGCTGGGCAATAATCATGGTTCCGTTCAATCCTGGCTCTTCTGATACAGTACTACTCATATCCTCACATATGACTGTATTCTGACAAATGTCCTGTGCCCTATAATCTCAAATAATTGTGGTGCTGTAAAGCAAAAAAGTGCAACAGGGTGGATAAGCCCTCTTGCCAGATTGTTATCTGACGCTTCCAACTCTTACTAGTCAGTCTATCTGTTTCATAGACTGCTAGTCTCAGCCCCCAGAGTTAGGCAGCCATGCCGGTCTGAAATGGGACTTCAATGGATTACTGGACCTCAGCTTATCCTATCAGTGTATTGGTGGCATCCTGTTTTGCAGTTCTTGCATATGCAAGTTTGATTACCCTGTCAATTGGGTTTTCGCATCATGCAGTGTTCTTCTGAATGTCTCTCTATATTGATTGTAGGTTTTGATGCGTCTACAGGCGTGAATGTTTTGCAGTAGCATATCCTGCATTATTATTCAGGAACCGTCAGTCTTATTGTCTGATGAGCATTCTGTGATTATAGTCAGGAATCATCAAGCTTGATTACTTAGTTTTGGTCCAATGAGAAGTCCAGTAGTAAATCACAATCAATCTTTGGGGTAACTATTAGTATACTGATTACCCAAAGCTATGAATGGGATCAGCTGATACTTCCTGAAGCTTGACGGCTCTTATGCAATTGGCCGTCTGGAGCCAATCAGTCAGGGGGATGATGGTCAAGTCTGCCATATTATTCCAAAGTCCTGACAATGGGCTTCAATAGGAAAAGTGTTTACTTCCCATACCGCCTTGGATAAACCTTAGTGAGGCTAGGTATAAAGGGTTTCTTGGGACGTGTTTCTTGATTTTAGGGGTTTGAATAGAGACCACGTAGAGCAAATGATGAAGGTCTAGTATAAATTATGGATCTCCTTTTTTGGCTGTTTTATCTTTAATAGCTATGTAAATAGGAGGGTATACAAGTCAGTGGATCGTTTTCGCCTGCAACCCCTGTTTAAAAGGTTATTATGAAGGATCAGAAGTATTTGGGTTTATATGACTAAACTTTATGCTACGGGGGTAAAAATTACAGGCTGTTTCATATTTTTTTCTATGTTTTGAAAATTACTTTTATACTTGTGTAAAGCATATACCTCTTGGAAGAATATAAAACCAATAAAGGGGAAATTGAACAAGAGAATGGTACTCTTATTTGATATAGAAGAAGAGTATTCGAAGTATCATGATAAGCCACATAGCGTCCATGTAGATCATGGGTTTGTCTTAATATTGTTCCTCATAGGACCAAAATATCTGATCTGCATATAACATCTGGATGTGATATTAGTGCCACCTTTTACTTGATGCTTGAGTCATTTCTCAGAAACGATCTCCCAAGAAGGGTAAAAAGATATTGTGACACTAGGCCGCGTGATAAATGGAAGTGTTTATTAAGTCAGGCAGGATGAGAATACTTGATTTTTACATTGAGACTATTCCTTGGAGTTGGAGCCACCCATCACCAGCATCTCGAACCAGAATTTCAGGAGGAGAAGGGAATTGTCACCATAGCCATTCTCCTCTTCTGCTTCAGATTTGCCCTCCTCCTGGTCGGAGACATAGGGTGGGGGAGAGGTTGGGTGACGCAGGCCACGGCTCTCGGTGGTGGAGCGGGTGCGGTTTCTAGAGGAGCGCAAGGTGCGATGAGTTTCTTTGCTCGACGATGGTCCCTGAGAACTTTCTTGGGAGGATGTGATGGTTTTCTGGGAACCTTGGGTTGAAGTCCAATACGTGAGAAAATATGCCGCAATGGCATAAAACACCAGCAGAGCGTGTGATTCAGAGGTACTATTTTCCCTCGTCAACTGGGAGTTTGAATCTGATTCGCTGGTTCTGTTGGAGGTAGGAGGGTGATTGGCGCGCCAGAGTAAGGCGTGTGAAGGTACATCGCCAATCTGAAGTTGGTTGGGTGAAAAAAGGGGCGATTGACTGGCTTCTTCCGAGGGATTAGCTGTCACTCGGGAACTTGTTGAGCTGCTTGACGCAGTCTCGGAAACCGAGGGCTGAGTGGGAAGAGGCGATGGTGGGGGCTGAGAGCCAAAAGCGTCTGGTGTTTGAGCCAGCGTTTCAGATGAAAGGTCCATGAATGAAACCTTTTTGATGCTGCGGACTCCTGCTTTGCGATTGGCGCGTCTAGCCAAATAGGATGGGATTGAAGTTCTCGAAGAGGCAGGCTCGGGGGTTGATGTAGCTTCGTCAATGGCTGCTAAATGGGAGGAGGAGTCATGTGCAGTCTCGCTGGGGCAAGTAAGTGAAGGATCTGCTTCAGTAAGGTTGAGGTCCAAGACAGAGCCTGCTTCAAGAGTCGTTAATAAATAGTCACTACTGTGTGCTTACTTTCAGAAGTGCAGTCTGAGATGCTGATTTGACGCTTACTTTCTTCGGGGGCGATGGGTGGGGAGCCAGGAGTAATGCCTTTGGAACTGTTATCATAAGTCAAAGGCGAAGGGAAAACCGGGAGGGTGGTGGGCTTGGCGATGGAGCTGTTATCGAAACACGAAGGTGAAGAGGAGGACGTGGATGTCATTTCGTTAGAAGTGATAGCAGGGCGGTCATCGATAAGAATTTGCTGGATAGAGGCGCGCTTGAAGTTGGGGTAAGCTTTGGCAGGTCGGTATCGCTCCATCTTGGTGAGCGCTTGCCCGAGGCGACGCTTGCTAGTCTCGATTGGATCGGAAGACGCCACCTCAACTAGGGCCACAAGGTCACTCTTGACTCGATCCCACTGGCCCCAGGTTTTGTCTATATGCCGCTTAAGGTAGCGGTTTTCTCTATCCAACTCCTTCAATTGCCGAGAATTAGCCGAGGGTCCTGAGAACAGCCAAGTTCCAGAGGCACGGGGAGAAGCGCTACACTCTTCAAGGCAAGAAAGCACTGACTTTGGGGGGTCGTTAACGAAGCTTGCACTGGGGGTATCGATTGTATGCGCTGGCGGCTGAAAAGTCTCGACAAGGGATTTCTGAAGGTTCTCGATATTCTCCTTGAGTTGAAAGTTCTCTTGGACGAGTTCGTCAAAATTCTTGGCAACTGTCTGGGCAATGGCAACGTCTTGCTCCAGGTTGGAGATGGTTTTGGTCATTGAGTTGCAGCGAGACATCAGAAGCTGGTGCTCCTGCTGCAATTTCTCAAACCCTCGAACCTTCTCTTCCAGCTCATCGACGCGCGATTTGCTGATAGCACTATGCGCCTGTTTTTGGACGCGGCTGGACTCCAACTGCTTCTTGACTTGATAATAAGACTTTTTAAAGTCGGATAGCCCCAGCTTAAGATCATTGTTGTCCTTTTCGAAACTCTCAATCTGCTCGGCTTGGATTCTGTTTTCTGAGCGGAGATCAAAGATCATCTTTCGTTTCTGAGCCACATCTGACTTGGAGATTTTCAGTTCAGCCTCCAGACGAGAAATCCTTTTGGAGGCTTCATGGGCCATCTTGGACATGTTCGACTCAGATTCTTCAAGCCTCTTGTTCAGTTCACTAGCTACCCGGCGAACTTGATGATCCTTGACTCTTTCCTTCTCGGAAATAAATTCAGACGAGGACTTGGGAGACATTTCGGCGAGTTCGAAGTCGATAGGGGATGGCAACGCGAGCCAGGAGAAAAGCTCAAGGACTGCAAACTCCCCTTCCGAGGGATTTTGGGGGAGTAAGGTTTATCATAAGCGGAAAACGGACGCTCACTACGAGAAAATGGAGACCGAGTTGCAGCGGTAACTGAAAGTGAACGGTTTAAATGAACCTGAGACGGGGATTGCGGGCGCATAAAAGGACTGCCTCCGGTTTCACAGAAAGTCTCGGGTAGAGGATTGGCGCGGCTGCGAATTGAAAGCAAGGAAGATCTTCGTTCCTTGGGTCTTTTGGGGGTGTCAAAAAGCTCCGAGTCAGTAGAATCCGTTGGAAAGTTTTCAGACGCAATCTGGTTTAAAAGTTGGTATAATCCCTGGAGATCAAACTTTTCGTCAGGATACTGCTTTGAAAACTGGACCAAACTTTCTGATACTTCGTAGGTAAAGAGGTTCGTACCAGATTCATTTTCCAGGGCAGTGAGCTCTTCAGTCAGGATCCTGATGCTTATGGCTTTTGATGGGGAAACACCAAGCCTTCGATAAACATGCTCCAAAACAGAAGGGTGTTCACTCTAACATAAAGACTAGTTAATAACTACTAACAATTGAAAAAAAGATGTCTATAAAATTATTGAAAATGGTTAGTTCTACCTTTTCTAGGATGTCAGATAGATTCATAACTTTGAGGTCCATCTACAGAAGCTAAAAATAAGCAGACAGTATAAATAAGATGATCCAGGGTGATATATTAAATGCAGAAGAAGAGGCCCAATTTCCTACTTGAACGGATTCAGAGGCGTAACAGCAGTCTTGGCGAAGTACTTTACAGTCAGAGGGCTAAACTAAATCTAATTCGTTTACTTTGTATTTAAATGGCATAAGACTAGTGATGATTTGGCACTTGGAATCTCTTTTTAGGCTATGATCAGCTTAATTATTAACTGTCTTTTCAGCTGGAGAATATCTAATCAATTTACTCTAGCCAATTTGCCGATTCTACTATCCTCCAATCATATTCCTTTGCCATTTACATCTAGCGAATGAAAAATCACCTGCTACGTCATTAATACCCAGCTGGCCTTTAAATACTTCTGATATGAATATGGATTTAATACAATTTTAAAACATTATGTTTAATCAAAAACGAGCTTAACACGTGGTAGCAACTCAGCTTTGGATTCTTCTTGAAAGTCACAACAATAAAACTAGGAATTTATTACAAATCCAGCAACCTGGGTAATTAGCCTCCACAGCGTTAGCATCCTACATCTCAATCACAGATTACTGAATTCAGACTATAAGTTGGCTCAGGATTGACTGCCAGGGTTGAAGAAAACTTGGGACTTTGATGTGAAGCAAGGAAAATATCTGGTGTCATTATCCTTGCTGATGCCTGCGTGAACCCGCAAATTGCAATATCGAATTCCCAAGCGACGCACTGAAGACTTTTCCAGCTGCAAAACTAAAGTCAGGATGCAGCTCCAAATCTCGTTATTACGGCTCCAGAAAATTAAGCCTATAAACTTTAAATTAAATACACTTTTTGAATCCATGTGCACCTCAAGCCCCTATTCCTTATTCAAGCAGATTCATTCCTGAACCATCAGCCCACTTATCCATGTTAAATCCACTTCCATAGAACGAATTGCGAGCCCAAATTTTGATAAACCACCCTACATACATGTTAATATCTGAGAGACCGGCAAATGCCCAATATGCTTGAGCCAGGACCTGGGACATCTCCAAATGTCGATAGGAACTCATCTCACTTCCACCCACTAGGCCATTTATTAATCTCCGAGTCCTTTGACTGCTTTTAGAAAGGATCCTCTTTACATGGCCAAAGGAATCCAGTTGAAAATACCAACTGTCAAGCAACGTCAGTTAAACCCCCCCCCCACCCGAGCTAACGGGTATCTCACTCTTCCAAAAAAGGATTAGCCACTTTGCTCCACCTAACTTGTGACTAGGGCTGCTTCGGCCAAGCCCTGGGCAGTTGTAGTCGGTTTCTGGCTCTTAATCCAATAATAAAAATATTTTTAAACACTTAAATATAAAGAAGTTCCGCATTTTACGTAGCGGCTCAAATCCGGAAGCTAGCCGGGGTATGCCGAAGCATCCCTACTTGTGACGGCAAGAATGGGTATTAGATGCAGCCAGTGGATACTTCCTAGCCCAAGATCGCAGGAATCCTCCCAACCGAACTATAAAGGAGCCACTTAGGCAGCCTTAAAGAACTCCCATACCGAGGTCTAAGCATGGCCGCCCAGTTGTGATAAGCGATCCCCCCATAATGTATCTCGAGAGGGCAGCTTGGGAACCTTGAATAAAACGTTTAAAAAATGGATTCATGCCCTTATATCATAAGACACCACCAGGTTTATTCAAATAACGCAGGATCGCCAACCTAAGCGCAGTAGCTCTCAGAGTTGTCTAGATGCACTGCACCAGCTCAGCCTATTCTGAAATACAAGTGCTGGTGTAGGATATACCTCCGTTAATAGGCGATAAGGATTGACCATACAACAAATTAAAATCACTGGGATTGTTGAAGCTGCAAGGTCAACCCTCTATCAAGGTTCCAAGTCAGAGGATAAGACCAATAACTTGCCTCAACCCACCTAAGACCCAAAGCCAGCATGTGCCAACCCAAGCTCACCAACTGGCACGGTGAAGTAGAGAGAGCTCGTCATAATCAATCAAGTAGGGGATATCCACCCAAATAAGGATGATATTACCAATGAGGAGGTACAATGAGTATTTACCCAATGATGATCGCCTTTAAAGAGAGGATACAACAAAGCACATCATATTACAAAATATAGATATAAGAGGAAGGCTTCACTTCAATGTCAAGGGGTCAGCAGCATAAACGGGCTCAAACACAATTCCAAAAATTTTGGGAACGGGTTCAGAAGGTGGTGGAAGATTTCCAGACTTTTGGGGTGGCAAGAGTGACAAGTCTAACAATCTAGCCATTACAGATCTCATATGAGAGTATCAGATCGGGTGGATCACAGTGTAAATTCACTGCCCCCTCTGGCCTTGAATAGGACCGTCTTTCCTCGTTGTACAAAAAAACCGCTCAAAGTCCAGCAAAACCACTTAATTCACTCAAAAATTTAGCCTACACTGTGGATGAAAGATTTGTGTTGGCATACCCTGCAACCCCCCCGGCTTTGGTTGTCCCGGCCTGGGAAGAAATGCTGGTCAATTTGGACTATTTGTTAGCATGGTGTTGTTCTCTCTTAAAAACAATCAGGAACACCCAATCAAATAATGCCACATCTATGACCAGAAATTTAAATGAACCTGAACTAGTTGAGGTGCCTTCCAGCCAATCAGGTGGACCTGCGGAAATTACCCTGAAACTCTCCAGCACCCCTGGCTCTAGCCAGCAAATTTTATCACCCAGCCAACCAAATACAAGTCAAATCAGTCATGTGACCACCTCCTAGCAACCCATTCCCTTTTAACAATTCCAGGGGATTTTGGGTCCCCTGCTTGTCAATTTTTTAATACCAATAAAGTTTAGAACTTGTTGAACAAATTGAAGTTTTTTATTTGATTGAAACCCCTGTTTGGAGTTTCTGTCATCTAGAGATTAAAGTGTTAGTTGTTCTGTTTAAACTTACCTTGTGTCAACCTGCCTCAAACCTGGTGTCTCTTCTGGGACCTTTGAAACAGACTCGGACGTATAGTTGTTGTTGTTCTCGCTTTTGTCCTCAAAATCTATGCTCAAAACCAAAAGTTTTTGTTAAAATTCAATATAAAATCTACTTTACTTTGATATTTCTCTATAATTTCCTTGGTTTCAAACCTGCTTTCTGTTTATCCACTTGCCCAAGCCACCCGCGTTCATTTTCAAGCTCCCAAGCCCATTCTGTTGCCCCTTTGCTTGCCATCACTTGTGAGTGCCATACTTGGCTTCAATTTTATTGTTTACAGGCTATAAAAATTCATAAATCTCATCCAAATTTTGTGAGGATCATTATTATGATACTCCCTGTTCTGAAATTTGTGGTATTTTCCTTGGCACCGTTTTTACTGTTATTATGGTTGACATCTCCAGACCTATGGTCAAAGATCTCCTCCTCTGCTTGGCTTGTGGGTGACAACCCTTCCAGCCTCTTGGACCTTACCAGCAGTCTCCTATTCTTGGGTGAGGCCGTAGTAAAGAGCCTGTCCTGTGACAACTTGGATTTGGATACCGTAGACTACTCCTTGCTTGCTCTTGTGAGTGGGGAAATTTTGGTGCCCCCGCCTCCCGTCCTGGAAAAGAGCAGCTCGGTGCCCCTTTATGCTCCTGTGATGCCTCCTCCTGTCCCCTCTTATACACCCTGGTTGCTCACCGGCTTAGTGCTGATGGGATTGAATGTGTACTTCCCTCAGCAGTCCCATGTGTCCTCTCTATGATCCCCCCTTCAAGCGGCTGTCCCAGTTCTCCACTGGGTGGCATCCTGGTGGTTTGTGTCACCGGGATGGGAGCCAAACTTAGTTAGTTTAGCCCCCCTCTCTCACATAATTGACAAGCCCTTTTCTTCTGCCTTGGAAGCATTTTGCTACTGGGTGTGGAGCTTACTTCTTGCCCTCATTGCACCAGCTTGGGATCACTCCTTGCTGGATTTCTCTTGGTGTGGGCTGCATGATCACTTCTGTCCTCTCTCAAGTTGTGTCTCACCGAGAAGTCTGCTTCTCCCTCCACAGCTTCCTCAGCTGCATCAGCAATGAATGTTACCCTGGTGTCACCCTGTACCCCCCTCTGTGGCCGTCCGTGAGAAGGTCCTGGATGCCCTTGGGGAGCTACAGCTTTGTCTCTCTGCGGACTCAGCGTCCACAGACACTCCCATCTCCAACGCTCAGAGATCAGTGGCCCTCTTGGATGCTCTTGACGGAGACACCTGCCTCTGAGTGCGCACTTTCCTTTGCCAAAGCCAGGAGCTTGGGGATACTTCCTCCCTCCTTATACTGGTTTCCTCAGTGGTGGCCGCTCTGGGTTCCAAGGCCTTGGTTATATTTGAGACCCTCCGTTCCAAAGGCCTTGCCCCTGACCTTGCCTCCCATGTTGAGTGATTTTCAGTGAAAGCTGCTTCCCTGGATCTCCCTACCAAGATGGCAGTGGCCATGTTCCGCAACTCCTTAGATGCTGCTTCAGCTGACAAGAGTGTGTGGGACCTGGCGCCTACCTCTCTCAAGAAGGCATTCATGTTGGCCTGCAAGCTTGGAGCCAAGCCTGCCTACCAGCCCAAGTCTGGTGTGCTGGCCCATCTTCCGGTCTCCAAGCCCCCCGCGGCTAAGCCTCCCAAGACGCCTGCCATCAACGTGATGTGCCTCCCCCACCAGGCCCCCAACTTGTCACGGTAGGTTCCATCATGCCAGGTATTATCCGCCCAAGCAAGATGGGTCAAAAAGCCGGAAAACCTTTATTAAAATTGACTGAGTTAACAGATTTAAATCAAACGGTCAATCAGAAATGAGTTATGGCTGCTCCAGTCTATAAGCTGAAACTGGTTCCCCTTTTCAAATTGACATTGATAAATTGGCATAATTTGAGGATCACCCAATATGAGCTTGTTAATCAGTATGGTCATCAGAAACTGGTCACACAAGGGTTCTTTGCAACCTGGACCAGATACTTACTTGACGATGTGGAAGGAATAGGAGGTCAAGACTCAGGTGGTATTGCTTAGTCAATTTTTCTGGTATATATTGAATAATTTTCCCTGTTTCAACTCTAAGAGTTGAGTCCTTCTAAATTTACTCAATAAAAATCAATTATCCCAAGTTCTAATTTTAAATTTTAAAAATGCATCCTGTGCTTGGGTTGTTGCGGTATATCCTGTAAAATATGATTCTGAACAGAATCATTTCAGGAAGATGGGGACCAGCATCTGGAACTTTGTTGTTGGCGCCACAAAATGTTAATTTCATGCCAGCCAATTTTGTAGCTCCTCCCCCCATTCTGGAAAATTAAAATTGTGTCACTTCTCAATGCCCAGAATTCTACGCTGAAGATGCATTGATGTTGTCTCAGGCCATTTATCTTGGGCTACTTTGGTTAGATTAATTGTTCTGCTTAATCCTGGTATAACAATTGGAAATTTTACAAAAAGATATTTGAAGCCATGTTGGTGGTTAATCATTAATTCTATGTGGATTTGGGTGGTAATTCCCCATCACTTAGAAATGGCTTCATACTATCCCACAATTTCCGTCACATTACTCAACTCTTCTACATCTGAGTTTTTGGAAGCAGTTTGTCATGAATTTGTGTTTCTTTTCTCCTGCTCCATTGAGATATCTGTGTTTACCATGTTTATTTGTATCAGTTCATTTCTGAGATTTTGGTTTGGGCTTTCTTTAATTTGTGGTTTCCATCTCCAGTTGCAGTTGTATAGACTGGGTCCTCTGTTTCCTATTTCTGTAATTTCATGTCATTTTGGCGTCTGGATTATTTTCCTGCTCCACCCACTGATGAGATTTTGCGTGAAGTTTTGTCAGCATTATCATTCTATTCCGGTTCAAGCCTTAGTCATAAATCCCAAGTTTATCATGTGATGACAAAGGTTTCTGAGGATGCTCGTGAATGGTTGTTGTCCGCAGTGGAACACAATCCATGTGTTTTAACTGAAAGTGCATCTCTATACCCTTTGTTAAAAAATTTGTGTGTATCTATTGAGGAGCTCAAAGTATATTGTAAGCTGTACACCTTCCATCAGGGTACAACTCTGCTTTTGATATTCCTTCCTCAGTTTCTCACCTACTGCCATACAATTGATGTTCCTGAGGTGAATAGACTCTCAGCGTTGTGGTTAGCAGTTGACCAGACTTCCCAGGATTTGGTGGTTTGAGATTCCCCATTAACCACAACTGAGGCCCTGGTAAGCCAAATTCTTTCTCTGGTCTCAAATCTGTCTACTTCCAAGCAAGGTACATTGGTAATTGAGGACAAACCTGCTGCACACTCCTGGTTTTCTGGTCCTTGTGCTGTGGTAGTTCCTTCCAACCAAAGCCAAGATTGTTCTCCCCCTAGCCCGTCTCAGTTGCAATTGGCGGTGGTGAACAAACCAACCAATGTAAAAGAGGCCCCAGTAATTTCTGGTCCTGATAGTTCCTTGGCAATGCTTCAGCATGTTGTACCTGCCAAATCTTCCGTGGTTACATCTGAAGAGGTGCCCCTTGTTCCGATTGATTGTGATAAACCTGTCCTTCCAGCTGCTGTCCAAGAGATGATAGAGTGTTACTTCCAGGAGCATCCTGCCTCCTTAGCTGCCATCTGTACCGCCAATGAAAAACAAGACACTGCCAAGATATCCACCTTTACTGCCAATAAATCTACTTCTGGTTACTTCTTGTTTTATGGTAGCATTGATAACAGTCAGACTATCTATCTATCAGCCAGCCATTTTGTTGGATACAGGTGTTTCCAAAAACTTCATGAGTGTGGAGACTGCCAACTTGCTACAACTCAAGTACCACCCAGGAATGCTTGTTAGGGGTGGGAATTGTCATATGTTTCCCTCCTTCCAGCTGAAGAAGCCAGTAACCTTTGTGGTTTTGGGACAGTCTTTTACCGCGAGGTTATCTGTTTGCTCCTCCCTGATGTATCCTATCATTTTGGGTGTGGGTTGGTGGAGAGAGCATAATGTATCCACCTTACTGAAATAAAATGCGTTACAGGTGGAACACTCTTTGGGTATATCTATTTTTATCCCGCTGTTAGGTATGTCCAAAATGGAGCAATCCTCTCAGACTATTCAATTGGTTCCTGTCCCTGTTCCTGTAAGTTCAGATTTACCCGCATGTTTACAACCCTGGTTGGCGGCGTTTGACGCTACCAGAGGTGAGGTCCTTCCCAGGCACACTCAGGTTGACTTTGACTTTAAAGTTACTGTTGATCTGATTTGTATTGTGTCTCCTATTTGCCCTTTAACCTTGAAGGAGGATTCATGTTTGGAAGAGTGGACTTGTGAAATGTTGGCAAAGGGATAAATTTTAAAGAGGTATTGTCAATCTGCTCCCCATTGTTGTTTGTTCAAAAGGCTGATGGGTCTCTTTGTCCTTGTGTTGACTATGGGAACTTAAATAACATCATAATCCCTGATCCCTATTCTTTACCTCTCAAAGCACAGATCTCTAGATGTGTTGAGAAGGCAAAGGTATTCTCAAAACTTGATCTGTTAAATGCTTTCAATCAAATCAGGATTGCAGAAGGAATGGAATGGTTGACAGCATTCAGAACCAAGAAGGGTATCTTTTAGCTCTTGGTAATGCCTTTTAGATTGAAGAATGCTCCAGCTTGCTTTCAGCGACTAATTGATTCTGTCTTGGGGGATCTCCTGGGTGCATGTACCATTGTGTATATGGATGATATCTTGGTATTCTCTCCAGATGAGGAGTCACATAAAGCCCATCTGTCAGCAGTGGTAGAGTGCATCCTCCAGGCCAACTTGATCATTAAAAGAAGCAAATGTGAATTCTTCAAATGTAAAGTTACCTTTCTGGGTAATATTATCATTGAAGATGGCCACACCATTGCCCCTGACAAGGAAGCTGTGGTTTGAGAGTATGCTACGCCTGTGACAGTATCCAAACTCCGTAGTTTTTTAGGTACTTGCACGTTCTTGAAGAAGTTCACTCCACACCTGTCTGAAGTGGCGCCCTGTTGTATTTGGCTAGTTGAAAGACAACTTTGGTCTGGACACCTGAGTGCGCAAATGCATTCACAGCAGTCAAGGCTCTTTTGTTGTTATAACCTGTTTTGAGACATATGGATCCTGAGCTTCCTTTTGTGGTTTCCACAGATGCATCCAAATATGCTGTAGCTGGTGTGTTGTTGCAGACTTCTGGCAATGGGATTGAAAGACCAGTAGGGTATTTCTCCCAAAAGATGGAAGCTTTTGAACGCAATTACATGATTTACGGCAAGGAATTGTTGGCTGTTGTGGAATTGGTAAAGCAGTGGCATCACCATCTCATGTTGGCACGTCATCCATTTGTAGTAAAAACTGACCACAAAGCTCTTCTAATATTGACAACCCAGGGTTTTGTCAGGTTGTCAATCCAGATGGCATGGTGATCTGACGAGATACAAGTTCTGCTACAAGTTTATTAAGAGATTGGAAAATCACTTGGCCGATGCACTAAGCAGGAATCCTTCTCATCTCCCAGATGCTAGTGTGGATGCTGAGTTCAACTGTAAAGCCCCATAAAATGAGGGAGTATTTTAGCTAGGTAAGGCACCAAGTTGGAGAATTGGAATCCTGTAAGTGCTGTCAAGATGGGATAGACCTTAATCATCCATCTAAAGACTTTGGCATGTACGTTAAATTGTCTGGAATTACTGGCAAAGTACGTAAGCATGTAGAAGACAAAGAAATAGATTGCTACGTGCTGGGTGGAGCAGGGCAACACCAGCATGGGCCAGGAGTACGTCTTGGAGGAGTTAAGCTGTGCTGGCTCCTTGTAGAAGTACTTGTTGGGCGGTTTATTGTAAGGCCCATGCTGGTGAAAGTGTTGGTGGCCCCCAATCCCAAGGCAGGCTGTGAGGACAGCAGATAAGATTAAGTGGTTCATCTTCAGTTCCTGGGAAAGGGCAGACAAAGCTTAGTGTCTTAACTTTCTGTAGTGTAAAAGTTTTCTTGGGTATTGATTTATGTGATACTATTGAGGGGTAATTTCACTCAATGATAGCACAAACTACCATCAGGTGATTGAGATTTATTATATACTGTCATCCTTAGTGGGGCATGAATAGTACAAAGCATTGGACAGGGGACCCCAAACACTTGGTGTTGTCTGGAATTCTCTTTTGGGAGTGGAATGGGAGTGGTTTTGCAAGCAATGAATTGTTATCCTTGGCATGGCATGGGATTGGAGCATCTTCAGGCACAGTAATGCATTTCAATCCAGCTTTTGCAGTTGATGCATTATTTGTAATGCTGGACTGCTAGTCAACCCCCTCCCAATTTGATAGATTCCAAATTTGGGCAGCAGTTCCCCCTCCATTTGGGTTTGGGGAAATTGCCTTTTTGGGTTTCCCCTTTTGGCAATTTCCCCATTTGGCGGGTGGGGTGGGGGACTGGCTGGCTGGCGGGTGGGCAGCAGTCCGTGCGGCCTGCGGCCCGCAGACGGGGTATAAAACCTGTCTGAATTAAATTTTTTATTTTTAATTCCTGTGTTGAAGCTTGGCTTTCCGCAGCAGTTTCCCCAATAAGGGGGAACTGCTGCCCTTTTTGTTTTGTTTTTTATCCTGCAGTGTGCTCAGAACAACTTCCTGAACACCAGTGTTGTCAGGAATATTCCTGAAATTTGCTTCTCCTTCCCTTCTTGGCAAACCTGTCCATTGGCGGTACTGGGCAATAAGGTCAGGGGTGTTGGCAAGGTTTTTTACTGGTTCCCATGAGTTTGATTCCGGTGGGTAACCTACCCATGAAACTAGGTATTGGACCTGGTTGCAAACTTTCCTGTACCCTAGTATGGCCTCCACTTCCCACTCTGGGGTGTGTTGTAGGATTTTTGGCAGGGGTTGCTGTTTTTTGTCTGATGAGCGTGGGGGCTTCCTCTTTCTGCCTCTAGTTTGGATACATGGAAGACGTTGTGGGCACTGGAGCGGTCTGGGAGCTGCACTCTGTACGTTGTGTCTGAGATTTGCTGGAGTACTTTGAGGGGGCCAATGCGGCAGGGTCCTAGTTTCCTTCCCACTTGGTTAATCTTGAGATTCTTGGTGTCAAGATACACATTGGAGCCAATTTTGAACTCTGGGTTGGCACGTCAGTGTTTGTTGGCTTGGTCCTTGTACTTTTGTTGGGCCTCCCTGAGGTTACTCTGTAGATGTTTCTGTGTATCCCTTAGGGTTTGGAAGTACTTGTTGGCTTGAGGTACTGTCCCTAGGCAGCCTTTAGTGGGGATTCCTTGAGGAGAGAACCCGTAGTTGGCTGTGAATGGGGACATCTTGGCTCCCAAGTGGTAAGAACTGTTGTAGGTAAACTGGGCCAAAGGTAGTAGGTCTGCCCAATTATCCTGCTTAGTGTTAACGTAAGCGCAGAAATATGTTTCTAGTATCTGGTTAACTCGCTCTGTTTGACCATCGGTTTGAGGGTGGAAGGCTGTTGACAGGTTGAGCTTCACCTGGAGTTGTCAAATTATTTTGCCCCAGGATTTGGAAGTGAACTGGGTTCCTATGTCTGAGACAATGTCTTTGGGGAGACCATGGTGGCGGTAAATGTGGTTGAGGAATAACTGAGCCGTGGCGGTGGCCAACATTCCTGATGAGCAAGCAATGAACTCTGCAGCTTTGAGAGGCGGTCCACAATAACCAGAATCCCTGTGAAGCCTTGACTGGGAGTTAGGTCCGTGATGAAATCCATGGAGATAGATTCCCATGGCATGGATGGGATTGGTAGGGGTTGAAGCAAACCCTGTGGCTTCTGTGTGGAGTGTTTGTTCCTCATACATGAAACACATTATGAGATGTAGTTTTTCACTTAGGGAAACATGGATGGCCACCAGTAGCTGATTTGAAGGCGCACCATAGTTTTCTTGATTCCTCCGTGACCACCTAGCGGGGAGTCATGTAGCTCCTGTAGGACCTGATTCTGAATGGCTCCTGGGGGCACCACCAATCTATCAAGTCTGTAAAGGAAGCCCTTGTGGATAGAGTAGTTGGGGTTGGGTTTCACATAGTTCATTTTGGCAATTAGTGTGACAGAAATCACTGGATAATATGAAGCCATTTCTAAATGATGGGGAATTACCACCCAAATCCACATAGAATTAATGATTAACCACCAATGCGGCTTTAAATATATTTTTGTGAAATTTCTAATTGTTATACCAGGATTAAGCAGAAAAATTAATCCTAACCAAAGTAGCCCAAGATAAATGGCCTGAGACAACATCAACAAATCTTCAGAGTAAAATTATGGACATTGGGAGCAACACAATTTTCAGTTTCAAGAATGGGGGAGGAGCGGCAAAATTGGTTGGCGCAAAATTAACATTTTGCAGCGCTGACGACAAAGTTCCAGATGCTGGGCCCCATCTTCCTGAAATGATTCTGTTCAGAATCAGATTGTACGGGATATACTGCAACAACCCGAGCACAGGATGCATTTTTAAAATTTAAAATTAGAACTTGGTATAATTGATTTTTATTGAGTAAATTTAGAAGGACTCAACTCTTAGAGTTGAAACAGGGAAAATTATTCAATATGTATCAGAAAAATTGACTAAGCAATACCACCTGAGTCTTGATCTCCTATTCCTTTGGCATCTTCAAGTAAGTATCTAGTCCAGGTCGCAAAGAACCCTTGTGTGGCCAGTTTCTGACAACCATGCTGATTAATGAGCTTATATCAGGTGACTCTCATATTACGTCAATTTATCAACGTCAGTTTACAAGGGGGAGTTGGTTTCAGCTGGCATACTGGAGCAGCCATGACCCATTTTTGATTGACTGTTTGGTTTAAATCCGTTAACTTGGTCAATTTCAATACAGGTTTCCTGGCCTTCTGTGCCTTCTTACTAGGACGGACAATACCCAGCATTATGGAACTTACCGTGACAATTAGGTCCTGGATGAGTGGGGAGTCCTTCTGGGTGTTCTTCACCTCCTCCTCCAAGGATGAGAGTGGTTGGGAGGCCCCAAGGACAGCCATCAAGAACTGGTTGGTGTCTAGGACTGGTTGGGTGTTGAAGAAGCTATAGGACTGGTCTCTGTTGTAGTGATTGTCTCGTCTACTCAGGGTGTCTGGTGCGTTGTTGGTGTGCCCTGGGATGTAACTGATTTTGAAGTCATAGGATGACAAATCCAGAGCCCATCTGGCAAGTTGTTGGCAGATCTTCCTTTTCTCCGCAAAGTATAGGAGGTTCCTGTGGTTAGTGCGGACAATGATGGTGTGCTTGGCTCCTTCTAAGTATTGTCTCCAATGTTTGAAAGCTTTAACTATGGCCATAAGTTCTTTTTTGTACACATTGTAGTTTTGTTCACAATCCAGCAGTTTCTTAGAGAAGTATGCCACAGGGTGGTATACTCCAGGCTCCCCTTCCTGAAGCAAGACTGCGCCTTAGGCAAAGTCTGAAGCGTCAGTCTCCAAAAAAATTGGAGCTTGGGGTCAGGTTGTTGGAGTACTGGGGCTGTTGTTAAGGCGGTTTTGAGGGTCTCAAAGGATATCTGTGCCTCCTCTGTCCAAATGTACGGTACACTCTTTGCTGTTAAGGACGTGAGAGGTTCCACTATCTTTGCAAAATCCTAATTTAACTTACGGCAAAAGTTAGCCAACCCCAGGAATCCTCTCAATTTGATTAGGTGTCTGGGATCTGCCATTCAATCACCGCTGCAATTTTGGATGGTACAATGGCAAAGCTGCCTTTCCAGATTGCGTACCCCAGGAATTCTACCTCTTGTTTGAGGAATTCACATTTCTCTCTTTTTCAGTATAGCTTGGCCTGGCGTAAGCGTTCCAGGACCTTCTTCAAGTCACAGAGATGTGAGGCTTCATCCTTGGAGTACACTAGAATGTTGTCTAGGTAAACCACTACACAGATATCCAAGAGGTCAAAGAGGATTTTGTTCATCAAGGCTTGGAAGGCCAAGGGTGCATTGCAGAGTCCAAAGGGCATGACCAGGTACTTGTAAAGGCCAAAAACTGTTCTGACTGCTGTCTTCCACTTGTCTCCTTCCACAATTTGGACCTGATTATAGGCATCTGGAGGTCAAGTTTGGAGAAGACGTAGGCTCCGGTCAGTTGATCTGTTAGCTGCTTGGCGGAGGGAACTGGGTAGTGATCCTTAACTGTGATGGCGTTGAGTGGGCTGTAGTCTACACATGGGTGTAGCCCTCCATCTCCTTTCTTAACAAAAAAATTGGCAAAGAGCAGGAGAATTGAGACTGTCTCATGTCTCCTTTGGCCATTAGGTCAGAAATATATTCCTTTAGTACCAGGCCTTGTGCATGTGTGGTGGGTTAAACCTTTCCCCATTTTGGGGTTTCACCGGGTAGAAGAGCAATCCTGAGGTTGCTTGCTCTTTTCTCTGGGAGACCTTGCATTGGGACTTTGCTAGAGACATTGGTGTATTCTTCCAACATCTCATCTAGTTGGGGAATCACTGATATGGGCATGACCGTGCTGGTGGGCGTGAAGTTACTCCTAAGTGGTGCTGTGCCAGTCTGGCCCTGACTGGAGATGTTGACCTGATGTGTGTCCCAATCAATGTTGCATCTGGTTTCCTGCCACCAAGGCATTCCTAGTATGACGGGGAAGGCAAGGTTTTCCAAGGAGGAGAAGTTTAGTTCAAACCTCATTCCCCCAATTTCCACGGCAGTTAGTTCCATGACCTGGTACACTGGGGGTGCTCCCATTGGCCAGCTTGGCGGTTCCTCCTGGTATGGCCTGTTTGCCAAGACTCTTTACCAGGAGGTGGTTGATGAAATTCCCCATGGCTCCTGTGTCAAGTAGGGCAATGATGTGTATCTTCTGGGTATTGGAAGCCAGGGTGATGGGGACTGTGGAATAGAGAGAAGTAGTGGCTTTATTACCTCCTTCCTCAGCGGCCATAAGGGGCTGGGGATTTGAGGGAGGTTTAAAAGGGTTGGAACAGGCAGTGGAACAATTCATCACTGTGTGACCTGCAAGTCCGCAGTACAGACAGAGACCTTGTGCCACATGATGGGCCTTCTCTTCATTGGATAGCATAAAGCCCCCCAGGTCTGGGGATCACCCCAAGACGGGGGACTTTAGCGTCAGCGGATGGTCCAGCAACCTCAACCTGAACGGAGTTGAGATGGGTGGCCTTGGCGGGGAGGGTATTTTCATACCAAGCTCCCCAAGTTTGAACGTCTTGAATGACCTCATTGTAAGTCTCAGGAAGCTTATGATGAAGGAGGAACTCCTGGACTTGGGGTGAGAGTCCTGCGTAATACAAGTAGCAGGCTTCACCACTATCCAGGTTGAGAGCCTCCTTAGCTTTGAGAATTGTTTGGTGTAGTGGGCAGTGGTAGATGTTCCTTGTCTCAAAGAGTATAGTTTCCAACGGATATTGTTTAGATCCTCAGGGGAGCTCACTGAGTCCAAAAATTTCTGACTGAAGGAGTTGAAGTCATGGTGTAACCCTGGCTCTTTTAGTACAATGGCAGCAAGCCAGTCTTTCTGTTGACTGGTGAGTTGATTTGCCACGTGAAGAACCTTTTAGACGTTGGTGGTGAAGCAGGTGGGCTCAGCTTCAAACAAGGTGTGCAAGAAGGAGAGCAGAGTGAATATTGCTTTTTTCTTGGAGGAATGGATTGTGGATTTAGAAAGTTGACTGAGAATAACATTCTGAACCTGGTGGGTACTGGTAGGTTATGTGGCCTCTCCTCTAGATTGGAGGGCCAGGAAGCAGCAAAGACAAGTATAGCAGACAAGTAAGAGAGAAATCAGGAATGTAAGGTATATCAAGGTAAGATAGCCAAACATAGTTGAGCCTGAGGCCATTGATGTAAGCCCCAGTGGTGGTGCTATCATACTGTAAAGCCCCATAAAATGAGGGAGTATTTTAGCTAGGTAAGGCACCAAGTTGGAGACTTGGAATCCTGTAAGTGCTGTCAAGATGGGATAGACCGTCATCATCTATCTAAAGACTTTGGCATGTACGTTAAATTGTCCAAAATTACTGGCAAAGTACGTAAGCACTTAGAAGACAAGGGAATGGATTGCTACGTGCTGGGTGGAGCAGGGCAACACCAGCATGGGCCAGGAGTACGTCTTGGAGGAGTTAAGCTGTGCTGGCTCCTTGTAGAAGTACTTGTTGGGCGGTTTATTGTAAGGCCCATGCTGGTGAAAGTGTTGGTGGCCCCCAATCCCAAGGCAGGCTGTGAGGACAGCAGATAAGATTAAGTGGTTCATCTTCAGTTCCTGGGAAAGGGCAGACAAAGCTTAGTGTCTTAACTTTCTGTAGTGTAAAAGTTTTCTTGGGTATTGATTTATGTGATACTATTGAGGGGTAATTTCACTCAATGATAGCACAAACTACCATCAGGTGATTGAGATTTATTATATACTGTCATCCTTAGTGGGGCATGAATAGTACAAAGCATTGGACAGGGGACCCCAAACACTTGGTGTTGTCTGGAATTCTCTTTTGGGAGTGGAATGGGAGTGGTTTTGCAAGCAATGAATTGTTATCCTTGGCATGGCATGGGATTGGAGCATCTTCAGGCACAGTAATGCATTTCAATCCAGCTTTTGCAGTTGATGCATTATTTGTAATGCTGGACTGCTAGTCAACCCCCTCCCAATTTGATAGATTCCAAATTTGGGCAGCAGTTCCCCCTCCATTTGGGTTTGGGGAAATTGCCTTTTTGGGTTTCCCCTTTTGGCAATTTCCCCATTTGGCGGGTGGGGTGGGGGACTGGCTGGCGAGCAGGCAGGTGGGCGGCGGCTGCGCCTGGGCTGGCGGCCCGTGGTCCGCGGACGGGGTATAAATCCCGTCCAAATTAAAAAATTTATTTTTAATTCCTGTTTTGAAGCCCCGGCTTTCTGCAGCAGTTTCCCCAATAAGGGGGAACTGCTGCCCTTTTTTGTTTTGTTTTTTATCCTGCAGTGTGCTCAGAACAACTTCCTGAACACCAGTGTTGTCAGGAATATTCCTGACATCAACACGCATACTATGATTCCAAATGAGGCTGTGGTGCCTTTTGTGTTGTCTCCACCTGCTACGCTGGCCACCATGTCCTTAACTGAGGGTGCAGACCTGGACTTATATTCCAAAGTTAAGTTTCTGCAACCTTTGTCCAAAGGTTATGATAGGCTATTAGAGCTAGCATGTGCAAACCCAGTAGGTCAGCCTCAGGGTTATCATAAGATAGGTCCTGTCCTATATCATCAAGGTTGCTTGTGGGTCCCAGAAGGAACTATTTTGGATGAAATCATGGAGACTCATCACACTTGTCCAACGGCAGGCCACCCAGGGAAAAACAGTGTAACTAATCTGCCGCCAGCTTTCCTGGAAAGGCTTGACAGTGCAGGTAGCAGCTTTTGTTTGTGATTGTTTGGTATGTGTTTGGTCTAAGGCAAGCTGGAACAAGACTAATGGTTTACTAGTTCCTTTGAAGCCTGCTACAGGACCTTGGACGTCTGTGTTGGTGGATTTCATTGGTGAACTTCCCAATTCCAGTGGTTTTAACGCAATCATGGTGGTGGTAGGTTGTTTCACAAAAATGGCACACTTTGTACCTTGCTCAACCACAATTACTTTGGTGGAAACAGCTAGGTTGTTTGTGAATAGAATCTTTTCCCTACATGGCAGTCCAATGAAGATTGAGAGTGACTGCAGGCCTCAATTTATTGCTCAGTTCTGGGAAGCTTTCACTGGGATTCTAGATATCAAATTGTGCCGTTCCACAGCTTTTCACACCCAATCTGATGGAAAAATGGAGAGTGTAAACCAAAGTTTGAAGGTCTACCTACGTTGCTACACTAATGCACAACAAGATGACTGGTGTGATAATTTACCTATGGCAGAGTTCATATATAATAACGCCCCTCACACGTCAACTCAATTATTGCCCTTCTATGCCAATGTGGGTTACAACCCTTCTTCTAATATGGGTCCTTGTTTGGTTAGCAATGTGAAAGCTGCAACTGATCAGGCTGCTGCATTGAAGCAGGTTCATCAGGAGCTCCAGGTTACTCTTGCCGCCACCGTGACAACTTACAAGGAATACACAGATTGCAAGTGCCAGGAAGGTCCAACTTACAGGCTAGGTGATCTAGTCATGGTTGATGCTCACAATATGAAACTGAAGGTTTCCTGTTGTAAGTTAAACCCTAAACAAGTTGGCCCCTTCAAAGTTGAACGTCAAATTGGCCCCTCTGCCTATCAGCTGGATTTACCTCCTGCTTTCAAGATTTTCCACACCTTTCATGAATGTCTTATTACTTCCTTTAAAGGTAAAGAGACTCCTTCTTCCCAACCCATTCTTTTGGAGGGAGAACCTGAGTATGAGTTAAATTGTATTTTGGCTTCCTGCAAGAATCAACAACGCTTAGAATATTTGGTGTCTTGGAAAGGTTATCCTGACTCTGAAAACTCCTGGGTTCCCCACTACAATTGTTCCAATTCCCCAGATTTGATTCATAAGTTCTATAAGTGCAATTCCACTGCTGTCAGGGATCCAACCTGTGGGGGGTTCCTGAGGACTTGCGGGCAGACGGCCCGTGGGCCCAGCAGGGAGAGCCCACCACAGGATTGGGGCTAACTTTACAATATAAGATAATAACTTTCCAAGGATTGCCCAAGGTCTGCTTGTAGGCACCATGGAATCAATCAACCCAGTGAGGGTGATATACATCACCCCAGATATTTGGGTGGAAGTGGATTCATTAGTGGCAACAGATTCTTGCGGGCAGTTGGGCCGCGGGGTGAGGGGCGGCGTCATTGGAACTAAGTACGCAGGCAGGAAATTATATTTGTCTTGGGATAGCAGAGGAGGTATGATAATTTTGATGCCTTCTCTGTATACTTTTTCAGTCTCTCTAGTTCTAGATTCAGGGTTGTGGATGAGGATCTCCTCCAGAGTAAACTCTAAATACGCCAGGTTGGGTGGGTACTTGGTAAAATGTACTGGGCTGAAGGGAGCTCCTGGTGGACGGTAAAGTTCAGGCGGCTGGTCTGGGGTTTCTTGGGGTATGTGGGCACGGGAGACAGGGCTGCAAGGAGTAGACTGTAGATGAAGTAAAACTAATAACAAGTATGGTATGATCTGGTTGAACCAAAGGTTCATATCACTTTATTGCAAGAATGGCAATGGGCATCTTCCTGGCGGCCCAGGGTATAAGTATGCCCATCTGTAATGACAAAACTTTCAAAGATTTTCATGGCCCGGGTTTCCCCATCTACTAGGTCCTCACAGCCCTTGGTGGCAACAATTGCAGGGGTTATTTCATTGGCTGACTTGCAACTAGAGCACTCCAATTCCTTAACCAGGTCACAGGACGGGTCATCTCTGGGTGGCCCGCTTCTTATAGAAGGTATCTTTGTTTCTTTTTCCGTAGTGGCCTGGGTTATTCTGGGGTCTGTGGCTACCCCGGCCCATTGATTGGTTGGGCTAACAGGAACCTCTAGCGTAGGGCATTGTTGTAGTCAAACTTGGTTCATCAAACTTCAGGAGATTCTCCAAAGTCAAATCTGATTCTAATTTGAACCCCAAAAACTGCGGGCAGCCGGGTGGCTGGCCCTGTGGGCTGACGGCCCGCGGGGCGTCAGGGTTCAACTCCCATAGTTGAGGCCTTTTGATTATCATAGTTGACAGGAGTTTGTCACTTGTGACAACTGCTGTTGGTTATCCCAAACTTACCTTGGCTCCAATGAAACTCCCACCTGCCCATAAGAATTTCTCCTTATCCTATCTCCTGGATGGGGGTATTGTGCCCAGGGCTAAAGCAGAGGGTAATGTCACGGTAGGCTCCATCAGGCTGGGTATTATCTGCCCAAGCAAGAAGGCTCAAAAAGTTGGAAAACCTTTATCAAAATTGACCAAGTTAACAGATTTAAATCAAACGGTTGATTGGAAATGGGTTATTGCTGCTCCAATATGTCAGCTGAAACTGGTTCCCCTTTTCAAATTGACATTGATAAATTGGCATAATTTGAGGATCACCCAATATGAGCTTGTTAATCAGTATGGTTGTCAGAAACTAGTAACACAAGGGTTCTTTGCAACCTGGACCAGATACTTACTTGACAATGTGGAAGGAATAGAAGGTCAAGACTCAGGTGGTATTGCTTAGTTATTTTTTCTGATATATATTGAATAATTTTCACTGTTTCAACTCTAAGAGTTGAGTCCTCCCAAAATTTTACTCAATAAAAATCATTTATCCCAAGTTCTAATTTACTTTTTAAAAAATGCATCCTGTGGCTGAGTTGTTACAATATATTCTGTACAATCTGATTCTCAACAGAATCATTTCTGGAAGATGGAGTCCTGCAGTTGGAACTTTGTTGTCAGTGCCGCCCAATGTTAATTTTGCGCCAACCAATTTTGCCGCTCCTCCCCCCATTCTTGAAACTGAAAATTGTGTTGCCTCCCAATGTCCAGAATTTTACTCTGAAGATTTTTTGATGTTGTCTCAGGCCATTTATCTTGGGCTACTTTGGTTAGGATTAATTGTTCTGCTTAATCCTGGTATAACAATTGGAAATTTTACAAAAAGATATTTGAAGTCACGTTGGTGTTTAATCATTAATTCTATGTGAATTTGGGTGGTAATTCCCCATCACTTAGAAACAGCTTCATACTATCCCGCAATTTCTGTTACACAACTGGCCCACTTCCACAGGATCCCTCCCTGTCTTTGCGGCTTTGGCTGCCATCCCTAGGTTTCTTCCTGTGACCCTGCCCCATCCATTCTGACCCTGCAGAATAAAGAAGATCTTTCATATTTCCTTTTTACTGCAACCTTTTATACCAAATCCCGCCAAGCTAAGGCTAAGGTTTTGGTAGATACAGGTGCTGCAGGCATCTTTATGGACCTGGAACTGGCCTGATCCTTGGGTTTGTCCTTGCTCCCTCCTCAGAGCCTAATTGCTGCTAGCCAGGTACTGGTTCTCAGCTACCCCCTCACTAACCCACTTAGTTACTGTACAGACTCCCATGTGTTTGTGAGTAAATTCTCTGCTATGGAGGACCTCCTGTATCCCGTAATTGTGGGTGTGGGGTGATGGCGGTGTCACTTGATGAATATTGACTTTCTCACCAACAAGCTTCACTTCCCATTGAACAGGTTCCCGGGTTCCTTCCCCCTTCTACCCTTGGGGTGGGAACCGCTTGAGTCATGCTTATCTCTTGCGGCAACCCCAGTCTCTCCTCCTGAGCCCTTTGCCCTTCTGGCCATCTTTGCTCCCTTCAAGGACGCCTTTGATGCTACCCTTTCCTGTGCCCCCCTCCACACTCTTGCCACAATTTGACCTTTAAGACAACGGTTGACCTTGTAAAGATTGATGCCCCAATGTACCCTCTTAGTGAACTGGAGGACAAGGTGTTGGGCACATGGTTGGACGACATGCTGGCAAAAGGGTGGATAGTCAAGAAGGCTTCCTTGGTCAGCTCCCTGGTGGTTTTTGCCAAGAAATTGGATGGGTTCCTTTGACCATGCGTTGATTATACCCTCCTCAGCAATGTCACTGTTCCAACACTGCTACCCCCTCCCCTTGGAAGCCTCAATTGCTCAGTACATTGCCAAGTCTTGCGTCTTTTTGAAACTAGATCTTGTTAATGCTTTTAACCAGGTTCCTGTGGTGGAAGGGGACAAGTGGCTTACAGCCATCAAAACTCAGCGTGGCTGCTTCCAATTCAAGGCCATGCTTTTTGACTTAAAGAATGCTCCCACAATCTTCCAGCAAGTCATTGAGGATGCCCTGGGGGATCTCTGCTTCACCTGTGCAGTGGCATACATTGAGACATTCTAATCCACCCCACCACTCCTGAGCAGCACGCTAAGGACTTGGTGGTTGTGGTGGCAGCTATTATCAAGGCCTGGCTATTCATCAAGCCCAGCAAGTGTGAGTTTTTCAAGTCCAAGGCTACCTTCCTGGGCAACTTGGTCCTGAAGAACAGCCATGTGGTCTCCCCCAACAAGGCCCTTTGGGAGTGGGCTACCCCACAGAATCAGAAGGAGTTACGCTGTTTTCTGGGTATGATGATCTTCCTCAAGAAGTTCTCCCCTGCCATCTCTGAGCTTGCTGCCCCCCTGCACCCTCTGAATGGCAAGAACTCCTCCTTTGTGTGGACCCTGGCATACCAGAAGACCTTTGGGGCCATCAAGCAGGTCTTTGTCTCCACCCCAGTGCTACGTCACGCCAACACAAGCAAACAGTTCATTATAGCTTGAAACGCCTCTAATGTGGCTGCTGTGGTGGTTCTCCTTCAAGAGCACAATAGTCAGCAGCTCCCAGTTGCTTACTTCTCCAGGAAGTTTACCCCCAACAAGTGTTCCTGGGTGGTGTTTGACAAGGAGCTACAGTCTGTGGTGAACGCCATCACTCATTGGAGACATCACTTGAAGGGCGCTCTACAAAAGTTTGTGGTTTGTACAGACTATAAGGCCCTCTGTTATTTCTATAAGCCCCAGAAGTTACTCCCTTGCCAGGTATGCATCATGCAGACGCTCTCAGGTTACAAATTCAAGTACAAGTTTGTGAAGAGTGAACTCAACATCCTTCCTGACCTCCTGAGTTGTAATCCTGCAATGTACTCAGTGAGAGGCAACGAGGACCCTTAGGTCATGGTTTTCTGGAGTCCTTGATCCTCCCAGACACCGGCTCCCCCTCCCCCAAACCCCAGCCACAGCTCTGGTTGTTTCTTCACAGCTCCTGGTCATTGCCCCTGGTCCCTCTTCTGAGGCATCCCAACCGCAGGCCCCCCTGGTACGCTTCTTTATGATGTACTGGTGGCCCAACACTCCTCACCGGACAGCCAGGCTATCTGTGCTAAGCTGTCCCCTGTCTCTGCATCCAATGTTCCCTATACCCTTAAGGATAGGATAATTTACCAAAACAATAATTTGTGGGTTCCAAAGGAATTACGGCCCTGTGTCATGACTGAACATCATGACCCTCCCCTGTTTGGACATCCCGGTACCAAGAAGCTGCTTGAACTCATCAGGTGCACTTACAGCTGGGTTGGGATAATCAAAGCAGTGGGCCCCTGAATTAAGAAGTGTGTCACCTGTGCCCGCTCCAAACTGGACCGGTCAGGGAACAACAGTCTCCTCCATCCCCTGAAGCAGTCCCAAGGCCTGTGGTCATCCATCTCAGTGGACTTTGTGGTAGCTCTCCCTTGTTGGGAGGCTTTGACTCCATCATGGTGGTAGTTGACTGCTTCACCAAATATTCAGTCTTCATCCCATGCCTAACCACCCTGGACTCCGTAGGGATGACAAACCTGTTTGTGAAACACATCTTCACCAACTTTGGCTTACCTCAGGAAATCATCAGCAACTGAGGCCCCCAGTTCACATCCATGTTCTGGGAGTCCCTGCTGGGGATTCTAAAAATCAAGCCATGCAGTTCCACCTCCTTCCATCCTCAGTCAGATGGGCAAACAGAAAGAGTCAACCAAACCATGGAGCAGCATCTGCGCTGCTACGCAAATGCCTCCATGGACTCCTGGTCTGACAACCTCACATTAGCTCAGTTTGCTTACAACAACACTGTGCATGCCTCCACAAGGGTGTATTCATTACAGGCTACTCTGGGGTTTTCCCCAGCATTTGTGATAGGTCCCTTGCTCCAGGAAAGCGTACCAGCTGCTGCAGACATGGCGGCTCACCTCAAGGCCATTTACCTCAAATTCCAAAGCACCCTAACCAAGTCCATTGAGGTGTACAAGAAAGCAGCGGGTAAGAATAGGCGTCCTGCTCCCCATTACCCAGTGGGCTTGCTTGTGATGTTGGATGCTACCAATATCCAAATGAAGGTCCCTTCAAGGAAGTTTGCTCCAAAGAGGCTGGGTCCCTTCAAGGTTCTAGAAGACAAGGGTAATGGTGTGTTTGTGTTGGATCTCCCCCCTCCTATTGGATTCACAGTACCTTCAATGCATGTTGCTTGTCCCCTTTTGAGGGGGACCTCCCCAGCACGCCTGACCCCACCTTGGTAGATGGCTCTCCCAAGTATGAGGTAGAAGCCATAGTAGCCTCATGCAGGATCCGCAAGTCCCTCCAATATTGTGTATCCTGGAAAGGATATCCCTCTTATGACAACAGTTGGGTAAGCTCTTCAGACTGCGGAAATTGTTGGGATCTGGTACAAGAATTTTACAGGAATAACCCCACAGCACTTGGCCCCCCAAGTCACTCCTGGCGCTCAAGATCCCCAAAGCCCACAAGAACTTCTCAGTGGCCACATTACCCCAGGGAGGAATCTGGCCTCAGGAAAAAGGGAAGGATAATGTAAATTCACTGCCCCTTTTGGCCTTGGATAGGACTGTCTTTACTTGTCATACAAAAAAAACCGCTCAAAGTCCAGCAAAACCACTTAATTCACTCAAAAATTTAGCCCACACTGTGGATGAAAGATTTGTGTTGGCATACCCTGCAACCCCCCGGCTTTGGTTGTCCCGGCCTGGGAAGAAATGCTGGTCAATTTGGACTATTTGTTAGCATGGTGTTGTTCTCTCTTAAAAACAATCAGGAACACCCAATCAAATAATGCCACATCTATGACCAGAAATTTAAATGAACCTGAACTAGTTGAGGTGCCTTCCAGCCAATCAGGTGGACCTGCGGAAATTACCCTGAAACTCTCCAGCACCCCTGGCTCTAGCCAGCAAATTTTATCACCCAGCCAACCAAATACAAGTCAAATCAGTCATGTGACCACCTCCTAGCAACCCATTCCCTTTTAACAATTCCAGGGGATTTTGGGTCCCCTGCTTGTCAATTTTTTAATACCAATAAAGTTTAGAACTTGTTGAACAAATTGAAGTTTTTTATTTGATTGAAACCCCTGTTTGGAGTTTCTGTCATCTAGAGATTAAAGTGTTAGTTGTTCTGTTTAAACTTACCTTGTGTCAACCTGCCTCAAACCTGGTGTCTCTTCTGGGACCTTTGAAACAGACTCGGACGTATAGTTGTTGTTGTTCTTGCTTTTTTCCTCAAAATCTATGCTCAAAACCAAAAGTTTTTGTTAAAATTCAATATAAAATCTACTTTACTTTGATATTTCTCTATAATTTCTTTGGTTTCAAACCTGCTTTCTGTTTATCCACTTGCCCAAGCCACCTGCGTTCATTTTCAAGCTCCCAAGCCCATTCTGTTGCCCCTTTGCTTGCCATCACTTGTGAGTGCCATACTTGGCTTCAATTTTATTGTTTACAGGCTATAAAAATTCATAAATCTCATCCAAATTTTGTGAGGATCATTATTATGATACTCCCTGTTCTGAAATTTGTGGTATTTTCCTTGGCACCGTTTTTACTGTTATTATGGTTGACATCTCCAGACCTATGGTCAAAGATCTCCTCCTCTGCTTGGCTTGTGGGTGACAACCCTTCCAGCCTCTTGGACCTTACCAGCAGTCTCCTATTCTTGGGTGAGGCCATAGTAAAAAGCCTGTCCTGTGACAACTTGGATTTGGATACTGTAGACTACTCCTTGCTTGCTCTTGTGAGTGGGGAAATTTTGGTGCCCCCGCCTCCCGTCCTGGAGAAGAGCAGCTTGGTGCCCCTTTATACTCCTGTGATGCCTCCTCCTGTCCCCTCTTGTACACCCTGGTTGCTCACTGGCTTAGTGCTGATGGGATTGAATGTTTACTTCCCTCAGCTGTCCCATGTGTCCTCTCTGTGGTCCCCCCTTTGAGCAGCTTTCCCAGTTCTCCACTGGGTGGCATCCTGGTGGTTTGTGTCACCGGGATGGGAGCCAAACTTAGTTAGCCTAGCCCCCCTCTCTCACACACAGGGAAATATATTATATTGGATGAAAGTATCAAACTACCAAGGTAGTTTGTTGAAAATTATGTCACTTAAAGCCTTTGGGTGCATCTTGATAAAGTGGCCCCCCTGTGTTTGATATTTGGTCAGCTTACAAATACCACCAATAGTGGTTATGTAAGCTGTTACCCAACCTCCTAGGAGATCAGGGCTCAACACTCAAGCAGCAAGAGATGGAAAATTTGAGTACAGGACATATGTGCCACCACCCACTTGTGATCAATCATAAGGTTTAGATCCCTAATTGCTGCAAGTAGCGGCACTTCAGGATCCATTTTTCAGGTAGAAGCGCTTAGACCTAACCATACCCAGAAAATCAGACATGGCTACAATACCAACCAAGACATTATGTAATACCCAAGAATTGAGGGTCAAACTTTAGTAACATAAGAGGGCAAGTTAGGTGACTGGAAGCCATTCAAAGCATAGGCAATTGAATAGAGGTTCATTGCCCAACAGAAGGCTTTGGCGAGGGTGTTGCTTTGTACAAGGCTGCTGGCAAGGTACAGTAGCGTGATCAAGGGGATCACGTAATTATCCAAGTTGGGATTTGGGTGAGATAATGTCAGATGTGCCCCTGTGTTTTAGGTCCAAACTGAGCATAGTTTGGCTGGTTGCCCCCTACCCCAAGGTAAGCTGTCAAGACAGCTGTGAGAATGATATAATTCATCTTCTGGCTTGGGGGTGATTTGTCTATTAAGATTACTTGCTTAATCTAGGTAGATAATTAATTAATGTGATAATATTGAGGAGGATATTCACTCAATGATATCACAAACTATCATTGAGAGGGTTTGTCTTAATTTTACTAGTGGACCTGCAAGGCATGGTTATTGGAAGGCATGACATTGGGAAACCAAGATTCTGAGTTGCATCTGATATTTCCTTTATTGAATTGACTAAGGTGACTGACAATTGAGGAGGTTTGGCTTGATCCCAGTTTGCATTGACATAATGAAAGTTGGGCCTTCTTTGGACATCTAATTTTATTTACTGAATTTGGTGCATGGTTTTCATTGTTGAAGGGCCTGTCTGTAAAGTTACGCCTCCCCCTTAGGCCTCCACTTTGATTCTCACCAAATGCTTGGGGGTCTTCACCAAATTGTCATGAATGACATTTCAATACTTGTATTGATAACCTGGGAATCAAACCCCAGGCTTCAGGAAAAGCCTTATGTTGACCAGGGTAGACAGGAGCCTGCCCAACTGCCAGTTGGGTCAACCCCTGGCCCACCAGAGATGCCTTGCCCCAACCAGGAGGAACAGGAACCTGCCAGCATGCCTAGTGTCAAGACTGGAAGTTCAATATCAACATTAGAAACCCCAAATCAAATCCCAACTCTCCAACGCTACTTGAGTCACCCAAGATGGACAGAAACCAGCCAACTCACTGAGTTGCAAAACTGAGTTGTTGAATTACTACAAGACCCACCAGTTTCCTAAGGACACTTTCCCAAATGGTCACCAGATTGCTGCCAACCTTGTGCCACCAAAGACCCAGACCTATGCAGAGGTTTTAGCTTGCCTAAAGGAGGTTAAAAAAAAGCCCACTCCTATTCCTGCCAATGACCACCAGCGGCCACCAGTTTCTAGTCCATAATGGGTAATACAATTTGACTGCTCAGGTGATGTGATGAACAGTAGCTTTGGAACAAAGCATTGCCACTTCTGTTCACCAGAGCAAGCACAACCTGGATCTGCCACCCTCAAGAATCTAATCCAAGATCCATGCCCTGACAGTGCCTTGTCTGCAAACCTGAAACCTGAAAAATTGAAGAAGCAAAACCACATGGTATAAAAGCCCCGACTGTATGAGGATGACCATATCATCATTTTTGATAATAAAGTTTTATGAACCTTTGGTTTGAACAAATTCTACCTTATCTAGTCTTGGTGATCTTTCATCTCAACTCTGGCCAAGTAGACAATCAGGTGACTGCCACCTCTAGAGACCAACCTGCTGACCTGTATCAAGCACTATACTGTCCCCCTAAAGCCCTCTTTGGACCTGTGCATTTTATCAAATGCCCACCCAACCCCACCTACTCAGAGTACAAATTGGAGACAACCCTAATTTCTGACCCCTTGGCAAGAACTAGAGAGACTGAATACATAGGACAAAAAGTAAAGCAGATCAAGGTGCCGCCCTTATTGTTCAAAGACAAGTACAATGATCTACCCACATACTTTGTCCCCATGACCCCGCCTGTCAGGATACCAAGAAATTGTGGAGCTTCAGCCGGTGAGGGAGGAGTCAAAGCAGGTACTGGCATGGCCCACCAGATGATGGGACCTAGCTTTACCAGGTAGGAAAGGGCCTTCCCAGCCACAGCCCAAGGTCCAGTTGCTGGTAAGGCAGAGTCAATCAATCCTGTGAGTGCCAGGTAAAGCACTCCCAGGAATTGACTACTCTGGCCAGTGGCATCAGATGTGGGGGGGGGGGTTGAGATGGTTGGTTTGGGTGTTGGGGGAGGTTCTATGGGGACCAAGTAGGCAGCAGGATTTTTGTACTTCCCGTTGAAAATCAAAGGGTAGATGGTGATTGCTTTGCCGTCACAGACAATTTGGTAGGGTTCCTTGGGTGTGTTTGGGCAGGTGTACCACTGCAAGTCTTCCAATGTCCAGGGTTTGTGGTCAGGATTGGCAGGATACTCAGTGAAATGCACAGGGCCAAATGGAGTGTTAGGTGGATGGTAGTAGTCAAAGGCTTTGGTTTTGTCAACTGAATTCTGACTATCTATCCCAGTAGATGGGTACTGACGCTTGGGTGTATGCAGATGGAAGAGTATCAAAAATAGGTATGGAAACAGATTGGTGAACAAAAGGTTCATAACACCTTTATTTGGTAAAGATGACAATACAGAACTTTTCAAGGGCTTCTGATTTATATACTTACTCACATGCAGGTGCCTCTGGGCATTCTTCTGGTGATATCTGTGTGGCAAGGCTTGGAATATCAGATTCTGCTGTTTGGTTGGCTGCTTCATGGTCATTTTTGAGGTTTTCAAGAACATTTGTTTGGCTTTTTGGTGGCCCATCTTGGCTTGGATGGCCATTGATTCTGGCAGGTTTGGCTTCTGGGGTTATGGGGGTTTTCCCAATTTGATCACTATTTTTGGAGACTTGAAAGGCTCTCCTGAGCCTAAAGAACTTGATTAAAAAAGGGGTCCCTAATTGGGGACCCCAAATTACTTAATGGAGGGTGGGCTTGATCTGGGTTTACTGGGCAGCTAAAAATAGCCTGCCCAGGCCCAGCCAAAACCACCAATGTCAGGGCCCAGACTGCCCTGGACAGTCAGCTGGCCTCCTTAGAGTTGATTAAACATGCAGCGTGGAAACCCACACAAAGCACCTTCCAGGGCAAAATATCCCCCCTTTTGACTAACAAATGGCCCAGGATTTGAGAGGCACACAAGCCTCAAATCCCTGGCTTTGAGCCTTTTATTGAATTTGGGCCACTCACCTATTGGTAAATGGCACATTGGGAGCGCAATCATTCAATTGTGCAATAGGACAATCAATTTGTTGCGGGAGCTATAAATAACTGTGGCAACTTGGCATGCTGAAAATTTCAAAAAGTTCATGTTATAGCAGCCAATGAGATCTCACCCTCTTGCCCAAGCATGCAAATTCCGGTTAAAATTGTAAATCCAACTCTGAATGATGCCATCAGTTCTCTGATGGCACAAAAGGCCACAGAATATTCAGTAAGTATAAGTAGTGAGGGGGAGAAGCCCTCCTCACTGTTGACATCTTAATAAAGTGATTTAATGCCTAGAAATTATTATCTTATTGCAGGAATTGTCTATTTTTGCTCAAATTTAATTATTCTCTTTGCATCTATTTATGAATCCACTACTCAATACAAACTTGCATATCCAAATCCTCCCGGCTATACTCCTGTTGCCCTTGCCAAACCACCCTGCGCCCTTGAACTGGAATATTTCCATCCCCATCACCTGGATCTGCCACCAGCAATGAAGGAGATTCCTACTGCCCCTCCTCTCCCTGATGCGCCACCCACCTAGGACTTTAGCAAGCTGAGGTTTGTCTATATCACAGTATTGGGGCTGGTCAACCAAGTTGTGCCTCATACTGGAAGTTGGCGCCCCCTAGCCAGTGCTCTAAACTACCTGGTTTGTATAGCGCCTATTGTGTACATGACCTTCCAGGCCCAGCCTGCCTCCCCTGAGGGATTCCAGCTGGACTCTGGTATGGGCCATGACAGTATGTCAACCATATCTAAACTAGTAACCCTGAGACCCTATTCTTTTTTGATTATAGGGGCATCTTGTATGCTTTTATTTATGAACTCAGCTTACTACCTAAGACAGTATTTGACCAAGAAACAAGAAACAAGCAAATGCCAAGAAGAAATTGTTGCCAAGCCATCCCAGGTCCAGACTGTGACTATCTTCACCTCAAACCAGAATACTGCTGCCCCACGACCTTTCCTGACCTGCCAAAATTAGACTTGGCTGGTTTCAGAAAAGGAATGATCATGATAAACAGCTTATTCCGCGCCCACCCCAAGAGCTTCAGAGACAACGCCCAGAAGGTTATGATGGTGGCCGCCTAACTGAAGGATGATGCCAGAGAAACCATCTTGACCTGCCTTGAGGAAGACCCAGACCTCATACTTTCCTACAATAAATACCTGGAGAGATAAACTCTGCAACTATCCCTGCTGGGGCCAAGACCCAAGCCTACATGGGGCTCATCCACCTGACCCAGGGAAGAGACAACCTGGAGACCTATATACACAATTCCTACGCCTCTTGGATGCAGCCAAGATTCCTGACAACATATCAGGCTTGCATTTCAGAAATGGTCTGAACCCACACCATGCCAGCTTAATGAGACGCCACTGATGTGACCTTCCCAGAGACAAGCTCCTGGCTATTGCCAGAGGCATGGACTTCAGCCAACCACAAGGATACCACGCTGGCCAACCCTGGAACAATCAAACCCCTGGTACAAGTAGGCCCTGCTTGAACATGACCCCTGAAGAGTACCAACGCCACGTCAGAAGTGGACTATGCTTCTATTGTCACCAGAGTGGCCATTTATCCAATGACTGCACTAGCTGCTACAATGAAACCCAAGGAGCAACCATCTCAGCAATAAATAACGCTTCACAATCTTATCCTATCATTGACACCACCTCATGTTATAATGACCATGAGGTGAACACTGTAGCTCTCCTAGACAGTGGGGCAACCCTCAACTACATGGAACGTAGCCTAGCTGAGAAACTTGGTGTACCAATCCAGGGAAATTCCCGACTGATAACCTTGGGTAACAAGACAACAGACCTGTCCCACAAATGTGAAGAGTTTGTCTCCCTGAAGTTAAACAAGAGATTGCTGCCCACCAGATTCCATGTCATGGAGAAGCTTCCCAAACCTGTAGTGATAGGGTTCAAATGGTGGGTTAACCACCAATTGAACTTGGACTATAAGAACCATCAAGTGACTGTCACTCATGAGAGACAAACCTTAGAGGTCCCCTGCCTGAACCCCCAGCAGACCCCTGAGTTGAACAACATCACCATGGAATCCTGCAAGGTCAAGATCCCAAAATGTTTGAAGCCTTGAGAGTCTGTCTTCTCCAAAGAAGAAACCACCGCTTTGCCAAAACACAGCCAGTTTGATCACGCCATTGACCTCCTCCCCAGAACCCAACCTAAGCATGGACCTGTCTATAGTTGTAACATGAAGGAATAAGCCGCCTTAAGAGATTACTTGGACAAGATGCTGAAGAAGGGATATATATGTGTCTCCAAATCTCCTTGTTTGTCCCCTTTATTGTTTGTTAAAAAGAAGGGCAGCAACTTACGTACTTGTGTCAATTACCAGGACCTAAACAGCATCACAGTGAAAAACAGATACCCTGTACCCAATGCTGAAGACCTCTCAGACCAGCTTTCAGGAGCCACCGTTTTCTCAAAGGTTGATTTGAGGGATGCCTTTAACCAGATCCAGATCAGGCCTGGCAACAAATGGAAAACTGCCTTCAAGACTAGGCAAGGTCTTTTTGAATACTTGGTTATGCCTTTTGGGCTGTGCAACGTGCCTAGTACCTTTCAAACTATGGTGTACGTGGTCTTGGGAAGACTCAAGTACCAGTGTTGCATAGCCTACTTAGATGACATCCTCATTTATAGTTGCACACCTGAGGAACATGTTGAACACCTTCAAGCTGTCCTACAACGCTTCAAAGAACACAGACTCTTTGTTAAACTCCATAAATGTGAGTTTTTCCAAGAAGAAGTAGAGTTCCTGGAGTACAATGTACTGAAAGGAGGTTTTGCAATGATGCCTGATAAAATAGAGGCTGTGACATCATGGCCTGAACCTAAGAACTGCAAGGAGGTCAGAACCTTCCTGGGCCTGGAAAACTTCTGCCGGGAATTTGTCCAAAATTTTTCTTCAATCTGCTTGCCCTTGACCTGCCTCACCTCTGAGAAACACCCTTTTATGTGGGATGATACCACCAAGTCATCCTTTGCGTCTCTAAAGAACGCCTTTGTTTCTTCCCCCTGTCTTAGCAATGCCAGTTTATGATAAGCCCTTCATTGTGGAAACGTATGCCTCTTACTTTGCATTAGGGGGTGTTGCTTCAGGAGGGGCATGATAGTAAGCTGCACCCTATAGCTTACTACTCAAGGAATTTTACTCTGCCTGAGTTGAACTACTACATCTACAATAAAGAGATGCTTGCTATCATCCAGTCCTTGAAACATTGAACAAGATACTTTTGTGACGCCAACCACCCATTGAGAATCATGACCAATCACAAGAACCTGACATACTTCTTCAAACCACAACAACTGAATCAGCAACAAGCTAGATGGGCCTTATTCCTAGCAGACTACAACTTATCAATCAGCTACAAGCCTGACAAGATCAACATTGTACCAGATGCCTTAAGCCAAAGAGTCAACCTTTTTCCTAGTGCCAAAGAGATTGAAAAATTCAACACTAAATCCTTGCTGTCCCCAAACATGATTGAGCCAATGCTCCTATTCCTGGGGCTAGCCAGTAGAAGAGAAGAATCCAACTAGCTCAGACTGTAAACCAGCACTGCATCTCTATCATAGAAGACTTAAAGAAAGATATCAACAGTTGATACTACCAAAACAGTTACTCCCTACATGGAAACACCCTGCAGCTACATGGACGCCCTATGTACCAGAAGGCCCAATGCACTTAGAGATACTGAAGGAGTACCACAACTCCCCCATTTCAGGACACCCTGGGCGTACAAAGACTCTCAAAGAGATTCAGAGAACCTACATGTGGCCCAGGATGAAGCCAGAGATCAAAGGATACCTCAGTGGTTGCAAGACATGCAGACGTACCAAACCTAAGCGAGGAAAGCCAGAAGGATTACTATAACCCCTTCAGATTGCAGAAGGCCCTTGGAAGTCAGTTTCCATGGACTACATTGTGGAGCTACCTAATTCAAAAGGATTCAACTCCATCCTTATAATTGTCAATTGCTTCACCAAGAGGGCTCACTTCATTCCAACAACCAAAGTAACCGCAAAGGAAACCATCACTCTATTCTGTAACCAAGTATTCATGAACCATGGACTCCCACAAGAGGTTGCCTTGGACAGAGGCCCACAATTCACCTCTAAGTTTTGGGCCCAAATCCTAAAGGACTTGGGAATAAAAAGATTGTTGTCTACTGCATATCACCCCCAGATCAACAGATAGACCAAGAGAGTGAACCAGGTCCTTGAACAGTACTTATGATGCTACATTAACTTGGAACAGAACAATTGAGTAACCCACCTACCAATGGCTCAGTTTGCGTACAACAACCAAGACCACAGCTCCACTGGTATGTCCCCCTTCAAAGCCAACTATTGATTCAACCCCACATGGGATGCCTCCCCACAGAGGAAGCCAATAACCCCAAAGGACAAGACTGGGTCAGCAACATCCACGTGTGCCAAGAAGAATGCGCCAAGAACCTGAGAAGAGCAGTACAAGTATAAAAGGATTTTGCCAGCAAGAAACAAATCCTTGCCCCCCAATTGAAGTAGGAGACCTTGTGTATCTCAGCGCTAATAACATCAAGACCACTGTCTTTTGCGCTAGCTTGAGCCCCCAAAAAACAGGTCCTTAAAAAGTCTTACAACACATTGGTACTGTAGCCTACCAACTAAAACTGCCCCCCAGATGGAAGATTCATGATGTATTACACCGCACCCTGTTATCAAAAAAGAAAGGACCTTCTCTCCTGCACCAGATAGTGAGAGCAGCTCCCCCACCCATCAAAATAGGAAGCTTCACAGAACACAAGGTTGAAGCCATCCTGGGGCACAAACTCTAATACCAAAACCTCATTTTCTGGTCAAATGGAAATGATACCCCCATGAAGAGAATACTTGGGAACCTGAATCCAACCTAGAGAATGCCGCCATCCTACTAAAGGAATATAAGTCTTGGAGTAAATAGCTGTGCTCTGCAAGCTTGACTATGGTAGGGGATGATGTCAGGGCCCAGATTGCCCTGGACAGTCAGCTGGCCTCCTTAGAGTTGATTAAACATGCAGCGTGGAAACCCACACAAAGCACCTTCCATGAAAAAATACCCCCCTTTTTGACTAACAAATGGCCCAGGATTTGAGAGGCACACAAGCCTCAAATCCCTGGCTTCAAGCCTTTTATTGGATTTGGGCCACTCACCTATTGAGAAATGGCACATTGGGAGCGCAATCATTTTATTGCACAATAGGACAATCAATTCATTGAGGGAGCTATAAATAACTGTGGCAACTTGGCATGCTGAAAATTTCAAAAAGTTCATGTTATAGCAGCCAATGAGATCTCACCCTCTTGCCCAAGCATGCAAATTACAGTTAAAATTATAAATCCAACTCCAAATGATGCCATCAGTTCTCTGGTGGCACAAAAGGCCACATAATATTCAGTAAGTATAAGTAGTAAGGGGGAGAAGCCCTCTTCACTGTTGACATCTTAATAAAGTGATTTTATGCCTAGAAATTATTATCTTATTGCAGGAATTGTCTATTTTTTCTCAAATTTAATTATTATCTTTGCATTCATTTGTGAATCCACTACTCAATACAAACCTGCATATCCACATTCTCCCGGCTATACTCCTGTTGCCCTTGCCAAACCACCCTGCGCCCTTGAACTGGATTATTTCCATCCTCATCACCTGGATCTGTCACCAGCAATGAAGGATATTCCCACTGCCCCTCCTCACCCTGATGCGCCACCCACCAAGGACTTTAGCAAGCTGGGGTTTGTCTATATCACAGTATTGGGGCTGGCCGACCAAGTTGTGCCCCATACTGGAAGTTGGCGCCCCCTAGCCAGTGCTCTAAACTACCTGGTTTGTATAGCGCCTATTGTGTACATGGCCTTCCAGGTCCAGCCTGCCTCCCCTGTGGGAGTCCAGCCAGACTCTGGTATGGGCCATGACAACCAAGGCTTGGGTGTAGCTTTTGGGGCCCAAAACGGGCCACTCAGCTGCCACTAGGGCAGGAATGATTCCTGCACCTGGATTTGCTTGGAAAAGCAAAAATCCAGGTGTGGGTGAATCTCCCTGCCCGCTAGCCCTTCCTGGTGGCTAGGAGCGGGTTTGATTCCCTCCCGGGGATTTGAAACTATTACTCTTGTAACACTATGCCCTTCTAAACTGGACTTGGCTTTCTTCTTCTCCCAATATTGACAGACAGCATCAGCTGCGTTGGTAAGGTTGTCAGCTGGTCACCAGGTGCTTTCCTTGGGAGGGTATCCTATCCATTTGACATAGTACTGTGGCTTACAGTAGTGGGTACAGTTGCCATGTATATACTCTACTTCATGTTCAAGGGATCTCCCTACCAGGATGAGCAGAGGGGAAGTCTTCAGTTTCTGGTGGGGTAGGGATGTTTAGTCCTTTTTGAACAGCCAGGATTGATGGAATATGTCATGTATTTTCCAGGTGTCAGGTAACTTCAGACGGTAAGCTACTTTGCCTACTTGGCCTGTTATCTAGTAGGGGCCACTTCTTTGATGAGCTAGCTTCCAGCATGGAACATTTAGGGGTATGTTCCTTGAGTCAAGATAGACCTCATTCCCAATCTCTAGTGGCTTTCCAGGGGTGCGCTTTCTATCAGCAAAGGGTTTGTAAGTCTGTACTGTGTAGGTTGGGTTTTGGGAGAAAGTCATCTGGGTTTTATGTATGTGTTTCATCCAGGTTCTACCTACTTTGTTAGACTCCTGGTTTCCAATCTTGGGATCCCAAGTGGGTTCAAATCAGTAATTGGCTTTGAAGGGGGACATCCCGGTGGACGTGTGATCTTTGCTATTGTATGCATATTGGGCTGTGGATAATATGTCTGCCCAGTTGTCTTGATGGCATTTGTGTAGCATTGGAGGTACTTTTCCAAAATCTGGTTTACCTGTTTGGTTTGGCTGTCAGTCTGGGGGTGATAGGAAGTGGACATGCATCTTTTGATTCCTAGGTCTTTCATCACTTGCGCCCAATAATGAGATGTAAACTGTGGTCCTTGATCTGTCACTATTTCTTCTGGGGTTCTGTTTTGGGTGAGTATTTGGTCATTAAAGTGTCAGCCGGTTTTAGCAGCAGTGCAATGGGTAGTGGTGGTGACAAAGTAGGCCATCTTGGTGAAACAGGCAACCATCACTAGAACTGTGTTATAGTCTTTGGAGGGTGAGAGTTCAACTATGTAATCCATGGATACCAATTTCCAGGGGCCTGAAGGGATGTCTAGGGGGCAGAGGAGACCTTCTGGCTTAGAGTGTCTTGTTTTGGTATGACCACATGTCTCACAGCCCTCAATGTAGTTGATAACATCTGTGTCTATCTTGGGCCACAATTAATTTCTTTTGATACTTTGAAGGGTTTTATGGCAGCCTGGGTGGCCGGCTAGTTCCAAGTTGTGATAGTCCTTTAGTAAAAAAATCTGAGCTAATCCTTCTGGTACATAGATTCTTCCTCAGAAAAGTAGGTTGGTTCCTTTTAGTGAGTAACCTCTTTTGTACAGGGGGCTGTCTAGTTGTGTTGAGAGTTCTGAGACCATAGTCTTTGCAGCAGGGCCCTTTGCCTGGGCTTCTAATAGGTCCAATTTTTTATTGACAATTTTCAGGTAGTTTAGCTGTATTCTTCCACTGGTTGTATCCAACAGGGTATGAGTGTTGTGATCTCTCAACTTGGTGGAGTATGGGATCAGGTTGGCCCTTCTACTTAGGATATCTGTGACAATGTTTACTTTGCCAGGTTTATAGTCAATTTCTAATACGTAGTCTGCCAGTTCTAGGGCCCATCTTGCTTGTTGTTGGTTAAGCTGACGTGGTTTGAAGAAGTAAACCAAGTTTTTGTGATCTTTTAGGACCTTTAATGGGTTCTCAGTGCCACATAGGTATTTACGCCAGTGCTTCAGGGTCTTCATTATAGCTAGCTTTTCTTTATTGTATATAGGATAATTTTCTTCAGCAGGGATCATCTTTTTGGAGTATATGCTACAAGATGTAGCATACCATCCCCTACTTCCTGAAGAAGCACCCCTCCCAGGGCAAAGTTGAAAGTGTCGGTTTCCAGGATGAACGGCTTTGTGTGGTCAGGCATGGCTAACACAGGCGCTGAGGTGAAGGCTAACTTCAAGACTTCAGGGCTTCAAAGGCAACAATATATTTGGTGGTCCACTCAAACTGGACTTTGTCTGAGCAAAAGCGGGTCAGGGGCAGAGTAATCTGAGAAATTTTTTTGATGAAATTTCTACAGTAGTTTGCTAGCCCCAGGAAACTCCTAACATCTTTCCAACAGGTGGGGGTGAGCCAAGCTGTGACTGCATCAACTTTATCTTGGGCCATGGCAAATCCACCAGTGTATACTATGTAGCCCAAGAATTCTACCTCAGGTTGGAAGAACTCACACTTCTTGAGTTTGACGTGAAGGTTAGCTGCTGCTAGTTTCTCCAATATGAGGTCCAGGTGGCAGAGGTGATCTTCATGTGTTTTGCTATATATCAGAATGTTGTCAAGATATGCCACGCAGAATTGGTCAAGGTATTCTCCAAGGACCAAGTTAATCATCCTCTGGAAAGTGCTAGGGGCATTGCATAGCCCAAAAGGCATGATCAGGTATTCATATAGTATATATCATGTTTTGAAAGCCGTTTTATATCCATTGCCTTCTTTGATTTGGATTTGGTTAAAAGCTTCTCATAGGTCAATCTTAGAGTATGCTTGTGCTCCAGTCAAGACATCACATAGGTCATTGGCATTAGGTATAGAGGGATTGGTTTTTTACTGTGATTTTGTTCAGCTTCTGGTAGTTTACACAAGGTCTCATTCCCCCATCCTTCTTCCCAACAAATAGTAAGGGGGGAGAGCATGGGGCCTTTGAGACTCGGATAAATCCTTTCTTGGTCATGTCTTCAATGTACGCTTTCAAGGCCACCTGTTCTTTGTGGTTGCAACTATAGATGGGGCCGTGGCTGGGTTGCGTATCAGGGAGTAAGTCAATTGCGTGGTTGTAGATAGAGTGTTCAGGTAGTTGAGTTGCCGCCTCTTTGCTGAAGACACTAGCCCATTTCTTGAGGGCTGAGGGCAGCTTCCCTGAGCAAGGGTCCAATTGCAAGGTCATGAGTTTGGTGAGAGTAATATGTGTGGGCTTGGCTGAATGGGTCTAGTATTTGGGTTAGGTCCCTTTCCCAGGGTTACGGTTTAGTCACAATAGTTCAGGATTGCACCATGCTTGTCATCCCAGGAGTCTCCAAGTATCAATGGGTGTGGTAATCCTTTCAACAAGATAACAGACAAGGGGTAGGTGTTTTTCCCAATCTTCAGCTCAAGGTGTTGGTTACACTATTGGCCAATGTCAGTTGAACTGTTTCCCATAGTGACTTGGAATTGAGTATCTTAGGGGGTGAGTCCCAGCTTGGACGCTAATGCGGGGTCAATGAAACTTTCATCAGCCCCTGTATCTAAGAAAGCTTTTTTGTGAAATACTTTATCTTCCACTTCTAGGGTCACTATGATATACTTATAAGACTGAGAGGTAGTGTTTAATTGGGCAAGGGAGCCTGAAGTTTGGTTTCTTCTGGGACAGGCCCTGGTCTGGTGCCCTGCTTCATAGCAGTGAAAACACAACCCATTTCTGTAATGTTGTTGCAATTCCTTGGGTGTCATGGCTGGTCTGGCCGCAGTGGGGCTTCTGGCCATCTGGGGTCCATGGGGGGTGGCGCCGTGGGTTTCTTGGTTTAAGCTTAATTCTTGGCAGAGCACAATCAGTTCTTCTAATCCAATTGTGGGGTGGTGGTGCTTGAGGAGGTCCTTTGACCCTGGGTTCACGCCCTTTCTGAATAGGATGGCGGCCAATTTGTTGTCCAGAATAGCACGGGTCTGTAGTTTGGTGAACTCTTCTACATAGGTCTGAAGTGTGCGGCCATTTTTCTTGAATTCTAATAGGGTCATGAAGGCAAAGTGACAGGTATTCTGGTCCTCTTCTGTGGCCATTATTTCAGCCTCAAATCAAGCATAGTCTAAGCAAAACTCTACGTTGTTGGCAGTGGCTTTGCTGAACCAGTCTAGGACGTCTCCTGTTAGCATAGATGCTAGTCCCAAGACTTTGACTGTGTTGTTGGGATAGGCGGTGGCATTGGCTAGGAATTGCAGTTGTAGTACCGACATGGCTCTTCTAGCTTCCTCTAGGCTGAGCTTGCCCATCTGGGGCATGGTCACATTAGAGGTGGTTTGGTTCACAATGACGTTCTGTACTTAGGAGGAGGTCACTGTGGTCGGGTCTTTGCTCTCTAGAACATCCTTAGAATCATCCAAGGTTCAGGTATTTCTCTTACAAATGGAGGAGATTTGGTATGATAGCCACAAATAACAGTAATAAGTGATAATCATAAAAACAAACATACAAGTAGCCTCAAGTGCTAATAATATCTTGGGGCCCAGGTTACCAAGCTTGGGGTAGATTGTCATAATGTCAGGATACCAATAGTACTGTGGAGCTCTAGCAGATGAGGGAGGAGTCAAAGCAGGTACTGGCATGGCCCACCAGATGATGGGACCTAACTTTACCAGGTAGTAAAGGGCCTTCCCAGCCATAGCCCAAGGTCCAGCCTCTGGCAAGGCAGAGTCAATTAATCCTGTGACGCCAGGTAAAGCACTCCCAGGAATTGACTACTCTTGTGAGAGAGGGGGGCTAAACTAACTAAGTTTGGCTCCCATCCTGGTGAAACAAACCACCAGGATGCCACCCAGTGAAGAACTGGGACGGCCGCTTGGAGGGGGGACCACAGGGAGGACACCGGGGACAACTGAGGGAAGTAGGCATTCAGGCCCATCAGTATCAGACCAGTGAGCAACCAAGGAGTGCAGGTGGGAGCGGGAGAGGACACCTTAGAGGGCCCAAGGGGTACTGAATGGCTCTGAACCACGCTGGGGAGGGAAGGCATGGGAGACATAGCTTCTTCAGGGACGGGCAAAGTATGATCCACAGTGTCCAGGTCTAAGTCATTGCACGTCAGGCTCTTGACCACAGCCTCACCAGAAAAGAGAAGGCTGCTGGGGAGGTTCCATAGACTATAAGGGTCTCTACCTATTAGCTGGGCAGACAAAGAGATTTTCCCCCATAAATCAGGGGAGGTGGACCACAAGAACAGCAAGAACAGAGCCAGGGAAAACACCACAAATTTAAGGGCTGGGAGTATCATAGGAGTATTTTCCTTGAAATTTCAAGTAGGTTGGTATGGTTTTTTGACTAAAAATGAGTGGTAAAAGTTCAGGCAGGGTAGCCTTAACAGAAATGCAGAAAGGAGCAGCAGAACGGGTAGGCACAGCTTTACTATGGCATTGAGTGCCTTGAGAATAATGGAAAGCAAGAACAGGTTTGAAAACAATGGTTTTAAGAGAAAATTCAAAATAAGAATAGAGATTATAAAGAAATTCAATCAAAAATTTAAAGTTTGAACTCTGTTTTCAAAGGCAAAAGCAGAGAAGACAACAACTAGGTAAATTAACGCTAGTATAGGGGGCCAGAGGAGAAGCCGGATTTGAGTCCAGCGGAAACAAGGTAAGCTTCAAACAGATACTAACACTTTAATCCTTAGGCTGCAGGGTCACAAACTAAATCCCAAACAGCTATAAAATTTAAAATGTGTTTACAAGTGCTTCAAACTTTAAATTTATTAGAAAATTGACAAGCAGGGGACCCAAAGTCCCCTGGAATTGTTAAAAGGGAGTGGGTTGTTGAAAAATGGTCACATGACTGAGTTTGCTTGCATTTGGTTGGCTGGTGATAAAATTTGCTGACCAAAGTCAGGGGCGCTGGAAGGTTTCAAAGTAATTTCTGTGGATCCACCTGATTGGCTGGAGGACACCCCAACTAGCTCAGGTCCATTTAACTTTCTGGTTGCAGATGTGGCCTTGTTTGATTGGCCGTTTCTGATTGCTTTTAGGAGGGGACAATACTAAGCTAATAAGTAGTCCAAATTAACCAGTGTTTCTTCCCAAGCTGGAGCAACCAAAGCCAGGGGTTCTGCAGGTTATGCCAACACAAATCTTTCATCCACTGTGTGAGCTAAATCTTGGAGTGAATTAAGTGGCTTTGCTGGGCTTTGGATGGTCTTTTTTGAGAGACAAGGGAAGGCAATCCTGTCCAAAGCCAAAGGGGGGAGTTAATTTACAACTCTGGCCAGTGTTATCAGAAGTGGGGGGTTGAGATGGTTGGTTTGGGTGTTGGGGGAGGTTCTATGGGGACCAAGTAGGCAGCAGGATTTTTGTACTTCCTGTTGAAGATCAAAGGGTAGATGGTGATTGCTTTGCCGTCACAGACAATTTGGTAGGGTTCCTTGGGTGCGTTTGGGCAGGTGTACCACTGCAAGTCTTCCAATGTCCAGGGTTTGTGGTCAGGATTGGCAGGATACTCAGTGAAATGCACAGGGCCAAATGGAGTGTTAGGTGGATGGTAGTAGTCAAAGGCTTTGTTTTTGTCAACTGGAGTCTGACTATCTATCCCAGTGGATGGGCACTGATGCTTGGGTGTATGCAGATGGAAGAGTATCAAAAATAGGTATGGAAACAGATTAGTGAACAAAATGTTCATAACAACTTTATTTGGTAAAGATTACAATACAGAACTTTTCAAGGGCTTCTGATTTATATACTTACTCACATGCAGGTGCCTCTGGGCATTCTTCTGGTGATATCTGTGTGGCAAGGCTTGGCATCTCAGGTTCTGCTATTTGATTGGCTGCTTTATGGTCATTTTTGGGGTTTTCAGGAACAGTTGTTTGGCTTTTTGGTGGTCTATCTTGGCTTGGATGGCCATTGATTCTGGCAGGTTTGGCTTCTGGGGTTATGGGGGTTTTCCCAATTTGATCACCATTTTTGGACTGGCTTGACAGGCTCTCCTGAGCCCAAAGAACTTGATTAAAAAAGGGGTCCCCAATTAGGGACCCCAAATTACTTAATGGAGGGTGGGCTTGATCTGGGTTTACTGGGCAGCTAAAAATAGCCTGCCCAGGCCCAGCCAAACCCACCAAGGCTTGGGCGTAGCTTTTGGGGCCAAAACAAGCCCCTCAGCTGCCACTAGGGCAGGAATGATTCCCGCACCTGGATTTGCTTTGATAAGCAAAAATCCAGGTGCAGGTGAATCTCCCCCGCCCGCTAGCCCCGCCTGGTGGCTAGGAGCAGGTTTGATTCCCGCCCAGGGCTTTGAAACTGTTACTTTTGTAAAACAATGCCTCCCTGAACATTGGGAAGGACCCTTGAATTCTGTCTTCAAGCTCCTGCAAGACAGGGGGGACAGAAATAGCTACCTTGTCACATGATTGGCGTAATTGGCGTAGAAGGCAAGGGACAAAAGGGACCAGGACCTGGCAGAGTTTGCTGTCAACGTTTTCTAACAAAAAAGGTAAGTATTTGGAAATTTTTATTAATTTTAAGTTTTTATGTACCTTTTCAGGTTTCCTCCTTGCCTGCAGCTTTGGCAGGCTTTGCCATTCTTGGTGCAAGCAATTGTGCCAGCAATTTGGTGTCATCAGCTCTTGCGCACTTTGCAGGTTTGTTATGTTCATACATCTCAGGGTTGTCAACCCAGATGGACGGCACCGAGAGGGCAAAGGACTTGAATTTGAGGCCTTCTACCCTGGTTTTCTGGACATTTAAGATGTTTTCAAGGGTTTTTTTGGATGTATCTGGCATCTTGGTCATGAGTGCCTTAACAGACATCTTTTCAAGTTTGTCCCCTGTAAGGACAGCGGCCTTCACTTTTGCCTTGACCTTGTGGTCAATATATTTAATTTTGGCAATCACCAAGTCAAGGTCTTTGAGTAGTTTTTTCAGGTTCTCTCATATTATTTTTTACTAACCTTTCTATATGCTTTATAGCTTTCATCCCAATAAACTTTGTGTTATTCTGCTACTATTTCCTCTTTGTTTATTCCTGTTTGTTTTCTCATTTACTACATTATCCCATTTTTTACCCATTGTGTATATGTTTTACGCTTAACTTAATATGTGTTTGTTTGCTTTGTGTTGGCATTATTTCTTTAATTGCCATATCATTTTTGGCACTTTTCACTGCACCTTGTGATAATATTAACAACAATTTGGTTATCAGCTAAATTTGAATTAGAAAATTATAGGTTAACTGTGTTTAGATAAAGTTGTTACTGATCTAAATTCAAAACCCTAATGATAAACTTTAAGCCAATCAGGAGCCAAGTGATAAAGTGATTTTTGTGACATAAAGATTTTGAATTTGGATCAGTGACAACTTTATCTAAACACAGTTAACCTATATTTTTCTAATTCAAATTTAGCTGATCACCAGATTGTTATTAATATTATCACAAGGGGCAGTGCAAAGTGCCAAAAATAACTGTGTTCTGGATCTAGATACATGTTATAGTAAATATATGATTTTATAGAAATAAGCTGAACATAAAGAAAAAAACCAACTATAAACAAAGAGAACATGAATAATTGAAATTCAAAATAAAGATAATATAAATAGAAAATGTTTGGTGACAGGGGGCTTATTGGGGCAGGGAAGAGTGATGCCTAGTAGGCAGAATAGCGCAGGAAGAAAGATGTAGAGGCAGTGCTGGCCTGGGGGATCTGGGATTGGGTGGGTGGGGCTGGAAGGTGGGGGGTGGTGGTGGCGAGGGTAGGGGTAGGAGGATTTTGTGTGATGGCTTCCATATACCGCTTGTCATATTCCTCATCTATCATTGACTTGATTGGCAATAGGTGGCTGAGGCACGGGGTGGGAGGTGCTTATCCTTACGTGATTGGTTGCCCATGTTCACATGAAAACCATTTGCACAAACAAGTCAGCCACCATTTGGTGACCAAAGAGAGAATTGTGGTCAAGGACCCCAAGATAGAGGTCGTTGAAAACCTGAGGGCGGCGCTCCCGTACTGTATCTCCAATGTTAAAGAAAACAACATCACCCAGATGGATGTCTGCATGGCCAGCTGGGTACACAGCGGCCTGGTGCCCGTGTTGCTGGATGGCCTCAAGGGTGGTGGAGCTACCCTCCATTTGGTGGCTCAAGAAAACCTGGTGCTTGGAATTCAAGCCATCCTAGCAGTTGAGTAATCCACCAAGTATGTGGCTGTTCTTGTAGCCATTGGTGAAATCTGGGTTTGTCTGATAATAGACAGAACCCTTGGCTGAAACAGCCAGAAACGCACCAATAAGAGTCCCCTACTTGACCTTATTCCTTCCTTTTTGAGTGGCAGCTCTTCCTTGTTTGTTGAAATCATCAAAAGCTATTGATAGCTTGTAGTGGGAGATGAACATGATGTCATCTGTTAGACTATTCAAGCATTGGACCAGGGTGGATTCAATGGCCTGATTATATGGGGAATCCTCAGCGCCATCCCATTGGTTGCTGGCAACATTGATCAGCACACTGACTGACACCACCTTTCTATACATTCAGAGCTGCACCATGCGCTCAGACACCCAAATTCCATGATGAGCAAGTTGCTTCTGGACCTGGGTCAGGGGAAGCTTGGGGTCCCGCTGCAGGAGATCAAGCATTATTGGGTATGCCTTGGTGATCTGGGAGTTGACCTGCTTCTTTGGCTTCTTGGCTGTCACAATCAGATTCTCCTTATTCATTAAGTTATTGAATTCCTTCATTATTGTGGCTCAGGTAAATTGTAATTGGTCAGCAATCTGATCTCAGGACAGACCCTGCAGGTTCAGTGCCACAATTTCCTGGAGAATTTGGGTGGTGATGATTTGTTGCTTGGGGCGCTGGGCCGCAGGAGCTGAAGCCTGATTAGCTGAGGGAGGGCAGGTTGGCTGGTGACAGGAAGTTGTTCCAAATCAAGGTTACTATCCTGATTGGTTGTTTGACAGGCAGCTTGTATGGGGGTGGGTATGGGAGTGGGGGCAGAGCTAGATGCAAAGTGACTATTGAACAAGTCAAAGCCATATGGGTTGGGGTCAGGTACAGGTTGGCTTCCTTGCTACCTGCCTCAAAGGCTTGGGTATAAACAGGTGCCTCCACACCCTGAGCCTTGCCTCCATTGAAGCTGGCTTGGATGCTGCTGTCTTGGTTGCTGGCACTGTTGAAAATGTTGTTGCTATTGAAAACCATCTTAAAATAAAACCTAGGATAAAATCACTAAAAGTATAAATTTTAAAATTTTAAAATTTATTTTTATTTTAATCTTGAGTCCATATGTAGAAGGTTCTCAAAACCATTTCATACAAATCAGGAGCCATGAAAATTAATAAAATGCCTCTGTTCCTAAATTGGATTACTGTTGATTGTATGTTAAACTGTTATTTTTCTATTTCAGGCTGCTCATACTACACATCTTGTGTGACTTCATTTTGTTTTGTTCTTGTGGAATCTTGCTTCTAGTTTTCTCAAATTTTGTTTCATTTTAGTCCTTCTGCTGGTGCCTCATATGAATCCTGATTGGATTATAATATACTCTGGAATAGCATCCATCCATCTTACTTGTTGCATCAGTTCATTTTGTTTGTGGTTTGAACTACACCGCTTGTGTAAATTCACTGCCACCCTTGGCATTGGATTGTACTATTTTCCCCAGATGAACTAAGAAAGGCCCAAAAGTATCAATCAAACCCCTTAATTCTTTAGGGGATTTGGCACACACAGTTGATGAGATATTTGTGCTGGCCTACCCCGCAGATCCATTGCCTTTGGTTGCTCCCCCCTGGGAAGAAACGTTGGTTAATTTGGACTACTTGTTGGCATGGTGTTGTCCACTTTTGAAAAACATTGGATCCAACCAATCAGGTGATACCATATCAACGCTCAGAAGCCCAAGTGAATTTCAGATGTCTGAAGTTCTCTCTAGCCAATTAGATGGGACCACAGAAATTAATGTGAAACTTTCCTGTCCTTCTGGCTCTGGTCAGCAAATTTTCTCCACCAGCCAATTGGATTCAAGCCCTGCAGTCATGTGATTTATCCCCCCTGCAACACACTCCTTTTAACACAGCAAGGGGACCTCTAGTCCCCTGCTTGTCTATTTTTCAATTTATTAAATTTTGGAAACTGTTGCCCTATACTTTGCCATTTTAAAATTTGTTGACTCTAACTTGGAGTCTTCCTTAGTCTTAAGCAAAGTGTTTGTTGCTTTTCTCCTAAACCTTACCTTTAAGTGGTTCTTTTCAAACCCAGCCATATTTCAAAGTCCCTGAGCTTTCATCTTTCTCTTAATTGTTGTGTCCGCTGCTTTTGCTTTTGATATCACTGTTCAAAACCTACATTCTATTTAAAAATTCATTATAAATTCTATTTTTATTTTAAAATTTTACTTAAATTTGTTGGTTTTGAACTTGTTTTTGCTTTAAATCTATTATAAGCTCTCCAAGACCTCCGCAAAGTCTCCCTCAAGTGTCTCCTGGTTTTTTACTTGGTTTTTCTGATTGTGGCTGCCCCATTTGCCACTGATTTTATTACATTAAGGTTCAAAAATTGCATTCTTGAATTCAAAATTTCCTGGAGTTTGCAACTATGATTCTCCCTGTTTTGAAATTTATGGTGTTTACTCTGGCTTCTTTTGTAATCCTCTTCTGGACTACTGCCCCTGACCTATGGTCTCAATTTTTCACTTCTGATTGCCTGGTGGGAGATGATCCCTCTAGCCTCTTGTGCCTCCCTGTTGAACTTCTTTTTTAGGTGAGACAATTGTCAAGAGCCTAACTTGCAACAACTTGGATTTTTCTGCTGTGGACTACACTGTGCCTGCTTCTTCCTTGGAGGAGGTGCCAATGCCCATCACCCATATCTTGAACGGAGACAACTCAGCACCCCTCCAAGCACCTGTGAAGTTGCCTCTTGCTCTCACCTGCACGCCCTGGTTGTTCACTGGGCTAGTGTTGATAGGATTGAATGCATACTTTCCTCAGCTATTCCCTGTGTCCTCTCTTTGGTCCCCCCTTTGAGCGGCCATTCCAGTACTCCACTGGGTGGCATCCTGGTGGTTCCTCTTGCCGGGATGGGAGCCAAACTTAGTTAGTTTAGCCCCCCTCTCTCAAAGCTTGATGTTTGATATAATTTTTTATAATGGGCTAGTGAAATTTTTTTCTGTTTGACAGTTCATTTATTAACTGAATTTTTTTAATTTAATTGAATCCTGAATCTTGCACAACTTGGATTTTGTTCAAATCTGAAATCATTTTGTTTAAATCTGAGGTATTTTTGGCTGTTGCCATAGTGTGAGATTAGGCTGATTGACCACAAATGATCAGGTTAATTATTGCACGCAGATCTTAATCAGTTACACGCCGTATTATCACTGGTCATCATTATATTAATAGATATGGCAGTTATACGCCGTGTAATTGCTAGTTTATTATAATAGATGTAACAATTATACGCTGTATTATCATTTGGTTATCACTTAATCAAGTGTAGTTATTATATGCCGTGTAATTGTTAGTTTATTATAATAGATGTAACAATTATACGCTGTATTATCACTGATTGTCCCAATGTGATGTGATTATACGCTGTATATTGCTTGCTTTATTATAATTGATGTAACTATTATACGCCGTATAAATGTTAGCCAATATAGTGAATATCACTGATTACACAGTGTGTAATCATTAAATCATCAATTGTATATCATCTATTCTACCCTACTGGATGTTGTATCAACTCAGCTCAACACAGCCTGATGGACTTATATGTTCATATCAAACAAGTGATATACAAATGGCTAAGAAATACCAAGTTTGGATCAGTATTACACAGTTTATAATTGAGTTCCTTATTGGTTTGGGTCAGTATTACATGGCGGATAATCCTTTGAGTCACTAATGGATTGAGTCTGCTATTATATGGCGTATAATCCCTAATTCAACTTGTTGCATTAATAAGCAGAAGGTTCTCTAACCAGAAAAGGATCACTGATTAAACCCTGCAAATGGAATACCAGAATTCTACCTTCCAATGTAGGAGGGCTAAACTGGGACAATTTCTAAGCACCAACTAAATATGGCGTAGTTTCCCAGCGCAATAATAGGTGTGTAAGATACAGACAATTGATAAATGACAGTAGGCTAGCTCAAGAAGAGTGTAGGCTGTAGCTGAGGTGCCATGGACACCTGCTAAGGCCAGTTGCATATCACGTGCCAAGGACAGCCAATCAGGATGGGCGTAGCTAGCAAAGATGAACCTATTGCAAAGGTAGCCACCAAGAACTGTCTGAAAGGACAAGAAGAAGGGTTGTTGCAGTATATATTGATATAGACACCTGAAAGAAAAAAGAAGTTCATAGTTACACCTGGATAGATTGAAGCCGCTGGCTAGATTGTACTCCAGTATCAATAAACGTAATTATATTCAAAGTTCTATTTTATTGTAGTCTGTAGTGCTCTTGAATAGGATTAGGTAGAGTACATTGGCAAGACTAACATCTATCTGTAGCTTTGAACATATCATCAATATTACAAGTTGCTCAACACATAGCTTTCAAAACTACTGTATAGGTTTTTATATTATAAGGATTAAATAAGATTTATTTTGATAAAATTATTGTAATTATTTAAATTTATTGATAAGAAAATTAAAACAAAATTTTAAAGTGTAAATTAGCATATTTAATAGGAAACATATCAATATTTAAAATAATGTCCTAATTGGAATTGCCATTACAAACTTGAGACTGACACCTCTGATAGGGCCATAGGGGTTTACGTAGATTGAAAACTGATTTATGTAACTTCCTTTATGTAGCCTATGAATCTGGGAAGTTTACCAACTCAGAGCAATGTTATCCCATACATGATAAGGAGTTATCATTAATCATGCACTGCATTGATAAATATCTTTGTTACCTGTAAGGGGCCATGTTTCTGCCCCAAGTCTTGACAGATCACAAGTCTCTTCAGTATTTCAACACTCAGTCACATTTGACCCAACACCAGTCAAGATGAGTCAAGTGTCTGTCCCTGTATCAGCTGTGCATCAAATAAAAACTCAGGAAAGAGCTTGTCACAGCTGATGCTCTATCCAGACGGTATGTAGTGTCCATCACAGGAGATGACAGCTTAGACCCAGACTGGCCCATGCTCTACTTGTGTCTTGAAGCCTCTTGTTACAAAGGCCTCAATTCTGTGACTATTTCTAAGCTGAAGGACAATGAAAGCCAGTTCACCACTGATGCTGGCAATGTCTGCCGCTGAGCAGAGACAGGTGAAAAGATGCCTTACATTCCCATCACACAATGAGGAGACACCATACTATATTACCATTGCACCTTAGGTCATATCAGAGTATGTAACCTCTTCTAAATTATGAATATGTAAGGTTTGGTGGCCCTGTATGTGCCAAGACATCCTGGAACTCCTCAATATGTGTGTTCTGTGTGAAAAAAACACATCCAAACCTTCCCTGCTCAAGTCAGTTCTGTCAATCAAGGCCATGGAACCCTTCAAGAAGTGGGCCCTCAATATTGTTGGGCCCCTTCCCAAATACAGACTGGAGAAGAAATACATCATCACAGCCATCAACTACTTCACTTGTTTGCCAGTGGCTTGAGCAACAACTAACCATACTGCCACCTCCATCACCTGCTTCATTGACAAGGAAATTATGGCCCTCTTTGGGCGGCACAAACGTCTCATCACAGATGGTGGTCCCAAACTTGTTGGGCAGGTCATGAAGGCGTACTGCACCAAGAATGCCCTCCAACAAATAGTCACTACTCCCTATCATCTGCAAGCCAATAGGCGCATAGAGCAATTAAATGGCTGACTGGTTCAACTTATTGCCAAGCTCTCCCAGGAGCACCTCAATACTGTGTGGACTGAACACCTGCCCACTGCTCTACTTATCTTACAAGCAAGAATCAACAGAGGCACAGGGTTCAGCCCCAGTGCTTTGGCCTCTGGAACTCCTGACAGTCTGACAGGGGTTGAACAGGGGAAGTTATGGTCTACAGTTCCTGAAAAGCCCCTTATTGACAACTCCATCCCTGAACCAATGACATGCCAAAGCCCAAGAAGTCAAACACAAACAAATTTAAGGAGAAACCAAACACCTTGACACCAGGTATGCTGTAGGTGACCCCGTTTATGTCCTCAATACCAACTCTGCCAAATTGGAACCCAATTACTTTGGGCCCTTTAAGGTGGTAGCTTGTGACGGATCCAGGTCCAACCAGTCCAACTTACCATTATCCTGCCCTTGACTCTTATTGACATTACCTTCCTGTGATAAAGCTTTGGGGAGCTTTGCCTCCAGGGAGGCAATTTTATGGGACAACACTTTATTGTCATGCCGCCAAAAAGCCATGATCTTGACACTCTTTTCCTATCTTCCTCTTAAAGCCTCAATCTCACAATTTGCCCTGGCTTTCACTTGTTGTAAAATTTTGTTAAATCCTACTAAAAGGTTCAAAGAATCCCATAGATAGATTTGATTTCCTTGAGCAGGGGTCCTTTCTTTTGCAAAGTAATTGAAATACAATTCTTTAACCACAGCTTTTAATTCCACCAAGGCCTCCTCAGGCACAGACTTGATGACCTTCAGATTTGCCCAAGCTTCCTCCAACAAACTTGTAGGAACTTCTTTCCTGGCAGCAGTGGTTTCCATGAAAAGTACTCCAAAATTTGCTTTTTAAAACAATAACAAAGAAGACATAACAATTGAAAAGTAATTGAGGGTAAAGCGTCAAAATTGACAATATATCTTTATTAAAATTTAGATGTTTTTGCTTATATACCATTTGGGGCATACGTCGGCTGAAACCCCCTCCCTTTCCTGAATCAACCTATGATTCATCATGTGGTTGTTGATTTTATACTTCTGGGAAGTATAATAAACTAAATAAAGGGGAAGATTAAGAAGAGAATGATACTTTATTGGATATGAATATAGGATATTATATAGTATCATGACAAGCCACATGTTGTCCATGTACGCCATGGAGATCATGGGGCTTATCTGAGTAATGTTCCTCTTGAGTCACGAGGCTTAATCAAGTTGTGTTCCATTTAGGATCTTGATTGAGTGATCCCCGTCATAGATGGTTAACTGATAATGGTGCCACCAGTTTATTGTCTGGGCATTGAACCACTTGGTGATTTACTTAGGTGTTAATTCCCCAAGAGGGATTAATCAAAGATGTTGCGACATCCCCCTGGGGTGCTGGAAGGCGGAGCCTTGGGAACCTTTTTGAGAGTATCTGGTATACGGGCTTATTATTGGTCCATTTTGGCATTAGGTACAGGAAGCCTTGAATTTTGTTGGGCTGCTCTTGCCTTACACAAACGGAGTTGGTCATGGTGCATACATTTCAGTTCAGTTCAAGCTCCAATCCCTTTAATGAGGTAGGTGTTATTGGGCTTCACCTCCATGACAATACCTGGCCTGCGTAACCCTGGGTCTAGTTTATGTTGGTTGTGATTGAGGACCCAGATCTCGTCTCCAACTTGGAACCTTTCTTGTTGCAATGGGATTGCTTCCCGCTGAACCCTTTATTGTTCCATTGTTTATTGGTCCTTTCTGACTTGTAGTGCTTTTGGGTCATTGCTGTCTGGTATCTTCTTTGGAAGTGGCAGTTGTGGTCCTGTGGTTGTACTGACAAGTGAGGTTTTTGACCATAGACAAGTTCATAAGGGCTTTTGCCTGTATTGTGGTTGACTCGTGTTCTGCAGACCATAAGGGCGGTTGTTAGCATGTCAACCCAGGCTTTTGGATTGTTGGCAGACAACTTGCTGAGGGCTTCCACTAAAGAGCTGTTTAGTTTTTCTACGCGTCCATTTGCTTCTGGGTGATATGGGCTGCCTGTGACGTGTTTTATTCCATTTTTGGCAAGATAGATATTGGTGTCAATAGCTTTGAGTTCAGTGCCTCCATCTGTGATTAAGAGGTAAGGCTTTCCAAACTTTGCTATGATGTCCTTGCCAATGAACCATCTCATGTCATTGCCTTTGTGCTCCTTTGTGGCTTGTGCCATGGGCCATCTGGTTGCATAGTTGATGGTGGTGATGATGTACTTCTTTCCTTTGCTTTCACCAGGCATAGGTCCCACAATATCCAAAGACCATACCTTGAAGGGTTGTATGATGGATACAGGTACTAATGACTTGGGTGGAGCTTTGGTTTGTGCGTACTTCTCACAGACCTCACATTGTTCCAGTACCTCTCTGATATCATCTAGCATGTTGGGCCACCAGTAGCAAGTCTTGAGATATTCATGAAAGTTTCTGCTACTGGTGTGTCCCAAGTCTCTGTGATAAAGGAGGATTGTGTCAATCTTTTGTGCTGACAGGATGTAGGGTACAGTGTCACTATTTGGAAGGATTTGGTGAAGGGTACCATATACGTTTTTGAGCAGATGTTTGTTCTTGAGGACTTTCTCTTGGATGTCCATTGGTGTGCCAGGTGGGAACCCTTCCTGGAGATTCCCCATGATTAACATGGGCTAGTTGGGGCCGCCATCAGTGCGGAGGATGTGTTTATTGTATAGCCTTGATAGGGCGTCTTCAGTAAGCATCTCTCTTCCTGGATTGTATTCAATTTGCATGGGGTATCTCTATATGAGGCTCATCCATTTGGTTTGTCTTCTTGACAGGTGTTGTTGTGTTTTGAAGAATATCAAAGACTTGTGGTCAGTGAGTACTTTGAATGTATGTGCTCCTTCCAAATAGCATTGCCATTTCATGAGGCAGTGTATGATGACAACCAATTCCTTATTGTGTATAGGGTATCTTTGTTTGCCATCCAATAGTTTCCTTTATTTTTATGCTACGGGGAGGAAGTCCTTTTGGGCTGTTTGGATACAGAGGAATCCTTCTATGTCATAATCAGAGGCGTCAGTTTCTAGCTCATAGATACCCTCACAGTTTGGGTATTGCAGGATAAGGGGAGGTAACCATGCGCTCTTTAAGTTGGCAGAAATGTTGGTCTCATAGGGGTGTCCAGACAAATCTGGTTGTTTTTCTGGTGATGGCTGACAAGGGAGCTGTTAGAGCGCCCCAGTCAGGGATGAACCTGCGTACATAGGCTACCATTCCAAGGAAGGTTCGGAGTTTGCTCTTGTTCCTTGGGGCTGGCATCTCTTTTATAGTGTGTATCTTGTCTGGATCTGGCTTGATACCGTCCTTGCTGATGATATGGCCGAGGAATGGAAGTTCAGTTGAGAAGAACTCGCATTTGGACGGCTCGGCAATCAGTTGGTTGTCTTCCAGGGTACAGAGAACTGCACAGACGTCTTCCCAGTGTTGTTGTAGGTTGGGGCTGTAAATGATGATGTTGTCCAGGTAGATGATTGCTCTTTTCCCAGTTTTTTCCTTGAATACTTCATTCATGAAGGTTACAAAGGTAATGGGAGCATTTGTCATGCCAAAATTGAGGACAACACACTCAAAGGAACTGTATTTAGTTTGAAATGCGGTCTTTGGGATGTCTTCAGGCTTCATGCAAATTTGGTGATATCCTGCTGTCAAATTGATTTTTGTGAAGATTTGGGACCCCCCAGGGCATCAAAAAGGTTATCAATTAGGGGCAAGGGATACCTGTTCTTTATTGTGACCTTGTTGAGGGCCCTGTAGTCTGTGACCAGGCAGAGTCCTCCGTCTTTCTTTGTCACAAAGAAGACAGCGGCATCAAAGGGTGATTTCAAGGGCCTGATGAGGCCTTTCTCAAGTGCTTTGTCAGGGTAAGCTTTCAGGGAGTTGTCTTCTTGTGGTGTGAGGCGGTAAATGGGTTATGCTTTAGGCACGGTACCTTTCAGGTCAATTTTGTGTTGTATACCCCAATCAGGGGGCAACCTGGGTAGTGTTTCTTGGAATACGGAGGTAAATTTATTGACTAGCTGGTTTCCAATTGGGTTTTGTTTTTGTTGAGTCTCCATGTTTTTGAAGTGTATGACCTCATACGTACATGTGCTCCAATTGATTTTGCTGATGTCAGTTTCTTTCTCTGTTTCCATGATCTTTACAAATATGTGGTCCCTCATGAGGGTGTCAAGATGTGTCAGGTACACATGATGGTGGACTTCTCCTTGCTGGATAGTGAGGGTGACACTGTCCCAGTCAATGTGAGGCTTTGTCTTTTGCATCCAATCTAACCCAAGTATGATATTGTATTTGGGGATTGGAATGATGGCGCCACTAATTGTTGTTTGGATGTCTTCAATTTGGGCTCATAAAGGTTTTGTCTCATGGGTAACTGGTGTGCTGTGGTTGTCTGCCATGATGACTTTCTTAATGCTACTTTGAATGGTAGATAACTTCATGAGGTCTGCAAAACTCTTGTTAATGAGTTATTGATCAGCTCCAGTGTCAAATAGTGCTGTGCCCTGGTATCTGCAAAAATGGAAAGGATAGGTAAGGAGTTTATTTCCAGATTGGTCAGCAAACAGTAGAGGATTGCTGGAGGGAACCTGGATCATGGTGATTGAGTCCACGTCCTGTTCTCTGTACGGGTCTTGTGAAGAGGGGGAGAGCAGCTTGCCTAAGCACTCCCCTGAGCTTTTCCCTCCTTGTTGGTATCTTTGGTGCTGGCCTGGTTGGCTTGTGCAGTGCAATTCCCGTTTTGAGGTTGGGTACTATTGGCTCAGTTGTTTTGCTTATTGGGGCGAGGCTCTCTCTTAACTGCAGGGTTTTCCTTGCGTTTGTTGGTGACGTGTAGATCATCAGACTTCTGAGCTGCGTGTTTTCCTTCTAGGAATACACCCTTGAGGTTTGTGCAGTGTGTCATGCAAACTGACGTCTAATGTGTGTGAGAAGACCATTGTAGAAGGCCATGCATGTCCCAGGTTCATCAAAGTTGATGGTATTGGGTGCATGATCATGTAGTTCTTCATATGCTGAAATGTATTCTTTGATGGTTCTGGTCATTTTGAAGGTTTGAAGCTTGGTCATAATTACCACGTCTGAGTCCTTCATGGAGAACTTTTTGAGGGATGTGGCTTTGAACAGTTCCCAATTTTCCTTCTGATCAGGATGTTGGGCTAGCCATTTGGTAACAAAGCGTGAAGCAGTTCTTGTGACACAGAGGGCAATTTTGCTGACCCAGAGTCTTTGAGGATACTCCACTTGTTTGAACTTGCTCTCAGTGCTGTTGATCCAAAGCAAAGCGTTTTCCCAGTGTAGTCCTTCAAAGGCGCCAATCTCAGTGGTATGTAAGCGTTGAAACACAATATTGGGTATCTCAGGTTGTGTAGGTGTTGTTGTGGTTGGCGTGGTAGTAAACAGTCTGCAAGTTTTGAGAGCGTTGTACTTGTCAATGGGTACAAGGAGATTATTGTAGATGACAAGGCCTGGAGGGACGTCTTGTCCTACTTTGTAATATCTCCAACTGTTAGGGAGCGACATTGCTTGTGTTCTTTTCTTGGGAGGAATTTTTCCTTTGAGTTGGGTAGGCATGGATAACCTATCTGTGCTACCACTGTCAAGTTTATACTTCTGGGAAGTATAATAAATGAAATAAAGGGGAAGATTAAGAATAGAATGATACTTTATTGGATATGAATATAGGATATTATATAGTATCATGACAAGCCACATGTTCTCCATGTACATTGTGGAGATCATGGGGCTTATCTGAGTAATGTTCCTCTTGAGTCACAAGGCTTAATCAGGTTATGTTCCATTTAGGACCTTGATTGAGTGATCCCTGTCATAGATGGTTAACTGATAATGGCGCCACCAGTTTATTGTCTGGGCAGTGAACCACTTGGTGAGCTGCTTGGTGATTTACTCAGGGTGTTAATTCCCTGAGAGGGAGTAATTAAAGATGTTGTGACATGGTCTATGACATTTGAGTCATCTAAACCTAGATCTTTTCCTAAAAGATCCCCTGTAATTCTCCGCCTATGAGTATTAACCTACAATGAGAAAGAGTCACCTGACGCCATTCATCTCAATGTATCAATTTGGCATGGAGATTCCTCAGCTCCCAGTGCCAAAACCCTGTGGAATACACACATTCCTAAACTCAGCTATCAACGTTCCAACTGGGAACCAGCTGATCAAACCTAAATCCCTAGACATCATTGCCTTTATCTTTGCATTTAATGGTTTTTTTGCATTAAAAAACCCATTGAAATACTTTGAAACTCAAACCAGGTGCCACTGTGGCGCCCAGGAACTTTTTCAGGCAGCACCACGGCGCCCCAGCGCCTGAAACATTCACTGGGCGGCGCAGCAGCGCTTCTAACCTAATAAATTTTCCAAAACAGCGCTTTTAACCCAAATTTGGGGGTTTATCTATGGTTAACCTTAAACAGACTTCTTGAAATAGTCAAGGCAATTAAACAATATGATTAAATCCTCATTAATTATATTCCCATGTATTTATTACTTAATCTTCTCAGTTAATTAAATTGTTTTTGAGATGCCTAGTCCCCAAGATTGCTTTGGCCAATCTTGCCTCAAATTTACTAGCTAGCCTGACCTGGCTAACCACCCATATTATATTATTTTATTGAATATAGATACCAAGTTTCCAGGAATCTTTATCTGAAGAATTCCAGTCAAACCTATCTATATGAAATAAATAGCAAAAACAGAACATCTTTATATTTTGGAGTATTTATTCAGCTAAATACTCAACAGTGACTTTTGTACAGTCACATAGCTGTTTACAATAACCATAACTATTAACTTGAGGATTCCCAAGGAAACACCCAGAAACTCCACCATGATTTCTTGTGCCCCTGCTGCGCTATTCTCACACAAAAACTCTTTATGCAGACCTTCTCAGATCTTTTACAGGTTCTAATCCTGATACCTGACAACAAACAGGGGGCAAGGGGGAGTTGCAACAGAGGTTTTATCCTTTCCTGCCAATTTATCTTGCAATACATAGGGATCACTCAAAGAGCTACCCCATGAAGTGTCTAACAGCATGGATTAATCTGATGGTAATGTCAAATTGAGAGCACTATATCCTAATTAGGATCACTACCAATTTGATGTACTGATCCCTGGGCTAGTTATTTCACAACACAAACCTTATATTAAGCCTGCCACTGTACCACCCCCTGTGGACTTGTGGCTTCTCAATATGGTAGATTAATTATGATATTCTTCAATAAACTACATCTTATTCCTATTCTTTTTCTTTCTATTGAACTGTTGTCTTCCCCAATCAAATACTGAACTATTATTGGTTCAGTTGCAAAATATGGATCAGATTATTGAGTTTATTTCTATATTGAGAGCAGGGCAAACTTGAATTCTTTGGTATCAGAAATATTCTTGACACAGTAGCAAGATCAGATAAATCAGAGGAATAAATAAATCAAGATTGACTATCTAGCCCAGGCATCAACCACCCTCAACATGTATAGAGAGATGGGTAACAGGTTATGAAATAGTCTGAATAAGGTGTTCATAGCTGCTTAAAAAGTAGCTATCTGGGTATTCAGGACAGCAATTTAATGATCAGAATGTGTAGCCACCAAGGCACTGTTAGCGTGAGTTCAAATAGTAGCCTTTAATTCAGTAATAACCCCCAAAACTTGGTCTCTTAAATCCAATTATCTTCATAATGAGGATAGATGGTGCTTAAACTAATGCAGCTATCCTTTTATCTGACTATTTTTGAAGATGACAAAGAGCTTCAAAAGGGGGCCTTATTATGCTCATATGTGGCTTACAAATTAGCCCACAATAAGATATATAAGACTTTATCAGGAGAAACTGAGAGTCAGTGTGATTATTCTGGATCACAAAGCCAAGAATTGATAAGGCATCTTAAGCTAGTTATATTTTAATGAATAGTATTTAAACTTATTTAGGTATTATCAAGGGTCTGGATGTACAAGCATTCTGGCTACCACCAACCTACTTAACATCCAGCCATTGCCCAATTTGGTGCCCTTCCAATATATTGTTTGACATACCAAGAATGGTAACCAAGCAATATCACATGACAATCCAAGTATCCAGTGACTCAAACCCATCCTGCACATGACCAACCTCTAGGTTTAATCCAACTAAATCTCTGCCACAGCCCAATCTATATAAGTCTAAAATAGTATCCAATAAAAGACACTTCTCTTCTCACCTAATTCCATATTTGAAGCTTCCCCAAAAGGCGCTCCTTATCACTGGTAGCAGCTACAGTTTTTTGACCATGCCCATAAAAGAGAAAATGACTGACCAAAAACTGCCCACCTTTGCTCATGTACTCAACCAGGCCACATCCCAGGAGACCTGGAAAACGTACTTCTGTGTCCACAACATTGACAAAGATATTCCTAGTAGATGCACCATATTTGAAGGTCTGGTCATGCCCAAGATAATTCAATACAGTTGCTCTCTCCAACCACAAACAAACGCACAACTACCTATAACAGGTGAAGTTATCAACACCAAATACATTGGTATCAACAAGTTCTTTGGTAAAAACAAAGAAAACGTCATCAACTGGCTAGATCACTCATCTGCTAAACTCCGCGCCAGCTGCATCCCTCATGAGAAATGGGTCCAGGAAGCCAGCAAGCGCCTGTACAAGGCTGTAGCTAACTGATTTGATGCCTGGGTTGGCTCACAAACTGGCAACCAGCTTGACAACTGGAAAGAGTTCAAAGCAGATATCACACACAATTTCCGTGTCACTGAATCCCTCCAAGACATTGCAATACAGCTCATAATCTTCCCCAAAAGACCACCATCACAGCTTACACCAATGAATTTGAGGAAATACGCCGCAAAATCCAAAACCCAGCACAAGATGGCAATGTACACACCAGAGCATCATTAATCAACATAATGAAACCCTCTGTTGCTGCCCTCATCCGCCCAGAGGCAAATACCTCCATGCCCGTGCTCATTGCAGAAGCCAAGCGCGCAAAAAAAGTGCAAACATGGAATATGCTGCACATAACGGCAATTGCTCCTCAAACAGCAATGGCAGAGAAAACTCCAATGGCAATAAACGCCAGAACATTAAGCATAGCAGCAGCAACTCCAATTTCAACAATGGCAATCACAGCCAAAGCGCAAACCACTCCTGTCCCAAGAAAGAGGACACCACCAAAGTAAACAATGCTGAAATAGCAACCCGCTATGAATCTGACCCCACATTCTCTGAACTCAAAGATCTCAAAACAGAGTAACAGGGAAAAGAGGAGGGGGAACAGGCTTACATGCCCCTGTCTTCCCCCAACTTGACAAGAAACTGTACCAAGGCACAAACTTTGCTACTTGCATCCCATGTGTCCCACAATCCTCCATTTTTATGAACGTAAAAATTAAAGATTGCTCACAACTTCTTATCTATCCATGCACTTACAAATCACATACACATAAAATTTTATTTGACTCTGGTGCACAACACACTATGTTTAGCAAAGCATTTGTATTCAAGTACAAAATACCAGGTGCCAAATCCAACTTCAAATACACCAGAATGGCAGATAAATCAAAGGTTCTACTCAAAGGCAAAACAACTCTCTTCAGAATTGACCTCCAAGGCATAAAAACGTTCAACAAAGGACTTGTCATGAACAACATAAACTACAACATTGTAGCAGGCATGGACTGGTTCACCCAAGTGAACCCCAGTGTATGTTGGAAAACAAAAACCATGACCATTAAACTCAATGGAGTCAATTTTAACATCCTCAAAGAACCCAACAACTTCATTCTAAGAGATACAGTATTTGTCCAGGTCATAAACCAAGATGACTCAGAACGTCTAACTAAAGATAGTACCCTCCACTTAAAGAGGTACACTGAGTTCAATAACATGCAAACAACCAAGATCCAATGCCTAGAACTTGCGGCACTCCTAAACAAATACGCTCATGTATTCAAAGAATATCTCACAGAGCTACCCCCAAACAAGAGGTCAAACATGGCATCAACTTATGTAAAGCCATGCCCAAACCAGCACCCCTATACATACTCTCTCCCATAGAGACCCAAACCCTCAAAACACACATTGAGGACAATCTAGCAAAATGATTCATTTGCCTGTCTGAATCCCTGTGGAGGGCAGCGGTTTTCTTTGTAAAGAAAAAGGAAGGCACTTTGTGTCTAGTAACTGACTACAGAGCACTAAATGCAAACACAGTAAAGAATAAATACTCTCTTCCACTTATAGAGGATCTGTTTGCAAGACTTTCAGGAGCCAAATTTTTCTCCAAAATTGACCTCACCTCAGGTTACAACCAAGTTGAAGTAAAGGAAAAATACATACCAAAGACCATGTTCCATACGCAATTTGGATCCTTTGAGTGTAGGGTAATGAACTTTGGGATGACTAACGCTCCCGCAACATTTGTCACCATGATGAACCAAGCACTAAACGGTCTCTCAAATACATTATGCTACCTTGACAATATCATCATATTCTCAAAAACATAAAAGGAACACCTCATGTATGTCTGCAAGACACTCAATTGACTCACAAAGCACAAACTTTACGCAAAACCAAGTAAGTGCCAATTTATGGAAAAGGAACTCCTTTTCTTGGGCCACATTGTCTCTGATGGTGGCATCAAAGCAGATCCAGACAAAATAAAAGCCATAAATAACATGCAACACCCATTTTCATTAAACAAGTTAGATGATTTCTCAGAATGGTAGCTTACCTAAGGAAATACATCAAAGACTGCGGGAAACTAACTGCACCAATCAATGACTTAACCAAGGGTAATGCTAAAAAGAAATTCATCTGGACACCAGAATGCAACAATAATTTCCAACTATTAAAACAAGATTTTATAAAAGCACCAATCTTGCAATACCCTAATAACAACGGGTGCTACAAGCTCAAGTCAGATGTCAGTGACACCGCCATTGGCGCAGTCCTGCGCATCTGCCAGCCAGGGCAGCAAGACTTCCTGCAAGTATGTTACAAAGGTAGAAAACTAACCAACACTGAGCAGAGATACCCAATACACAATAAGGAATTTCTAGCAATATATCACACATGCAAGAAATGGAGATGTTATCTGGAAGGACATTTAAACGTCCAATTACTAACTGACCATAAATCCTTAATATATTTCAAAACTCAGAACGCACTCACACAGCAACAAGCCAAGTGGATGTCCCTGCTGGAGCAGCTTAATTTGGACATCCAATACAAAAAGGGGGCAGAACTGGTCACGGCTGATGCTCTCTCTAGACTATGTCAGCCTAGAGAGGATCATCCTGACCACCTGGACCCTGACTGGCCAAAACTATACAACACTGAGTATAAAATCAAAGGGAAAGACCCCTCAACACACCAACTGACCCACAATACATTAGTAAGGAACAAAAAGTATTTCCATGTATTGAATGGCACTGTAAACTAAATCATTAACAACAAACATGTCCCTTACATCCTACTTGCACAAAGAGTTGACACCATATTAAGACATCACCGCCTACTAGGACATACAAAGGCTAACAACCTATACCTCACATTAAAAGAGATAGTATGGTGGGCTAACCTCAAACAGGATATAGTTGATGTTCTGAAAAAGTGCACAGTATGCAAGAAATACACCAGCACAAAGACTCCTCATCCAACGGTCAACCCAGTACCGGACCCTGAACCATTCAAGGTTTGGGGGCTAGATGTAGTAGGCCCCTTCCCAGAAACAAAAATAAACCAATGTTTCTTAATTGTAGCTATTGATTTTGCCACACACTGGCCCATCTGCTGGGCAACAAAGGACCATAAAGCAGAAACCATAAACCAATTAATTAACAAAGCAATCATAGCCAACAACGGCACTCCAGACTACATCATAACTGATGGAGCAACTGAGTTATCAGGTCATGTAGTAAACAACAACTTAAAATCCAAAAAAAGTAAACATTCCACAACCTCTCCATACAGGCCACAGGTCAACAGCAGAGTGGAACACCTAAATGGCAGCCTTATCAGGACCCTAGAGAAAATAATGGATGGCAAAGCCAAAGACACATGACCACTATACGTGAAACATACATTACTAGCATCCTGGGTCTGTACCAATCAAGGAACAGACTATTTTCTGTTTGAGCTAACCTACAGATACAAACCAGAAATAATTACCCGCAACAAGCAGCCATACATAAAGATCCCCCTGGGGAAACCCCTCACAGTAGAACAAGTACCAAATCTACAATACATCCGCCTCAAAGCTAAAATAGCAGAAATAAAAAGGCTTAAACCATAAAAGGTAACCTCCATATAGGAACCACTTCCCATTGACTCCCCCGTCTGGGTCCTAGCTGGAAACAGAAAGAAACTAGACTCAGTACACAGGGGACCAGGAAGAATCATCAAGTACAGACCAGATCACAACACCTATCTAGTGAAATTCCAAGGTGCCAAAACCCCAATCATCAAGAAATACCACAGAACCCATCTCTGCCTTAGTAAAGGAGAGCACTCAACCAGACTGGTTCCAACTAGTAAACAGCTCCAGGAGCATCAGGCAGCAGCTCTTAAAACAAAGCCCCCTCCTGATGCACCAGAGTAACCCCTTAAGGGGGGTGTTGAGGGTCTGGATATACAAACATTCTGGCTACCACCAACCTACTTAACATCCAGCCATTGCCCAATTTGGTGCCTTTCCAATATACTTTTCAACACTGAGAATAGTAACCAAGCAATATCACATGACAATCCAAGTATCCAGTGGCTTGAACCCATCCTGCACATGACCAACCCCTAGGTTCAATCCGACTAAATCTCCGCTACAGCCCAATCTATATAAGTCTAAAATACTATCAAATAAAAGACACTTCTCTTCTCTCCTAATTCCATATTTGAAGCTTCCCCAAAAGGCGCTCCTTAACAGTATCTAACAATCAAGCCTTTTTTAGCTTATAAAAAAGCTTTAAGCTAGGATTACTTTAACAATATATATGTTTTTATGAGAAAACTGTCTTAAAAGACAAAGAACATCTAAGGTTAACTACTTTGACATTCTTATACCAAGTGCTTTAATATTCTAAACTAAGTTATATGATAAATATAATATTATATTAACATAAATAGTGTCATTTCAAACATAATAAAGGCATTTTTCAAGCAAGCATGTTGGCTATGATCAAATATTGAAGACAATTTGAAATAAATTTAAATCATTTTTCTTTTGTTACTATGTATAGTTTTTGCTTGTAACTAAATTTTATTGAGGTTTTTTATAAGTACTTAATTCAAATAGCTTAGAGTCTAACTTTAGCAAGCGTATAAATACAAGCGTATTTCTTCGAATAAGCATAAGAAGCTCGCTTAACTCAGTTGGTTAGAGTGTGGTGCTAATAACGCCAAAGTCACAGGTTCGACCCCTGTATTGAGCATTTTTTATTTCTGGGTCATTGAATTATAACTTTTTTTCTAGATGGCTAGAAATTACCTTACAATTTCTTGCAAAAATTTGATAATATAATTGCGCTAAACTCAAGACGTAATGTGTACCTTAATTTCCTGGATGTTTTAGATTTAAACTTGTATTGCATTTCAATAACATGAACCTAATAAAAATTTCATGAGAATCCTGCTTCACAAAAAATGTGGGAGCAGAGACAGAAAAATTTTAATCTATATATTAAATGTTGTTGTAACTGTGCTGTTTTAGCAGAGTTACATGGGGAAAAATATTTAGAGGATTGATAATAATCTTTATTGCAAGATAGTGATTAAATAGCTATTGTGAATCACTGGATAGCAGGAACATGATTGGTGATCACACAGCTGGATGAAAGAGGGGGTGGCTTGATCCTGCTAGTTAGTCAAGCGCCAAATTGAGGTATCCACCGTGAAGGATCATTATCTGTTCATGTTGATGGATTTGGTAATTTGAGTTGACTTCCTAGTCTGGCTTTGAGTGACCAGGTAATCAGATTGCGGGTCACAAACCCGCTTGGTTGGAACCTTGCTGGCGGGTCAAGCCTGCAGTTTTGACAATATGATGTGGATTTGAGAAAGTTTTTAGCAAAGTCATAAAATGACTGATGAAACTATACACCATTATTTCCACTGCTAAAGATATAATATATTCTATTTGGAGAACTGTTGGATGACTCCCATTTTTTATAAGATTGTAAATCTCTTCAAACTCAATTGGATTGTACTGTACTTTTAAGAGATACTAAGATAGTTAATAAACCCAAGCGTAGAGTGCACAAGTCATACAAAAAAATAAAGAACCCATTTTTATGTTATTATTAATAATATTGATTTACTTAAGATTTTTTTATGTACAGTGTTTATGGTCTCTGCACTTGGTTTGTGTATCTCAACAACCCTGAAAGAAATGTATCTACAACCAAGCTGAATAAAATTAGATTGCAACAGGGGCTCTAGAATTAAACTTATTTCCACTAAAACTTACAATGTTGTGGTTTTGTTACATTCACTTTGTCCCATCTTATGATTTTCCCTATTCAGATACCAACTCCAAGTTATCAATAACAACAATTAACAGTTGTAAATATGATAAAGATTTATAGGGAAAATTCAAAAGTGAAGTATAGTCATAGTTTCTCATAATTAATTAAATATAATTATTATCCAAAATAGAATATCATTTGATGATAGGATTTATAAATGTGTGATAGCTATGGAATTGTCATTTTTACACAAGAAATATAAAGGTTTGCATGATTCTCATGGCTAGGGATCTTGTATAGGTAAATAGGAAGCTTCTTGACCCATACATCAGGGTAACAGGCAAATAGGTCCCAACAGAAGAAGGGAGCATTTAAACCAATACAATATTACAGTAGCTAGGTAGCAATAGGCTTATAAGATGGATACAGTAGCTTTGGCCAGAATAAGGATGTTTAAGATAACCATCCCTGCTCTACTGCCAGGGACCCACTTGAGAGGGAACAAGACCCCAATCTTGTGAGCCAAAGCCCCTAGGTTAAGCCCTGCAATAAACAAACTGATAGGAACTGTAACCATTGTGAGGTGAGCAAAGTGCCCTAGGAATGCAAACCTTCCCATCATTGAACTGAATCTTCCCATTAAATAGTATCCAACCAGGTAGGACAACAGGTAGAAAGTGGCATTTGGTCTAACCAAGGAAGGTTCAGCAGGTGGAGTTAGAGTTGTGGAATGGCCATACTATAACTTTCTTCCCCAGTAACGTGAGGGATATTTGAACCAACTCTTAGCCAGGGACTCCTTCTGGTGGGAGTCATCAGGAGAATAATTATGCCAGTCTGTGGTAGGAGTTAAGTTTTCAAGGGCTAATACCACAGAAAGAAAAGGAACTAGAAACCAGAACAGGAAATGACTTCCTTTCATGGCTTCAAAAGGATTGCAAGAGATAAGTGTAGACAAACTTAATACAGAAGAAATATCTTTATTGTTAGAAAAAGCAAAAATAATAGATGAGACTCACTTAAATACTTCAATAGGAGGCTGCTACATTTGAGAGAATATTTAGATGAGAGGGGATTTACCATGGATTTCCCCTGAAAATATGACTGAATATAATACATGTGTCAAGTGTAAATACACTTGGGACTTAATGATATGTATTAAGATATTGCAAGAGGAGAGGCACTAAGAACAAGCCACAAGGTTCACCACAATTAAGCAGTTCTTCTGATGAAAAGCATTGAATTTCAAGTACAGATGTCAGGAAGCCAGGCGTAGGTAGAGGCATTGGTTGGCTTGGGACGGAATACGGCCAGGCCTGAGGGTAATGCCCATCATAGGATGGGTGCTAACTTGATAATATAGGACAAGGATCACCCAAGCAAATACCAGGGCCCTGAGTTGGGCACCATAGTATCTACCATTCCCGTCATAGTAATGTAGAGTACTCCAAACAGTTGGGTGGACGTAGTCTCAGCGGCAGCAGGGGTCTTCATGGATGGTTGGTTTGCAGGGTTAAGGGCGGAGTCATGGGAACAAAGTAGGCAGGCAGATAATTGTACTTGTCTTTGAACAATAAGGGCAGCACCTCAATCCTCTTTCCTTCACATCCTATGTATTCAGTTTCTCTAGACCTTGCCAAGGGATTGGCAATGAGGATGGTCTCCAAGTTGTACTCCGCGTAGGCAGGGTTGGGCAGGTATTCAGTAAAATGCACAGGTCCAAATGGGGCTCCCAAGGGATGGTATAGTGTCTGGGAAGGGTTAGCAGGTTGGTCTCCAGAGGGGGCTGGTGCCTGATGATCTAATTGGCCGGAGTTAATATGGAAGATCCCTAAGACTGGGTAAGGTAAGGTTTTTCAAACCAAAGGTTCATAAAACTTTATTATCAAAAATGACAATATGGTCCTCACCATACCGCTGGGGCTTTTATACCATGGGTTTTTGCCTCTTCAATTTTTGCAGAGTTCAGGTTCACAGACAAGGCACTGGCGGGGCATGGATCTTGGCTTAGAGTCTTGAGGGCGGCATATACAGGTTGTGTCTGCTCTGGTGAACAGAAATGACAATGCTTTGTTCTGCTGCTACTGTTCACCACGTCACCTGAGTAGTTCAATTGTCCTACCCCTTCTGGACTAGAAACTGGCGGCTGCTGGTGGGCATTGGCAGGGATAAGAGTGGGCTTTGTTTTAACCTCCTTTAGGAAAGCTACAACCTCTGCATAGGTCTGGGTCTTTGGTGGCACAAGGTTGGCAGCAATCTGGTGACCATTTGGGAAATTGTCCCTAGGAAGCTGGTGGGTCTTGTAGTAATTCAACAACTTGGGTTTGTAACTCAGTGAGTTGGCGGGTTTCTGTCCATCTTGGGTGACTTGAGTAGTCTTTAGAGGTTTGAGGTTCAATTCCAGGGTCTCCAATGTTGATTTTAAACCTCCAGTATTAACACTTGGAAGTTTGACAGGTTTCTGTCCTTCTTGGTTGGGGTCATCTATCTCTGGTGGTCCAGGGTTTGACTCAACTGGCAGTTGGGCGGTTTACTGTCCACTCTGGTCAACAAAAGGCTTTCCCTGAGACCCGGATTTAAATTCCCAGGTTTTTAATACAAGTATTGAAATGTCATTCATGACAATGGAGTCTGCTTTAGATATAGACTATGTGACTCCAAGAGTGGCAAGAGTGATAGAATAAGCTAATCATCTTCCAAGCAGTAAGTGATGTGTTTTAGAGAGCTATTCACAATTTCAGAAGTGAATTCAAAAGCATGAGAGAAGATCAAATCAAAGAAATCAACATAAATAGGTAGTTTAAGTTAAACTGTTGCTTTTAAACTAATATTTGACTTCTCTTTAGGGTTTCAATTTTGATCCCCGTCTGGAGTCAAACCAGGATTGTCACTGGCGTTTATACTCTTATTGTGTGTTTTGTGCGCTAGAATAATATTATTAAGACAATTCATAATATTAATGTGGTCAGGGAAGAAATCTCTGACATCTACCATGACCATATTATTGATTATCAACAGCAGGCATGACAGAAAAGAGAGAAGATTTGATGTCATTGTAGGGGTAGGCTCTGAATGATGCTCCATCTTTTGAGGTTGATAGTAGTAAAGTAATACTATTAAGTTGGGTATATGTAGGCTATATAAATTGGTTTTATAAACTGTTGAGATAAACAAAACCAATTTAATCCAAATAAAATGTACTCAGCTTAAACAAAAATAAAATCCAAGGAATAATAATGAATTGCAATATATTTGGATTCTCTTCTATTTTTAAGCTGAGTTGATTTTTTATCTCAGCAGGTTATAAAACTACTAAAATAAAGTTATAGATAAAAAGGCAAATAAAAATGGTAGCCCATCCACTTTATTGATATTTCTGCAATTATCAACTAAGTGGGGACTTGATTTTATAGCATAACTGATGTCATAGCCGGGCATGGTACCATACCAATGCACCATAGTTAGAGTCCACCCTTCAGGGTATTGCAACACCAAGGCCTAATACAGGAAGGGCAAGGAGCGGGACAAGTACAGCATATCAGCTGCGAGTGGAGGTTAAGCACCAAGGTGAGGTACTACAACCTCAGCAAGACTAAGGATGGTCAGGATGACCATCCTGTATTTGCTATGATAATAGGGGATAACCTCAGAAGATGGTTGTGGGGTTGGTGGAGGAGGGGGAGGAATGAAGCTGCTGGTCCGTCCAGGGCTGGGCCCTGGCTGGTAGTTCATTGTTATTGGTTCTACTGGTTCTACTAGGTGAAGTACTGGTGACTGAGTTGGTTGATTTGGGGTTGTCCAAGGTGATAAAAGAATATGGGGAAGAAAGGCAAAGACTACTCTATGGACCATACAATGTATTGAACATTGTCTGAGTCTTACTTGATTGTAGGAAAGTGAGGTTTATACCACTCATCTGGTCTTCCTTGGAAGTGGCTACTGGCAGCTTCTTGGTGAACGTTAGTAGTCATTCTTTGGTCATAGGTACTTTGGGTGAGGAGGAGGGATTCTTGAGAACAGGGGATAGGGTCCCAAGAATCTTGGTCTGGGTTGGGGAAGAAAAGTTCTACTGGGTCTGGGCCATTGGATTGGTTGGTTGACTCATGGCTGGGGGCAGTTCTGGGAACTTGGTTTGCATCTCTGGTTTCACCTTGAAATTGATCAGATTTCTGGAAGCTGATTGGTGATTAATTATACCAAGTTCAATTATTTGGGGCTGGGGTTGCTTGGCAGTTTGGACTTGCTTATGGGTAGAGGGATTGTCATCTGCAGGTGGATATTCCTGGCTGAGCAGTTTCTCTTCACTTCTTGAACCAATAAAATAATTGGACTCTCTAGTTGATGTGGGGGTTGCATTGGATTGAGACTCTTATTCAACAGGCTTTATTTGATTGTGAGTGGATTATGGATCATCCTCTTACAGGTGATGTTTCATCACATCAGTGGGTGTACTTGCATTAATTTTTGAGGTGGGCTGCAAGGTGACAAGGGGATCAGGACTGGGTTTTAGGACTGGAGCAGAAACTTTAGAATTTATGGAACTGGTTGGCTGGGCTGGAACTGGCTTATTTGCCAAGTTATTCAGCAATCACAGTTGATACTGGATTTGCTGAATAACCCAGCAAACATCATTAATTTTTTGATGAGAGCCACCCAGCTCATTTGTAGCATTAGAGCTGGTGACTCTGCTACTGTTGGGGGCCGCTAGCCCCCCGGGCCAGTTAGCAAACTGGCCCTGATTGTGTCAACACTTTCTGCTGTTGAAAGTAAGTTTAAACCAATATCTCTTTTGGGAGTTGGTTTCCACCCACCCTGGTGGTTTGAACGGGGTTTGATTCCCCCAGCAGGTTTGCGTGGTCTACTGCGTTTTTATTTGGCAGGGGGGTGCACAGGTTCAAATCCATTTGGTGCAAATTGCAACTTGCCGGCCCTTACAACTGACATATGTGACCAGCATCCTTCTAACAGGCATCTTCTTGGATGGAGTCCATGTTTCAAGTATTAGTGGCTTATTTCTTCTTTACAGTTTGGAGGATGTTTTGTGTTACCTTAGGCGCTGCAAAGAGAAAAAACAGAGAAACCCCAACTGTAGGTTTGGTTTGTACTTACGGCTCTGTAAAAAAATAATAAACATGAATCTCATCTAGATGTGGCTAGGGAGGGTGTATCAAAGTACAAGAAAACACAAAAAAAGTAATATTAATTAAAATTAGATTTAATTAGGAAATAAAAATAGAATTAATAATGTTTTGGGTAACCATAAAACATTACATATACATAATGATCAAATGTTGTTGTAACTGTGCTGTTTTAGAAAAGTTACAAGGGGAAAATATTTAGAATCTAGATAATAATATTTATTGAGAGATAGTGATTATATAGCTATTGTAAATCAAGAATAAGAGGAACATGATTGTAGTTGATCACACAGTTAGATGGTGAAGGGGGTGGCTTGATCCTGGTAATGATTCAAGCACCAAAACAAGGTATTCACCGTAAGGGATCATCTTTTGTTCATGTTGTTGGATTTAGAAATTTGAGTCAAATTCCTAGTTTGGCTTCAAGTAACTGGATACTTGGATTGCAGGTTGTAAACCTGCTTACTTGGAACCTTGCGGGCAGGTTGAGCCTGCTATTTTGACAATGTAATTGCACAGGTAGGGTGAAGATCATTGTATCACAAGGAGAGATGGGAAATTATTTCAACTACTTTTAAAGAGCTATTGTAATTTTTAAAAGCAAAGGGAAATGTGAGGATCTCAAGATTTCATTTGCAATTTGATCTCATCATAAGCAAAATAAAAACAATGTGAATGTAATAATTCATAACACACAACAATCCCCATGTGTCAGGAATATTCCTGGCACCAACAAAATTTCCACTGTAGTGCCAAGTTGGGGCAAAAAAGGAATTTTGAGTCCAAAGAATTTCCAAAACAAAAGAGATTTTCCCCTTCAAAAGGGAAAAATAAAACAAAATTCAAAACAGATCTTGGGAAATCCCAGAACAATTAATCATCTGAGCAGGTGCCTGCCACAATTGCACAGGCGTCTGCCACGCCTGCCAGCACCCTCCACCAACCCTCCGCTGCCCAGTCAGCTGCCAGTGGGCCTCCTGCCAGCCACCCACCTGGGCCCCAGTCTACACTCCTCAGCCAATCAAAGGAAACACACACCTTTGACCAATCAAATGAATCCCTGGACCAAGGGATAAAGATAAATAATAGGGAATGCCCAGAGGAACAAGGGCAAACTAAAACTGCAAGTTTGAGGATCAATTCAAAACTAAACTAATGATAATCTGTGGCCCAGACTACATGGTTGGGTTCAAACTCCACCCAAACCATACCTTCTAGTACCAAAATAAAATTTAAACATCTTGGATTCTATTCTTTATCTGGAAAAAGGTCAACAAAAGGATATTGGTTCCAACCAAGAGTTTCCAAACCAACCACAGATTACAGGAGAACAAGAGTTTGTCCCTATCCCCAATGCCAATTCCAATATTCACTATCCAGGGCTCTTGGGATCTTCAATTCCCTGTTTTATACTCCCACTTGCAAAACTTTGCACAGTGGGAGCAACTATAAATAAGAGATCTCCTCTCAATAATGGCTTTTTTATTATTGAGAGCAATACCCTCCTCAATGAAGCTATTCTAAATATTAATCTTTAAAGTCAACTCTTAGTTAATTTTAACCTTCACCTTCAATTCACAAACCAGGGAAGATGAATCATCTCATCTTCACAGCTGTGCTTACAGCTTGCCTTGTAATTGGAGGATATCAACAGGAACCAGGAACCTTTGGGCTTTCACCAGAAGGCTTAGGCCAAAGCTACTAAAACAACCCCGCCAACTCAACTCTTTTCACACTGCTTCTTGGCCTCCTCTTGTGTTGCTGCACCCCACCTTGTCCATTGTGATGTACACCTTTATTTACTACATATGGACATACTTTGCGGGAAGCTTTGGTAGGTATAACGTCCACACCAAGGTATTGTGATGCTTAATGACCATCTATCCAATTAACACCGCCTTAACAGGATTACAACTTGCCAACCTCCAACCATACCTCTTGCAAGTAGTACCAACATTGTCTGGGTATTACATAAAATTCAAAATAACAGATTTTGCCATGGCCTGAGTTGTTTCCCAGGAAAACTTTAGTCAAGGGGAAGGGTCAATCCTGGAAGGCCCAGTAGATGTCAGGGGCCATCTGCATCACATAATTGGAAGCCGTGGACCAAGAACGCCACACTCCCATGTGGTGAATCACTTGCTCAGCAAGCCCCAGAATAGTCAGGTAGGCAAACCCAAGCTTGCTGTAGTCAAGTGATGATACAGAAGGAACAAGGGGGGTTCTCCTGCGGTGGCGCTCATGGTTGGGCTTGGCTGGGCAAGTTGTTGGAGCAGAGAAACACCAGGGAAGGAGAGGTGTGGTGCAGGAGCAGGAATTGGTTCTTGGTCCAGAACTCTAGGAGATGGGATAAAGACTGGCGGTGGTTGGTTGGAGGCAGCTAGAAGTTGCTCCATTTCTCAGCGCTGACATTGGTACTGGAGGTACTCTCTGTTTTAAAGCACCAGAAGTATGAAATTTGTGATAATATAATAAATCCCTGCAAAGTATAAATGCTCAATGTGCATCAAACAACAAAAGTTTATTAAATAAAGATGTCAACAAAGAAAGGGAATGCAAGTGTTCCCAGATATATCCTGCTGAGAAACTGCAATTGAACTTACTGGCAACTCCTTATTGGCTTTCAAAGAGTTATTCTTGAGGTGGACTCCATTGGCAGGACCTGATTTGTCATTTAAGAGGATCTTTTCACTATTTTTGCCCTAGGGAAACTGACAGGGGAATTTGGGGTCATTTGGAAACCCAAGTCCCAATTCCTTGGTCTCAGAGGGTGTGGACCAATTAAAATTCTTTTTTCTTGGTGTTAGAACTGTTTCCAATTGCCCCCAGGTTTGGCTTTTACCAGGGTTTGATTCCCCCTTGGCATTAATGTTTTCTTTTGGTCAATTAATGAGATCAACAACACAATCAATTGGTTGCGCAATTGCAGGCAACAAACCTATGTAAAATAGGGATTTATCTGGTCCATTCTGAGCCCTGAAAGATTTGGATCAAAGTTGGATCCTAAAAACCATACCCTGTTGGCATGGAACCCCACCACACGCCTACTAGCTGCCAGCCAGCCAACCACGGGCCACACAACCAACTTCCAGGCCTCTGTGGGCCTCAAGACAAAAAACTGCCAGCCAGTTGCCCAGCCACCACACACCTGCTGATCAGCCTGCTCTTTTCCCCACTTGCAACCCAGCCAGCAATCATCAACTCCCTGGGTGTCAGGGATCCAGTCTTGGGCAGCTAGCCTGCTGTTTTGGGGGTAATTCAGGCTGGATTTTTTTGCAGGTAAAGCCTACCACAAGAGAGGAGCTAACTTAAAAAGGTAGGAGAAGGACTTCCCCACCCAGGACCACAGGCCGGCAGCCGGGATTATGGTGTCAATCACCCCTGTGAGAGTGATGTACACAATCCCAAACAGCTTACCAGTGTGGTTGGTTGGAAGGTTGGGTGGGGAAGCGGGCATAGGTTTGGGGGTCACAGGCGGTTTCATGTGGAGGTTGTAGGCAGGAAGATAGTTGAACTTCCCTCTAAACAACTTGGTTGTTGAGAATATCCACAGGCCTTGACAGTTGTATCTAACAGCGGATTGGATGCAGGCTAATGGATCTAGTTCAATGATTTTCTCTGGCATGTAGTCCTTGTACTTGGGTTTTAAAGGATACTCGGTGAAATGGACAGGCCCAAAGGGGACACAACTGGACAGAAAACTACAGGCAGAGGGGCAGGAGGACCAGGAATCATGAACAGAATTGATAGATGGCAAATACAAAATAAGGCAGTAGCTGGGTAAGCCAAAATAACAGAACCTTTATTCAAAAATGTAAATAAAGTTTGAGCGCAGAATCTATAGGCATATATAGCATCCTGCCTCCAAGCTTAGTATTTTCCATAAGGGCTTCATCAAAATATTGAAAAAAATGCGCGCAGGTGGCCAGGAGGCCCAGGTGCAGGAGCGGCAAAATGGCACCTTGACTGGGTGTTCTCTCATTGGTTGGAATGCCCAAATTAGTCACTCAATTTTCTTGATTTTGGGCTATGGTCACAGGGTTGGGCCTAAAACCTGTGTTTTCCTTTGGCAATTGAATCTGATTGTTTACCCAAGAGGACTTCAAGTTCATGAAGTTCACAGAGGAACTTTCTCTTCCTTCATTAGGTAATTTGAGAAGATCCTCCTTGGGCATCACCATAGTTAAACCTGTGCTGGTATTCAGACTTTGGGACTTAGAAGTGGCTTCAGCTTGCAGAGGCTCAGTCTCAGGAAAATGCAGGCAGGAAGGCCCTTGGTCCATGGAATTGGCGGCCTGTGGGAATACAGGGTCAGGGTTTGAATCCCACTCTTGGGCCTGGATTTCCAGGGTGTTGTGTTTGGCTCCTGGGGACGGCATCCAGGAGGACACATCAGGAAATCTATATAAAAAAAGATCTGAGGTTTGAAGCTAGCCTTGGGTTAGCCTTCAGGGCAAAATTAAGGGCACATACCTTAATTTCCTGGAATACAAGATGAGAAGTTCCTTTTGGCAGAAAGGAAAGGAAAAAGCTTGAAGAATATTAAAGCCAACAAAAATGTGGATAAACTTGTATTTATTAGGAGAAACAATTCTACTTAAATAGTAGACAAGGGTTGATGATCACTCATTAGGTGGACAGAGTAGCAGAGGGAGTTGTGTTGGGGTGAAATCATACCAGGATTAGTTGCAGGCTGGTATGGCAATCTGGAATGGGTGAATATTGAACCAGACTCATTTGCAGAATGGGAGGAATTCCAGAATTTGAAATCAAAGCCAACCAAATCTTTGCACATATTAATATTCAAAGGCCATATAAAAATGGAATTAATGGCGCAATTTACAACATCTCCCCCCTCAAGATTGGACACAGGGAGTTGATATTTGCGGAGGAGTTTGGAGTGTATCCTGGCAAAAGGGCAGCCAGAGGACAGTAACTTTACAGTATACTTGACACCCTTCTTGTAGGTGACTTCACAAGGTCTAACCCAGAGGGAGTCTAACTTATGAGCACAACCTCCAGTACAATTTTGATAATAGAGGACCAGGTCACCCATTTTGTAGTCAGAGAGGGGGGCTCTGGAAGCATTAGAGGGCAAGAGTTCCAGGGTTTTGACCTTGTAAGCAGTAGAATAGGCGGTAGCTTGGATGTCAATGATAAAATTAGTCAAGTCTTTGACATGAGCTCCAGGATTAGCAGAGGCGTCAACCTTGATTGACGGGGGTCCCAAGATTGAGGGGGTAGTGGCTTCTTGTCCGTACAGCATGGCAAAGGGGGACTGGCCAGTCAATCAATGTCTGCTGAGTCTATACACAAAGAGGGCAGCAGGAAGGAACATCCCAGTTAGAAGCATTGGAGAGGGTAAGCTTCCTAATAATGAACACAAGGGTAGAGTTTGCTTGTTCCACAGACCCGTTGGTTGATGGGTTATACAGTGCAGAGAAGGATTGATGTGTACCCATAGCTTCTACAATGGACGTTATGAGGCAAGCATTAAAGTTGGTCCCATTATCAGAAAGCAGGACTTGAGGGCAACCATGATGGTAGAAGATACCTTGCAACAAGAAATCAGCAGTGGTCTTGGTGGTTATATATTTGGTTGCTCTGGCTTCAACCCATTTGCTAAAGTGGTTGATGGCTACTAAGATGAATTGACACCCAGATATAGACCAAGGGAGAGGACCAACGGCGTCAATACTTACAGTGTGGAAAGCATGCTTAGGAAGGATGAGCTTGAACTGATGTTGTGAAGGTCAGGGTTATTGTAGATGACAATAATGACAGGAGGCAAGGATATCAGGTATTAGGAGGCGCATGTTTTCCCAGTATAAGTTTTTGCACAACCAGTCAAGAGTTTTTGCTGTACCTCCATGACCATTATCAATGTGAGCTTGGAGGATGATGGCTATTCTCATACAGGGTGGACGTAGGGCAGATAGGCGTTGTTGACCTTCTTGAAGAGTTGTCTATCTCAAATCACAGTATCCTTGGATAGGGCTTGCAATGCCAAGCGGATGTCCTCTGGCTCAGTGGCGCATGAGTCAGGGTACCCTATCATCTCATATAGGCAATCAGCATCAGCAGGATAGATAGCTAGAATAGGCATCCTTGACAAACCATTGGCATTCAGATGTTGAGCACAAGGACAATATACTACAGTGAAATTGTAACCTTGCAGGCGTAAGTACCAGCGGCCTAGTCAACCTTTGGGCTCCTTTAATTGCTGCAGCTACTTAAGGGATGAGTGGTCTGTGACTACTGTGAAATGAGTACTGTAAATGTAGTGCCTGAACTGTTTTACTGCATGCAGAACATCTAGGCATTCTTTTTTAGTGACATTATAGTTCTTCTCATGTTTGTTAAGAACTCAGGAGGACTAGGCTACAGGTTGGTTGACGCCCTCATCATCAAGCTGGGTTAGGATGGTACCCACAGCTACTCTACTAGCGTTGGTGTACAAGATAAATTCCTTATCATAGTCAGGGTAGACTATAATGGGAGCCTCTTTGAGTTTAGCTTTCAGCACCTCAAAGGATTACTGTTGACTGTCAGTCCACCCAAAGGTTACATTGCAAAGAAGCTAGACAAGGGGTTTGCTTAGTTCAGCAAAATCAGGGATGAATTTTCAATAGTACCCCATCATACCAAGAAATACTTGGACCTCCTGTAGATTTGTGGGAGGCAGCATCTTGTTAATGGCTTCCACCTTATTATTCATAGGGTGTATTCCAGTTTGGGTGACCCTGTAGCCCAAGAATTCAAGTTGCTCCTTGAAGAAGGAGCATTTAGAGGGTCTAAGTTTCAGACCTGCCTCCCAAATTTTGATAAAGACAGCTTTGAGGTGGCCTAGATGGTTGATGAAGGTGGAGCTGAACACAGTAATATAATCAAGGTATATGAGGACGCAGGAGAGCTTCAAATTTTGCAGAATGAAGTCCATAGCCTGTTGAAATGCAGCAGGGGCATTGCAGAGTCCTTGGGGCATACAAGTGGGTTCAAAAAGGCCTTCTGAGGTGATAAGCACAGCCTTTTCTCTATCTTCAGGAGATAAGTCAACCTGCCAGTATCCTGAGTCAAGATCTATAGAAGAGAAAAACTTTGATCCTCCTAATTTTCTGAGAGTATCATCAATTCTAGGCAAAGGGTAAGAATCCTTCTTAGTGAGCAAATTTAGATAGCAGTAGTCCATCACAATGTGATGGCCTCTATCCTTCTTCTTTAGGATAAACAATGGGGAGGACCAAGGGCTATGAGAGGGGGCTAGGAGCCCAGCATCTAGAAGCCGCTTAAGCTCCTTAGAGACCTGGGCATCTTTCACTCTATTGCGGCAATAAGGCTTGGCACAAAAAGATGGGGCATCACCTGTGTCTAACTGGTGGATGACCCCCTTAGCTAGACCATAGTTGGTGGTTCCAGAGGCAAAGATATCTTTAAACTGGTCTAACAGTTCCAGAACATCTTTTTTGAATGGGCAATAGCTGAGGGAAGTCTGCAGCAGTCAACAGGGAGAGAACCTGGGGGTCTTCTTCAGGCAAGTTGAAGTCACTAAACGTTCCAAAGGGGTATAGGGACGCCACTTGCTCTGAGCCTATTATGTGACCATGCCCAACAACCTGGCTTTTGATCACCTGCATAGGTAGGGAATTCAGGTTAGATAATAACAGCTGCACTGGCTCTTTATGAGTTTGGTCCAAAATCCCAGGGCATAAACTAGGCTCTCTACAGCTTAGGGAATTAGGTGAATATAGCTCCAGGAATGATTTCTTGGGTAGTTAATAGGATATATGAGAGTCTATAATCACTTGCAAGCCAGGAGGGATAGTGATAGCTGCAGGGGCAAGAAGAGGCACACCTTCCTCAGCAGGACAGGAAGGAGGAGAGGACCACATATTGAAAGAATGAGTCCTGTACTTGAGTGAGAAGATACCCGTGGGTTACTCAAACACACAAGTCTTAATGAATTTACCCGGGAGACAAGGGGGTTCCTCAAAGATTAGGGGGATCTCATACCCTAAGAGCAAAAGGTATCCATCTCAAAAGTTCACAATCCCATTGTAATCTCAAAGGAATTGTGTATCAACCAGGAGATTGTAGCTTTTGTTTTCTAAGATAACAGCAGTGGAAGCAATAAGAAGCTTCCCAAACCTCATTGGCAGAGCAGAGTAGGCACCAATGGCCCAAGTCTGAGCCATGCCAGCAGTACTGTATGATTGAGTTTAGTTGAGGTCAGGGGCCAGCTTGAGCTTCTTCATTAGCTTGGAAGATACCACATTGACTGGAGAGCCCATGTTCAGGATAGCCTTGATTTTGAACTTTTGTATCAATACTTCCACACATGTAGTATCTTTCCCAAAGGCAGGCAAGACAGCTAGAACATCCTGAGCAGCTTCCAATTCTTTCTCTCACTTGGCCAACATGCATTGTAAGGCAGAAATTTCCTTATACACAGTCTACAAGGGGAGAAATACAGTCACATTCTGAAAGAGAGCCTCTTCTAGTTCAGCAGCCTCTTCAGAGGAATCTACCAAGACAGGGGAAAAATGAGCCTGTGCTAAGTAAGGACAAGCCACTATGGCCTTAGCTTTGCTTGAGGTTGGGCGAGTTGTAGTTGTAGTTTTCCCCAAACGTAGCTTGTAAAGGATGTAAACTGTCTCTGAGACTGCTAGCACAGAGTAACCATAACCCTTAGATTCATTACAATCAGATTTTTGGGTTCAGAATCACTGGAAAGATTGTGGAACAGTTGAAGGATATTTGGGCCAGCCAAGTGGGAAGATTCCTTGTCAGAAGGGGGATCAGGAGAAGACAGGGGAGATTGGTCAGCAGAGAGCATCTCTGCCTCTAAGATGACCTCTATTTTCCCACCTGCTCCTTTGGGTTGCAACCCTCTACTTGAGGGTTGGTGCAGGTATGTGAGTGGTGTCCTATTTGACCACAGTTATGACATCCTTGCCTCTTAGATTGTCCACTTGAGCCCAGAGTCATAATGCACGGAGTACAGGAGATGATTCCTGCATTGTTGGCCTTATTTTTGCGGACCACAGTACCACCATGAGTCAAGTACATATCTTGCAAGAGAGTCTTGATACTCTTCATGGAAGTAAGAGAAGCTTTATGGGCCTTAAAGTGCAGACATAGGAGTTGGTTAACCTTTAAAGTGTTTGAACAAGCTGTGTAAGCTTTCCGGGAAATTAACTGACAACTGGTGATTAACTGTTGTCCTTCAATGTAGAAACAATTGGAAAATTTAGCCAAGGTCTCTTTGGGCTTAAAGGCAATGTGCATAAACACATTTTTCTTGACTTCCAAGCTGAGGTCTCCGCCAAATTTCTCAATTAAGAGGCGCTTCATGTCCTCCTAAATGACAATTGAAGGGAGTTCAGGGACCACAACTTCTTGGCACGTGGGATCTAGACAGGTAAGAATATTCTCCTTCTTAAGTTCATTGGTGGCCCTACACATTGCAGTCTCATAAATTGTCAGGAAGGCAGCAATGGTAGAGGTTTTAGGGTCAAATATCTGTTTGAATGAAGGTTTATAATTGGGGTCAATGGACAATGAGGTAGATTGGCTGTTGTCACCTGGGTTGAGGATGTTAATGTGGGGGTCGCCCTCAAACTCAGATTCAGCAGCAGGTTTTCTAGCCCAGAGAAGTCAAAGGCTCTCCTCTAGTGTATCCAAGTTAGAGCTGTTTTGCCCACTGATATCTCTAGCAGTAGTGGTGGCAGTTCCAAATTCATCAATCTTAATCTGTTGTACCAATAAGGTGCCAGAAACCCCATTGATATGAGTGGCCAGAGAAGTTGCTTGAGCAGCAAAAAAGATAACTTGTTCATTTATTGTTTCTGTTAATCAAGAGAGATTCTGCACCTTGCGTTCTAGAGCATCTTGCCTATCAGCAACATCATTCATCACTTCAGCTAGTTGATCCAAGGCAAGAGCACAGTTGACTCAGGGTTGGCCTTCTAAGCCAGGGCAACAACCATGATTGTCATGAGCAGGAGTACTAGTGACCTCAGCTTCCTTATCACCTTCATACTCAGAGGACAAATCATCAGGATCAGAGAGGCGTTGTCTCAAATACCCAATTTCTCCTCACAATGTAGCTACTTAGTCAGTGAGAAAGGCAATGCAAGGATCAGGCATAGGTTTGACTGGAGGAGTGTTCTGAACAGAAGATTGACAGCAATTAGTGGCCTTGAGCTCAGCTATGGCTTCCCATACCTGGGCTTCAAAGTCAGACGAGACCTCAACAGGAGGAGCGGGAGGAGTCACCTAAATGGACAATACTCTATCATCCACATAATTTTGTACTTGATATAGAGTGTTGCCCAATGCAGCCTTATCCAATCCATACTGGTGTTGTAGATGGCAGCCCCAGGTATCAACACAAGTCCTAACCAACCCAAGCTGAGAATTAACATGCTCCCAAAATTGGTTGAGTTCACTAACCAGAGTCTCAAAATCTTGGCAATGATTTATCAGAAAGGCCTTGATTTGCTCACGCCACACTGCCTGATGCTCATCCAATTTGCACAGTTGATCCTTGATATATCCAGGAAGAGAGGAACAAATGGAGTTCAGAGATGAGGTTAGGTATTTTTGGGAGGCCAGCAAGTCACGCTGGTTATCCAAAATACATGCAAAGAGGCTATGGGACCATTCCTGATATGCCATATTTTGAGCATGGTTGTTTGAGATAGCAGAGGCTACAGCATTTAGAAGCTGGTTCTGGGATCCTAATGCAAGTTGATGATGAACCAGGGAGGGCTGAATAAACTGGTTGACTAATACACCAATAGTATCCATAGACTCCATCAGCGCAGGGGGAAGACCAAAGTCCAAGAGGAAGGAATATAGGTATTCAGAAGCGTACCCAAGGCAGAGACCAGGAATAGTGTGCATTGCCACAGTGCCTGAGTGGAGGAGAGAGCAGGTGGCAGCACAAAATTGCTTGTAGTTGAGAGAGAAAGCTGGAAGGGGGCCCATGCAGGCCCAGGAGACAGCACCAGTACAATAGGAGTTAAGGGGGCATCAGTGATGTCTTCTTCTAGAGGAGGACTATAAACTTTAGGTTGTTTGGGTACTTTAGAAACAGAGGGAGAAGGTCCAGAGAATGTGCATGAGAACGGGGTAACCAAGGGGCTTGCAGCCCCTGTAGTGAGCACCATTTTATTGTGTTTGGCTCCTGGGGACAACATCCAGAAGGACACAGTGGGAAATCTTTATAACAAAAGATTTGAGGTTTGAAGCTAGCCTTGGGTTAGCCTTCAAGGTAAAATTAAGGGCACATACCTTAATTTCCTGGAATACAAGATGAGAAGTTCCTTTTGGCAGAAAGGAAAGAAAAAATCTTGAAGGATATTAAAGCCAACACAAATGTGGATACACTTGTCTTTATTAGGAGAAATTATTCTACTTGAATAGTAGACAAGGGTCAATGATAACTCATTAGGTAGACATAGTGGCAGAAGGGGTCACATTGGGATGAGGTCATACCAAGATCAGTCAAGGACAGGTACAATATTCCAGAATGGGTGGATATTGAACCAGACCTATTTGCAGAAGGGGAGCATTTTCCCGAATTTGAAAGTGAAACCAACCAAATCCTCACACATATCAATATCTGAAGGCCATATTGAAATGGCATTAATGGAGCAATTTACAACACAGGGGGAAAGGATTGCCAATCCTGACACTGGGGCAACCCTGGGCACCCCAAATCAGAAAAATTCCCAAATTGGGGGGATTGTAAAGATTTAATTCTGTGCCCAACACCAGAACTTCATCTGTTGCCCTGGTTTAGCAAATGATCAAATCCATTTCCCCATCAGAAGCTTTCCAAAGATAGGTTCCCAAATGTGATGGACTTTGGGGATCTGCTTTTGAACCCTGAACACAGATGCTCCAAGAAGGGCCATCTCCAGTAGAATGGTGTTAAATTGAACAGCTTCCAACCCTTTTGGCCCAGCCCAACCCAGATCCCTCCCAGAGGGGGCAGGGTCAGCCCCAAACCCAGATACTGGGGCACCCAATCCAATGCACTCAATTTTTTCTGCCTTGCAGAAGAGAGGCTGTATAGCGGACTTTGAGATCTTGGTGATAGGGTGTGCTACTGTTAAGAATTTCTCCCCTACAGTGTATGTCAGGGATCTGCTCTTGCACAGCCGGCCCATTATTTTCTGGGATCACACAGGCTAAGTTTTTTTGGGCAGAGCCCACCAAAAGATGGGAGCTAATTTATAAAGGTACAAGAAGGACTTCCCCACCCAGGATCACATACTGGCAGCCAGGATTATAGTATCAATTACCCCAGAGAGAGTGATATACCCAATCCCAAATAGTTTGTGGTGTGGTCTGAAGAAAGTTTGGGTGGGGATATGGGCATGGGTTTAGGAGCAATTAGCAGTTCCATGTCCAGTTGATAGGCAGTGCTGTGTTCTGATGAACAGCACAGACACACAACAGGGAATCCTAACCTTAGGATTGGATTCATAGAAGTCTCAGTTAGATGACAGGGAAGGCTATGCAATTACCTTGTGTCCCTGAATGAATAAACTCTACTAGTTGTGGCTAGAGAGAGGCGCCAAAGTACTTGGAAACACAAAGACAAAAGTGTGAATAGAACTTAAATTTTATTGGGTATAAAGATTGAGAATATATTTTGTGTAGCTTTAACACAAAGCAGTACATGGACAGTAAGAACACTTGCCATAATAATGAGTGGGGAAAGCAACTGAAAAGAATCAGGAAACTAAACAATTGTATTTACCAGTTTGGATACAGACTCATTTCTAGAGGCAAAGGCAAAAGTTAGCTTTTTTCTTGAAATAACCCATGAAAGGCAAAATCAAAACATGGTGAATGGCGGCATTCACAACATTGCTCCCTTCTAGATTGGCCTTAGGGGGTAGTATTTGCAGAGAAACTTGGTATACACTCAGGCAAACAGAAAAACACTAGAGAGGAGTTTCACAGTGTATTCTGATCCACATTTGAAGGTTACTTCTAAAGGCCCCAACCACAATGTATCTATCTTGTGAGCGCGTCCTCCTACTCTATGCTGGTAATAGAGGACTTGATCCCCAATGTTGAACTCAGACAAGGGAGCACACCCAGCATTTTCAGGGAGATCTCAAGCATCTTGGTCTTATATGCAGATGTATACACAGTGGCCTGTATGTCAATTATGCGGTTGACTAGATCTTTGATATAGTCATCAGGATTCATAGCCTTATCAGAGGAGAGTAGGGGGCCCTCAGGAGCAACAGAGTGATGGCCTCACGTCCATACAGCATAGCAAAGAAAGAGTATCCAGTGATCTGATGCTTGCTAAGGCAATAAGCAAAGAGAGCAGCGGGTAAGTATAGATCCCAGTTTGCAGTGTTGGAGTAAGTGAGTTTCCTCATGATAGAAACCAAAGTTCAATTTGAACTCTCAACTGCCCCATTGGTAGAAGGATTATAGGGGGAAGAGAAGGATTGGTGGGACCCCAAAGCTTCTACAACAGAAGTTACTAACTTAGCATTGAAGTTAGTTCCATTGCCAGACAACAACACTTGAGGGCAGCCATGGCAATTAAATACATCTTGAAGCAGGAAGGCGGCAGTTGTCCTGGCAGTAATTTCCTTAGTAGGGCAAGCTTCCACCCATTTGCTGAAATGATCAACAAAAATTTGGATAAAGTGGCAACCTAAGCGGGAGTGGGGTAAATGCCCTACAGCGTCTATGCTAACAGTGTGGAAGGCGTGCTGCGGAGGGGCTAGCTTGAACTTGTGAGAGGCAGCCTGAGGTTGTTGGAGCTGGAAGTCATGACAACTAGCAATGTCATATGGAATCAACAGGTGTAGGTTCTCCTATAAATAAATTTCTTGAGACAGTCATGGGTCTTGGAAATGCCTTCATGTCAAGTCTCCTTATGAGCTTTGAGCACTAGCAAAAGGCAAAAGCTGGGCTGTACATAAGGCAGGTATTGGTCATGCACCTTTTTGAAGAGCTGGTTGTTGAAAATGAGAGTATTCTCAGATAGCTTAGCCAGGGCAGTTTGAGCTTCTTCTGTCTTGCTCTCCCAAGAAGAAGGGTACCCAATCAGTTCATATAGTCAATCAGCTTCAGCAGAATATAGAGAAAGGATAGACATTCTGGACAATCCATCAGCATTTTAGTGTTGAATTCCAGGACAATGTAGCACTGTAAAGTTGTAGCCCTGCAGGCAAAGGGACCATCTAGCAAGTTGTCCTTCTGGTTCTTAGAGCTGCTGCAGCCACTTGAGTGGGGCGTAGTCAGTGACTACAGTGAAATGGGTGCCATATACGTAGTGTTGGAATTGTTTGACCACATATAGTACAGCAAGGCATTTTTTTCTCCGTGACACTATAGTTATTCTCATGTTTGTTGAGGACACAAGAAGTATACACTACAGGGTGATTCACTCCTTCATCATCTAGTTGAGCTAGGATGGCCCCAATAGCTAGGTCACTAGCATCTGTATAGAGGATGAATTCCTTTTCATAGTCAGGATACACCAAGATGGGAGCCTCTTTGAGTTTTTGCTTAAGGTTCTCAAAGGCCTGTTGCTGACTAGCGGTTCATTCAAAGGGAACATTGCATAACAGCTGAACTAGCGGTTCACTAGTGTCAGCAAAGTCAGGGATAAACTGTCTGTAATAACCCATCATGCCCAGAAAGGCTTGTACCTCTTGCAGGTTGGTGGGTGGAATCATTTTATTGATAGCCTCAACTTTCTGGGTCATTGGATGAATCCCAGTCTGGGGCACTTTATGGCCCAAGATTTAAGGCGTTACTTGAATAAAGCACACTTTGATGTTTTTAGTTTGAGGCCAGCCTCTCAAATTTTCAGGAACACTTCTTTGAGGTGAGTTGGGTGATCTGTAAAGGTAGCACTGAAGACTGTTATATCATCCAGATACACTAAGACATATGAAAGCTTCAAATTACAAAGGATGGAGTCCATGGCTTGTTGGAAAGTAGCCAGGGCATTGCAGCGGCTTTGTGACATACAGGTAGGTTTAAACAGTCCTTCTGAGGTGATAAGTGCAGATTTTTGTCTATCTTCAGGAAGAGGCAATTTGCTAGTATCCAGATGCCAAGTTCATATCTGAGAAGAATTTAGAGCCTCCCAAGACGGCAGAGTGCATCATCTATTCCTGACAAGGGATAAGAATCTTTCCTGGTTAAAGAATTTAATTAGAGATAGTCCATCACAATGCAGTGACCTCCATCCTTCTTTTTCAAGATGATTAAAGGAGAGGCCCATGGACTTTAAGAAGGAGCAAGTAACCTAGCTTCTAATAGTTGTTTGATCTCTTTAGACACCTGAGCGTCTTCTACTTGGCTACAGTGGTAAGGTTTGGCTTAAAATGGGGGAGCATCACCAGTATCAATCAGGTGAATGATGCCTTTGACTAGACCATAATAATTGCTATCCTTAGCAAAGATGTCCAAAAACTGATCCAGTAGGTCAAGCACCTCTTTCTGTTGAACTGGAGATAACTATGGGAAGTCTTGAGTAGTGAACAGGGATAGGACTTGAGGTTTGTCTTCAGGTAAATTAAAGTCCTGGAACATACCAAAGAGATGTAGTGATAGGACGTCAGGAGCATTTAACAACTTGCCATAGCCCTTGACATGACCTCTAGACACATGTATGAGCAGAGCAGTTAAGTTGGCAACCAGCAATTGAACAGGGTCTTTATGAGAGACATCCAAGATTTCTGGACAGAGATAAGGTTTCTTGCGTCCTAGCAAGGGAGGAGAGTATAACTCTAGGAATGTATGTTTGGGTAGCTTGTTGTGAATGCTGCCATTCACCATGTTTCAATTTTGCCTTTGATGGGTTATTTTGAGGACAAATAGATAGCTTTTGCCTTTGCCTCTTGAAATGAGTCTGTATCCAAACTGGGAAATACAATTATTTGGTTTCCTGATTCTTTGCAGCTTGCTTGCCTCACTCATGCTTGTGGCAAGTGATCCTACTGTCCATGTACTTTTTTGTGATAAAGCTACAAAGTATATATTCTCAATCTTTATACCCAATAAAATTTAAGTTCTATTCACATTTTTGTCTTTGTGTTTCCAAGTACTTTAGCGCCTCTCTCTAGCCACAACTAGTAGAGATTATTTATTAAGAGCCACAAGGTAATTGCATAGCCTTCCCTTCCATCTAACCAAGACTTAGTATGAATCTAATCCTAAGGTTAGGATTCCCCATTTTGTGTCTGTGCCCTGCCTCAGAACACAACAAAAATAGTGCTTGCTATAGGGGCTTTAAGCCCCTCAGTTATCCCTTTTGAAGCTACATTTTCAGGTCTGTCACCTACTACTATACAATAGCCAACTTCACCTGAGATTACCAGCCCTCCTATTAAGGAAGACATTGCAGACCCACCTATTGTCCCTAATTTACTAAACCTTGGAAATGGTCCCTGTCTAGTGGCTTACCTCATGGGTACCCATGACTTAGAACAGCAACCTCTAGAATTAACTCATAAAGCATGGAACATCCTCCATGTCAACAATTCTCAGAAATATTTTTCTTATTTTTAATATTAAAAGATTATTTTTTTCTGGATTAAATAATTGACACTGATAATAAAAGAAATGTTTGATTTTATTTTGAGCTTTTAATTGAAATTATAAAAGATAAAGCAAAAACTATTTTTTTAAATTGTCAACATGAAGGATGTTTCATTCTGTATGAGTTAATTCTGGAGGTTGCCCTTAGAACAAGTCATGGCAGTAGCCTTTGGGATAGCCGGTGAAGGGGCCATCCCTTGCCTTCAATTACAGTTTAATTGAGCAGAATACTATAAGTTGATTGTGTCTCTGCAATTTCCACAGCATCTCCTCTCAGTGGCTGGCTCCTCTGAACACCTATTGTCCTCCTTTATACAATCTGCCTTAGCTCATCACCAAATGATGTTAGGGCTCCATGTTCAGGAGATTTTGCCCCTACAAGCAGCTGTCACCAACTACTGGATCAGTTTGCTGCCTATCAACAATGGATCCACTCCTTGTTTTCCTTAGTGTCTGATAATCAAAGCAACTCTATTACTTCCCAAACCTGCTTGGTCAACTCCATTGAAAGAATGCTCCAGTTCATCCTCAAATATGTGAGGGAGCGTCTACATGAGTTTCACCAGTTAGAACAGCCCTGGAGAACCCAAGTAGATTCCACCTTAAACGCCCACCTCACTAATTTGAATGACTTGTACAGCAGCTCAATGCATTCAGTGCTTATTCCTTTGATCAATTACAACAAGTGGCAAACCTTGCTGCCAGAGGCCTCCACAAGCTCAATAAAGAGTTTGATCAAGAAAAGGTTGCCACTACTGCTGCCATTGCCAAGCTTCAGACTCAAGTGAATGAGTTGTCTACGCCCAAACCAGATGTCCTCCCTTCTCCCCCATCTGTCAATCTGATGGACAGAGAAAAAACTATAGGAAGCCATTCAAGAGCTACAAGTATCCACCTGTAGTCAGGAACGCCCTGCAGAGTTGCCACAGCCAGACCCTCAGGTGCTTGTTGTTGTGTTTGGCTCCTGGGACAACATCTAGAAGGAAACAATGGGAAATCTTTATAACAAAAGATTTGAGGTTTGAAGCTAGCCTTAGGTTAGCCTTCAGGGTAAAATTAAAGGCACATACCTTAATTTCCTGGAATACAAGATGAGAAGTTCCTTTTGGCAGAAAGGAAAGGAAAAAGCTTGAAGAATATTAAAGCCAACACAAATGTGGATACACTTGTCTTTATTAGGAGAAATGATTCTACTTAAATAGTAGACAAGGGTCAATGATCACACATTAGGTAGACATAGTGGCAGAAGGGGTCACATTGGGATGAGGTCATACCAGGATCAATCAAGGACAGGTACAATAATCTGGAATAGGTGGATATTGAACCAGACCTATTTACAGAAGGCAAGGAATTTACAAAGGCAAAATCAAAACCAAACAAATCTTTGCATTTATCACTATTTGAAGGCCATATCAAAATAGCATTAATGGTGCAATTTCCAACACTTGTCTTGAAAACCCAAGTTGCTGAGCTACAGCAAGAAGTTGCCACTTTATGCAAGATTGTGGCAACTGCTGCTAGTCTAACTGAGGTTGTCAATGAGGATAGTTGCTGAACAGGACTGCCAGGAACCCCCAAATACACTGTGCTATAGCCAATGAAGTGGACCTTTTGAAGAGAGATCAATCCAGCCTAGACAAGAACATCCAGGAAGTGAGTGAGTTAATTAATTTGGTAAACAAAAATTTTGCCCCTTGCCTCTCTGTGGGACCTTCATTAACCTCCCAGATGGCTGAGCTTTATACTGTGCTAACCATACATGGTCAGCGCCTGGACATCACTGAGAAGCAGACCACCCTAGCCAATGATACAGGTGCCTGCAGCTCTGAGACCTTGAATACTCTTGAGGAGAGTGTTTGCCAGCTGTGGGCTAGATAGCCCCCTCCAAATCTGAAGCCAAGCTCTCCCCTTGTATAAATGTAATCAATAGCAACAATGGTGGCTTAACCCCCAAAGTACATTTTAAGCCTAACTTTAAGCAAGTCTTTGACCCCAAAACCTTGACCATTGCAGCTTTCCTAACTATCTATGAAACTGCCATGAGAAGATATTTGGATGAGGTTAAGAAGGAACACATTCTAACCTGTCTGCACCCAACCTGTCAAGAGGTAGTAGTGCCATAGCTGCCCACCATTGAAACCTGGGAAGATATGAAGCAGCTTCTGATTGACAAATTTGGTGGTGACCTTAGTTTGGAAGTGAAAAAGAACACCTTCATGCACATTGCTTTCAAACCAAAGGAGACCCTAGCTGAATTTGCAGATAGATTCTACATGGAGAGACAGCAACTGATCACAAGCCGCCAGTTGACCACACATGAAGTGTACATGGCTTGCGCTTAAGCCCTCAAGGTTAACCAGCTTCTGTGTATTCACTTTAAGTCTAATAAATCCATGCTTTCTTCTATGAAGAGCATAAAGACACTGTTGCAGGACATGCACCTTACCCATTCTGGAGCAGTTATTAAGGAAAGTTGCGCCGCCTCTACCTCTGGTTTGTATTCATGTGGCCTGCATATCCTCACCATGAACTTACAGAATCCTCCTCAACGCCAGGGTTGCCACAACTGTGGTGCTAGATAGGACACCATTCTCAAGTCTGCACCAATCCTTGGGTTGAAGGAGCTGATCCCAAGGAGCAGGCAGGAAAAGAACAGTCAAACTAGAGGCAGAGACACTCTTGATTGACAATTATTCCCAGTCTCCTTCAATTCCCCCTCTATTGCTGACCCTGACCCTGAGCCTGCTGAAACTGAGGCTCCTCCCATTCTGCTGCTATTCCATGACATCTATGATGACTCTGATATGGATGATTCAGACATTGACAATTCTGACGCCTATGGGTATTCAGTGCTTGCAGTTCATGAGACCCTTGCAGTTGCTTACAAGTTACAATCTTGGAAAAATACAGCAACTGTAAAGCCTTTGTCTGAAGCCAAAGAGGTTGTCTCTTGTCCATACCTCACTCAAGCTAAGAGTTCACCTGTACTTGTGGAATCTTCCAAAGAAGCGGCTGAAGTATCTGACACTGTATTAAAGAATGTTTCAGTCTCTCTCCCTCTTCAGGCTGTCTACAAGGAGTTTCCAGGATTAAGATGTATGATTGAGAAGTGGGACAAAGAGCTAGCAGAAGCCCAGGACATTCTGGCCGTCCTCCCACCCTTTGTTTGTACTACTACTTGTGTAGAGATATCCATCCAAAAGGTGAAAATCAAGGCTGTCTTGGACACTGGATCTCCTGTTAATGTTGTCTCCTCAAAGCTTGTCAAGAAGCTCAAAATTTCCCCTGATCTTAACTATCACCAGTTGTATGGTAAAGCTGGGCTATCCTTTATTTGCGCTATAAGGGCCTATTCTTCTCTTCTTATGCAGTTTTTCAAGCTACTCCTAGCTGCGCCTGCCGTAGTCCTGGAGAATGAAATTTACAGCCTTCTAGTTGGTACCAAATTCCTTAGGGAGTACAATGGGATCATCAACTTAAAAGATGGGTATCTCTCTATCTTAGGGTATGAAGTCCCTGTAATATTTGAGGAGCCTGTCAAAGTTCCCAGAAAGTGACTCAAGACGTGTGCCTTAGAATATCCCACTGGTGTCTTTACTCTAAAATACTGTACCCACTCATCCAACATGAAGTGTCTTCCTATGGCTTGCCCTGTGTCTGAAGGGATTCCTCTTCTGGCCACTTCTGCTGTGACAATCCCCCCTGGATCTCAAGCTATCCTAGACTTCCAAATATCATATGAGTTACCTGAGCGCACGTTCCTAGAGTTATACTCTCCTCCCTCACCAAGCTGCAATAAACCCTACCTCTGAGCAGGGATCTTAGACGTCTCTCATAAAGATCCTGTCCAATTGCTGGTAGCCAACTTGACTGATCTCCCCATACATGTGTCTAGAGGCCAGGTTATTGGCTATGAAACGTTGTTGAATGCTCCTGATGTCCTATTGCTACATCCCTTTGGTAATTTCCAGGACTTTAACTTACCTGAAGACAAGCCCCAGGTCCTGTCTTTGTTTACTGCGCAAGATTTCCTGTAACTGTCCCCAGTCCAACAGAAAGAGGTGCTTGACTTACTTGATCAGTTTTCAGATATCTTTGCTAAATATAGCACTGATTATGATCTAGCCAAAGGAGTTATTCACCAGATTGATACTGGTGATGCTCCCCCTTTCAAGCTAAACCTTGTTGTAACTGTGCTGTTTTAGCAGAGTTACACGGGGAAAAATATTTAGAAACTAAATAATAATCTTTATTGAGAGATAGTGATTATAAAGTTCATGTGAATCAAGGATAGTAGAAACACAATTGGTGATCACACGGCTGGATGGAAGAAGGGGGTGGCTTGATCCTGATAATGAGTCAAGCGCCAAATCAAGGTATCCACCGTGAAGGATCATCATCTGTTCATGTTGTTGGATTTGGTAATTCAAGTTGACTTCCTAGTCTGGCTTCAGGTGACCGGATAATTAGATTACAGGTCATGAACCTGCTTGGTTGGAGCCTTGCTGGCGGGTCAAGCCTGCGGTTTTGACAACCTTATTGCTGTAGTCAAGTGGAGGACGCTAAGGTGTCTAAAGAGCTCAAACAACTATTAGACACTGGGCTACTTTCTTCTTCCCAAAGTACATGGGCCTCCCCTTTGCTCATCTTAAAGAAGAAATACAGAGGTCACCACATTTTAATGGATTACTGACAGTTAAACTCATTAACCACAAAGGATTCCTATCCCTTGCAGTGTATTAATGATGCTCTCTGCCGCCTTGGAGACTCTAAGTTCTTCTCTGCCATGGATATAGCATCTGGGTACTGGAAAGTTGTCTTCTCTCCTGAATATAGGCACAAAGCTGCACTTATCACCTCATAGGGACTTTTTGAGCCTACTTGTATGCCACAAGGACTCTGCAACGCCCTGGCTACCTTCCAACAAGCCATGGACTCCATCCTTTGTAATTTGAAGCTTTCATATGTCTTAGTGTATCTGGATGATATAACAGTCTTCAGCGCTACCTTTACAGATCACCCAACTCACCTCAAAGAAGTGTTCCTGAAAATTTGAGAGGCTGGCCTCAAACTAAAAACATCAAAGTGTGCTTTATTCAAGTAACACCTTAAATCTTGGGCCATAAAGTGCCCCAGACTGGGATTCATCCAATGACCCAGAAAGTTGAGGCTATCAATAAAATGATTCCACCCACCAACCTGCAAGAGGTACAAGCTTTCTGGGCATGATGGGTTATTACAGACAGTTTATCCCTGACTTTGCTGACACTAGTGAACCGCTAGTTCAGCTGTTATGCAATGTTCCCTTTGAATGAACCGCTAGTCAGCAACAGGCCTTTGAGAACCTTAAGCAAAAACTCAAAGAGGCTCCCATCTTGGTGCATCCCAACTATGACAAGGAATTAATCCTCTATACAGATGCTAGTGACCTAGCTATTGGGGCCATCCTAGCTCAACTAGATGATGAAGGAGTGGATCACCCTGTAGTATATACTTCTTGTGTTCTCAAAAACATGAGAAGAGCTATAGTGTCACAGAGAAAGAATGCCTTGCTGTATTGCATGCCATCAAACAATTTTTTCATTATGTATATGGCACCCATTTCACAGTGGTCATTGACCATGCTTTGCTTAAGTGGCAACAACAGCTCTAAGAACCAGAAGGACAGCTTGCTAGATGGGCCCTTTTCCTGCAGGGCTATGACTTCACTGTGCTACATTGTCCTGGGATCCAACATCAAAAAGCTGATTGATTGTCCAGAATGCCTATACTTGCTCTTTACCCCAATGAAGCTGATTGACTATATAAACTGATTGGGTACCCTTCTTATTGGGAGAGCAAGACAGAAGAAGTTCAAACTGCCCTGGCTAAGCTATCTGAGAATACTCTCATTTTCAACAACCAGCTCTTCAAAAAGGTGTGTGACCAATACCTGCCTTATGTACGGCCCAGCTTTTGCCTTTTGCTAGTGCTCAAAGCTCATAAAGAGACTTGACATGAAGGCATTTCAAAGACCCATGACTGTCTCAAGAAATTTATTTATAGGAGAACCTACACCTGTTGATTCCATATGACATTGCTAGTTGTCATGACTGCCAGCTCCAACAACCTCAGGCTGCCTCTCACAAGTTCAAGCTAGCCCCTCCGCAGCACGCCTTCCACACTGTTAGCATAGACGCTGTAGGGCCTTTACCCCACTCCCACTTAGGTTGCCACTTTATCCTAATTGCTGTTGATCATTTCAGCAAATGGGTGGAAGCTCACCCTACTAAGGAAATCACTGCCAGGACAACTGCTGCCTTCCTGCTTCAAGATGTATTTAATTGCCATGGCTGCCCTCAAGTGTTGTTGTCTGGCAATGGAACTAACTTCAATGCTAAGTTAGTGACTTCTGTTGTAGAAGCTTTGGGGTCCTGCCAATCCTTCTCTGCCCCCTATAATCCTTCTACCAATGGGGCAGTTGAGAGTTCAAATTGAACTTTGGTTTCTATCATGAGGAAACTCACTTACTCCAACGCTGCAAACTGGGATCTATACTTACCCGCTGCTCTCTTTGCTTATTGCCTTAGCAAGCATCAGATAACTGGATACTCCTCCTTTGCTATGCTGTATGGACGTGAGGCCATCACTCTGTTGCTCCTGAGGGCCCCCTACTCTCCTCTGATAAGGCTATGAATCCTGATGACCATATCAAAGATCTAGTCAACCGCATAATTGACATACAGGCCACTGTGTATACATCTGCATATAAGACCAAGATGCTTGAGATCTCCCTGAAAATGCTGGGTGTGCTCCCTTGTCTGAGTTCAACATTGGGGATCAAGTCTTCTATTACCAGCATAGAGTAGGAGGACACACTCACAAGATAGATACATTGTGGGTGGGGCCTTTAGAAGTAATCTTCAAACAAGGCTCAGAGTACACTGTGAAACTCCTCTCTAGTGGTCTGTAAGGTCTTGCTCATAGTGGTGCAAGGTTATAAACTAGAGCATGGTAGGCATTAGGATTCAGATTTAAAAGGTATAAAAAAGTGGGAACTGTCTGCAAAATAATCTTACAGAACCCTGCTAAAAACCTATACTGGGTTACAAAAGGAGTGATTGAGTTTAAGAACCCTAAGCAAAGAAGATAAAATAAGGTGTTTAATAGTGAGCAATTTGTAACTAAGGGAATGCCAATATTTGGATATTCTCCATCAGCAAATTGGTACATATAACTATTGAAAGATTCCTTAAGGGAAAATAATGGATACAACAAGCCTAAGGCTTGTTGTTTTACTAGTTCCATTTTTTCAAGAAAAGAAAAGGCTAAACTTTAAAACAAATTTAATAAAAATGTATAAATTTCTAAAAATTAAGATCTCAAGTTTAAATTTGATAAATAATTGAAGGGTAGAAATCACTTATAATTTTGGCTTAAAGCCTACTCTTCACAAGTTCTTTATTATATAGGTTTGTTTGTTCTCAGTTTATAATGATAGGCAGGGAGGGAAACAGTCAAGAAAAGGAGTAACTGGAGAAAACCTGTGTAAGAACCTAGAGCAGAAGGAGAACTGCAAAACCCAACAGAAGTTGCAGATCAGCAACGTGGAAACTGGAGAAGCGGCAACAATGTAAGAGGGAGTTTTGAAAAGGTGAAAGAGATGAAAATATTTTAACTTTAAAGTAGAAATATATAATAAAATAGAAATAGGAACAACAGAGCGACAACAACAACAATTCAAATGCAAATAGTGTAAAACAAGGTAACTAACTTAAAGTACTTAATTATTTAACAATTTAACTTAAAATTTCAAATATTAAAAAATAAAAGAAAATATTAATCAAACCAAAAAACAAAGAAGTGTCTAAGAAGCCTGCCCTTTGGGGCAGGGCATGACATGGTCGTCCATTTGCCTGAGTGCATGCCAAGTTTCTCCGCAAATACTACCCCTCTAAGGCCAATCTAGAGGGGGGCAATGTCATGAATGCCGTCATTCACCATGTTTTGATTTTGCCTTTGATGGTTTATTTCAAGGACAAATAGCTAGCTTTTGCCTTTGCCTCTCAAAATGAGTCTGTATCCAGACTGGGAAATACAATTGTTCAGTTTCCTGATTCTTTGTAGCTCGCTCGCCCCACTCATGCTTGTGGTGGGTGATCCTACTGTCTATGTACTGTTTTGTGGTAAAGCTACACAGTATATATTCCCAATCTTTATACCTTATAAAAAATAAGTTATATTCACATTTTTGTCTTTGTGTTTCCCAGTACTTTGGCGCCTCTCTCTAGCCACGACTAGTAGAGATTATTCATTCAGAACCACAAGGTAATCACATAGCCTTCCCTGTCATCTAACTGAGACTTAGTACAAATCCAATCCTAAGGTTAGGATTCCCCATTGTGTCTGTACCGCGCCTCAGAACACAACAATTTTAAAGCGTGTCTTTTAGTTAAGGGAAATCAGTTGTTTTTAAGCCAAGTTTCTGCTTCTAAATGGGGCATGTTACGGCCGATAGTTTCACTTAAACCTCTATAGCCCACCTGACTTTTCATCCTAGCACGTTAAAAGGTGGATTCTGGTTTAAAATTTACTTGAAGTGTGAACAGCTGGGAGTCCAAGTAGCTCATAACCCCAGCCAATTTGGTTGGAGGTGAACCAAACTTAATCAATGGTACAGATCTATGCTCGGTGGGGTTCGCAGCCGCAGTATAGAAATTTATCACCAATCTCGAGCCAAGGTAGGAGGGCATGGTGCCGGCCTGTACATCATCTGTATAAAAATCTAACATAAAATACCCCAAAGTTTAAAGGTGAAATAATATTTTCGCTGGGCTCTGAAGCAGCATGGCACGAGCCAGCTTTGAAGGCCAGCTTCACCTGCACAGCAATAATAAATGCATGCGAGAATAAAAATCGATCCACCGTCAATGCAGTCGAGCCAATCAAATCTTTGCCAAACTATTATTAACGCTGCCAAATGTCTTTGAATATTGTAAATGATATTAAATCTATAAAATTAAATGCTGGATAAGTCTATGGATTGGATGTGATTTTATATAGTGCCCAATTAAAGCAACCAAGATTCAATGGTGGATGGTCCGATTGGCCAGGTACGCTATTAGCAATGAAAATAAATTAATTGCACCCAGAAAATTAAACCACTGTTGAAATTGCATGATTAATTGCAATATATACACAGCCTGTCGGGAGATGGGTTCACTATGAAGTGCCTGTCCGTAATCGTTGCCGTGTACGGTATGGCCCAAGCCATCCCAGTCTTCCAACGAAGAGGGGATACCCCAGGGAAGGGCGCGCCTCAACCTACGAGCATATCGGTAACACATCAGACAGAAGAGGTCGAAGAGAGTGGAAACTCCACCAATGAGCAAACCGAGGAGAAGAGAGAAGAAAAGACAATCCAACTACTAAGAAATAATCCCCAAACTCCTGCAAAGGATGCCGTCAAAGAAACCCCTTCAACGAAAGAAGATACTCCTGTAAAGGATGCCAGTAAAGAGGCCCCTTCAACAAATAAAGCTGCACCTGCAAAGGATGCCGTCAAAGGAACCCCTTCAACTACTAAAGCTGCACCCGCAAAGGATGCTGTCAAAGAAACCCCTTCAACAAAAGAGGTAACACCCGAAAGTGCTGGCTCCATCAAAGATGAAGAAACCCCCAAAGAAGCACCTTCAACAAATAAAGCTGCACCTGCAAAGGATGCCGTCAAAGAAACCCCTCCAACAAAAGAAGATACACCTGTAAAGGATGCCGGTAAAGAGGCCCCTTCAACAAATAAAGCTGCACCTGCAAAGGATGCCGTCAAAGAAACCCCTTCAACAAAAGAGGTAACACCCGAAAGTGCTGGCTCCATCAAAGATGAAAAAAACCCCAAAGAAGCCCCTGTAGTCAAACAGGAAAAGAAGAAAGGTTCCGTTGATCAAGGAAAGAAAAAGGCCGCGACCAAAAAGACCAATGTGACTAAGAAATCTGCCCTAAAGATGCCTAAACAGATCTTAACCAAGAAGCCAGCTCCAAGCTACGGCAGTCCACAAGCCACTGGAAATCAAAATACTCCATTCATGAAACCAATGTCTAAATATGATAAAGGCACAAAGAATTATGAACAATTGTCAAGTGATTCTACCTATGAACCAATGAACTCCATGAGTGAAGGATCATATTTTGAATCTGGCCCTAGCTATAGTTACAGTTCAAGCAGCGGTCCTAATTCTTCTCAATATTTTAGTTCCAGCCAAGGGGGCAACCAACCAGCCCAAAACATACCCTCTGGAGGAAGCTATTCATCGTATTCTTATCAGAGCTACTAGCTCATGTACCTATTGCTATTAAAATCCCAGGCACATCCATCAACCGCCATGGATTTATACTCTCGTTAAGGCTACATTAAATTTCCAAAACAAATATATGATTAACCTCATCTGACCTCCACAGCTATACCTCTTTCTCAACAGCCAGCCTTCTTTAAACCCCTCACTTTTATTACTATCAGACTATGTTACCATAAGGGATGCTTCAGCCCAGCTCCAGCTAGCGTCCGGTTCTGGGCCACCACAACCAGAACGGCAATTCCTTAATATTTAAATCCAATGAAATAAATTTTAATCAGAGTGACCCAAAGCAACCCTGGTCATCATTACAAACACTATTCTTGTGTATATCCTAAAAAAGTATAATTCATGACAAAAGGATAATTTACAGGTGATTAGGAGGAGGGTTCAATAAAAATGTTCTAGGAGCATCTTGATCAACCAATGGATAGGTGATTTCTATCCACCTTGCTGGGAGCATTCTGCACAGGAAGCAATTCCAACCCATCAGGGGTTTCCCATGGCTCAGCCAGCATTTCCTCAGGAGACCTGTCCCTGCAAGTTCCTGCGGATCTGTTTGTGGCAGAAATTCCAGCCAATAATACAATGGATCAATAAATGCTATTGTCAAAACTGCAGGCTCAACCCGCCAGCAAGGTTCCAACCAAGCGGGTTTGTGACCCGCAATCCAATTACCCGGTCACTTGAAGCCAGACTAGGAAGTCAACTTGAATTACCAAATCAATCAACATGAACAAATGATGATCCCTCACAGTGGATACCTTGATTTGGCGCTTGACTCATTAACAGGATCAAGCCACCCCCTCTTCCATCCAGCTGTGTGATCACCAATCATGTTCCTGCTATCCATTGATTCACAATAGCTATATAATCACTATCTCACAATAAAGATTATTATCTATCTTCTAAATATTTTTCCCTGTGTAACTTTGCTAAAACAGCACAGTTACAACATTGGTAGCACTGGTAGGTTCTCCATCCTACCTTATCTTAAAAAATTCCGCCTGTTGCCCGCACACGCCGCGGCCAACAAATCCTTGACAGAATCATGTCTGGCCTCCCGCCCGACTGGACTCCATATACCCCTGGTACCGAGATACTTGATGGTTTTGTTCTCTACCAAAACACGGTGATCCCGCTACCCGCCTTCAACGCCCTGTCTGCCCTAGGGTTCTTTCAGGCATCCTCATCAATGCCACAACCAGCTGACAAGACCACCATGCCCGCCTATGTTGCACAAAGACTTTGCAGCGCTACCTTGGAACCCTTTGCGGGGGCCAACAACAACAATGCTACCGCATGGATCCAGTCCGCCCAAAGCAAGTTGGCTCAGATGGAGTGCCCACAGCGGTTTTGGATTGCAGAGATTTCCATTTGTCTGACCCATGATGCTGGCACCTGGTGTGACAAGTGGCACAAAGAGCACACAGAAAAGAACTGTGACACCTTCAAACAGGACTTCTTGGCAAGGTTTGTGCTTAAGGATATGGCGCTCATAATCATACGCCAAGTAAAGAACCTGACTCAGACAGGCACTGTGAAGGAACTCACCCATGCCTACAAGGAACTCTGTCTCTGCGCCCCATATGACATGGCCTTTGACACCCCAGCGACACACCTCATGTACTACAACGCTCTCAAGTTGCACATGATGAGACATGTGAACCTGGACCAAGTTACCAACCTGCAAAGCCTGTACTGTGAAGCATAAAAAGCGGAGCAAACCTCCAACGCTCTGCACAAGGCACAGACTGGGAAACGAGAGAGACCCAAGGACTCACATTCAAGTGGGCGCTCCTTGCAACCACCTCCGGGAGGTAATGGCAACAACAACAACCACAAACCCACAGGTTCAAATGAGAATGGGAATGGGAATAACAGCCAATCAAATTGTACCCATTTCCGTGTCACCACCACCCAAGGCAACCAGGATGAGAGAAAAGCCCAGGGAGAGCACTAAGCAAGCCAAGCTCTCCCCATGCAACTCCTGACTTGCATAACAATGAATACCAACCCAAGGACGTGGACCAATGTCCAATGATCCAAGTTCCCTCAGAAGACCTGGTACTGTACACCATTGCCAGACATCCCAATAAATTGATATCTTATCCTTTCCGCTTTTGCAGTTACACAGGCTCAGCACTATCAGACTTGGGTGCAGATTGAACTTTAGTCAACAGCAGCTTTGTGAACAAATTCAAGCTGGCCACTAATCCTTCACAGATTAAAGACGTGGTCCTGGCTGATGAACATCACATTTCCGTGACAAAAGAAACTGCCCCCTTCTCTGTCATGCTTGAGAACCTCCACTCCACCATCCAAGGTCCTGTCATTGACTGCCTGAAGTTTGACATTGTACTGGGACTAGACTGGTACAGAGAAACAACCCTCATGTGGACTGGGCAACCTCAGTGCTGACCATCAAGTGCAAAGGTGTCAACCACCAAACCTACCCAGACTCTGTAGACCAACTCCTACAAGACCACGTCTTTGTACCCATCACAGAGACTTTGGATGAGAAGGAAAACCTGAAAGCAATTGACTGGGACTCCTGTCAGTATGAAATCATACACTTCAAGGACCACCAGGACACCTTCACGCTGCAAGACCGCAACATTGTGGCTCGTCATCCAGAAATCTTCAAATAGGCATTACCCAGGCTACCCCCTGAGAAACACATCCAACACTATATCCAACTCAAGGGGGCTGTACCCAAGGCACGCCCCATTTACAGGCTGACCCCAAACAAGGACAACACATTGCGCGCCTATCTCAAGGAGGCACTGGAGAAAGGACTTATCCGCCCCTCACAGTCTCCCTTTGGGGCCGCTGTATTTTTTGTGGCCAAAAAGAACGGTACCTTACACCTGGTCACGGACTACCACGCCTTGAACAAAATCACCATTAAGAATTGCTATCCATTACCACTAATTGACAATCTCTTTGACGCCTTGGGAGGAGCCTCTGTCTTCTCCAAGATTGATCTGACCACAGGCTACAACCAGATCCGCATCAAGGAGGAAGACATTCCCAAAACAGCCTTCCACACTAAGGACAGCTCCTACAAATGTGTGGTACTCAACTTTGGCATGACCAATGCCCCGTCCACCTTTGTAACCTTTATGAACAAAGTGTTTGCGCCACACATAGGCAAACATGCCCTCATGTACTTGAATGATATCATTGTCTACAGCCCCTTAGTGGAACAGCATCACAAAGACCTAGAGGAAGTCTTCGCGACCCTGGCCTAATACAAACTGTTGGCCAAACCTTTCAAATGCCAGTTCTTCTGAGAGCAACTACCCTTCTTGGGGCACAAAGTCTCAAAAGACGGCATCAAACCCAACAGTCAGAAGATACAAGCCATCTGCAAAATGCCACCTCCCAAGGACAAATCAGAACTCCGCACCTTCTTGGGAATGGTGGCCTATGTACAACGCTTCATACCCAACTGCGGCGTCTTGACTGCCCCCTTGTCCGCCATAACAGGCGCCAAGTCCAAGTTTGTATGGACCCTCCCCCCAATGTGACCTCTGTTTTAGACGTCTCAAGGAAAAGCTCACAACAGCACCCATCTTACAATATCCCAAACAAGACAGAGAATACCAGATGGAAACCGACACTTCAGACGCATCCATTGAGGGAGTACTACAAATTAAGAATAGTGATGGTGACTTCCTGCCTATAGCCTATAAGTTGCGTAAACTGACAGATGGCAAGTGTTAATACCCTATCCACAACAAGGAACTGCTGGCCATTGTACACTGCCTAGTCAAATGGCGCTGTTACCTGGAACAGCAGGAAGAATTCACAGCACTAACTGATCATAAGTTGCTCATCTATTTCAAGACACAAGCAAACCTGTCACGCCGTCAAGTGTGGTGGATGGAAGTCTTAGAAAGGTTTAACATGCTCATGCAGTATAAGCCCGGGGCCAAACTTGCCATGGCAGACGCCCTGTCCCGTCTGTATGTCCGCGCTTCTAGGGGAGAGAATGGGCTCAACCCATTACTGGCCTCTCCTAGTGCTCTGTACAAAAGATGAAGGGTTCCCCGCAGGCACAACCAATATCACCAAAGAAACAGCTCATCAAGAATGAACACCTCTTTGCTGACGTATACGGGACTCTTCACAGAAAGATGTTGGATGGCACAACCATTCCCTACATTCCCACACATCAACAAGTTGATACCATTCTTTGCTACCACAGAGATCTCGGACATACTAAGAGCCAAAATCTATACAAATTCCTAAAACATAAATCTTGGTGGCCAACCCTATACCGCAATGTCCAGGAAGTGCTAGAACAGTGCGAGGTCTGCAAAAAGTTTGCCAAGAGCAAAACTCCGCCTAAGTCTGTACTCCCCATTCAAACCCAACTACCGTTCAAAGTATGGGCTCTGGACATTGTGGGCCCCATGCCAGGAAAGCACAATGACAAAAAAATACATCATCACAGCCATTGACTTTGCAACAAGGTGGCCAGTAGCCCAAGCGGTGAAAACACACACTGGTAACGACGTCCGACAATTCATTGGCAAAGAAATAATCAGCAGGTTTGGAAAGCCAGAACTCCTGATAACCAATGGGGGCAAAGAATTGACCTCCAAGAACACCAACATGTACCTCGCCAAAAATGGGGTCAAACACACCGTCACAACACCATACCATCCACAGGCCAATGGACGCGTAGAGCGGCTTAATGGTAGCCTTGTGCAAGCCCTAGCCAAACTCACCGCCAGGAGACCTGAAGACTGGTATAAGCAGCTACCAACTGCATTACTTGTGTGCCAAACCCAAGTGAACAGATCCACCGGGAAAAGCCCGTTTGAACTGGTATACGGCACACAGCCAAATATCATTCAAGCACTGACAGGACCCAAACTGGAAATTCCAAGTCAAGTCCCCCCTCACTCTGACCCTCAGGTAATAGAGGCCAACAGCAAGCAAGCAGCCAAAGAAAAGGAACACTTACAAAAGACCTTTGTTCCCATCCGCCAGAGACATGAAGTTGGGGACAAAGTCTGGGTCATGAATACTGACAAAAGCAAACTACAACCCAAAAAAGTAGGGCCAGCAATCATTCTAAAGGTAAACAACAATAACACTTACCTTGTGCAAGGGCTCGGGAAACGTAAACAAGACAAAACCTTACACCACAACCGCCTACAACCTTGCAAAGCAAGACAGAAACAACAGGAAACCGCCCTGCCTGCCACCAAACAACAACTGGTTCAGTATGGCGCCCGGGCTCCTGACAACCTCCCTGACAACCTGCCTCCAGAGGAGGCCAACTTTCAGCCAGGGGGGGTGTCAAAACCACAGGCTCAACCCGCCAGCAAGGTTCCAACCAAGCGGGTTTGTGACCTGCAATCCAATTACCTGGTCACTCAAAGCCAGACTAGGAAGTCAACTCAAATTACCAAATCAATCAACATGAACAAATGATGATCCCTCACAGTGGATACCTTGATTTGGCGCTTGACTCATTAACAGGATCAAGCCATCCCCTCTTCCATCCAGCCGTGTGATCACCAATCATGTTCCTGCTATCCATTGATTCACAATAGCTATATAATCACTATCTCACAATAAAGATTATTATCTATCTTCTAAAATATTTTCCCCCCTTGTAACTCTGCTAAACAGCACAGTTACAACACTATCTAATTTTAACCTTTTAAGTAGTGTAAAATAGCAATTTAAAGACAACTTTGATTTTATTGAGCTATATTGGCAATCAAACAACTGCTACTCTATTATTTTTTATCAAAATGTAGGGATATATTTGAATTAATAAATGCTAACTAACTTTAAATTTGTAATCAAAATAAAACAATAATTTAAATATAATTTTAATCATCATCAATTCATCTTACTAATCAATCAACCGGTCCCGCACACCCAAAAACTGCGGGCCAAGGCATCAGACCATCTGCCCAGGGAAATGCAAAGTATTCTAACATCAGTAAAGTACAGGAAGAACATGTGACTTTGGCATAAGCAGCAGGTTGGGAGAGAAGTACACTTTAGCTTATGTCTTACTACCCCCAGGAAACCCTCAGGATGCCAGACTACTGGTGGATAAGGGCAGTGAGGATCAGACCCACCACCCTGAGTTACAGTGCTAAGTGAAGGTTTCCCACCAGCAAGTCTTTCAAGGCATCAGTGCACTTATCTCTCTGAGCTCTACCAGGCGTGGGATGGGCTTGCCTCCAACAGCTTACTGCCCTTCAACTCTTGAATTGGTGTAGTAAGAAAGCACTAACACTTATCTAGCCTAGAGGCAAAAGGTAGCTCAAATAGACCAATCCCTAGGAAAAGCCAACCCCTGTTTTCTATGACATCCAACAGCCAATTAATGTGTCATATTCCTAGGAAGTCTTAAAGTACACACCACCTTTTCATCATTCTTTTTAATAGTAAGGCAGCAATCAAAAATTTGTAGTTGAGGGCTCCAAGAAGGAAAACTTTCATAATCAATCCACCCTGATGCAACCTTTCTCAGCATCTGGGTTATACCCCACTGACTAAATTGAGGGCATTCCCAGCAAACCATCAAACTCAACCAAAGGCAAGACTAATTCAGGAAAACAAACATAAGTGTCTTCTCAAACCACATCCATCAGGTTGAAGACTCCTGTATCAATGGTACTATCTCCTTTTTATCCTGATATATCCATCATCACCAGTTCATCTGTCTTCATCCATGTCTCCCACACAAACCAGTTTAATATTGCTATCTTAACACTACTCAGCCCATAGATGGCCTTGGATTTCTAACATTTATCAGCCCACCCAAAACTACTCCCCTGATCCCTGGCCACTTGAAAGTCTGCACCCCAACACTACTGAGAAGTTCTGGGCAATCTGGTGTCTAGCTGCAATACCATCTTCTGGGCTAGCTTTAACTGCACCTGTATCAGCTCTGGATGCTGAGGTCCATTGGTTCTCTCATCAATGTGAGCATCTGAATTCCAAGTGGGGCCTGCTTCCAGCCAAACCCAGCAGTTCCTCTGCTCCTCAGTGTCATCCTGCTTTAGGAGATGCTATATACTTGGTTCTCACATCCCTTCCCTCTTCTTATTTGGTTGTTTTACCCTCCTGAACACCCTATTCCTGGACGCTATCTCTTCTTTAGGCTCTAACTTTTAGCTGTGCTGAACCCTCGTCAAAGAAGCCCCTTCTGCTATTACAATACTTTTCCTCTTTCCCTGTCCCTTGGGGTCTGTAGCCATCTCCATAGATTGGCTGCAGGGTATCTGCTTCTGGTGAATCCTTTCCCCAGATGCTTTAGGAGCCTTCTCCCTTGGGGGAAACCTTGAACGCCATGCCCCAAGCTATTGCTGATTCAACCCTTGCTAGAGTCTGGGAAGGGATACCATGTTTAGAACGCGGCTGCCTAAAGCTTCCAGTAACCGCCCTGACAGGGTGGGGCTCCCCATGTACTGCTGGTCTGCTCCTCCCCCAATCCAACGTCCATAGCCATAACTTTAGCACCCATGGTAGTCCTTCCAGCCGCTTTCATCCTCTTCAGAGGCCGCCTTTTAATCTCGACCGGTACCTTGACCGCCTTGAAGCAACTCAGGCTTCTGCAGCCCAACTTTGAAGGAGCCCATGATGTCTTGGGCTTGATCCCAGGATGGATCTATTGATGGTAGAGGTGATACTGGCCTCTTCTTCCATGTATGGGTCCACCTCCCAACCCTTTAGAAGTATGGGGGGCAGCTTTTCAGCCCCTCCTTGATCAAGCATACACTCTCCCTGATACCCTTCACCAGGAATCACCTGCCCCTCAACCCCACCGCTTAACCGTATTTCAAGACCTGGCCAAGATGTCCAGCAAGTACACCTGGGCCATTGGCTAGTGTTGTAAATGTGCTGTTTTAGCAGAGTTACAAGGGGGGAAAATGTTTAGAAACTAGATAATAATCTTTATTGAAAGATAGGGATTATATAGTTAACGTGAATCAAGGATAACAGGAACATGATTGTGTTGATCACACAGTTGGATGGTGAAGGGGGTGGCTTGATCCTTGTAATGAGTCAAACGCCAAAGCAAGTCACCCGCTGAGAGTGATCAGCTATTGTTCATGTCATTGTATTTGGTAATTCGAGTTGTCCTCCTAACTTGGCTGCAAGTGAACGGATAATTGGGTTGCGGGTCACAAACCTGCTTACTCAGAACCTTGCTGGCGGGCTGAGTCTGCTGTTTTGACACTAGCTTCTGGCCCCACCAAGATACTAGGCTGACCTAGCTTCTAGGCTAGCCCACCCACCTGATCCTGCTCTCAAACCCATAGGGCGGATCCTCAGCTTCACAACCTCTCTCATTGCGGGGGCTGTATTTAAAATATGGTATGGCTGCTTGTAAGCATTTCTTATTGATGTTTTCTAAAAAAGGCCTTGTTGTGAATGCCAATGTTCACGCCATTTTGATTTTGCCTTTTTTGGGTTATTTTGAGGATGAATCCCTTGCTCTTGCTTTTGCTCCTCCAAATGGTTCTATTTCTAAAGTGGTGAATTCATCTGTCTGGTTTCCTGATTCTGCGCAGCTCACTTGCCTCACTCATGCTTGTGGCAAGTGATCCTATTGTCCATGTATTGTTTTGTGGTATCACTAAACCAATATATATTCCCAATCTTTATACCTAATAAAAAATAAGTTCTATTCACATTTTTTTCTTTGTGTTTCCCAGTACTTTGGCGCCTCTCTTTAGCCACAACTAGTAGAGGTTTATTATTCAGGGCCACAAGGTAATTGCATCACCTTCCCTGCCAACTAACCAAGACTTAGTACAAATCCAATCCTAAGGTTAGTATTTCCTGTTGTGGGTCTGTGCCACGCCTCAGAACACAAAAAAATAGTGCACATACAGGGGCTGCAAGCTCCTTGATTACTCTCTTTGAAACTACTTTCTATGGCTCTTCATCTCCACCAATTCAGGACCTGCCTTTGCCTGAAGTCTCCAGCCCTCTATTAGAGGAAGACATTGACAACCCTCCTATCACTCCTACTGTTCTAAACCTGTTTAATGGCCCCTGTATTATTGACTACCCGCTGGGTAGCCCTGATATAGATCAAACCATGTTTGTGGACCTTGGGCTAGCCCGCAAAGGAGCCGTCCCTAGTTTACAAGCCCAGTTCAAGTCTATAGAATATTACAAGATGGTAGTTGTTTCTTGTATTCCACACTAATTCCTTTCAGCAGCCAACTATGCTAACTGCTTGATCTTGTCCTTTGTTTAACCTGCGCTAGCCCATCATCAGATGGTAATGGGGCTCCACCTCCATGAAATTTCCTCCCGTTGTGCCGCTGTTTCTAACCATTGGGAACAGTTCTCCGCTTACCAACAGTGGGTGTACTATCTGTTCTCCTTAGTATCCAATAACCAGAGAGATTCCATCACTTCCCAAGCTTGATTGACCAAGTCCATCAAACACCTGTGTTCCTCTGTCCCTGGCTACATATGTGAATGCCTGCAGGAGTTCCACCAGCTACAACAACCCTGACAGGCCCAGGTTGACTCCACTCTTAACACCCACCGCACTGACTTTGAGCAGTTAGTGGTACAACTCAATGAATTCCGTGTTCATACTACTGAGCAGCTATAACGCTTAGCTGAGGTTGCCTCAAGAAGTATGCAAGAGATACAGGATGAGTTAGTGTGGGAGAAAGCTGCTGCAATTACTATTATTCAAGGAATGCAGGCCCGCGTGGATGAGTTGAGTAAGTTGCCTGCAGGTGGTCACCCTTCTGAAGATCTGGTGAGACAATAACAAGGATTGTGGGACGCTATTCATGAAATGCATGCTACCACAAGAAGCCAAGCTCTCCCAGAGGCTGCACCTCAACCCAATCCTCAGGTAGCTGTACTGACTACCCAGGTGGCTGCACTCCAACAAGAGATCTTGGAGTTGCAAGAAGTCATCACAGAGTCCACCAGTTTTCCAGGACCCTTTGAGGATGAAGGCTGTTGCCCAGAAATGCCTGGACAGCCCCATATTCATTGCGCTAGAGAGCTGATTGCTCTGGCTAATAGACTTGATCATATGAAGCAGGCTCATGATGCCCTAGACACAGACTTTCAGGAAATGACCAAATTAATTGACTCTGCCAATGAGAAATTCTCCCCTTGTTTGTTGGTAGGCCCATCTCTGACTTCTTGCCTAGCTGAAGTCTCAAATGTGGTAACCAACCAAGGACACCAATTAGATACTGCTGAACAGCAAACAGGCCAGGCAGCTGATGCTGGCACCCGCAACTCCAACTTTACAGTCACTTTGGAGGAAAGTGTTTGACAGCTGTGGGCCAGACAGTATCCCACAGAATCTGAGGCTGATTTATCCCCTTGCATCAACATGGTAGACAGTAATAATGGTGGACTGACTCCTGAGACTCATTTCAAGCCTGCCTTCAAACAAGTTGTTGACCCAAAAACATCTACAATTGCTGCTTTCCTTGCCATATACAAAACTGCCACATGTAGGACTTCTGATGAGATCAAGAAAGAACACATATTGACCTGCCTCTACTCTACCTGTCAAGAGGTAGTGGTACCCAAGCTTCCCTTCATTACCACCTGGGAATAGATGAAGCAATTAATGATTGAGGAGCTTGGAGGAGACCTTGGCTTGGAAGTGAATAAGGACGCTTTAATGCACATTTTCTTTAAGCCTAAGGAAACCTTGGCTGAGTTTGCCAATAGATTTTACGTGGAAGATCAACAACTAATAACTAGTAAACAGTTGACTTTCCATGAGGCTTATACTGCTTGCACTCAGGTCCTCAAGGTCAACCAGCTATTATATTTGCACTTTAAGGCACATGAGGCTATGCTTACATCTATGAAGAGATTTTAAAACCCTCCTCCAAGACATGCACCTCACTCACTCAGGTTCAGTAGTGAAAGAGAGTTGGGCTTCTGCATCAGGCACAAATTCCTGCTCCCCATGGATCTTAGCTGTGAATTCCCAAAACCAGCCCAAAAACAGGGTTGTCATAATTGCAGTCAGGTGGGACATCACTCACAAGTTTTCACAAATTCCTGTGTTGAAGGAGCTGGCCCTAAAGACCAGGCAGGGAAAAAGAGGTCAACCTAGAGGCAGAGACACTCTAAGTTGACAACTCTTCACATTCTCCCCCTTCTCTTCTCTCTAATTCTGCTGATGAGGAATCTGATTCCCAAGCTTCTACTATCCTTCTTCTCTTCCACAACATTTTGGACAACTCCAATATGGAAGAGTCTGACACTGAGGATTCCAATGCATATGGCTACTCTGTCCTTGCTTTACCTGAAACCATCCCTGTTCCTTATAAGCTGTGTTCTGGAAAGGCTACAGCCACGGATGAGCCTTTTGCTGACGCCAAACAGATTGTTTTAAGACCCTATCCCACCTAAGCTAAGAGTTCACCTGTTTTAGTGAAAACTTCTGAAAAAGCTGCTGAAGTGGCTGATTCAGTCTTCATAAATGTCTTCATTTACCTGCCCTTACAGACTGTTTATAAGGAGTTTCCTGGTCTTGGATGCATGCTGGAAAAATGGGATAAGGGATTGAATAAAGCACAAGATGTCTTGGCTTTTCTTCCTCTGTTTGGATGTACAACTACTTGGATAGAGGTATTCATCCAAAAGATGAAGATCAAGGACGTCCTCAACACTGGTTCCCCATTCAATGTTGTTTCTTCCAAGTTAGTGAAGAAACTTAAGCTAGCTCTGGACCTCAACTGCCATCAGACCTATGGTACAGCTAGACTATCTATGACACAGACTATTGGCGAGTACTTTGCTCTCCCTATGAAATTTGGCAAGATACTTCTTGCTGCCCCAGCTATAGTCCTAGAAAATGAGATTTATGACCTATTGGTAGGTACTCAATTTCTCTGAGAATACAATGGGATCATCAATATGAAAGATGGAAACCTGCCAATTCTTGGGTATGAAGTTCCTCTCATCTTTGAAGAACCCATAAAAATGCCTGGCAAACACCTAAAGACATGCATCATGGAATAGCCTTATGGAATTTTCACTTTGAAGTAACACACACACTCCTCCAACATGAAGTGTTCTCCTACCTGCCCTGAAATTAAAGGAGTTCCCCTCTTGGCTACCTCAGCTGTGACTATTCCTCCTGGGTCTCAAGTTATCCTTGACTCCCAAATCTTGTACAAATTGCCTGAGCGTACCTTACTAGAACTGTACTCCCCTTTCTCTTTGGGGTGTAATGAACCTCATCTCTGTCCAGGAATTTTAGAATCTTCTCACAAAGATGCTGTACAGTTACTTGTGGCCAACCTAACCCCTGTAAATATCACCATCTGTAGGGGTCAAGTGGTTGGCTATGGTCAACCTCTAAATGTGCCTGATGTTCTCTTGTTATATCTTTTGATACCTTCCATGATTTTAACCTACCAGAGGAAGAACCTCAAGTGTTGTCCTTTTTTTACTGCCCATGACTTCCCATAGTTGTCTCCTGTACAACAGAAAGAATTTCTTGACTTGCTTAATAAGTTTGATAATATCTTCTCCAAGGACAGTACAGAGTATGGCCTGGCTAAAGGGGTCATCCATCAAATAGATACCAGCAATGCTCCCCCCTTCCAAGTCAAATCCTACCAACAAAGTAGAGTAGAAGATGCTCAGATGTCTAAGGAACTCAAAAAGTTGTTGGATGATGGGCTGCTTGGCCCTACCCAGAGTTCTTGGTCCTCCCCTTTTCTCACTTTGAAGAAGAAGAATGGAGGTCACTACATTGTGATGGACTATTGACAGTTGAATTATTTAACCAAGAAGGATTCTTACCCCTTGTCAGGCATAGATGATGCCCTCTGCTGTCTTGGAGGGCCTAAGTTATTTTCAGCTATGGATTTTGCATCTTTTTACTGGCAAGTTGGCCTCTCTCTTGAAAACAGACAAAAAGCCACCCTCATTATCTATGAAGAATTGTTTGAGCCTACCTGCATGCCTCAAGAGCTTTGTAATGCCCCTGCCACATTACAGAGGGCTATGTATTATATACTATGTGATCTAAAGCTCTCAGGTGTGTTGGTCTATTTGAATGATATAACAGTCTTTATTTCAACTTTTACTGATCATCTGGCCCACCTAAAAGAGGTAGAGGCTGAACTCAAGTTGAAGCTGTCTAAATGTGCTTTCTTCAAGGAGCGCCTTGAGTTCTTGGGCATGAAGTAACTCAAACTGACATCTGACCTATTACCAAGAAGGTTGAAGCCATCAACAAAAATGCTCCCACCTACCAACCTCTGTGAGGTACAAGTCTTTTTGGACATGATGGGTTACTACAGAAAGTTCATCCTGACTTTGCCAATATGAGTAAACCTTTGGTCCAGCTGTTACGTAATGCCCCTTTCAAATGTACTGCTAGCCAACAGCAGGCCTTTGAGACTCTTAAACAAAAGCTTAAAGAAGCTTTCATCCTGGTGTATCCTGTCATGAATGACATTTCTCCCAAAATAAGTGGGAAAATCCAACTAGGAGAATCAAACTCAGAACCTAATTCTGAGTGTTGTAGGGATCCTGCAGGCTCTCAGGCCGCCTGCCTGTGTTTTTCACAGTTAGCTGGTGGAAGTGCTGAAACAGGCATTGGTTTGAGTCCAATTAATCAAGGAAATTTGCAGGCCCACCTGGCCACAAATTTTCAAGAATGAACTGGATTACTGGAAGCGCTAAACCAATATGATGTCATTCCTGTCATAGATGACAGACTGTCTAAAAAAGGGTTTGCTTCTCAGCACAACGGGCTGGAATCCAAAGGGAATCCAGATAATTGGCTAGAAACCCAGGCCGCTGGGCTATGTGACCCCCAGTCATGTAGTGACCCCAAAGCTACTCCTGAAGATGTGCAGCTTACAGAGCAAAGGTTGTCCCGGCTTAAGGTTTCTGAAGATCATTTAGTCCAGAATGACAGGAACACCAGTGGCAGTGATGAAGCCATGAAGACATTATCCTTGAACCGTCAGATGGAAGTCATTTCAGCAGAGGATATGACAGGCCAGAAGGATCAGAATGTGGCTGGAACTCTTGGCCCGGAGGAAACTGAGCAAACTCAGCTAGCAGGTGATGGGCTAGATTCCAAACTTAGCATTTTAAAAGGTATTTAAACCCTGTAAAGTTTTGACAAAATGGTATTGCCATTCTGAAATAAATAAGATTTTGGGACCTTAGTTCTACCATTTTATTCCCTATTTTGTCTTGGTTGTTTTCCATTTTACCACTGTTCCAACCAAAAATATTGGGCAGACGGCCTGCATTCCTGAGGAAGCCCCCAAAACCTGGCCCGCATTTTATTGTCCTCCTGGAGCACCCTTTGGTCTGCTGAATTTCTCTGACTATCCCTAAAGCCAGAGTATTGGGAGTTGACTGTGAAAGAGACCCTCTGCCCAGATTACCTGGCCTAACAGTTTACCCCCCAAACAGCTTCCCACAAAGGTGCTTGGTGCAAACAACTAGCCCCCAAAATCTGTGTGAAGTATAACTATCTTCCTGTTTACCAGATAGATATGGAAGCACCCCTGACACCCAAACCCAACCGCCTACACCCCACCCCAGGACTGTCTCCACCCACAGCCAACCAATATGCAGGCATTGCTTACATCACCTTAGCTGGGTTATTTGACACTATGGTACCCGCCGCTGGACCCTGGGCCTTAGTAGGACAATCAGCATATTATCTCATCAAGTTAGCACCCCTCCTATTGTTGCAACTGAACCAATGAGAGTTCAGTACTTGGAATTGGGGAAGACAACAGTCTAATAAGAAAGGACAGAATAATAAGAATAAGGTATTGTTTATTGTAGGATATTGTGATTAATATACTAAATGGGGAAGCCACAAGGCCACAAGGGGGTGGCATAGTGGGGAGTTCCAGGTAGGGTTTGGAGCCAAGGAATAACTTGTGCGGGGATCAGCAGGTCAAATTGGCAACACTCCTAATTAGGATGAAGTACCTGCCATTTGACATTGCCATCAGATTAATCCATAATGTTAGATACATCAAGGGGCAACTCATTGAGCGCCCCCTGTGTATTGTAAGATAAATTAGCAGGCAAGGCTGGAAACTTGGTTGCAACACCCCCTTGCTCCCTGCTTGTTGTCAGACACCAGGACTGGAGTCTGCAGAAGGTCTGGGAAGGTCCGCACAAACAACCTTTGTGTGGGGATGGCATGGCAGGGACACAAGCAATTGTGGTGAAGTTTCTTGGTGTTCCTTTGGGCATCCTCAAGTTGGTAGGTGTGGTTGTCATAGACGGCAGCTACCTTGAAGGGCCCTAGGTGGTTGGGTTCTAATTTGGCAGAATTGGGATTGAGGGTGTAGACGGGGTCATCTATGGTGTATCTAGATTTGAGGTGTTTTGTCCCTCCTGCAATCCGCTTGTGTTTGATCTCTCGGGCTTTGGCACGCCATTGGTCTAGGGAGGGAGTTGGCACTATGGGGGGCTTGTCAGAAACCTTGGACCATATTTTCCCTTTTCAACCCCTGTCAGACTGTCAGGTGTTCCAAAGGCCAGGATGTTAGGGCTGAACCCAGTGCCTCTGTTTATTCTTGCTCACAGGATCAGTAGGGAAGTGGGAAGATGTTCAGTCCACACAGTGTTAGGGTGCTCTTGTGAGAGCTTGGCAATCAGTTGAACCAGGGAGCTGTTTAATTGTTCCACGCGTCTGTTGGCTTATGGATGGTAGGGGGTTGTGACTATATGTTGGAGCGCGTTCTTGACACAGTATGCCTTCACAATGTGTCCAACAAGCTTGGGCCCACCATCTGTGATGAGATGCTTGGATTGCCCAAAGCAAGCCACAATTTCCTTGCCAATAAAGCGGGTAACAGTGGTGGCGGTGTGGTTGGTTGTGGCCCAGGCCACTGGCCAACACGTGAAATAGTTGATAGCAGTGATAATATACTTCTTACCCAGTCTGTCTTTGGGAAGCGGTCCCACAATGTTGAGGGCCCACTGTTTGAAGGGTTCCATAGCCTTGATGAGTAGGACAGACTTGGGAGGTGCAGGTTTGGACGTATTCTTTTCACACAACACACACATCTTGAGGAGGTCCAAGATGTCTTGGCGCATGCGCGGCCACCAGACCTTACGTTTCATAATCTCAAAGAGGTTACACCCTCTGATGTGACCCAAGGTTTGGTGGTAGTGCAAGATGGTCTCCCCTTGTTGTGTGGTGGGAATGTACGGCGTCTTCTCACCTGTCTCTGCCCAGCGGCAGACGTTACCAGCATTGGTGGTGAACTGACTCTTGTTGTCCTTCAGCTTGGAGATGGTGACCGAATTTAAGGCCCTTGTAGCAGGTTGCCTCAGGACGCAGGTAGAGCATGAGCCAGTCTGGGTCCAAACTGTTATCCCCAGTGATGGACGCTACATAGAGTTGTGAAAGAGCGTTGGCTGTGACAAGTTCCTTTCCAGGCTTATATTTGATGCGTAACTGATAGGGGATAGACACTCAACCCATCCTGCTTGGCGGCGTGTCAAATGGGACTGCATGTTAAAGTACTGGAGTGACTTGTGGTCCATCAGAACGCAGGGTGGGAAGGTCGCACCTTCCAAGTAACAACGCCACTTCTCAATGCAGTGTACAATGGCTGCCAGCTCTTTATTATGGACAGGATAATGTTGTTCCAAGTCAGTGAGCTCCCTGGACTCATATGCTACAGGGAGGAAGACACCATTGTCAGTTTCTACCCTTAGCACGCCCCCTATGTCCCCTGTCAGAGGCATCAGTCTCAAGTTTGTACTGTTGGCTTTGGTTGGGAAACTGAAGTACTGGTGCTGTTGTGAGCCTTTGCTTTAACGTTTCAAAGGCTTGATCTCTGGCAGGGGTCCAATGGAAGTGCTGTTTGGTATTGAGGAGCTTGGTGAGAGGTGCAATTAGTTCCCCGCAATTGGGGATGAATTTGCGTACATAGGCAACCATGCCCAAGAATGTCCGCACCTGGCCCACATCAGTGGGGGGCAGCATGCTAGTGATTGCCTTGATTTTGGCAGGGTTGGGCCTTATTCCTTGGGCAGATGATGTGCTCAAGGAATAACAACTCTGACTTGAGAAACTCACATTTGGAGGGTTTAGCTTTTAGCTGGTTTTCCCAAAGGGTGTTGAGGACAGCACGGAGGTGTTGGAGGTGCGTGGTTTGATCTTGACTGAAGACAATAATGTTGTCAAGGTACACCACCACAAACTTTCCAATCAATTCCTCAAAGGCTTTGTTCATCAACATGGCAAAGGTGGAGGGAGCGTTGGTCCTTCCAAAGTTCATGACACGACACTTGAACAACCCGTAGCGTGTGCAGAAGGCAGTTTTTGCCTCACCCCCTGGTGCAATGCAGACCTGGTTATACCCCGCAGTGAGATCAATCTTGCTAAAGACCTTCACGCCTGAAAGTGTATCAAACGGTTGTCAATCAGCAACAGGGGGTATTTATTTTTAACTGTCACCTCATTTAGGGCATGGTAGTCTGTGACCAGGCAAAGGGACCCGTCCTTCTTGGCTACAAAGAAGACCGCTGCCCCGTATGGAGAGAGCAAGGGGCAAATGAAGCCCTTATCAAGCGCGTCCACAAGGTTCTGGCAGAGGGTTTCATCTTCCTTTGGTGTGAGACAGTATAATGGTTGTGCTTTAGGTAACAATCCTTGAAGTTGTACAGCGTGCTGGATCTCCCAGGGTGGAGGTAGTTGTTCAAGTGTTTCACTGAATACGTCCTTGTACTCCTCAAGGAGTGCAGCTAGCGCTGGTGGTGGTGATGTTGACAAGGGAGGGACTGTAGATGGTTCTGCACAGATAACTTCAACTGAGAATTGATTAAAGTCTAGTCTCCCCCCTTGAAATCATATGAGCCTGTTTCTGTCATTCTGACAAACACAGTGTCATGTAGTAGTTTGTTCATTTCCATGGGGTAAATATAAAAACCCACCCCATTTCTGTTGAGGATGATGACAGAGATATTCCAGTCAATGTAGAGGCAGTTATGCTGGAGCCAGTCAAGGCCAGCAATTATGTTTTGGCTGAGGTCTGCCATGATTGGCCCAGAGAGCTTAACCTGGACGTTTTCCATCCTTATGGAGAAGGGCACTGTCTCATGAGTGATGGCAATTCTTTGGGAATCAGCTACATGTACTGCTTTGAATCTGCTGGGTACTTGATCTAATTGCTGGGAGTCAGCAAACGCTTGATCTACCATGGTGTGGTCAGCCCTGGTATCTACCAGTAGCTTGTGGGTGTTCCCACGGAAACGGAAGGGATAGGACAAGTGTGTTACTTTATTTGAGGAGTGGGCAGCTTGCAACACGGGGTCATCACTATGGACCTGAAAGATGTCCAGAGTTTTAACCTTGTGAAGATTGTAGTTGCAGGAATTCTTTGCAAGCAAGGGAAGAGAGGGTGGGTCAGTTGGGGTTGTAAGGCCTCTTGTAGTTACAACCCCCAGGCTTTTCCCTGGTCCTCAATTAGCGCTAACTGGAGCTCCCCCTTGCAGGGGCGTTTAGTTGCACTTTCTTGTTGGCAAGGTTGGCAACGGCCCACTTGACCTGGGCCATTGTTTGGTGCAGGATGTGATTGGGGTGGAGCATTGTTGGTGCGGCAGAAGCCCATTGAAGCCTTGTTATTGGCCTCTATGATGGCTTTATAGCAGTTGTCAATAGAGGTGCAGCGGCCAAGGGAACACACTTGCAAAATATGGGGGTTTAACCCATTAACAATGAGAGTGAGCAACATGGCGTTCCCATCAGTCACTGCTTTGGGGGCAGCAGCAAGGGCTTGTTGCCAAGCGGCAGGATACTTGGGGACAGAACCAGTCTGCTTGATGGCTAAGAGGGGAGTCCCCAAGATGGTGGGAGAGAAGGTTTCACTATATCAGGACTTGGTGGCGTCTCAAAATGTTGCCCAGGTGACGTCAAACTCCTGGCTGGCCCAGTTGGTGAACCACATGGCAGCGGGCCCTGTAAGGCGGCCAGATGCGGTGGCAACTTACATGGACTCAGGAACCTGACAGATACAAAGGCGCATCTTGGTGGACTGGAGCCAACTGACAATGTTGGCTCCTTTGGCACCGCCAGTGAAGGACTATAGTTGGAGGTTGAGCATACGTTGGGACAGGTCCAACTGTGGTGGGGTGACGCTAGCGTCACGCTGCCTGAGGCAGAGCCAATTGTATACACTGGTGAGAACTAGCTGGTCTTGATAGATGAAATAACCTTTGGGGATGCCCCCTTGGGGATTGGAAGGAACATCTCTTGTTGTGGAGTAGCCATACAGCCCGTACTCTGTCCTTTCTTGGGGAGAATTTTGTTTTGAAGATAGGTTGTAAACCTACTTCTGCTACCACTGTTGCAACTGAACCAATGATAGTTCAGTACTTAGAATTGAGGAAGACAACAGTCCAATAGGAAAGGACAGAATAATAAGAATAAGGTATTGTTTATTGTAGGATATTGTGATTAATATACTAAATGGGGAAGCCACAAGGCCACAAGGGGGTGGCATAGTGGGGAGTTCCAGGTAGGGTTTGGAGCCAAGGAATAACTTGTGCGGGGATCAGCAGGTCAAATTGGCAATGCTCCTAATTAGGAAGAAGCACCTGCCATTTGACATTGCCATCAGATTAATTCATAACATTAGATATGTCAAGGAGCAACTCATTGAGCGCCCCCTGTGTATTGTAAGATACATTAGCAGGCAAGGCTGGAAACTTGGTTGCAACACTATGGTGGGCTCTACCCTCCTCCCAACCAAGCAAGTTGGCAGCTGAAGCTAAAAGTCCCTACCCTGGGATGTGGTATTGTCAGGAATGCTTTTGCCTTCTTTCCTGACAACATCAACAGAATCTTGGTGGACCCAGGATCTGAAAACCTTTCTCCTAAGTTGGGCTTTTCCTCAGGTCCTAAAAAGGAATTATTAGTATGTAATAACTGCTCTAAATTACCTTTGACTTCTCTGGTATTAAGTCCGGAGGCCACTCCCTGGGCCAACACGGGGATTGAACCCGCGTCCTCTTGGTTGTCTATTTATCACCTAGATAATATTAGTAATTTGAGTTTGAACTTACCTTTGCTGATTTGCAAAATGACTGCCTGTAGTCAATCAGATGTTGGGACAGCTCCTGGGGCTTTCAAATTTAAATTTGATTTGAATGATAATAACATTAAGATATTGGAAAGCTCCGTACTTGAATTACAACCAGTAAACAAGTGTTTATCCACTTCTGGTGAGCATCTGCACACCAGAAGCCTTTCCCAAACTGTTGGTTCTCCAACAGCTGGGGTAAATAACACCCAGATGTTTGGGGAAGCCTCAGCAGGAGCCAGATTAATTTAAAAATAATCTTTTGCTGAAATTGAAATCAAAGCTCCCCCTGCCAAGTTCCCCCCCAACTTTATCCCCAAACTCCCTTGTTCAACTGCAAATTGATCATCAATGACAGCCTATATAAGGCTCCAGCTTTGCAGCATTATTACCTGTTTAGTTAATAAAGTCAATTTACCAACCTAGTTGATTTTTCTTTTTGCCTGCTCTCAAATCCTGAAATCAAACACCATGATGCTACCCAAGTCATCCCAATGGGGACCATTTGGGTATAAATGGTTGGTTTGGTTGCTCCTTGTACAGTTCCTTACTGCAAGCCTTTCTTTTGGAACCAGAGCAGATTCTGGTTTGCCTCCTCCTGAGTACTTGGACAAGTTGTGGCGCCAAGTGGTACCAGACGTATGGTACACCACCAGCCCACTGTCACTGAATCCCCCAATCACAGAGGAATCACAGGTCATGGAGGCTGGTCTGCCCAGTCCTTCTTTATTTCATCCCATGGCTTCTGTTTTCCTCCTAAGTTATATTAGAGCTTACTTCCTGTTGGGAAGATTTAATCCCCTTTTGGGTCAATATTGTTTTATTAGAGAATTGTTCCATATGGGGATGGTCTCCCTTCCAATTGGTTCTCTAATCACCGGGTTAAACTCATCCGTGGCCATACACCTTTTGGGTGGTATGTTTCCGAGCAGATGGGTTCCTGACAGGTATCCTGACATTATGGCAATCTTTAAAAACCTTGGTAACCTGAGCCCTAAGATGTTGTTAATTCTTGGGGCCTCTTGTATGTTGATTTTATTGATTATCACTTATTAACTTATAAGTTGATGGCCAAATTATGTGCTAAGATATGAAAGACCCTGACCACACTGACCCAAGATATTGACTTGGGAAGCCCTGCTACTGGGCCTGCCCAGATTCAGAGCCTGGTGGTGACCCAGACTAATTCCCAAATTGACATGCCTCACATAGACAAGCTGAACCTGGAAGAGGCCCAACGGGCCATGCCGGTGCTGTGACTGCATTTTCAGATCAACAAAGATGCTTATATCAACAACACTGAGAAGATACTGGGTGTGGCCACTATTCTGTCTGGAAACACACTGGATTGGTTTGGGAAGGCTACTACTAAAGACGTGGAGTTCTGTTTAGACTATGCAAAGTTTGAGTCTGAGCTCATGGCAACAGGGGAAGACCATGATAGCAGATACTACACACTTGTCAGAATGTTGTAAATCAGACAGAATATGAGATCTATTCAGTCCTACGCTGACAAGTTTATGACCCTGAAGAATTGTGCGTTGCTTGAAGATGAGTTGTCAGATATCCTATACTGGAAAGGTGTGAACCTAGGCCTAAAGGATCTCCTGCAACACCACCACCCTTCTCTTCCTCTGGATGAACTTGTAACTCTTTGCAAGGGGTTAAGCCTGAACCAGGAACCTACTAGTCAAGGATCAACCAGAACCACCAGAGCACCACCTGCCCACAGATCAGAATTGACCTCTGATGAAATTCAGCACCACTACTGTGAAGGACTGTGTTTCCATTGTCACAAAACCGGACATCTTACTCAGGTGTGTCTACATAAGACCCCAAAAACTACTTCTCTAGCTCAAATAAACACTAGTGCTCAGCCTTACAAGTATATTCCTGTTAAGATACTATCCGGCAGCCAATCCAGACAGCTGAAAGCTTTTATTGATACCGGGGCCAACAAAAGTTTTATGGAAGTAGGACTTGCTGAAGAGCTAGGATTGGAAATGGCAACAGAACAATACTGTGTCACCTTGGGGAATTGTAGTACCAATACAGGTTGGGGATGTCTGCAGGAGCTCCCAGTAAAGGTGGGATTGAATGTGTACCCTACCTCCTTGATTTTGATGAAGGGACTTCCTCACCCACTTATCTTGGGAGAATACTGGCCAGCTCAACATTAGGTTATCTTGAACTACTAAGACCAGACTGTTACGCTAGGTAGTCCCCCCAAACTGATGTTACACCCTTTTGTTTCAGTGAGGACCAGGCCACACCAGGAAAACTGATGGTGCTGAGAATGGAACCGTTGAAAGGCACATTGCCACCACAGCTGTAGAAATGGACTCACATATTCAGTGAAGAAGAGGCCACTTGTTTGCCTAGCCACTCTGGCTTTGACCATGATATTGATCTGATGCCTGGTACGTAGCCCTGCCACAGACTGATATACAGTTGTAACCACAAGGAGCAAGTGGCTTTGAAGCCCTACATTGAGGAAATGACTAAGAAAGGGTTTATCTGTGTCTCCAAGTCCCCTTGTTCATTGCCAATGCTGTTTGTGGGGGAAAAGGACGGGAGAATGTGCCCTTGTGTCAACTACCAAAAATTGAATGATATTAAAATTAAGAACCAATACCCTATCCCAACGCTGATGATTTGTGTGACATATTGACTGGAGCTCAGGTGTATTCCAAAATTGATCTCCTCAATGCGTTCAATCAGATCCAAATCAAGGAAGGTAATGAATACAAGACTGCATTCAAGACACACTATGGTCTTTATGAGTATTTGGTAATACCATTTGGGTTATGTAGTGCCCCCTAGTACCTTCCAGAGTATGATAAACTCGGTCTTGGGAGAGTTTCTGGATCAATTCTGTGTGGCCTACTTAGATGATATTTTGGTTTATAGCCAGAACCACCAGGAAGATTTGGATCACTTACACCAGATAATGGAACAACTTTCCCAGGCAAACCTTCATCTGAAGCCAAAAAAATGCAAGTTTTTTTAGACAGAGGTAGAATTCTTGGGCTACATGGTTAAGACTGGTGGTTTTGCAATGGCGCAGGATAAGGTAGAGGCAGTGACTTCCTGGCCAGTACCCAAATGCAGGAAGGACGTGAGGAGTTTCTTGGGCTTGGCCAATTACTGCCGGGATTTCATCAAAAAAATTTCTCAGATCACAATGCCCCTGACCTGGCTCTGCTCAGACAAAGTTCAGTTTGTATGGACTCCAGAGTGCTTGACGGCTTTTGAGACACTAAAGACGGCTTTTAATTCTGCTCCTGTGTTGGCAATGCCAGACCACACTAAGCCCTTCATTTTGGAGACCAACACTTCCAACTTTGCAGTGAGTGGGGTGCTCCTTCAGGAGGGAGGGGATAGCATGCTACATATTGTAGCATATTATTCAAAGAAGATGATATCAGCAGAAGGGAACTATTCAATCTATGACAAGGAGATGCTGGCAATAATGAAAACTTTGAAGCACTGGAGGAGATATCTATGCAGTGCAGAGTTCCCAGTCAAGGTCCTGACAGATCATAAAAACCTTGTCTACTTCTTCAAGACTAGACAGTTGAACCAGAGGCAGGCTAGATGGGCTCTTGAGCTGGAAGATTACGTTCTCACAATTGACTACAAGCCTGGCAAGGTTAATGTAGTCACAGATGCACTTAGTAGAAGAACAGACCTGGTACCAACCTATGTGGAGTTGCGCGACCACAATACACAAATTCTCTTGGATCCAGTCAGCTTAGCATTCACTTGGGCTATATGAAGATCAGAGCAAGCCGACCAGACATGATTAAAGCCCAGCTGACAGACCTGTTCTTGGTGTCCAGGGTGGCTGACTTGGGCAAGGATAAGGACAGCCCATTGTATAAGGCTGGGTTTTCCTTGAAAGGAACACTCTTGATGCTACACAGTAGGATCTATGTGCCAGAGGGTCAAACCAGGATTGACTTGCTAAGGGATTATCATGACTCCAAGATGGCTGGTCACCCAGGAAGACTTAAGACACTCCAAGGCATTAAACAGAACTATACCTGGCCTAAGATTGATTGATTTATGGCAGAGTACCTGCAGGGTTGCAAAATCTGTGGGAAGACCAAGACCAGAAGAAGCAAGCCTGAAGGGTTATTAAGGCCTTTGGAAATCCCCACAGGACCATGGAGATTGGTTTCTATGAACTATATTGTGGAACTCCCCCCTCTGGATTGTTCAATGCCATTCTGGTGATAGTTGATTGGTTCACAAAAAGGTGCTAACCCAACATGGATGCCCTAGTGAAGTGATCACTGACAGGGGACCTGTCAAGATTGACAATTCTTCCCCTCTGGAAATCCAGGCCTGGGAGCAGGATTCAAACTCTGGCCCTGGATCCCCCGGGCTGCCAGGCCTATGGACCGCGGAGCCACCCGCCTGCGTTTTTTGGGAATTGAACCCCTGCAAGCTGAGGCTCCTGCTAAGCCCCAAAGCCAGAATACCAGCACCAGCTCAACCATAGTGGCGCCCAAGGAGGAGCCTCTCAAATTGCCTAATGGAGTCAGAGATGGCGCCTATGTAAATTTCATGAGTTTGAAGTCCTCTCAAGTAAACAATCAAGAGCTAACCCAGGAAAGAGGCACAGGCCCGCGGCCTGGTCCCATGACCACGACGCTAAAGCAAGATAATCAGGTAGCCAAATTGAGATCCTTGACCAATGAAGTAACTCCTGGGCCAAGTGCCATTTTGCTGCCTTCAGACCCAAGTACCCAATTCCCCCGGCCCAGCTATCCCCAATGCCCTGATGAGCCCCCATAGAAAATGTTAAGTTTGGAGGTGGGGTGCTATATAGACCAAAGGACCCCGCGCTCCAAACTTATTGCCATTTTTGAATAAAGGTTATGTTACTTTGGCTAATACAGCTACTGCCATATTTTGTATTTGCCGTCTATCAGTTCTGTTCAAGATCTCCTGGCCCTTCTGCCCCTCTGCCCGCAGTTTTCTGTCCACCTGGTGCACCTTTTGGGCCTGTCCATTTTACTGATTACCCATTAAAGTCCAAATATAAGGATTACACACCAGAGAAAATCATCAAACTTGATCCATTAGCCCGCATCCAATCCGCTGTCAGATACAACTGCCAAGGCCTGTGGATTTTCTCTACCCCCAAACTATTTAGAGGAAAATTTAACTATCTCCTGGCTTAAAACATCTATATGGAACCACCTGTAACACCCAAACCAATGCCAGCCTCCTCCCCTGACCTCCCAACCAACCATACCAGCAAGATTTTTGGAATAGTGTATATCACCCTCACGGGGGTGGTGGACACCATTGTCCTGGCCGCTGGCCCATGGTTTTGGGTGGGGAAGTCTGCTCCCTACCTTCTAAAGTTAGCTCCTCTCTTATGGTGGGCCCTGCCTGCAAAAAACCTGGCCCCAGTTACCCCCAGAAACGGCGGGCCAGCCGCCTGAGAGTGGATCCCTGACAGGACCCCAGTTCACATCACACTATTGGACTCAAGTAATGCAAGACCTGGGAATCAAGCAGTGCATGTCAACTTCTTATCATCCTCAGACTGATGGCCAGACAGAATGAGTGAATCAGATTATTGAGCAGTACCTCTGTTGTTACACCAATACAGACCAGGACAATTGGTCAGAAATGCTGCCAATGGTTCAGTTTGCGTACAACAGCAAGGATCATGCCTTAACAGGAATATCTCCTTTTAAGGAAAATTATGGGTTTGATCCTACCTGGGATCCCAGGACTGGTGCCAAGGATTCCAATGCAACGGGCTGCTCATGGGTGGAACAGATCCACAAGTCCCAGGTTACTTGCCGGAAGAACTTGGACCAGGCAGTCAGGACCTACAAGGCTTTTGCTGACAAGAAAAGGATCCCAGGCAAGCCGTTGATGGTTGGCAATGAGGTTTATATGGACTCACAAAACATTCCCCTGAATGTACCAAGTTGGAAGTTGGCTCATAGGCGTATTGGACCCTATAAAATTGTCAAGTTGATAGGTGAAGTGGCTTATAGGTTGGAACTTCCACCAACTTGGAAGATCCACATTGATTTCCACTGAGCATTGTTGTTCAAAAAAGAAGGAATATTGCTTCTTCATCAGAAGCTCAAGTCAGACTGCCTCCCATCCAAGTGGGACAATCAACGGAATACAAAGTGGAGTATGTGCATGGAGACCAGACCTATTACAGGACACCACAGTACTATGTGAAGTGGTTGGGCTATCTTTTGGAGGAAAGCACTTGGGAACCTGTAGACAACTTAAACAATGCTAAGCAGGACATCCAAAAGTATCTGGAGAAGAAGTCTAGCCTCAAGAGATCAGAAGGGTTGGAGGAGGATGATGTCATGAATGACATTTCTCCCAAAATAAGTGAGAAACTCCAACTAGGAGAATCAAACCCAGAACCTGATTCTGAGGGTTGTGGGGATCCTGCGGGCCCTTGGGCCGCCCATCTGTGTTTTTCACGGTTAGCCAGTGGAAGTGCTGAAACAGGAATTGGTTTGAATCCAATTAATCAAGGAAATTTGCAGGCCCGCCTGGCCACAAATTTGCAAGAACAAGCTGGATTGCTGGAAGCGCTAAACCAATATGGTGTCATTCCTGTCATAGATGATGGGCTGTCCAAAAAGGGGTTTGCTGCTCAGCACAACAGGCTGGAATCCAAAGGAAATCCATATAATTGGCTAGAAACCCAGGCCGCCGGGCTATGTGACCCCCAGTCATGTAGTGACCCTGAAGATACTCCTGAATATGTGCAGCTTACGGAGCAAATGTTGTCCCGGCTTAAGGTTTCTGAAGTTCACTTAGTCCAGAATGACAGGAACACCAGTGGCAGTGATGAAGCTATGAAGACATTATCCTTGGACCGTCAGATGGAAGTCATTCCAGCAGAGGATATGACAGGCCTGTCAGGGATCCACTCATTGGGAAGTCTTTCTCCAATTGAATGGAGTAGAGCTCCCAAGTTGAATTTAATCAGAGTAGAACCTACTGGAATCCCTATCATTAACATGTGTAGAAGGTGACCAAATAGGCAGGATCTTCCCAAGAAGAGAGTGAAGTGATTTAGGAAGTAATAGACACTGGTGTACCCCAAGACCAACCAGGGAACCTTGGGGTGAATGATAGGTGGGAATCAAGCTGTTTCAACGTAAGGGGCATGTCTTCAACGCAGTCCAAAATGATACCAAATTAAGTCTTCATATTTGTCTGTAGGTGTTAGTTCAGGGTTTTTGAAGTTAACATTGGCTTTCCCATAACTGATTAACACACAAAAAGTCCATACAAGGAAAATGAACTTCATGTTGTTGGGAAAGAACCTTTAGAATCTACTAATCAAGTGTTTTAGAATTGAAAATACAGATTTATTGGTTGATAAATATAAAAAAATTGTTGGAGCAATTTGGGAGGGAAGAATTTGCCAGTTTAAATACTGAGCTTAAGTGATGAAGGAAACATAGTGGTTACCAGATGATCCTTCAATAATAAATTGAAAAGTATTGCCTTGCAGGACTTCAGCCTGCAATGCAAGAAGAATAAGTAATTTGGGTTATTGCATTGCAGGTGTTGCAACAGCTTCAATTACTCCCTCTCAGGGAATTAACGCCCTGAGTATTTCGCCAAACAAGACACCAAATGGTTCACCGTCTAATCAATAGATTGGTGGCACCCCTATTGTTCAACCATATACTACAGGGATCACACAATCCAGCTCCTAAGCAGAACACAGCTTGATTAAGCCTTGTGACTTAAGAGGAACATTACTCAGATAAGCCACATGACCACCATGATGTACACAGACAGTATGTGGCTTTCCATGATACTATATAACATACTATATCTATCTCCAATAAAGTATCATTCTTCTCTTAAATCTTCCCCTTTTATTTGTTTTTTATACTTCCCAAAAGTATAACCTCAACAGTGGTAGCACAGGTAGGTTATCCATACCTACCCAACTTAAGGAAAAATTCCTCCAAAGAAAAAGACGCAAACAATGGCACTCCCCGGCGGCTGGAGAGACTACAAAGAGGGACAAGAGATTCCAAATGGCTTTTTTATTGTGGACAAGGTCCTTATCCCCGTAGAACAGTATAATACTCTCCAAACCTGCAAATTGTTACCTGCCGTTGCAACAACCATAACAACCCCACAACAGCCTGAAATACCCAATCTTGTATTCCAGCGCCTACGTACAGCTGAAATTGGCACCTTTGCGGGACTACACCATGAGAACATCTTCTTTTGGATTAACAGTACCAAAAGCAAATTTGAACAAGTAGAATACCCCTGCAGACTTTGGGTCAGTGAAGTCTCCCTCTGTGTCACAGGAACAGCATCACAATTTGTAAGCAGGTGGATGGCACAACACCCCAACCAGAAGGGAAACTGGGAAATGTTCAAAGCTGCCTTCCTCAAAAAGTTCTCCATGAAGGATTCTAACGTAGTAATCATGACAGAACTCCGCACCTTCAAAATGACAGGAACCATTGAGGAATACATTGCAGCCTACAAAGACCTACTTGGCCGTGCCCCTAGCTCCATCAATTTTGATGAACCTGGGCCACGCCTAGACTTCTACAACGGCCTCCCCATGCACATTAGACGTCAATTTGATATGACCTGCTGCAAGAACCTTGAGGATGTATTCCTAGAAGGAAAACACGCAGCAAAAAAGTCTGATGATCTACACGCAACCAACAAATGCAAGTAGAGTCCTACCGCCAAGAAGGACACTTGCCCCAGTAAGCAGAACAACCAAGCCAATAACCCTCACCCTCTAAATAGAACGCGTACAGTACAAGCCAACCAGGCAAACACCAAAGATGCCAACAAGGAGGGAAAAGCTCAGGGGAGTGCTTAGGCAAGCCACCCTCCCCCAACTCATAAGACTTGTACTGGGACCAAGACGTGATTCAATTACCATGATCCAAGTACCCTCCAGCAATTCTCTACAGTTTGCTGCCCAAACTGGAAATAAACTCCTCACCTATCCTTTCCGTTTTTTCAGATACCAAGGTACAGCACTATTCAACACTGGAGCAGATCAATCCCTTGTTAACAAAAAATTTGCCAACCTCATGCAGCTATCAACAGTACAGAGCAGTGTCAAGAGAGTCATAATGGCAGACAACAGGAGTACGCCAGTCATCAAGGAGACAAAACCCTTCTGTGCTCAAATTGGAGACGTGTAAACAACAATCAGTGGTCCTATCATACCAATCCCTAAATACAATGTGATATTAGGCCTAGATTGGATGCAAAAAACCAAACCACACATTGATTGGGACAGTGCCACTCTTACCATTCAGCGCGGCAAAGTACACCATCACATCTACCCAACTCACCTTGACACCCTCATGCGTGACCACATGTTTGTAAAGATAATGGAAACAGAAGAGGAAATAGACCCAAGCAAGATCAACTGGAACACCTGTAGATATGAAATCATCCACTTTAAGAATACAGAATCCAGACTTTAACTGGACTATATACAATATCAGCTTGTCAAAGAGTTTCTTTCTGTTTTCCAGGAAACACTACCAGGATTATCACCTGACCTGGGCATACAACACAAAATTGACCTTAAAGGAAGCATACCCAAGGCACGCCTTATCTACTGCTTAACACCCCAAGAATATGCCGCCCTAAAGGCCTACCTTGACAAGGCGCTAGACAAAGGCCTCATTAGACCCTCAAAATCACCCTTTGGTGCCGCTGTCTTCTTTGTGGCAAAGAAAGACAGAGGGCTCCACCTGGTCATCAACTACAGAGCGCTCAATGAGGTCACAATTAAGAACAGGTATCCCCTGCCCCTGATTGATGACCTTTTTGACGCCCTGGGGGTCCCAAATCTTCACAAAAATTGATCTGACAGCAGGATATCACCAAATTTGTGTGAAACCTGAAGACATTCCAAAGACGGCGTTCAGAACCAAGTACAGATCTTTCAAATGTGTTGTCCTCAACTTTGGCATGACAAATGCCCCCAGTACCTTTGTGACGTTCATGAACAAGGTCTTCAAAGAACACATTGGGAAACAAGCAATTATCTACCTGGACAACATAATCATCTACAGCCCAAATTTAAAACAACACTGGGAAGACATCTGCCTAGTTCTCTGCACCCTCAGGACAATCAACTTATTGCCAAGCCATCTAAATGTGAATTTTTCTCTTCCAAACTCCCCTTCCGTGGTCACATTGTCAGCAAGGACAGGATCAAACCAGACCCAGAGAAAATACACGCCATAACTGAAATGCCAGCTCCCAGAAACAAGAGTGAACTCTGCACCTTCCTGGGCATGGTAGCCTATGTCAGAAGGTTATTCCCAACTGGGGCGCTCTAACAGCCCCGCTATCAGCTATTACAGGCAAAATAACCAAGTTTGTATGGACCCCGCTACAAGACCAACATTTTAGACAACTAAAAGAACAAATGGTCACAGCTCCTATACTCCAGTACCCAAACCAAGAAGGAATATAAAAGCTAGAAACTGATGACTCTGACTGCGCCATAGGAGGAGTACTCCGCATCCAAACAGCAGAGAAAGAATTCCTCCCTGTAGCGTATGAGTCAAGGAAACTATTGGATGACAAACAAAGATACCCCATCCATGGCAAGGAATTGGTAGCTATTGTACATTGCCTCTTAAAGTGGTGTTGTTATCTAGAAGGAGCTCAAACATTCAAGGTACTCACTGATCCTAAATCCCTGGTGTTCTTTAAGACCCAATAGCATTTATTGAGAAGACAAGTCAAATGGATGATTCTTGTACAGAGATACCCCATGCAAATTGAATATAAACCAGGCAAAGAAATGATTACCGCAGACGCCCTATCAAGGTTGTACAGCAAGCATGCCATCTGTCCTGATAGCAACCCCAACTGGCTCATGCTCATCATGGGGAATCTCCAGGAAGGGTTTCCACCAGGCACCCCCATGGACGTACAAGAAAAGGTCCTTAAGAACAAACATCTGTTCAAAAATTTATAAGGTACTATACTCCAAATACTTCCAAGTGGTGACACTGTACCCTACGTCCCGTCAACCCAGAAGAATGACATCATACTCAGATATCATAGAGACTTGGGACACACCTGTAGCAGGAACCTATATGAGTACCTTAAAACACGCTACTGGTGGCCCAACATGCTAGATGACATCAAAGAAGTACTGGAGCAATGTGAAGTCTGTGAGAAGTACGCCTGAACCAAAGCACCACCCAAGTCAGTGGTACCCGTATCCATCACACAACCCTTCAAGGTATGGTCGTTGGATATTGTAGGACCAATGCCTGGTGAAAATAAAGGGAAAAAGTACATCATAACAGCTATCAAATATTCAACCAGATGGCTAGTGGCACAAGCCACAAAGGAGCATAAAGGCAACAATGTGAGACAATTTATTGGCAAGGAAATCATAGGCAAATTTGTGAAGCCAGAACTCCTAATCACGGATGGAGGCACCAAACTCAAGGCCATTGATACCAACATCTATCTTGCCAAGAACAGAATAAGGCACATCACAGCCAGCCCATATCATTCTCAAGCAAACAGACAAATAGAATGACTAAACGGCTCACTTGTGGAAGCCCTCAGTAAGTTATCTTCTAACAATCCAAAGGCGTGGGTTGATATGCTTCCAACAGCACTCATGGTATGTTGAACTCAGGTCAACCGCAATACCAGCAAAAGTCCATACAAGCTAGTCTATGGACAAAAGCCTGTTCTTGTTAGTACAACTGCAGGACCCCAATTACCTCTACCTAAGAAGGTGCCAGACACCAGCAACCCCAACATCCAACAAGCTAGAAAAGACCAAGAGAACATGGAACACAAAAGAATCAAGAGAGAAGTGATCCCACTACAACAGGCAAGGTTCCAAACCAGTGACAAGATCTGGGTTGTCAACAACAACCAACACAAGTTAGACCCAGGATTGTGTGGGCCAGGCATCATCATGGAAGTTAAGCCTAACAACACCTACCTCATCAAGGGCATTAGAGCACAAACTGAATTGAAGTGTATGCATCACAACTGTCTCCGCCTGTGTAAAGCTAGGACAGCGCAACGCAACACAACTCCCTGTCCCTAACACCAACCTGGACCAGTACCAAGCACACATCCCCAACTCTCTGAAAAAGATTCCCAAGGCTCCGCCTTCCAGCACCCCAGGGGGAGATGTTGCAACATCTTTGATTACTCCCTCTTGGGGAATTAACACCCCAAGTATTTCACCAAAAAAGACACCAAATGGTTCACTGTCTAATCAATAGATTGGTGGCACCCCTATTGTTCAACCATATACTACGGGGATCACATAATCCAGCTCCTAAGCAGAACACAACTTGATTAAGCCTTGTGACTTAAGAGGAACATTACTCATATAAGCCACACAACCACCATGACGTACACAGAAAGTATGTGGCTTTCCATGATACTATATAACATCCTATATCTATCTCCAATAAAGTATCATTCTTCTCTTAAATATTCCCCTTTTATTTGTTTGTTATACTTCCCAAAAGTATAACCTCAACACAGGGTACTTCTGCATCATGGTGGGGATGGCATTTTGGCTCTGTATGAGGAATGTTTCCCTGGCTTAGTATCTTTACTTCTTGTGATTTGCTAGATGGTTCCCCTGAACAGTGGCCGTTGGTGTTTACGCATTTAAATTTAAGTTGATTAGATGCTTTAGCAGTTTTGGAGCTCAATTTTAAGCCTATATAGTGGTTACCATCAGATTTATCATCTGGACCTTGATTTTTGAAATTTAGAGTATAATTTATATACTTGGTTTGTTTAGAGCTTTTTCTCTTGCTTTCATTTTCCCTTTTGCTTTTGAAAGTGCATTTGTTAATTGTTTTTGGATGTGGATTCAAATTAAATAATCCAAATGATCTGTTGTTGTAAGTATTGTCAATTTTAGAATTTAAAAATGCAGTTTCCAATTTTTCCTCTGTTCCAAGGGATCCAAGATTGGTTGCATTGTTTGTGAAAGGGATAGAATCCCTTACAGGGCCAGAAGGATCAGAATGTGGCCAGAACTCTTGGCCCAGAGGAAACTGAGCAAACTCAGCTAGCAGGTGATGGGCTAGATTCCGAACTTAGTATTTTAAAAGGTATTTAAACCCCATAAAGTTTTGACAAAATGGTATTGCCATTATGAAATAAATAAGATTATGGGACCTTAGTTCTACTATTTTATTCCCTATTTGTTATTGGTTGTTTTCCATTTTACCACTGTTCAGACCAAAAATCTTGGGCAGATGGCCTGCATTCCTGAGGAAGCCCCCAAAACCCAGCCCACATTTTATCGTCCTCCTGGAGCACCCTTTGGTCTGCTGCATTTCTCTGACTATCCCCTTAAGCCAGAGTATTGGGAGTTGACTGTGAAAGAGACCCTCCGCCCAGATTACCTGGCCCAACAATTTACCCCCCAAACAGCTTCCCATGAAGATGCTTAGTGCAAACAACCAGCCCCTGAAACCCATGTGAAGTATAACTATCTGCCTGCCTACCAGATAGATATGGAAGCACCCCTGACACTCAAACCCAACTGCCTACACCCCGCCCCAGGACTGTCTCCACCCATAGCCAACCAATATACAGGCATTGCCTACATCACCTTGGCTGGGTTAGTTGACACTATGGTACCCGCCGCTGGACCCTGGGCCTTAGTAGGACAATCAGCATCTTATCTCATCAAGTTAGCACCCCTCCTATGGTAGGCTCTACCCCCCTCCCAACTGAGCAAGTTGGCAGCTGAGGCTAACAGTCCCTCCCCTGGGATGTGGTATCCTGACATATCCCAACTACTTTAAGGAGCTCATCCTTTACACAGATGCTAGCAACCTATCTATTGGAGCCATCCTTGCCCAATTAGACAATGAAGAATTGGACCACCCTGTAGCATATACTTCTTGTTTTCTCAAAAAACATGAAAAGAATTATAGCGTTACAGAGAAGGAGTGCCTTGCAGTACTATATGCTGTCAAAAAATTCTGCCATTACATTTATGGCACTCATTTCACTGTGGTCACTGATCACACTTTGCTTAAGTGGCTACAATAGCTCAAGGAGCCTGAAGGGTGATTTGCTAAATGAGCCATCTGCCTTCAGGGCTATGACTTCACTGTGCTACATTGCCCTGGAATCCAACATCAGAATGCAGATGGATTATCTCAAATGCCTATCCTCGCCCTACACCCTGCAGAAGCCAAATGATTGTATGAACTTATTGGGTATCCTTCTTACTGGGAAAACAAGGATGAGGAGATTTGATCTTCCCTGACTAAGCTACCTGAGAACACCCTCATTTGTGACAACCAGCTCTTTAAGAAAGTGTGTGACCATTATCTACCCTATTTACACCCTAGCCTTTGCCTCTCAATAGTGCTTCAGGCCCATAAAGAGACTGGATATGGAGGCGTTTCCAAGACCTATGACTGGCTCCATAAGAAATATTACTGGGATAACCTCCGCCTGCTGATTCATGATGTCATTGCTAGTTGTCACAACTGCCAACTACAGCATCCTTGAGCTGCCTCACACAAGTTCAAATTAGTCCCTCCACAGCATGCCTTCCATACAGTCAGTATTGAAACTGTAGGAACTCTTCCCCACTTGCGCTCAGGCTGTCAATTAATCTTGATTGCTGTTGATCATTTCAGCAAAAGGGTGAAAGCTTTCCCCACCAAAGACATCACAGCTAAAACCACTCTGCCTTCTTACTGCAGGATGTGTTTTATTGCCACAGTTGTCCGCAAGTGTTATTGTTGGATAATGGAACTAACTTCAATGCAAAGTTAGTGACTTCTGTCATAGAAGCTTTGGGGTCTCATCAATCCTTATTAGCTTCCCACAACCCTTCCATCAATGGGGCTGTAGAGTGTGATAATTTAACTTAAGTTTCTATCATGCGGAAACTCACATACTCTGATGCTGCAAATTGGGATCTATACCTGCCTGCTGCTCTCTTTGCCTACCGTCTCAGTAAGCATCATGTCACTGGGTACTCTCCCTTTTCTATGCTGTATGGGTGTGAGGCCACCACTCTGTCGCTTTTGGGGGCCCCCTACTCTCCTCTGATAAGGCTATGAATCCTGATGACCATATCAAAGATCTAGTCAACCGTATAATTGGCATCCAAGCCACTGCCTATACCTCTGCATACAAGACCAATACACTAGAACTCTCTCCTGACAATGCTGGACGCTCCCCCTTGCCAGAGTTCAAAGTTGGAGATCATGTCCTATACTGTCAACACAGAGTGAGATGAAATGCTCATAAATTGGATACTTTATGGGTTGGACCTTTAGAAGTGACTTTCAAACGAGGTCCTGAATCACTGTGAAACTCCTCTCCAGTGGTTGCCTGTTTGCCCGAGTACATGCTAAGTTCCTCTGCAAGTACCACCCCCTAAAGCCAACCTAAAAGGGGGCAATGTTGTGATTGCCAATGTTCACCCTATTTCAATTTTGCCTTCATTGGGTTATTTTGAGGACTAATCCCTTGCTTTTGCTTTCACTCCTTGAAATGGGTCTATTTCTGAAGTGGGAAAATTATCTGTTCAGTTTCCTGATTCTGCGCAACTCACTTGCCCCATTCATGCTTGTGGCAAGTGATCCTACCATCCCTGTATTGTTTTGTGGTATCACTAAACCAATATATATTCCAATTCTTTATCCCCAATAAAAATTCAGCTCTATTCACATTTCTGTCTTTATGATTTCAAGTACTTTGGCACCTCTCTCTAGCCACAACTAGTAGAGACTTATTATTCAGGGCCACAAGGTAATTGCGTCACCTTCCCTGCTGACTAACTGAGACTTAGTATGAATCCAATCCTAAGGTTAGGATTTCCTGTTATGGCTCTGTGCCGCGCATCAGAACATGACACTATTAAATTGGACAACCTGGTTAACAGTTTGCCTGATTTTCAAGCTTTACGGCTAGGCTGGGTAATCCCAGGCATTATGGAACCTACTGTGACATTGTGTAGGTCAAAAAATATAAAAGAGAGGTGGTTTCCAAGGATGAAACAGATGGTCTTATTTTGTGTAGGGCACAGGATGTAAAGTTAAAGCGGTTTTGGCTCCTAATTTTTAATTTTTAAATCAAATTTATTAAAAGCTTTATCCATCAATATTTTAGAACAATGATTTTGATTGAACCACAGTTTAATTTAATTAATTATAGTAAAATTGTAATTAAAAAATGATAAATATCTATTTCAATTGAAAGAGATAATTTGCATGCCTATTATTGGAGACAACACAAAACAAAATAGGATTGTGCTTAGTCACATCACAATTCATGCACATTTGTTTTGTGTCTTTAGGAGCAGGTCACAAAATGTGGCAGTTACAATTGTACTCTGCCTCTTAAAGCCACAAAACAAATCAGCATAAATTGTGATGTGGCTTCAAGGTCACAGAATGATTTGTAACTAACCATCAAAATCACAAAACAGATTGTGATGGGTGAAACTTGGTCACAACACAAATTGTGATAATTTTGGCGCCCGTCCCTACTCTGTTTTGGATCAATGATTCAATATTTAGACGGTGGTTTGGGCTGTTGTCTTCTTCAATTTTTTTGAAGTCTTGTTATTTTTAACTACGGATTGGATTCGGGGTGTGTTAACACTAGTGTTGGCACATGATGGGGGAAATGGAGTGTTGTTCTTGGGCCCTTTTCTAGGGAAATTTTGGCTAGGAAGTTTGTCATTTCATAGTGAACCCTGACAGGGTAGATTTGTTTGGATATGTTGAGTTACTTTAAAATCTGGAGTGTAGGTTTGGCTGTGCAATCTGCAATGACATGTCTGTTTAATGGTGGTTTAATAGTGTGACAGATAGTTTTTCTCTTTAAAGTTGGTGTGTTTAGATTGATTATTTATATCTTGCTACGATCCATAATTCAGCTATTGGATGATTCAATAAGTCTGATAGGTAGAACCAGGGCTCCATATTTTCACCGTATCAAATATAAATGCCGAAATAAATCTTACTTTTTTAATCGATGCGATTAAAATCAGTGAATCTTAAGTAGGGATGCTTAAGCCCAGTCAAAGCGGAAACTTATTCATATTTAATTATAATAAAATAACTCTTTGTTTAGCTGGCCAAGAGCCAAAGTTAGTCAAAGCTGCTCTTCTCCTAAGTGGAACGCACCGCGAGAATAAAGTCAACTTTGCACTCGAGGTGAAACCAAGGTAAACTCAGCATTTATCTACACTGCAAGTTGAATATAAAAGGGTTAGCGATGAAGCAACATTTTTAAAATTTACATTGAATTCTTCGCAAGAACATTTAATTTAATCCAACCTTACTATACTGCTGCTCTATCTTTGTTGAGCAGATTGTGTAATTAATAACAGAAGGTTGTTTTTTAGTTTATTACTTTTAATACTGAAAGCTAGTTATTTATTAGTGGCAATTTAGCCCATATAGGCAAACATTAAGGTGTACCTAAGTGATTTTGTATACTTTCATAGTATGATTTTAAAGAAGTTTTTACTTCAGTTCTCATGTTTTTTCAAAGAAGGATGTTTAAAAGACACAGAGACAAAAATCGCAAATCCTTAAGAGGGAGAATGGCTACGTGACAACCCTAGATATTAGTATATTTAGTTTAAGATCTTTTGATAGAAGCTGTTTTTATCAGGCTTTGTGTGGCTTTTCTAGTTATACTAGGCTTGTATTTAATTTGATAATAAGAGTGTTAAGTTTGAGTTTAATTTTGATTTGCCTTAAAATAATAAATGCTTTTTTTTCTTGAAGCTTTTGGCTTGAACAAGTTTTATCCTTATTTGGTTTTTAAATCGCTTGCTTATAACTTTTAGCAGTAAGGTCTAGATAATTATGCTGTAAATAGTTATTTACGTAAGTTCGCTTAGATGTAGTCAATGAATATATATCACTTATGTTTAATAGTTTTCCTAAAGGCTCTGTCAGCTCAAGTTATTAAATTCAGTTTTAGTTTAAGTCGTCTAAAAGTAATGTGCGATGTTCTTTCTTGGATTCTATTTTTTGTTCGTACATTAATTATTGAGGCTATATTCCAGCTTGGTTTAAGACATGAGACTGCTGTTTTTAGACTTGAATTAAAACCAATTCTCCTACTTCTATAAATATTAACGCCTCCTGATAGCTTTTGAGAAGTACGATGTTTCGAAAATCCATGGTTGAAAAAATGGGGCTTATGCTTGGGGGAGCAGGTATTGGTATCCTTACGTACTCTCTTTATGGGCGAACTTTCATACCCAAAACACCAAGTACAATTTATCCCGTGCCGAATTCTCAGGCGCCCATCTCCTCCATGCCTTCGCCAAATGCTGAACTGCTGAAGTATGGGTTTCCAGGTAAGAGAGTAGTATCTTCATCTCTGAACATTTGTAGGGCCCATCTCAGACTTTCGCAATCGTCAGGGCTACGTTGCTTCACACAACCGCATGCTTCGGAATCCTAACTTTGTTCTGGAACTCCTTACTAAGGACAAGCTGATCAACCGTGATAATGCCTCACGTGATCATTCCAAATTCATGGAGGACAAGGGTGTCCCTGAGCTTTTCCGTGCCAAGCTATCGGATTACCGCCGTTCAGGCTATGATCGTGGCCACATGGCGCCCGCTGCTGATTTCAAGTCTTCTCAGGAGGCCATGGATGAGACATTTTACCTCACTAACATGGCACCTCAAGTGGGCCAAGGATTCAATCGGGACTACTGGGCCTGGCTGGAAGACTATTGTCGCAAGCTAACTACCAAATTCTCCGAAGTGTATGTCCTTACTGGTCCGCTCTATCTTCCTACTAAAGGTCCACAGTTTCCTGATCCCGATAAGTGGTATGTACAATATGAAGTGATTGGGAACCCACCCAACATTGCTGTCCCGACACACTTCTTTAAAGTGATTTTAGCTATTCCTCATGATTCATCTAAGCCTTCCCTTGCCGGCTTCTTATTGCCCAATCGGGTGATTCCTGACAATGTCCCTCTCACTCAGTTCCAGGTTCCAATTGAAACTATTGAAAAAGCTGCTGGTGCTGTGTTCTTTGACCGTCTTGGTCCCAATAAGGAGAAGGAACTTGCAAACCTTTGTTCAACAGTTCCCTGCCAGCTCCACATCAAGAAATTCAACGAACAGGGGAAGCTACTTACTAAATGATTATTCCATTGATCATATTTATTAACACATGTGGCTATTCCATTAAACCCTTATCTCTTTACCAACTTTGTTAATATTTAATAGCTAAGTGGTTGGCCTATCCAACTACAGATGTAAATTTTTATTAGATATATCAATTCAATGAATCTTATGGATTCCAAAGAGATATTTTTTATCGCATGTTTAAATTTATATATATAATTAACTTAACCATTCTTATCTTTAAATCAAGTTCGACATTATGATATTAAAATGTGTCAACTGAATTGACCAACTCAGCTGGCACTGTATCTCATGACACACAGGGGGCGTTCACAGAGCCACCCCATGACAGGTATAACATCATAAACCCTCTCAATTTCCTCAACATGGAGAATTTCATACTTCTTTATAAGGGGCAAACTCAATTATGACATATCCCAACAGTGACCTTATCCAGAACATGGTCAACCCCTATCCAAATCACTGCTACCAGCGCCACACCCTTAGTGGCCCAATAGCCCTTCACCACAGTATAAGAACTTCCATTCTCCTTAATAAATAGCATCATGTTTTTAATCCCTTTTCCATCCCCTCATTGTGTCATGGCCCATACCAGAGTCTGGCTGGACTCCCACAGGGGAGGCAGGCTGGGCCTGAAAGGCCATGTACACAATTGGTGCTATTCTGACAAGGTAATTCCTTGCTGTAGCTAGGGAACGCCAAATTCCAGTATGGGGCACAACCTGATTGGCCAGCCCCAACACTGTGATGTAAACAAACCCCAACTTGCTGAAGCCTTGGGCCAGAGCGTCAGGAATCACTTCCCTGACAACAGTTATCCAATAGATGAAGACCTATTCCAACTTCCAAATTTGGATGATCTAGATTACTGCTACTCAATTAGTTGTCAATTAATTTCTCTTATGCACCACAACAATGCCAATGCAAGTAAAACCTGCAAGGAACTCAATACTAAGATGCACCTAAAAATAACCTGCATCATGATTCCTGCCACTTCATGTGAAGCATTACACCTGGTTTCAAACTCATTAAGTCTGTACTCCCAATTCCACCCCCTCTAGTATAAGAACTCACATCCAAATTCCAAGCTAATTGCTTGATTAACATTTATTTCTACAATAAATCAATCTGGCCCTATTATCCACTTGAGCATTTAATAGTATCTCCTTAGAGCAGATGATTGCAATCTCTAATTTTTGGCCCTTAGTTACCATCTGGCTCTCCTTATTCTTGTCTTGGATCCTGTCTCAGGGGCCAGCCACCTTGTGCTTTCCTGGTCCTTGCCCAACCTCTATCCTACAGCTTGAAGAGCTATCTCCTGTTGTAGAGAGTAATGGACCCTTTTTTGATGCCCCAACTGTATTCCTCTCTATAAAGAGGGTCCCTTACAAGAAAGTACGTTGGACAAGGGGGGAGTGGAAGAAATCTCCTTCATGGTAGAAGGAATCAGCACTCTAGAGTGGCCAGGAGGAAGATCCAGGTGGTGAGGATGGAAGAACTCCAAGTCAAGGGTGCAAGGTGGCTTAACCAGAGTGACAGCAGTAGAGCCAGGAGGGAACGGATAGGAGTGGTTGTATTGTGTAGTGGATTTGAAAATAGATGCAAACAGAATGATTATATTAGTGCAAAAATAGATAATTCCTGCAAGAAAATGATGGGTCCTGGGCATAAAGTTGTTTATTTAAGATTTTAATAGTGAGGAAGCCTTTTCCTCCTCACTATTTATACTTACCGGGGAATACTTAGCCTTTTGTGCCACCAGGGACCTAGTGGAATCATTTCCAGGGATACTTGTGAAATGGCTTGGGATTTGTGCACTGGGATCTGGGGATGGAAGAACATTGGCTGGTATATCATTAACATTGGTTTGGCTGCAGCATGCCAAGGTGCCACAGCTATTATTAGAACCCGTGAGCAATTGAGCGCCCAATTGCGCAATTGAATGATTGCTTTCCCAATTTACCATTTCCCAATAGCAAATGGACCTGATTTCGTGTTTAATCTCAATGCCAGGGTTTTGCGGTACGTGGGCCTTGCAAACCCCTGGCCATTTGCAGTCATAAAGGAAGGGGTTTCTTCCAGGAAGGCAGTTGACAATGCTTTTCACACTGTTGGTTGTTTTATCTTCATGCAGGCTGGCTGATTTCCTAGGGCATTCTGGGCCCTGACATTATCTCCTACCATAGTTGAGCTTGCAAAGCACGGCTCTTTATTCTGAGACTTGTATTCTTTCATCAGAGTAGCGGCATTCTCCAGGTTGGATTCTGGTTCCCAAGTATTCTCTTCATTTGAACCTTTCATTTGATCAGGAAATGATGTTTTTGATATCAGAGTTTGTATCCTAAGATGGCTTTAACCTCGTTTTCTGTGAAGCTTCCCATTTTGATTGGTGGGGAGCCGTTCTCACTATCTGGTGCGGGAGAGAAGGTCCTTTCTTTTTTGATAACAGGGAGCAGTGAAATACATTGTGAATCTTCCATCTGGGGGGGGTAGCTCTAACCAGTATGCTACAGTACCAATGTGTTGTAAGACCTTGTAAGGGCCTGTTTGTTGGGGGCTCAAGCTAGCACAAGGGGCAGTGGTTTTGATGTTCTTTGCGCTGAGGTACACAAGGTCTCCTACTTCAATTGGTGGGCCAGGGCTTTGTTTCTTATTGGCAAAGTCCTTGTATAACTGTACTGCTCTTCTAAGGTTCTGGACACATTCTTTGTGGCACGCATGGATGTTGCTGACCCAATCTTGTCCTTCTGGGTTGCTGGCTTCCTCTGTAGGAGGGGTGTCCCATGTGGGGTTGAATACGTAGTTGGCCTTGAAGGGGGACATTCCAGCAAAGCTGTGGTCTTGGTTGTTGTCTGCAAACTGAGCCATTGATAGGTGAGTTACCCAGTTGTTCTGTTCAGAGTTTACTTAGCATCTTAAGTATTGTTCAAGGACTTGGTTTACTCTCCCAGTCTGCCTGTTGCTCTGAGGGTGGTATGCAGTGGACAACAATCTTTTTATTCCCAAGTCCTTTAGGATTTGGGCCCAAAACTTGGAGGTGAATTTTGGGCCTCTGCCTGAGACCACTTCTTGTGGGAGTCTGTGGTTTCTGAATACTTTGTTCCTTAATAGGGTGGCTGTTTTCTTTGCAGTTACTTTTATTGTTGTTGGGATGAAGTGAGCCATTTTTGTGAAAAATTTGACAATTACAAAGATAGCATTGAATCCTTTTGAATTAGGCAGCTCCACAATGTAGTTGTCAGGGATCCAACCTGAGGGGGGTTCCTGAGAACTTGCAGGCGGTTGGCCCGCGGGCCCAGAAGGGAGAGCCCACCACAGGATTGGGGCTAACTTTACAATATAAGATAACAATTTCTCAAGTATTGCCCAAAGTCCGCTTGTAGGCACCATGGAATCAATCAACCCAGTGAGGATGATATACATCACTCCAAATATTTGGGTAGAGGTGGATTCATCAGTGGCAACAGAATCTTGCGGGTGGTTGGGCCGCGGGTGTGGGGCGGCGTCATTGGAACTAAATACACGGGCAGGAAACTATACTTGTCTCAGTATAGCAGAGGAGGTATTGTGATTTTGACACCTTCTCTGTACACAGTTTCAGTCTCTCTGGTTCTAGCTTCAGGGTCGTGAATAAGGATCTCCTCCAGAGTGAACTCCAAATATGCCGGGTTGGGTGGGTACTCAGTAAAATGTACTGGGCCAAAAGGAACTCCTGGTGGTCAGTAAAGTTTGGGCGGCTGGTCCGCAGTTTCTAGGGGTATGTGAGCACGGGAAACAGGGCCGCGAGGAGTAGACTGAAGATGAAATAAAACTAATAACAAGTATGGGATGATCTGGTTGAACCAAAGGTTCATGTCACTTTATTGTAAGGATGTCAATGGGCATCTTCCTGGCGGCCCAGGGTATAAGTATGCTCATCTGTCAAGGCAAAACTTTCAAAGATTTTCATGACCCGGTTTTCCCCATCTACTAGGTCTTCACAGCCCTTGGTGGCAACAATTGCAGGGGTTATTTCATTGGCGGACTTGCAACTAGAGCATTCCAATTCCTTAACCAGGTCACAGGACGGGTCATCTCTGGGTGGCCCGTTTCTTATAGAAGGTATCTTTGTTTCTTCTTCTGTAGATGCCTGGGTTATTCTGGGGTCTGTGGCTAACCCAGCCTGTTGATTGGTTGGGTTAACAGGATCCCCTAGTGCAGGAGGCATCATTGTAGGCAAACTTGGCTCATCAAACTTCAGGGGATTCTCTGAAGTCAAATCCAATCCTGATTCAAACCCCAAAAACTGTGGGCGGCCGGGCAACTGGCCCTGTGGGCTGGCGGCCCGCGAGAGGCCAGGGTTTGAATCCCATGGTTGAGGCCTTTTGGTTATCATAGTTGACAGGAGTTTGTCACTTGTGACATCATCCCCTTCTCCCCCGTTGCCCTCCTCCTGTCCGGCTCTTCTTTCCAAGTATTGCTGTATGGCACCTTGTGCGTTGGGTAGGTTGGAGACTGGTTCCCAGGTGCTTTCCTTGGGTGGATATCCCACCCATTTGACATAGTACTGTGGGGTCTTGTAGTGGAGGTGGTGTCTGTGGATGTACTCTACTTTGTATTCTGTTGAGCGTCCTTCCTGGATGGGTGGAGGTTTGATCTTGATCTTCTGGTGGGGAAGGGAGGTTCCTTCTTTCTTGAATAACAGTGAGCGGTGGAAGACGTTGTGGATTTTCCAAGTAGGTGGTAGCTCTAGTTTGTATGCCACTTCTCCTATTTGCTTTGTGATCTTGTAAGGGCCACAGCAGCGGTGTGCTAGCTTTCTACTGGGTACATGTAGGGGAATGTTTCAAGAGTTGAGGTACACTTCATTGCCTACCTCCAGAGGTTTCCCAGGGACTCTTTTCTTATCAGCAAACGCCTTGTAGGTCTTAACAGTGCAAGTAAGATTTCTGAGGCAGGTTTCTTGGGTGGTATGTATTTGCTTGATCCAGGTTTGTCAAGCAGTATTCTGTTCCTTGCTACCAATACTAGGGTCCCAAGATGGGTCAAATCCGTAGTTGGCCTTGAAGGGAGACATACCTGTGGATGTGTGGTCTTTGCTGTTATAGGTGTATTGTGCCATAGGTAGCATCTCTGCCCAGTTGTCCTGGTCTGTGTTGGCGTAGCATCAGAGGTATTGTTCCAAGATCTGGTTCACCCGTTTGGTCTGTCTGTTGGTCTGTGGGTGGTAGGAGGTTGACACACAACGGTTTATTCCAAGGTCTTTCATCACTTGGGTCCAGTAGTGGGACATGAACTGGGGTCCTCAGTTGGGGATGATTTCTTCTGGGGTGCCGTGTTGTGTCAGGATGCGGTCGTGGAAGTGTCTGGCAGTCTCAGCTGCTGTGCAGTGGGTAGTGGTTGGGATGAAGTAGGACATTTTTGTGAAACAGTCAACCATTACTAGAATTGTGTCAAAGGATTTTGAGGGGGGAGTTCTACTATGTAGTCCATTGACACTGACTTCCAGGGACCCGCTGGGATGTCCAGGGGTCTCAGTAGTCCTTCTGGCTTTGAGCGATGTGTCTTGGTTCTTCTGCAGGTTTCACAACCATTGATGTATACAGCTACTTCCTTGTCCATGACTGGCCACACGTAGTTCTGCTTGATACTTGAGAGGGATTTGTGTCTACCCGGGTGGCCGGCCATCTCTGAGTCATGGTGGTCAATCAATATGTTTGTTTGAGTGTGGCCCTCGGGTACATAGATTCTGTTGTGGAGCAGCAGGGTAGTACCTTTCAGGGAGTATCCTTTCTTTGAGTGATGGCAGTCTGGGTCCTTTGTCAGGGTTTTGACTAGTTCAATTGAGTATGCATCTTGTTTCTGAGCTCCTATCACGTTGGGTTTTCTGGTGGTGATCTTTAAGTACTTCAGTTGTATTCCTAAGCTAGCGGGGTCTAATAGGGTATGGGTGTTGCAGTCCTTGATTTCTGCAGAGGAGGGGATCAGGTCAGCTCTCCTGCTCAAGGCATCTGGCACAACATTAACCTTTCCTGGCTTGTAGTCTATGGTCAAGGTGTAATCGGCCAGTTCTAAGGCCCATCTAGCCTGTCGTTGGTTCAGCTGGCGTGGTTTGAAGAAGTAAACTAAGTTCTTGTGGTCTGCCAGAACCTTTACTGGGTGTTCAGCGCCGCACAAGTATCTGCGCCAATGCTTAAGTGTCTTCATTATAGCTAGCATCTCCTTCTCATATATTGGGTAGTTCCCTTCATCTGGTAGCATCTTCTTGGAGTAATATGCTACAGGATGTAGCATACCATCCCCTCCTTCCTGAAGAAGGACCCCACCCACCGCAAATTTGGACACATCTGTTTCCAGCACAAAAGGTTTAGCTGGGTCAGGCATGGCAAGCACTGGGGCAGACGTAAAAGCTTCCTTCAGAGTCTCAAACGCGGAGGTGCACTCAACAGACCAGACAAACTAGACCTTGTCAGAGCAGAGGCGGGTTAAAGGCAATGTAATTTGAGAAAAATTTTGGATGAAATCCCGGCAGTAATTTGCTAGTCCCAGGAAACTTCTGACATCCTCCCTGCACTTGGGGACTGGCCAGGTTGTGATTGCCTCTACTTTATCCTGCGCCATAGCAAACCTGCCAGTCTTCACAACGTATCCCAGGAATTTGACCTCAGGTTGGAAGAACTCACATTTCTTTAGCTTGGCGTGTAGGTTGGCCTGTGAGAGTTTGTTCAGTATCAGGTTGAGGTGTTTGAGGTGTTCTTCATGTGATTTGCTGTATATGAGGATGTTGTCCAAATATACCACACAGAATTGGTTGAGGTACTTGCCTAGGACTGAGTTGATCATCCTTTGGAAAGTACTCAGTGCGTTACACAACCCAAATGGCATCACTAGGTATTTGTACAACCCGTATCTGGTTTTGAATGCTGTTTTGTATTCATCCCCTTCTTTGACTCTGATTTGGTTGAAGGCGTCTCTCAGGTCAATCTTTGAGTACACCTGGGCTCCTGTCAATACATCACAAAGGTCGTCGGCATTGGGAATGGGGTAGCAGTTCTTTACAGTGATGTTGTTTAGTTTCTGGTAGTTAACGCAGGGGCGCATCCCGCCATCTTTCTTCCCTACAAACAGCATGGGCAACAAGCAAGGGCTTTTAGACACCCAGATGAAACCCTTTTTTGTCATGTCCTCCAGGTAAACCTTCAGTGCTGCTTGTTTGTGGTGATTGCAGCTGTATATGGGGCCGTGGTGTGGTTGAGTCCCAGGTAGAAGGTCAATGGCATTTCATAGATGGTGTGGCTGGGGAGCTGGGTCGCTGCTTCCTCACTGAAGATGTGGCTCCACTTCTCTAGGGGCCCAGGTAGGCATCCCACGCTGGGTTCCAATCTCAGGGTCAGGAGTGTATCAGGTTTCTTGCTTGTTGGGCCCAACTGGAACGGTACCACATCAAGCAAATTGTCCCTTTTCAAGGCAACCTTTTGATTTTGAAAGTTCAGAATAGCGCCGTGTCTTTGTGACCACAAGTCCCCAAGAATCAAGGGGTGGGGAAGTCCTTTCAGGATGATGGAAAATGCAGGGTACAAGTTCTGCCCAATTTTCAAGGGCAATTTGGTAGCGCACCTGAATCCCAGGTCATGAGAACAGTTCCCCATGATTACTTTGACGCCTTTGTTGGTGGCCTTCAGTCCAAGGTCCTTGGCAAGAGTGGCGTTGATGAAACTCTCTTCTGCTCCAGTGTCAATGAAGGCTCCCACAGTCTGGGATGTTGTGAGTGTTCTTGCTTCAACTTGGATAAACTTATAAGATTGAGTAGAGGTGTTTATTTGCGCCAAGGAAACAGGAGAGTTATTCTTCTTGGGGCAAGCCTTGGTAAGGTGCCCGGGTTCATGACAATAGAAACACAAGCCTTCACAGTAGTGACGCTGTAGTTCATCTGGAGACATCCCAGGTATGCTGGGTGTCTGAGCTCGGTTCACGCGCTGAGTGGAGGAGGAGGTTCCTTCTTAGTTGAGGCTCAACCCTCTGCACAAGAGGAGTAGTTCATCTAGGCCAAGCGTAGGGTGGTGGTGTTTGAGGAGCTCCTTCAAGCCCGGGCAGGCGCCTCTGTGGTACAGGATAGCTGATAACTTGTCCTCAAGTTGGGTTCTAGCCTTCAACTTCAAAAACTCATTGGTGTAAGCTTGCAGAGTTTGTGGTCCTTGTTGGATGTCCAGTAGGCTAATTAAGGTGTGGTGGCAGGTATCTTGGTTGTCGCCTGTGGCCATCAGTTTGCTCTCAAATCTGGAGTAGTCTAGGCAGAACTTGACATCCTCAGTGGTTGCTTTCCTAAACTAGTCCAGGGCATCACCGGCAAGCATGGAGGCTACTCCAAGGACCTTCTTGGTGTCATTAGAGTATGAGTTTGTGTTGGCCTGGAAATAGAGGCGGAGGACTGGCATTGCTCTTCTGGCTTCTTCCAGGGTGAGCTTCCCCATCTGGGGCATATCTACCTGGGTCGTGGTCTGGTTTACTATGACATTCTGCACCTGCAAGTTTGGGGTCTTGGTCTTCTCCTTGCTAGGCGGTGTGTGTTGTGAATAACGGCATTCACCATGTTTTTATTTTTCCTTTGTTGGGCCATTTTGAGGACAAATCTCTTGCTTTTGCTTTCAACTCTCAAAATGAACTGGCTTCTGCTTCAGGAAATATGATTGTTTGGTTTCCTGACTCTGCGCAACTCACTTGCCCCACTCATGCTTGTGGCAAGTGATCCTACCGTCCTGGTAGTGTTTTGTGGTATTCCTAACCACTATATATTCCATTTCACATTCACCAATAAAAATTAAGTTCTATTCACATTTTTGTCTTTGTGTCTTCTGTACTTCTGCGCCTCTCTCTAGCCACAACTAGTAGAGATTATTCTTCCAGGGCCGCAAGGTAAACACTATTGCCTTCCCTGTCATCTAACCAAGACTTAGTACAAATCCAATCCTAAGGTTAGGATTCCCTGTTGTGTGTCTGTGCCGCGCCTCAGAACACAACAAAAATGGTGCTCACTACAGGGGCTGTAAGCCCCTTGGTTATCCCTTTTGCATCTACGTTTGAAGGTCCCTTGCCTCCGCCTATTTGGGAGTTGACCTCACCTGAAATTACCAGCCCTCCTATTGAGGAAGACATTGCCAACCCGCCTATTGTCCCTACTGTACTGAACCTTGGGAATGGTCCCCACTTAGTTGCTTACCCTATGGGTACCCCTGACTTGGAACAAGTCATGGCGGTAGCCCTTGGGATAGCTTGGGACGGGGCCATCCCTCGCCTTCAGTTACAGTTTAGCTGTGCCAAATACTATGAGTTAATTGTGGCCCCTCAGTTTCCACAACATCTCCTCCCAGCAGCTGGCTCCGCTGATCATCTGCTGTCATCCTTTGTACAGCCCGCCTTGGCCCATCACCAGATGGTGTTGGGACTCCACATTCAAGAAATCTTGTCTCTACAAGCAGCTGTTACCCATCATTGGGACCAGTTTGCCGCCTACCAACAATGGATTCATTCCCTGTTCTCCCTGATATCTGACAATCAGCGTGATTTGGTCACCTCTCAAACACGTTTAGTCAATTCCATTGAGCAAATACGCCAGTCCATCCCTGAGTACGTTAGGGAGCAACTACATGAGTTTCACCAGTTAGAACAACCCTGGCGCACTCAAGTAGACTCCACCCTAAACGCTTATCTCTCCAATTTTGAGCGCCTAGTGCAACAGCTCAATGCATTCAGTGTCTATTCCTTTGAGCAATTGCAACAGGTAGCTGACCTTGCCGCCCAAGGTCTAAATGAGCTCAGTGCAGAATTCAATCAAGAAAGAGCTACCACTGCCGCCGCTATTGCCAAACTTCAGAGTCAGGTGAATGAGCTGTCCTCTCCCAAACCTGATGCTCCGCCTTCTCCTCCTGCTGATGATCTGGTGGACAGAGAGCAGAGAATCTGGGAAGCCATCTGGGAATTACGTGCTTCCACTTGTAGCCAAGGACGTCCTACTGAAATGCCTCAACCTGATCCCCAGGTTCTTGCGCTGACTGCTCAGGTCGCTGAACTACAGCAGGAAGTTGCTGCTTTACGTGAGGTAGTGACAGCTGCTGCTAGTCCACGTGGGGTTAACAAGGAAGATGGATGTTGTCCTGGTTTGGCGGGGGCTCCTCAAATCCACTGCGCTAGGGAGTTGATTGCCCTAGCTAATGAGGTGGACCATTTGAAACAAGACCAGACTGAGTTGGACAGAGACGTACAGGAGATGAGTGAGCTGATTGATTTGGTAAACAACAGATTCGCCCCTTGCCTATCAGTGGGGCCATCCCTTACTTTGCAACTGGCTGAACTCTCCACAGTTGTCACTACCCAAGGACAACGCCTAGATGTTACTGAACAACAGACCGCTCTAGCCAACACTACGGGTGCCAGAACCACCGAGACTCTGACAACCCTTGAAGAAAGTGTTCAACAACTGTGGGCTAGACAACCCCCCTCCAAATCTGAAGCTGAGTTCTCCCCGCGCATAAATGTACTTGATAGCAACAATGGTGGTCCAACTCCTGAGGCACACTTCAAGCCTACTTTTAAGCAAGTGTTTGATCCTAAAACCTCAACTATTGCAGCCTTCTTAACTATTTACAAGACTGCTATGAGACAAGCATCAGATGAAGTTAAGAAAGAACATATTCTGACTTGCCTACACCCGACCTGTCAAGAGGTAGTTGTACCAGAGCTGCCCTCCATTGAGACCTGGGAGGACATGAAACAACTCTTGATTGACAAGTTTGGTGGTGATCTTAGCCTGGAGGTGAAAAAGGATGCTTTCATGCACATATCCTTCAAGCCCAAAGAGACATTAGCTGAATTTGCCGACAGATTTTACATGGAGGGACAACAGTTAATAACAAGCAGACAATTGACGGCGCATGAAGCATATATGGCCTGCGCCCAGGCCCTCAAGGTGAATCAACTCCTATGCCTCCATTTCAAGGCCCACAAGGCTATGCTGTCCTCCATGAAAAGTATAAAAACACTGCTCCAAGATATGCATCTTACCCATTCTGGGGCAGTTGTTTGGGAAAGTTGTGCCGCTTCCAACTCTGGCTCCTCTTCTTGCGGCCCTTGTATCCTCACTATGAACTCCCAAAATCCTCCTTGACGTCAGGGTTGCCACAACTGTGGTCAGATAGGCCACCACTCTTGCGTCTGCACCAATCCGCGGGTTGAAGGAGCTGACCCCAAGGATCAGTCGGGAAAAGAACAGTCAACCTAGAGGCGGAGACGCTCTTGGTTGACAATTCTTCCCAGTCTCCTCCTACACCCCCACCTGCTACTGACTCTGAGCCTGCTGATGATGAAGCACCTCCTATCCTCCTCCTGTTCCATGACATTTCTGACAATTCTGATGTGGATGAATCTGATGTTGAAGACCATGATGCATACGGGTATTCTGTTCTTGCCGTCCCTGAGACTATTGCTGTTCCCTACAAGCTACAATCTGGGAAGACTACAACTACCACCAAGCCCTTGTCTGAGGCCAAAGCAGTTGTCTCCTGCCCCTATCTTACTCAGGCAAAACGGTCCCCTGTATTAGTGGAATCATCAGAGGAAGCCGCTGAAGTTGCAGACGCCGTTTTCAAGAATGTATCTGTCTCACTCCCTCTCCAAACTGTATATAAGGAGTTTCCAGGACTACGATGCATGATTGAGAAATGGGACAAGGAACTAGCTGAGGCACAGGATATCTTGGCTGTTCTGCCACCCTTTGGACGCACCACCACCCAAGTAGAGATATCTATCCAAAAGGTCAAGATCAAAGCCGTCCTGGACACTGGTTCTCCTGTCAACGTTGTTTCTTCTAAACTGATGAAGAAACTTAAGCTGGCCCCTGATCTCAACTACCATCAATCCTATGGCACCGCTGGTCTCTCCATGACTTGCGCCATTGGTGCGTACTCTGCCTTACCAATGCAATTTGGTAAACTCCTGTTGGCTGCGCCAGCTGTTGTTCTAGAAAATGAGAGCTATGACCTTTTGGTTGGTACCCAGTTCCTTTGGGAATATAATGGGATCATCAACCTAAAGGATGGTTATCTTTCTATCCTAGGGTACAAAGTCCCTCTGATCTTTGAAGAGCCAATCAAAGTTCCCGGTAAACGTTTGAAGACATGTACTCTGGAGTACCCCACTGGAGTTTTCACCCTAAAATACCAAACCCATTCCACCAACATGAAGTGTCCTCCCATGGCTTGTCCTGCAACTGAGGGAATCCCTCTCATGGCCACGTCTGCTATCACCATCCCCCCAGGCTCTCAGGCTATCATAGACTCCCAGATATCATATGAACTACCTGAACAGACTTTCTTAGAGCTGTACTCCCCTCCTTTGCTGGGGCGTAACAAGCCTTACCTTTGTCCTGGAATTCTGGACGTTTCCCACAAGGATCCCGTTCAATTACTAGTTGCCAACCTTACTGCGCTTCCTATGACTGTATCCAGAGGACAGGTTGTTGGTTACAGAAAGTTGTTAAATGCTCCTGACGTCTTGTCTCTTCACCCTTTTGGAACGTTTCAAGACTTTAACCTACCCAAAGACGAGCCTCAAGTCCTATCTCTGTTCACTGCCCAAGACTTCCCTCAGTTGTCCCCGGTCCAACAGAAAGAGGTGCTTGATTTACTAGACCAGTTCTCAGACATCTTTGCTAAAGATAGTACTGATTATGGGCTAGCCAAAGGTGTGATTCATCAGATTGACACAGGAGATGCTCCCCCCTTTTGTGCCAAGCCATACTGCTGCAGCCAAGTGGAAGATGTGCAGGTTTCTAAGGAGCTCAAACAACTGCTGGATGCTGGACTGCTAGCTCCCTCTCAAAGTCCCTGGGCTTCCCCCCTGCTCATCTTAAAGAAAAAGGATGGAGGCCACCAGATTGTGATGGACTATCAAAGGTTGAATTCTCTAACCAAGAAAGATTCCTATCCCTTACCACGCATTGATGACGCCCTTTGACGCCTTGGAGGTTCTAAGTTTTTCTCTGCCATGGATTTGGCGTCTGGCTACTGGCAAGTTGACCTCTCTCCTGAAGACTGTCAGAAGGCTGCACTCATCACATCAGAAGGATTGTTTGAGCCTACTTGCATGCTGCAAGGGCTCTGTAATGCCCCGGCAACTTTCCAGAGGGCCATGGACTCCATCCTGCGTGACTTGAAGTTGTTGTGTGTCTTAGTCTACCTAGATGATATAACAGTCTTCAGCGCAACTTTCACAGATCACCTAGCCCATCTTAAAGAGGTGTTCATAAAGATCCAAGAAGCTGGCCTCAAGTTAAAGCCTTCTAAGTGTGCTTTCTTCAAAGAGCGCCTTGAATTCCTGGGCCATGAAGTAACCCAAACGGGGATTTGTCCAATGACCAAGAAGGTTGAAGCCATTGATAAAATGCTTCTGCCCACCAACCTCAGAGAAGTACAAGTCTTTCTGGGCATGATGGGTTACTATAGGCAATTCATTCCTGATTTTGCTGATACTAGCAAACCCCTGTTCCAACTGTTGTGTAATGTTCCTTTCAAATGGACCGCCAGTCAACAGCAAGCCTTCAAGACTCTAAAGCAGAAACTCAAAGAAGCACCCATTTTAGTGTACCCTGATTATGATAAGGAATTCATCTTGTACACTGATGCTAGTGACCTTGCTATTGGGGCTATCTTGGCTCAGCTTGACAATGAAGGTGTGGACCACCCTGTAGCCTATACTTCCCGTGTGCTAAATAAGCATGAAAAGAATTATAGAGTTACAGAGAAGGAATGCCTTGCTGTACTGCATGCAGTCAAATAATTCCGCCACTACGGGTATGATACCCATTTCACTGTTGTCACTGACCACGCTTTACTCAAATGGTTACAGCAACTTAAGGAGCCTGAAGGGCGCTTAGCCAGATGGGCTCTCCGCCTGCAAGTTTATGACTTCACTGTGCTCCATTGCCCCAAGATTCAACATCAGAACGCTGACAGATTATCCCGAATGCCCATCCTTGCCCTACATCCTGCTGAGGCAGACCGCCTGTACGAGCTAATTGGCTACCCTTCTTCCTGGGAAAGTGAGACAGAAGAGGTTTGACTTGCCTTGTCCAAATTATCTGAAGATACCCTCATACACAACAACCAACTCTTCAAGAAGGTGCGGGGTCAATACCTGCCATTTGTGCGCCCCAGTCTTTGCCTCTCCTTGGTGTCACAAGCTCATAAAGAAACTGGCCATGGAGGCATTGCCAAGACCTTTGACTGGCTTCAGAAGAATTACTTCTGGGAGAATCTTTGCCTGCTGATCCTGATGTCATAGCTAGTTGCCATGACTGCCAACTTCAGAGGCCTAAGCTGCTCATCTCTTGAGTTCAAATTGGTTCCCCCTCAACACGCATTTCATACTGTCAGCATTGCTGCTGTAGGTCCTCTCCCCCGCTCACGCTCTGGATGCCGCTTTATCCTGATTGCTGTTGACCACTTCAGCAAGTGGGTAGAAGCTTGCCATACTAAAGACATCACTGCTAAGACTACTGCTGCCTTCCTGCTGCAGGATGTTTTCTAACGCCATGGCTGTCCTCAAGTGCTGTTATCAGACAACGGGGCCAACTTGAATGCCAAACTTGTAACCTCTGTTATTGAAGCTATAGGAACTCACCAGTCTTTCTCTCCTCCCTATAATCCTTCCACTAATGGAGCAGTTGTGCGTTTCAACTCAACACTGGTTTCTATCATGAGGAGACTCACCTACTCTGACACTGCTAATTGGGATCTATAATTACCTGCTGCCCTCTTTGCCTATTGTCTGAGCAGACATTGGGTCACAGGGTAATCCCCCTTTGCCATGTTGTATGGGCGTGAAGCCATCTCTCTGTTGCTCTTGGGGGTTCCCCTACTCTCCTCTGATAAGGCCATGAACCCTGACAACCACATCAAAGACTTAGTCAACCGTATCATTGATATACAGGCCACTGCCTACACTTCCGCCTATAAGACTAAGATGCTTGAGCTCTCTCCTGACAACGCTGGGTGCTCCCCCTTGCCTGAGTTTGCTGTTGGTGACCATGTCCTATACTATCAACACCGTGTGGGTGGGCGCGTGCACAAACTAGACTCCCTGTGGATTGGTCCTTTAGAGGTGACTTTCAAACGAGGGTCTGAGTACACTGTAAAGCTCCTCTTCAGTGGCCGCCCTTTTGCCTGTGTACACACCAAGTTCCTCTGCAAGTATCACCCCCCAAAGGCCAATCTAGAGGGGGCAATGTTGTGAATAACGGCATTCACCATGTTTTTATTTTGCCTTTGTTGGGCCATTTTGAGTACAAATCTCTTGTTTTTGCTTTTGACTCTCAAAATGAACTGGCTTCTGCTTCAGGAAATATGATTGTTTGGTTTCCTGACTCTGCGCAACTCACTCGCCCCACTAATGCTTGTGGCAAGTGATCCTACCGTCCTGGTAGTGTTTTGTGGTATTCCTAACCACTATATATTCCATTTCACATTCACCAATAAAATTTAAGTTCTATTCACATTTTTGTCTTTGTGTCTTCTGTACTTCCGCGCCTCTCTCTAGCCACGCCTAGTAGAGATTATTCATCCAGGGCCGCAAGGTAAACGCTATTGCCTTCCCTGTCATCTAACCAAGACTTAGTATGAATCCAATCCTAAGGTTAAGATTCCCCATTGTGTGTCTGTGTCACGCCTCATAACACAACGCTACTGGACACAAGTAATGAAAGACTTAGGAATCAAGAGATGTGTATCAACCTCCTACCACCCGCAGACAGACGGCCAAACTGAGCGAGTGAACCAGATCCTGGAACAATACCTCTGATGCTATGCCAACACTGACCAAGACAACTGGGCAAAGATTCTCCCCATGGCCCAGTTTGCTTACAACAGCAAGGACCACGCTTCCACAGGAATGTCCCCCTTCAAAGCCAACTATGGATTTGACCCCACCTGGGACCCCCAGATTGGTGAAAAGAAATCAAACACCATGGGGTGCTCCTGGATTGAACAGATTCACAACACACAAAAAACATGCTTGACCAACCTGAACTGCGCAGTGCAGACATACAAAGCCTTTGCTAATTGCAAACAAACCCCGGGCCTACCCTTACAAGTTGGAGACAAAGTATACCTAGACTCCTGGAATGAACCCCTACATGTGCCCTGTAGGAAACTAGCTCACAGGAGAAGCAGCCCCTACAAAATCACCAAACTAGTTGGTGAAGTTGCCTTCAAACTGGACCTTCCCCCTCCTGGAAGATCCATGATGTGTTTTACCGCTCCCTGTTGTTCAAAAAAGATGGGAATTTGCTTCCCCACCAACGGATTAAGACAGCCCCTCCACCCATCCAAACAAACCGCGGTGAGGAATACAAAGTTGAATACGTACACAGCAACCAAACCCACTACCACAAACCCCAGTACTACGTCAAGTGGAAAGTATACCCACTAGAAGAAAGTACCTGGGAGCCGCTGAGCAACCTGACTAATGCCCAAGAAGCCATCCAACTCTACCTAAACAAGAAGAATTGGGAGAGAGGGAGCCCGGGGAAAGAAGGGGATGATGTCAGGACTGACAATTTTCCCCCTCTGGAACCCCAGGCCCAGGAGCAGGAATTAAACCTGGATCCTGGATCCCCCTGGGCCGCCAGGCCAGAGGACCGTGAGACCGCCTGCCCGCATTTTTCTGGGATTGAGCCCCTGCAAGCTGACGTTGAAGAAGATGACCCACCCAGAAAAGTAGATTGAGCCGAGGAAAGTCCTGCACTAAGTGAAGTGCCAATCACGACACCTAATGGAGATGACATGGCAACTATTGGCCTTATGAGTTTGAAGTCTTCACCAGCAACCAATCAAGAGCCAACCCAAGGAAGAGGCACCAGCCCGCAACTTGGCCCCATGATCTCAATACTAAAGCAAGATAATCAAGTAGCTAAATTGAGAGTCACAACCAATGAAAGAACTCCCGGGCCGAGCGCCATTTTTGCTACCTTTAGACCCAAGTCCCTGATTCCCCGGCCCTGCCCTTCACAATGCCCTGATGACCCCCCACAAAAAATGTTAAGTTTGGAGGTGGGGTACTATATAGACCCAAGGACCCCGCCCTCCAAACTTATCGCCATTTTGAAATAAAGGTTATGTTTTTTGGCTTATACAGCTATTACCATATTTTGTATTTGCCGTCTATCAGTTCAGCTCAAGATCTTCTGGCCCGCCTGCCCCACTGCCTGCAGTATTCCGTCCATTTGGTGTACTCTTTGGGCCTGTTCATTTCACCGAGTATCCTTTAAAACCCAAGTACAAGGACTACATGCCAGAGAAAATCATTGAACTAGATCCATTAGCCCACATCCAATCTGCCATCAGATACAACCGCCAAGGCCTGTGGATATTCTCTACACCCAAACTGTTTAGAGGAAAGTTCAACTATCTCCCATCCTACAATATCTAAATGAAACTGCCAGTAACACCCAAACCAATGCCCACTTCTTTGCCCAACTTACCAACCAACCATACCGGCAAGCTTTTTGGTATAGTTTACATCACCCTCACAGGGGTGGTGGACACCATTATACCGGCTGCTGGCCCTTGGTCTTGGGTGGGGAAGTCCGTGTCCTACCTTCTCAAGTTAGCTCCTCTCTTGTGGTGGGCCCTGCCCGCAAAAAACCCGGCCCAAGTTATCCCTGAAAACAACGGGCTGGCCGCCCGAGACTGGATCCCTGACACCCAAACTTATTCAGTTCCAATTGTTCCAACAATAAAGATTATTACTCTTCTAGCTACTCATCCATTTTGATAACATTTCTTTTCTGAAGCCATGAGAGGAATTATCTTCCTATCTTAGTTTCTAGCCTACTTCTTGACCAAGGTGTACGCCTTGGAAAACCCAACTCCAACAACAGACTGGTATAATTCCTCCCCAGATGATGCCCACCAGAAGGAATCTCTTGCCAATGGATGGTTCAAATATCCTTCTGGACATTGGGGACGTAAATTCCACTATGGCCACTTGTTTGCTTCCCCACCCACTGAACCTACTCTGGTTAGATCTTACGCCTCATTTTACCTCTTGATGTATTTGATGGGCTACTATCTACTTGAGTGATTCAGTTCTATGTTTGGAAGGTTTGCTTATCTAGGACAACTTGGACATCTTGCAATGGTCATGGTTCCTATTGGCTCAGTCATAGCAGGCTTAAATGTAAGGGCCTTAGCCCATCAGCTGGGAAGTTTATTCCCCGCAAAGTGGGTCCCTGACAGTTGGTTAGTACTTTTATTATTAGGTAACATATTAATCTCATTTGATTTTAAATTAACAGTCATTCAGAGTCTTTAGTCTTGAAATTTACTTTATTTTGGGGACCATCATTGAGGTTTAGTCAGGCATTTTAAGGCTTCCTAATCATGTGTGACAATAGGTTATCAAGCTTTTTCTGGGCCCTGACACTTAAACATGCAGCTACATACAGTAGTTTTAAAAGCTATGGCAACAAGCAAAATGAACTCAGATTTAAACAAAATTCAACTATCAGGTTAAAATATACACTCTGTTAACAGGGATTTTTGGCGTTAATAGGCAAAATGGGTCAACACAGCAAAGAAGGACTCACGCGCAAAACAAAACCATTCAAAATGCAATCCAAAATACATGGATTTACAAACAAAATGGTATGAGTTGGCTTTTGGTGTACATATGTTTACTATGTGAATTGGTGACAAAATACACCCACACATGGTGCGTCAAAACTCAATCCAAAAACAAAACACAATAGGAACTCAAACCACAAACAAAATCACTCACACAGTTTGTGCAATGGATTATAATCAAGAATGATACCAAGGCATCTAAAATAAGACACAAGATCTGAAACATAAATTTTAAAAATATTGTGTTGGGTGCTTATATTTGGCATAAAATCTGGGAAAAAGGGTGGGAATTATTTTGGGTATTCAAAAATGGGTTTTAAACCAGAAACAACTAATTAAGAAATAAAAAATCTATAATTGGGATATTGGGTGGGAAAACCTCTACTTAAATATCCATATTCAGATAAAAGCAAAAATTAAAATTAGGGAGTAACTTAATTAAAATTTATTTAGTATTTTATTAAATTTTAAAATGAAAGGAACACAACACCAGAGTACCAATGCACCTGTTGTGCGCTGTGGTTGTGGTTGCCCCCATGGGTCAAAGAATAGACTCAGTACAACACAAGTGCCTACTTGGGAGGTAGGCAGAAGAGGAGAGTTCCATAGTGATGCTGCACTGACACAGCTGGTTCAAGGAGCACAAGCTTTTAGGGTGTGGAGCATAAACCCTTGGGTCCCAAAGCTGACCCAGAAGCCAACCAAGGTCACCACTACCAAAATGGTTAGAAACAAGGAGGTAGAACTTACTTTGTATGTATTTGACACTGTGTACCGGCAAGAGTTGGTCCCGTCAGCCATGCTGGAGAAGGTGAAGCCTGTACTTGATACTAGCTATGAGCCATACATAAGCAATGGCAATCAGGAGGACAACAAGAAGCCCAAGTTCTTTCAAACTGATGAGGGACAACTGGTGCACAAGAAAGTTGCAGCCTTCTACAACAAGGTGCCTATGCCCTGTGCCTTGCCCAATGCCGATGAGTCAATCCCCACCGCTAAAAAGCCCACTCAGAAGCGCATCCCCAACATCAAACGCATCATCCTGCTTAATCTAATGTGTGAATCAAGCAATTACAAGGCGGACGCAGCCATTGTTGGGGTGGATCCCAAGTACGCCTCAAAGACCTTCAACAAGTTCCTCAACACAGGTTGAGTCCTTGCCGCGGAGAAATCCTTGCGTGTGTTGACCATGCTCACAAAGGAGCACAAATGGGCAATCCGCCAGTGGATAACCTGAGATTGCCATCTTGAACTGGCAAATATGCAGGCCATGGTCAAGTCCACTTTTGGGGTTGAGGCCTCAATTTCTTTCTATTATCATTTGGTCAAGGGAATGCAATTTTCCTGGAAAAAACTTGGGGTATCCCCATACAATTGGAACAGCCCAGCCAATATTGAAAACCGGAGAAAATACGCAGAGACGTATACTGCCCTAAAAGCCAAGGAGACAGTCAAATTTTACTACATCAACAAATCAGCATTTGCCTCGTCAATGCGCAATGAGTATGGGTATGTCCCCAGAGGCCCCAATGACAGGATGGCTTGGTGTGCTGCAGTCCGCGCCACAGCCTATTCAATGGTGGCTTTCCTTGGTCCAAAGGGGGTTGAGCTCTACCAAATGATATTGGGATCTCACAATAGCCGGACCTTCCTATCATTCCTCTGATTGGTCCAGGAGCACCTGAGGCGCACAAGCCCGGGCTTCACCAACGTAATTGTGCTGGACAATGTTGGTCTCCACAAGGTGGCGGATATTCTTGAAGAATTTCTATCAATTGACATGAGCATTACAGTGGGCCCCCAGCAATTGGCCACGGCAAATATGTGCCTTCTCTTCCTCACCGCCTATTTGCCCTTCCTAAATCCCATCAAGGAAGTCTTTGGGTGGCTTAAGCAAGTCGTCAAGCAAGGAACCCCAACTGGAACAGAGGACTTTTTTGATTTGCTGCAGGCCAGGATCTATACCCTCCCAGCTGAGACCGTGGCCAAATTCTATGGCCACGCTGATTTGTTTATCCCTGCATGCCTTGCAAATCAGCCAATCACTTAAAGGCTTAGCTTATCCCACTTTTTTTATATATCCTCTAATTTACTAATCAAGATTCATTAACTAACATTTTATATTTAGATGTTTCCAAGCCCACAATCACATTCAGCAGCATCATCAATGAAGGTTAGTAATTTATTTATTCATAATCATTTTTATTATTGCATCCAAGGGTATCCCAAACGCTTGATAATGGATTACGCAAACACATCAATATCATTTTTGGCAAATAAATATAAAAAGCAAACTAAAAAAAAATAAATATAAATCATACAAATTAGAAGTAGATTTTATTGACATATATTATATGCTTTTATTAAAACCTTCACTGGAATTTATTTTGTAAGTAATGTTTGCTAAAATATTATTTTATAAAATTATTAATTATAATAAAAATAATCTAAAGGGTAAATATATTTATTGGTATAGAGAATAAATTAGGAGCACCTATAATGGGTTTGGTGGTATGTACCTATCCCACAATGGAGGTGGCGCACAACCTCCACTGCCACCCTGTGGACAGTGGATACACCCTGGTTAAAATATTCTCGCCTGCTTGTAAAAGGAAGGATGGTGAGGTGGGAGTGAAGCAGCAGCTTCTCAGGCAGGGCCGCAAACCTGTAGATTCCAGCCAGGACCAGGGCGTCCTGGATAACATGGTCCACTGAGTCATATCTGTGGGGGACCTTCTTCCCGTCAAGAGCAAGTCGGGCCTTGTCAATCCCCAGAAGGACCCTGTCCAGGTCCTTCACGCTGGCGCTCATTCCAAAGTAAAACAGGAACACCAGGTAAACCACCAAGTGAAGCCTTTGCCCAGCAAAGGCTTCCGTAAACTTGCATAATTTATTGTATACTGCGCTTATTTTTTTCTCATGTTTAGTTTTGCCAAAGTTAAGATCCATAGCTTCTGGGACCCCCGTCTTGTTGGCACATCAGGCCAGCCCAAAGTCCGCCAGGAGGATTTTAGTCTTCTTCACGGCTGTTGCATCCACAACAGCCAGTTTTTCTACCGCGCGCCCAAAGTTCTCCAGCAAGTAGGACAGGGTGTGCTCCACCGGGAAGCAGAAGCAAGCAGCCGCATGGGCCCGGCCCATCTCCGGTATATTCTTGAATTGAAGCGTTGCCAGGACGTCCCAAACAACCTCAATGGAGTTTACACAGTAAACTCCACTAAGGTTAACCAGGTTCAGACGGACCAGTTGAGCATCCTTGTAGGCAGTAACTGCCCACTTGGATGCCCTCTCTTCATGCGTTAGCCCAGCCAATGCCTCCCTGGACATTGGGAATGCACCGTGAATCCTATCTTTGAGCTCCTGCAAGACAGGGGGGACAGAAAAAGCAGCTTTGCCACGTGAGTGGCAAAATTTGAGTAGAAGGTGGGGGGAACAAAAGGAACCAGGACCTGGAAGAGTTTGCCATCAACATCTTCTAAAAAAAGGTAAGTATTTATGAATTTTAATTAAATTTATTTTCTTAGGTTACCTTCTTGGGTTTCTTCTTTGCTGGCGGCTTTGGCAGGCTTTGCCATCCTTGGCGCAAGCAGCTGTGTGGGCGTCTCAGTGTCCTCCTTGCGGGCCCTCTTAGCAGGTTTGAGATGTGCATACATCTCAGGGTTGTCCGTCCAGACAGACAGCGCAGAGAGGGCAAAGGACTTGAATTGCAAGCCTTCAACCACTGTCTTCTGAATGTTGAGTAGGTGCTCTATTGTCTTCTCAGGTGTGTCCGGTATTTTGGTCATGAGTGACTTGACGGACACCTTTTTGATTTTGTCCCCTTTAAGGACGGCAGACTTCACCTTTTCCTTGACCTTGCAGTCAATTTCTTTGATTTTGGCAATTGCCAAGTCAAGGTCTTTTAGAAGTTTTTCCAATTTGCTCATTGATTTTTTACTAACCTTTTCATATGTTTTTATAGCTCTTGCCCCAATAAATTCTGTATTATTTTGATACAATTGCCTCTTTGTTTATTCCTTTTTGTTTTCCCATTTACTACATTATCCCATCTTTTTACCCATTTTGTATATGTTTTACATACATCTCAATATGTGTTGTTTGCTTTGTGTGGCATTGTTTCCCTGGTTACCATATTATTTTTGGCGCTTGACACAGCCTCTTGTGAAAATATTAACAACAACTTGGTGATCAACTGAATTTGAATTAGAAAATTATAGTGTTAACTGTTTTTAGATAAAGTTGTTACTGATCTGAATTCAAAACCTTAATGATAAACTTTAAGCCAATCAGGAGCCAAGTGATAAAGTGATTGTTGTGATATAAAGGAACATTCAATAATTCTTTGATGCATGTGCGCTAATTAATATGATTGGCTGGATGTTTTGTCATTGTATGCCATTGCTGCTGTGGCAAGTTGTTGATGGACTAGTGTTAACTCAGCGGCTGATTGGGCACTAGTCCATCAACAACTCGCCACAGCGGCAATGGCATACAATGACAAAACATCCAGCCAATCATATTAATTAGTGCACATGCATCAAAAAATTATTGAATGTCTCTTTATGTCACAACAATCACTTTATCACTCAGCTCCTGATTGGCTTAAAGTCTATCATTAAGGTTTTGAATTCAGATCAGTAACAACTTTATCTAAAAACAGTTAACACTATAATTTTCTAATTCAAATTCAGTTGATCACCAAATTGTTGTTAATGTTTTCACAAGGGGCTATGGTTTAGTGCTAAAAATAACTGTGTTCAGGATCTAGATACACATCATAGTAAATATATGATTTTATAGAAATAAGCTGAACATGAAGAATAAAACCAACTATAAACAAAGAGAACATGAACAATTGAAATTCAAAATAAAGATAATATAAATATAAAATGTTTGGTGACAGGGGGTTTATTGAGGCGGGGGGAGTGATGCCTAGGAGGCAGAATAACGCAGGAAGGAAGACGTAGAGGTAGTGCTGGCCTGGGGGGTCTGGGATTGGGTGGGTTGGGCTTGCGGGTTAGGGGTGTTGGTGATGGGGGTGGAGGCAGGAGGATTTCGCGCGATGGCTATCATATACCGCTTGTTGTACTCCTCATCGGTCATTGGCTGGATGGGCTGGTAAGTGGTAGTGGCCCAAGGTGGAAGGCGCTTATCCTTACATGATTGGCTGCCCATGTTCACATGGAAAACCATTTGCGCAAACAAGTCAGCCACCATTTGGCAACCAAAGAGAAAATTGTGATCAAGGACCCCAAGATAGAGGTTGTTGAAAGCCTGAGGGTGGTGCTCCTGTAGTGTATCTCCGATGTTAAAGAAGACAACATCTCCCAGATAGACGTTGGCATGGCCAGCAGGGTAGACTGAGGCCTGGTGCCCGTGTCCCTGGATGGCCTCAAGGGCAGTGGAGCTTTCCTCTATCTGGTGGCTCAAGAAAACCTGGTATTTGGAATTTGAGCCATCCCAGGAGTTGAGCAATCCACCGAGGATGTGGCCGTATGAGTACTCATCAACAAAATCAGGGTTTGTCTGATAATAGACAAAACCCTTGGCCAACACAGCCAGAAATGCACCAATAAACGTCCCCTTCTTGACCTTCTTCCTTTCTTTTTTGAGTGGCGGCTCTTCCTTGCTCACCAAAGTCATCAAAAGCTAACAATAGCTTGTAGTAGAAGATGAAAATGACATCATCTGACAGACTAGTCAGGCATCAGACCAGGGTGGATTCAATGGCGGGATCATACAGGGAATCCTCAGTGCCATCCCATTGGTTGCCGGCAAAATTGGTAAGAACCCATACAAAAGCCACCTTTCTGTACATCCAGAGCTGCACCATGCGCTCAGACACCCAAATGCCATGGTGAGCAAGTTGCTTCCGGACCTGGGTCAAGGGAAGCTTGGGGTCCCGCTGGAGGAGGTTGAGCATGATTGGGTATGTCTCAGTTATCTGGGACTCTTGGGCCTTCTTGGGCTTCTTGGCCGCCCCAATCTGATTCTCCTTGTTCATCATGCTGTTAAATTCCCGCATGACAGTAGCCCGGGTGAATTGTAATTGGCTGGCTATCTGATCCCAGGACAGACCCTGTAGGTTGAGTGCCACAATTTCCTGAAGAATTTGGGCGGTGATAATTCGTCGCTTGGGGCGCTAGGCGGGAGGAGCTGTAGCCTGATTGGCTGAGGAAGGGGCAGGTTGGGCGATGGCAGAAAGTTGTTCCAAATTGAGGTTGTCATCCTGATTGGTTGTTTGGTGGGCAGCTTGTGCAGGGGTGGGTGTGGGAGCGGGGGCAGCACTAGACGCAAAGTGACTCTCAAACAAGTCAAAGCCATATGGGTCGGGAGACAGTAACAGGTCAGCTTCCTCGTTACCCGCCTCAAAGGCTTGGGTGTAAACAGGTGCCTCCACATTCTGAGCCTTGCCTCCATTGAAGCTGGCTTGACTGCTGCTGGCTTGGCTGCTGGCGCGGTTGAAGATGTTGCTATTGAAAACCATATTAAAACAAAACCTAGGATAAAATCACTAAAAGTAGAAATTTTAAAATTTAATGATTTATTTTTATTGTAATCTTGAGCCCATATTTGGAAGGTTCTCAAAACCATTCCATACAAATCTGGAGCCATGAAAATTAATAGAATGCCTCTGTTCCTAAATTAGATAGCTGTTGATTGGCTGTTATACTGTTATTTTTCTATTTTAGGCAGCTCATACTACACATCTTGTGTGAGTTCATTTTGTTTTGTGCTTGTGTAATCTTGCTTCTAGATTGCTCCAATTTTGTTTCATTTTGGTCCTTCTGTTGGTGCCTCATATGAATCCTGCTTGGATTATAATATACTCTGAAATAGCATCCATCCATTTCACTTGTTGTGTCAGTTCATTTTGTTTGTGGGTTGAACTACACCACTTGATGTTTGATATAATTTTGTATAATGGGTGAGTGAAATTTTGTTTTTGGTTTGACATTTCATTTATTAACTGACACTATTTAAATTATTTGAATCCTGAATCTCGCACAACTTGGATTTCGTTTAATTCTGAGTTCATTTCACTTGTCGTCATAGCTTTTAAAACTACTGTATACTATTTAACTCAATTTTAAAACAATATGTTTAAATATTTTTTGAATACCCAGAAAGTAATTAATACCAGCCTATAAATTAATAAAATACATTGAATTGATATGTTAAATTAAACTTTCTATCTATTCTTAGACAGGCCAATCATCTAGTTTTATACTAGATATTATATATAGTATGGCATAAGTCTTTTTAAATTACTTTTATATCAATATTAAGAATATACTATATATTAACATTATTCACCAGTAAAAAGATAATATAATTAGCTTCATTTTGTTTGGCTATTTATACAGTTTTTAAAGTAAGTTATCAATATTTAAAGAAATAAAATTTGGGATAAATTATTAATGAAAATTGAATCAGGTTTTGCTACGAATTGTATAGTATGTCTATTAGCAAATGGCTTCAATTGAAATTTGGTAGCGATGGCCTTTTTTTGATTTTTTTGATCGAATTTTATCCAATTCGACTTATAATATTAAATTCTTAAACTGGATTGAACTGATTCTGTAATGGTTTGCATCCAATTCTTCTATGAGTTCAGATGAAAATCAAGCTCTTTTGGAATGGCTGTACTATACAGATCATCAGAGCTAGGTGATTCCTTCTTTTACCTTTGAAGAACCATCAAAAATGAGTACTTTCGAAAAGGTATTTATTATATAAAACAAAGAACTAAAAAATAGGTTGTAGTTATCGATGGAAAGGGTCATCTTATGGGACGTTTGGCTTCAATTGTAGCCAAACAGGCCCTTGACGGCCAGCGTGTCGTTGTTGTCCGCTGCGAAGAGATCAACATCAGTGGATCTCTTTTCCGCAACAAATGTAAGAATTAAAACTCATCATCATCTAACTCTAAAAAAGTAAAGTACAACACATACCTCAACAAGCGTTGTCTTGTTAACCCTAAGAGAGGACCTTTCCATTTCCGTGCACCCTCTCGCATGCTTTACCGTGTGATTCGCGGTATGGTACCCCACAAAATTACCCGTGGAGCCCTCGCCCTCGACCGCATAAAGCTCTTCGAAGGTATTCCCGCACCTTACGATAAAATGAAGCGCATGGTCATCCCCTCTGCACTTCGTGTTCTTCGCCTTAAGCCCGTACGTAAGTACACCACTCTTAACCGTCTTGCTTCAGAAGTTGGCTGGAAATATCAGGATGTTGTTGAGAAACTCGAAGAAAAGAGAAAGATCAAAGCTCAAGCTTACTACGAGCGTGTCAAGTCTATCAAAGCTACCAAAGCCCAAATCGTCAAGAACGACAAGATCGAAAAGATCAGTGCCGAGCTCAAGCAATTTGGTTATTAAAAAGTTTCAAGGTACTAGAGTACGCCCCAAAATTATGAGTAATTCTTTACATTTTGTATAAAAACTATTTTTTACTTTAGGCGCAGAACCGATCTCAAGGTCATATATTTATTTTTTATTGTAGTTTGGAACATGTTATACTTTGATAATCTCATTTTTACATTTTAATCTCAAACAGCAGTAAGATCTAAGTGTTCAAAAATATTTGAAAGTTTGTTAAAAATTATCAAAAATATTTTTTAAAAAAAACACCACCTGCTCTAGTTGTTAGATAAGCTGTTTAATCCACCCATATGTTATACTATTGACTTTGGCTTTAAAATAGATATATTAGTTGGGAAAAAGTAAAAGAACTTCATAAAAGTAGACTGTTTTAATTGGCAGTATTTAGTATTTTCTATGATGTATGTTTACTTAAAGACTAAAATAATTAAAAAATAAAGAATTATAGTTTAATATTTATTAGCTAAAAATTAAGTGCTAAAAGTGAAATTTTGTAAAAATAGTGTTATTGATATATAAAGTTAATAACAACTAGATGATTTGGGTAGAAGTGTTTTATGATATAAACCTATAAGTTAAAAAACCAGTTTAAGCTTGTCAGGTTAAGAAAGCAGGTAAATTCTGGTCTCAGCTTCACTATAAAGAAGACTATCTGTCTGAGAGAAGCCTGACTACCAGATGTGGTAATGTAAACTCAGCCAAGCAAGTAAAGTGATGTTATATTTTGGTGTTAATATTTAGTGTATCTTTATTGGTAAAGTTTAGTATGTTTTCTTTGTAGATTGGAAATATTAGTAGTGCAGTTATTTTTCAGACATAATTTAGGTTTTAATATATAAATAGTAGTAAGCAATGTATCAGGGATCTAACACTGGGCAGCTGGCCCATCAGAATTGAGGATAGGACAGACCACAGGCCAGGCGGGCACAGGGTTGAAAAAAGGGAATTATATGCTTAGTTAATAGGCAGGATGATAGCTATACTTGTTTTTGAACAAGTGGGGTTCAGTAATGATCCAAGAGCCATTTTTGTTGAATCTGGTCAATTTCTTAGTGTGGGCCAGATGGTTACTCACTAATATATACTCAGTGATGTATCTGTCAGGATACCAATTGTTGTTGGGAACACTGTTTGATGCAGGCAGGGGACTGGCGGCCAGAGGGTAAAGCCTACCATAGGATGGGTGCTAACTTGATAACATGATAAGGATTGGCCAAGCAAGGACCAAGTGCCAGAATTTGGCACCATGAAATTCACCAAGACTGTAAGAGTAATATAGAGTACTCCAAACATCTGGGTGAAAGTGGTGTCAACAAGTGTAACAATTTCTTGCGGGCAGTTAGACCGCAGGATAGGAGGTGGGATCATTGGTACCAGGTATGTGAGCAGATAAGTATACTTATTGTGAAATAGTCTGGGGGGACAGTAAACCCCTTTTTTCATGGCCTGATTGTTTCAGTGACTTCAGTTCTTGCCAAAAGGTCAGAAAGAAGTATGTTTTCCAGGCAAACTCAGAATATGCTGGGTTTGAAGGGTACTCGGTAAAATGTACTGGTCTAAAGATGTCACGGTAGGTTCCATAATGCCGGGTATTGTCCGTCTAAGCAAGAAGGCTTGGAAAGCCAGGAAACCTGTATCAAAATTGACCGAGTTAACAGATTTAAATCAAACAGTCGATTGGAAACGGGCCACAGCTGCTCCAGTTTGTCAGCTGAAACCAGCTCCTCCTTTCAAACTGACATTGATAAATTGACGTAATTTGAGGGTCACCCAATATGAGCTTGTTAATCAGCATGGTTGTCAGAAACTGGTCACACAAGGGTTCTTTGCAACCTGTACCAGATACTTACTTGACAACATGGAAGGAATAAGAGGTCAAGACTCAGGTGGTATTGTCTAGTCAATTTTTCTGATATATATTGAATAATTTTCTCTGTTTCAACTCTAAGAGTTGAGTCCTCTCAAAAATTTCACTCAATTAAAATCATTTATCCTTAGCCCTAATTTACTTTTCAAAATGCATCCTGTGGTTGGATTGTTATGATATATCATGTACAATCTAATTCTCGCCCAAATCATTTCTGAAAGATGGGGCCCTGCAGTTGGAACTTTGTTGTTGGTGCCGCCCAATGTTAATTTCATGCCAGCCAATCTTGGAGCTTCCCCCATTCTGGAAACTGAAAATTGTGTTACTTTCCAATACCCAGAATTTTATGCTGAAGATGCATTGATACTTTTCCAGGCCATTTACCTTGGACTATTATGGTTAGGATTAATTGTTCTACTTAATCCTGGTGTTACAATTGAAAATTTCACAAAAAGATATCTGAAGCCACGTTGGTGGTTAATCATTAATTCTAAGTGGATTTGGGTGGTAATTCCCCATCACTTAGAAGTGGCTTCATACTATCCCGCAATTTCTGTCACAAAAGGGTGCTACAGGTGGATGTAATAACATGAGCAAAGGGGCCACAGGTTTGTCAGTAGGAGTGGCAGGGGCCTGTGAGCCTGTGAGACTGGAGTTGTGAGAATTGGGGAGCAGGTTAGTAGGAAATAAAACAAAGCTCTCAACCACAACAAAATTTGGGGTTTCAGCAACAACCAAAAGGTTGTTGCCAACAATTCCTGGGAGGCCAAAGGGGGAAAGAAATCAACTGAACATCAAAAGCAACAGTAAAAACCAAATGGCCAGATTAGACTAACAAATTTCAAATTTATTTAGAGTAGAAAATGATGAAAGATTGAATGTCACAAAATCAATCAACCAATGATATGAGCAAATATGAGTGTATTTCTTGAGGCAGGAAGATCTTGAAAATTTTTGAATGAGCATAATCAAAAGAAAAACCAAACCAACTAAAATTGAGAAATCTGCTTTGGATGCAAATACCACTGCCCCTGGCCACTCTTGCACATGATATTTAACCAGGGGTGTTTCTTGGGTGAATAGGTGGGGGCATCTTTAGAATAATTCCAAAATATTAAATTTGTGGCTTTTCTTGGGCTTTTTCAGTAACCTTTTAGATAAATATTCAAACATGATTTGGTAGAAATTTCCAAGCATTTGGCAGGAATTGAAGTGAAGGCCTAAGGGGGAGGCATAACTTTACAGGAGTGTAGATGATAAAATACTAAAACTAGATAAGATAAAATTTGTGTGAACCAAAGATTCATTTAAACTTTATTATCAGAATGACAATACTGCCATTCTCAACATAGCAGGGGTTTCATACTATTAAAATTTGTATCTCCAAAATTTTCAGGCTTTAAGTTGACAGGCATTCTTCCAATGGGACTTTGACACTTAGGAGAGACTACACAAGTGGCTAATTCTGGGTTGGCTGGTGTTAAAGAATAGAAGTGACAATGCTCTACTTCTCTGCTTTTATTCTTTGCATCACACGGCACAGCCAAATACACCATTGATTTGGTGCTGGGAGTTGATATTAACTGAAGCTTATCAGAGGGTTATTTTTAAGTTTAGACTTAACCTTCTTTAGGCAAGCGGCTACTTCTGTGTAGGTCTGGATCTTTAGTGGTGGCATTTGACTGTGGCCAATGCTCTGTTTGAGAAATTTTCTTGGCTTTGCGGGCAGGTCATCAAATAGCCTTCATATTTGAGCCCAAAAAACACAAGTGACAGGCTCCTTGGCCATCTCGGCTTGCAGGCCACATTTTCTGAGTACTGGGGTTTGATTCTTGGTTTTGACTTGTGCTAAATACTGGAATCAAATGTCATTCATGACAGTATCTTTTATACTCTGGTTTTAATAGATACTCAGTGAAGTGGTTGAGTTTGTAAGAAGCTTCTTGTGGACAAAAAAACTGTGGGCAGTGAGGCAGGGGGCTGGAAGAATTAGTGTTAAACTGACAGATTAATAAGATCAAATATGATAATAATTAAGAAAACCAATATCTCATAATCTTTATTTCAAAATGGCAATAAAATCTGATGCAGAGTCTAGGAGTTCATATAGTATTTTACTATCAGACTTTAATTATAATGATCAGAAAATAGAAGATTGAATGAGAAGGACACCCAGATTTAAGAGCAGTAAAATGACACAGGTGCAGGGCAGGCATTCATTAGCTAAGCTCTCAAATGATTGTATGACCTTTTTGTTCTAGAGCGGTATTATTAGGGCAGCTTGCTGGTCAGTGTGACAAAAATTGCAGGATAGTATGAAGCTGTGTCTAAGTAGTGAGAGATAAACAGCCAAATCCACATAGAGTTGATAATTAACCACCAATATGGCTTGAGATAAATTTTGGTGAAATTTTCAAATAAAACAGTAGAATTCAATAAAAATATTAAAGCTTGCAAGAGTAAACCCAGATATATTGCCTGGGACAAGATCAAGAAGTATTTAAAATAAAACTCTGGACCTTGAGAGCTAACAATAGTCTAAGTTTCTATTTTCACAGTAAAAATGCCATCATTAGAAATTATATGAGTAACATTGGGCAGGCTGAAAGGAGTAAAACTTGGGACAGAACACCATCTTCCAGTTATAATACAATTTAAAATCAAATCATAATGAATATATTAGAGCAGGCCAACTATTGGATGTATTGGTATTTTTTAAAATCAAATAGATAAGTTTTTAGATTTATTGAGAATTTTAAAAAGACTCAACTCTTAGGAGTTAAGCAATGGAAAAATTTTAATATGTACCAAAATGATCAACTCAGCAATACCACCTGTATCCATGACTCTTAACCTGTCTCATTATTGCAACACATAGCTATTCCAGCAAGCAAAAAACCCTCAAATGATTAATTTTTGATGAACTTTCTGATAAACAAGGTTGTATTGGGTGACTCTTGGTATCAGGACCATCATTTATGATGATTCTACCACAGAGAATGTTATTTTTGTTAACTGGGAACAAATGGTTCCTTCAACTATCACTGAAATACAGGATTGGAAAAGTAATGATATTGACGTCAATCCCAGCCAGGCTGTCAGGAAGCCAGTCATAGGCAGAGGCATTGGGCGGCTCAGGGTAAGGTGTGGTCAAGCCGTCAGGTAGGGCCCACCATAGAATGGGTGCTAACTTGATAATATAAGATATAGATTGCCCAAGAAAGGACCAGGGTCTGGAGTTGGGGACCACAGAATCCACCAATCCTGTCAAAGTAATATAGAGTACTCCAAACAGTTGGGTAGAGGTGGTCTTGGCGGCAGTGGTGGGTTCCAAGGGGCGGTCTGGTCTTGGGGTTAATGGAAGAGTCATGGGAACAAAGTACGCTGGTAGGTAGTTGTACTTGTCCTTGAATAATAAGGGCGGTATCTTGGCTCTCTTTCCTTCACGTCCTATGTATTTGGTACTTCTAGTCCTTGCCAAAGAGTCAGCAATGAGAATGGTTTCCAAGTTGTACTCTGAATAGGCTGGGTTGGGGGGTACTTGGTAAAGTGCACAGGTCCAAAGGGAGCTCCCGGAGGGAGGTATGATGCCTGGGGCAATTTGGCAGGTTGGGCTTGGAAGGGGGCAGCGGCCTGGTAGTCTACTTGACCCAAATTAAGATAGAAAATCACTAAGACTAGATAGGGTAAGATTTGTTTGAACCAAAGGTTCATAAAACTTTATTATCAAAAATGACAATGGGGTCTTCACTGTACTGCCAGGGTTTTTATACCCTGGGACTTTGCTTCTTTGATTTTTGCAGGGTTCAGGTTTGTAGACAAGGCACTGGCGGTACGTGGGTCTTGGCTTGGGGTCTCAAGGGCAGCAGATCCAGGTTGTGCCTTCTCTGGCAAATAGTAATGGCAATGCTTTTTTCTGCCGCCAATGTTCACTATGTCACCTGAGTAGTCCAATTGTACTACCCCTTCTGGGCAGAAGACTGGCAGTTGCTGGTGGTCATTGGCAAAGTTAAAAATAGATTTTGTTTTAAACTCCTTAAGGCAAGCTGCAACCTCTGTGTAGGTTCAGGTCTTTGGTGGCTCAAGGTTAGCATCAATCTGATGACCATTTGGGGAGTTGTCCTTGGGAGACTGACAGGTCTTGGATTAACTTGTTAACTCAGGTATGCAATTTAGCAAGTGGGTGGGTTCTTGTCCACTTTGTGTGACTCAAGTAATAAGGTCCTCTGTAGTAGGCCGGCAGAACGCGGAGTAATTTACCAGTTTGAGTCTGTGATTTAACAGATTGGCAGGTCCTGGACTGGTCTGGAGGGTTTGATCTGCCTTCTGGGGACTGGGGTTCAACTCTTGGGGTTTCAATACAAGTATTGAAATGTCATTCATGACACAAACCCAGAAAGTATACAATATTATACACTTCACATCACAGGTATAGAAATTCTGTTACTATTCAAGGCTAAATCAAGAGAAAACAACTACCCACAAATAACCCTAAAATCTAAATAAATAAATAAATATTTTATATAAAAAATATATTTTATTTTATTTTTATGGACAGGCAATCACATTCCCAACCAGCTCCTGCACCATCCTGTGGGGCTGCCTGTCCATGAGGGCGTCCCAGAGGGTCCAAGAATAGACCCAAAACACAACTCAAGGGGACTAATTCCAACACACAGGCCTCCCAAGGCGTCAGCACCAGTCAACCACCTCCCACATCCTAATCCAGATCAACCAGCCTGAATCCCAGACAGAAGCTGCTCTTAAGGCCTGCCACCAAAGTCTCCTATACCAAGGTCACCAGGAACAATGAGGTTACTTACACCTCCACTGTATACCCAGTTGTCACCTGGCCCCACACTCTGGATCCAAGAGTTGCTATTGCATGCCCCCGCATTTTTGACACCTCCTATGAGCCACTGGCCACAAATGAGGAGCCATTGGTGCCTATTGTGTATTCAACTATTGACAGCGCCATCACAAGCAAGCATGATCCCACCTTCTACATGAAGGTCCCCATCCCCTGTGTCAAGCCTGCTAGCCAGGATGCTGCAGTACCTGCCAAGGGCTGGCGTTGGTTGAAAGATGGTGAGCGTAATTCTCTCCTCAACTGCTTGAATGTGGGAATGTCAGTTTGGGATATCATATCCCAATTTGGTGTCATGGCCAGATATATTGGCAACATCAACAAAAAATACGGCAACACTGGGCAAATTGCCAAATCTGCCAAGGCAAAAAGACAGCCCAAACTCTTGCAGCCTGTGCATTTTGAGGCAATAAAACAGTGGGTAGCCAAGAATTTCCACCTGTACACACTTGCTGTCCAATTAATACTGGCCACAGAGTTTGGGCTTTCTGTTTCCAAAACCCTTGTCTAAAAAGCAATGGTCAATTTGGGATTCTCATGAAAAGTACTGGGGGTTTCTCTGTACAATAGGAACAGCAAGAAGACCATCAAGGATCAACACATTTATGCCAAGACCTATCTGGCTCTTAAGCAGACTGGGAATGTCCAGTTCTTTTATATTAATGAATAATTGTTTTCCTCCTCACTCAGGTCTAGGCATGGGTGGGTCAAGAAGGGGTCCAAGGATGGTGTAGCACATTGTGCAGCTTTCCTTTCCCATACCTATTCCATGGTAGCGCTTCTTGGTCCTTGCGGGTTGGACCAGTATCAGATGATCAAGTGTTCCCATAATAGCAGAACATTCCTTGATTTTCTCCAAATTGTCAAGGAGTACCTTCAGATTAATTACCAGGGCACAACTAACATTGTTGTGCTTAATAATGTCAGGCTCTACAAAGTAGATCTGGTTGTTTCCACGTTCTCACCCATTAATAAAAATAGCCATTATGCCAGCCACTGCCTTGCAGACTGCCCAATGAGACTCCTCTTCCTCCCACCATATTCTCCATTCCTTAACCCAATTGAGGAGGTCTTTGGGTGGATCAAGAATAAGGTTGAACCAGGGCTCCTACAGGACATCAAAGATCTCTTCAATATTCTTGAGGTCAGTCAATTTGCGATGCCACCTGATGTGGTGGCGGCTTTTTACAAGCACTCCAAATCATTTCTCCCCAAAGCCATTGCCTCTGAGCCATCAGATAAATGGGCGCTCTGGGTTTTTATATATATATTCTTTTATTAGGACTCAAAAATTATTATTTATATATAATGAAGTGACATTGAATTATATTATAGACATATAAGAATTTGTACAAAAGTTAAATAAATTAATTATACTAGATATAGAGACACATATTTTTATTATAATGCACCAAATATTGTATTGACTGTAGAGCTAACAAATAGATAAATTAAATAAGATACAAATAGATTAATTTTATTTAAATAATTGTGAAACCTTTTTAGTACTTTGGCTTTTTTTAAGCCACAAATTGGACCTTGCAAGTCATCACCTGATCTTATTGATTTAGTGCCACTATAGCCACACAACACAAAAACCAATGTTTTTCATGTATCTCTTACTAATTAGTACTTATGACGCAGGTTAAGCATAGAGAATCTATTTATCAAATCATATTAAAAGGGAAAAGTAATTCAAGTTATAAAAAATCACTTGTTTAAAACACAAGTGGAGCAGGCAACTTGATGCAGATAAATAGAGCTCTTGTTTTTTAACTACATAATATATAAAACTGTACTTGACAAGCAACTAAATAAACAAATTTATAAATCTTATTTTACTATTACATGTGTTTGCTTTATTAAACTGTCTCTTTATTATTATCAACCTAATTATATATTACTATTATAATTTAAAAATTAAAATAAAAATTAAATTGCAAGAGAATATTTTTATTAGGGTAATGCAAATTGCAAAGGAGAATGCAATTATTCCAGGGTATTATACCCCAAAATTAAAATTTCTGCTATTGTATCCAATTGAGACCACATACTCTTTTGTACATGGTGGAAAACTCTGGATGTAATTGCAAGAGGGTAGCGCTCAGCACCCTGGTGGTTGCTGAGCGCTTAATAAAAGGCAATTGTGTAAGAAAATTGATTAGTAAGTTCTTTTTGGGAGGCACATAATAGCCAAAAAGCAATGCCAATGCAAAGGAGTTGTACAGGATGTGCTTGACTGTCCTGTACTCCCGTGGTGTCTTCTGTTGTTCTAGTACTAATTGGCATATATCTATTTGGATTGGTATGTCCTCTAACTTTTTAACATTTGTTTTTAATATAAAGTGTAATATTATTCCTAGGTATGTTACAATGTGAATCCTTTGAGAGGTATATTTTTCTGAAAACATGCATGATTTTTTATATATATTTGAACTAATCTGTTGATGTAGGACATGTTGCTGAACTTGAAGATGGTTCTGGGGGTGCCTGTCTTGTATCTGACCCCATGCCTTGGCAAAGGAAATAAATAAATAAATGCTTGAACTTATTCAAAAGGACTGTGTCCCTGACTTTATTTGATAATGCTTTAAACACTTTGTTGAAAATTTCAGTTTTGAGATATTCTGGTCCTATTTGAAAGTCTTTTTTTGGATTTTTTTCATATTCATTTATATTTGCAAATGGGAATTGTTCACAGCATTTTTAAATATATTCATCAAATTTTCATCTTAATATCCCCTTGAATTTAATTCATTTCCTTAAAGTTGATTATTATGCCTAGATCATAGGCTTCTCTAACTTACAGTAAGCACCCCACAGGTACCACATATTCCTTTTTCTTTGCTTCCTTATTTGAAAATTCATTCATGTTCATTTGGATTAATTCATTAATTTAATTTTGATTTATTTGTTTTACAGGGGCTACTAATGATTGGTAACCCCCGTAAAGCCAACTGGGCGTAAAGGCCGCCACTTCAGCAACCTTGTCCCCATTTCTTGTTATAACTAAAGTAAATTTAAGTAAAACATAAATAAACTTACTAATTTTTTTTCCCTGCAGCCCCCTTAGCCACAGTTGCCCCTTCAGCAAATTTCATGAGCGTTGACTGCTCTTTATTTGATTTCCTGGGCTTGATTTTTCTAATTTTTTGTGCTACTTGTGCTTTCTCTTGGTTTTCATTTGATAAATTTTCATTGTTTATTGTAGCCCTTTTGCTTCTTGATTGTGCTTCATTTTCACCTGTTTTCATTTGACTAGTTTCCTCTTCATTTGTGTTAATTTCCTTTGGAATTTCAGTTCCTTCAATCAATTTGAAATTTTGAGTATTCTTTCTGTTATTTTTTGCAAACTCTCACAAGTTGTAACTTTCATTGTTGAAATTTAAACATTTTAGTATTTCCTTTTGTAGATTTAAAACTATTTCCTTGTGTTCTTCTTTGACTATTGTTCACAGGCTAATTTTTGCGGTTTTATTTTGCTGGACCAAAGCCCTTATCTCATTTCCCAGCTGATTTACTACAATTTCCCTGATGTTATGTTTGAGCTCAACAACCTTTTGGAGAGCTGACTCTAATTTGTTGATTAGACTGTAGATATTTGACATGTTGTTTGAATTACATCAAAAACCTGGTTTTTATAGTACTACCATCAATGCATGAATATTTTTCATTATCAATAATAAACTGATGACCACAAATGTAAATGTTATATTAAAATATTGCAGGCATGTGTTAAACCCTGATATTTAGATATTATGTGCATAACTTAATGCATTCTGTACAATAAAATTCATTGTAAACATGGCTTTTTTCATTGTAATTTATATAAATGAACTGTGTTTATATTAGGGAGCCATTAATGCTTAGTACAAATATTGATCCATTATATCTTTATTACCTCAAAAATTCTGACTAGAAAGTTTACAGAATTATTATCAATAGGTAAATATGCATGCTGTAAAATGCACTATGTATCAATATTTGTACTAAGCGTTAATAGCTCTCTAATATAAACACAGTCCATTTATATAAATTTCAATAAAAAAGCCACATTTAAAATGAATTTTATTATACAGAATGCATTGAGTTATGCACATAATATCTAAATATCAGGATTTAACGCATGCCTGCAATATTCTAATATAATATTTACATCTGTGGCCCTTAATTTATTATTGATAATGAAAAATATTAATGCAAATAATCATATGTTACCACATCAAGTGTACAACATTTTATTAATCATGGGGAATTTCAATAATAAAAAATATATTAAAAATTGTGAATTGGAAGAAATAATATCATTTTAATAATTTTCACAAAGAAAAGTTTTATTTTACTTATCAAAGGACAAGTAGAGGAGGGAATGTGCGGAATTTACATCACCATCATCTGCACCTGTGAAAGGGATGGCATCAGAGGTAGTGGGGAGGGAATGTGTGGTGGTTTGGGAGTCAGGGTTGGAAGGCGGGTGGCTTGGTCTTGATGGGGGAGTTGGGGAGGCTTGGTTTGTTGACTGAGAAGAGACAGAAAGAGCTGATTGCTTCAATTGCTCAAATTCTTCGTCTGTCACGTATGTGGGCTTGACAAACCAAATGGATGAGCGTGGGGGTGAGAGTCCTTTCTGGACTTATCACTATCACTTGCATGGAATATGACAAGGTCTGATAGGTCCTGGACAAATATGAAAGGGAAAAGCTCAAAACCTTTCTCAATTTAGGTGCACAGTTCATTGTATGTGGCAGGCTTTGAGCGCCTGAGAGCCAAACCAAAATTATAAAGACATACATCTGAAAAATGCATGTCAGCATGATTGATGGGGTAGGACCAACAGGTGTGCCCTGCAGCCGCAATTTCCTTAGTTGCCCATTCCCACTGCTCCATCTCAGCACCCATTACAACTGTGTACATGGCTTTTTGGGTAGCCCACTCCTCCAGCATGTCCTTGAGCTCTGTCTGGTAGGCATACCCATCTGCAGTGTTTGATATTGCTGAGTAATAATTGATACCCAATGGGGAAACTGATAGCAAAACACCAGCAAATCAATAAAAAATTGGGCTGCACTTGATAACGTCAGATTGGATATGCTTTTCTCCATAGTCTTGGATACTTGCAGAAATCTTGGCATACAACAGGAATATGACATCATTGTGCGTCCTTATTGCTCTCCCTTTTATAAAATTAATAATGATTGAATTGTAGGGGTTGGTATCCACCAAACTGGGGTCAATGAGAACTTGATTGGATAAGATTCTAGCAGAAAGCACAACTCTGTGCATCCACAAATTGACTGTTCTTTAATTTGTGAAAATGCCATGGAGTCCCAGTTGGAGACAAACCTGGACCAGGGTCATCCAGGGGTCATGTTCCATGATGGCCATCATAAGGGGATGCACATTTTTACTATCAGTTGAGGTACAGGCTATAGTTAGGGTCTTCTTGGGAGGGGGGCCACAGTTGGTATGGGCTCGCAGGGTTGCAGCCACAGTGGACTTTGAAAAACCCATCACACTGCAATTTCCCCAAGAGACATAAGCATTCCTTGCTTTTCAACCATTTAGAGAGCAATTTCTGGGATAATTAGCTTTCTTTTGCGTCTTTCAGGCTGGTTGGCTGGAGGTGGGATGTGTCTGTCTTGGGAACCAGACGTTGTCATCTGATTGGCTGTTTCTGGATTTTGGCTTACTTGGGTGGCCCCTTGGCTCAATTGGCTGATTCCAGATACTAGTGTTGATACATGATTTGAGTTAGCAGCTGCCTGTGCATGATGAGAAAACAGGGCCATTCTTGAGAACACAGGAGAAAGAACACACTCCTGGGTAGTGCTTGGGAGGGGCATGAGGGTTGAGAATGACCATAGACAGGCTTCACTATTGAAGACCCAGTGTAGCCCTGCATGATTTTGTCAAGGCCAGGGAATGGCTTGTTGACTTAGTTGTTATTAAAAGAAGATCTAATAAATTTTTATTAAAAATTTTAAGCTCAAAAAGAGGAGTGTATATTTAAATCAATTTTATTGTTAAGTATGTTAAGTTGGTGAATACTGTAAATTCAGAACCTGAACGTAAAAATGCGGGATTGTCAAATCCTTGGTTCAAATTTTGAATCACTTTTGCAGGATACCATTTTTTGAATCAAATTGAACTCTTTGTATTTTTATTTGGATTCTTAAAAATGCAGGAGCTCATAGACACTTTGCAAAGTTCAAGTTGAACTGCATATTTCCAATGGACAAAATGAATTAACTGGAATCAGATTTGAAGTGTTCAAATCTATCAATCATTTCATTAAGTTTACTATGTTTTTTGGAATTGCAGAATTTTCAAATCCAAGAACAAAAATTTAAAATTACTTTTGAATGCCACTAGTAAACTCAGATATTAATTGTAGAAACTGGAATCCTAATTGAATGTACAGTAAGAAACTAGGACAAATCAACCCAAATCAAGAAGCTCCACTCTGGATAAAATCAAATGAAAAATCCAATCTCAACAACCATGTTTACACATGAAATTAAGTGTTTTGCAATCAAGTTTCCCAACTTGCCTGCCAATGTATCTTACAATACACAGGGGGCGCTTGATGAGTTGCCCCTTGACGTATCTAACTTTATGAGTTAATCTGATGGCAATGTCAAATGGCAGGTACTTCATCCTAATTAGGAGCACTGCCAATTTAACCTGCTGATCCCTGCACAAGTTATTACTTGGCTTTGAACCCTACATAGAACATGCCACCATGCCACTCCCTTGCAGCCTTGTGGCTTTCCCCATATATTATATTAATCACAATATTCTATAATAAAACAACACCTTATTCTATTCATTCTTGTCCTTTCTATTGGACTGTTGTCTTCCCTGTCAGGGATCCAGCCTGTGGGGGGTTCTTGGGAACTTGCAGCTGGACAGCCTGTGGGCCCAGCAGGAAGGGCCCACCACAAGATTGGTGCTAACTTTACAATATAAGATAATAATTTGCCCAGGAGGGCCTAGAGTCTGCTTGCAGGTACCATTGAATCAATTAAGCTGGTGAGAGTGATATAAATCACTTCAAATATATGAATGAAAGTGGATTAATTTGCCACAAAAGATTTTTGCGGGCATTCTGGCTGCGGGGTGAGAGGGGGTGTCATGGGAACCAAATATGCAGGCAGGTAGTTGTACTTGTCACGGAATAGCAGATGAGGTCAGGTGATTTTGGTGCCCTCTCTGTAAATGGTCTACATCTCTCTAGTTCTAGCCTCTGGGTCATAGATTAGGATTTCTTCTAGGGTGAACTCCAAATACGCCGGGTTAGGGGGGTATTCAGTGAAATGTACCGGGCCAAAGGGAGCTCCTGGTGGACAATATAGTTTTTGGAGGCTGGTCTGCAATTTATTGGGGTTGGTGGGTGTGAGGTACGGAACCACAGGAGGTAGACTGCAAGTGAAATAGAACTAAAATTAAATATGGAATAACCTGGTTGAACCAAAGGTTCATGTCACTTTATTGCAATAATGACAATGGGCAACTTCCTGGCAGTCCAGGGTATAAGTATGCCTATCTGCCATGGGTAAACTTTTACAAATTTCTTTGGCCCAGGTGCTACTGTCTACCAGGTTTTTCCAGTCCTTGGTGGCATCCCTTGCGGGAGTTCATTCATTGGCTGGTTTGAACTGAGAATACTCAAATTTCCTTGTCAGGCCGTGGGGTTGGTCATCTCTGGGCGGCCCGCTTTCTACAGGAAGTTTCTTTGTTTCCTCTTTCATGGTGGCCTGAGTTATTCTAGGATCTTTGGCTTGGCCCGCCCTCTGATTGGTTGGGTTAACAGGAACCTTTAGCAGGGGAGTGTTGATGTAGGTGATTTTGGTTCATCAAGCTTTAGGGGATTCCCCAAAGTTGAATCCTGCTCTGGTTTGAGCCCAAAAATATGCAGGCTGGCAGCCTGCAGGGTATCAGGGTTCAAATCCTGTAGTTGAGGTTTTCCTATGAGCATGGTCAAAAGGAGTTTGTCACTTGTGACAATCCCCAATCAAATACTGAACTCTAATTGGTTCAGTTGCAACAGTGATAGCAGCGGTAGGTTCACAACCTACCTAAAAGAAAAATCCCCCAAGAAAGGACAGAGTATGGGCTGTATGGCTACTCCCCATCAAGAGACTTTTCTGTCAATCCCCAAGGGGGACATCCCCAATAGGTATGTCATCTACCAAGATCAACTGGTACTTACAAGCGTGTATAGTTGACTCTGCCTTGGGCAGTGCAACACCAGCGTCACCCCTCCCCAGTAAGATCTTTCTCAGCGCATGCTCAACCTCCAGCTTGAATCTTTTGCAGGTGGTGTTGAAGGGGCTGACATTGTCAGTTGGCTCCACTCTACCAAAACCCACCTCTGTATCTGTCAAGTACCTGAGCCCATAGGGTTGCTACTGCGTCTGGGCGCCTCACAGGGCCTGTTGCTGTGTGGTTCACCAACTGGGCCAGCCAATAAATAGATGTCACTTGGGCGTAGTTTAGGGACACCGCAAAGTCCCGCTACAGTGAAACATTTTCACCCATTGTAGTGAGAACTTTCCTTCCTGGCCGTTAAACAGACCAGGTCTGTCCCTGAATATCTTGCTACCTGGCAACAAGCTCTTGCCGCTGCCCCAGAAGCTGTGACTGATGGGAATATCATGCTTCTTACCTTGATAGTTAATGGACTCAAACCCCATATCTGCAAGTGGGTTCCTGTAGGTTGCTGCACCTCCATCAACAACTGCTACAAGGCCATTGTGGAGGCCAATAATCAGGGTTCAATGGGCTTCTGCAGATTCAATGATGCACCACCCCAACCTTATCCTGCACCTGGAAGTGCCCACAACTAAGTAGGCCACTGCCAGTCCTGCTAACAGGAAAATGGGGTTAGGCATCCCTGCAAGGGGGAACTCCAACTAGTGCAAATTGAGGACAATGGAAATGCCTGGGGGTTATAGTTACGAGAGGTTCTACAACCCCACTTGACCCTCACTCTCAATCCCTCCTTGCAAAGAACCCCTGTGATTACAACATGCATGAAGTTGAAACCCTTAATGTATTCCAGGTTCACAACAATGACCCCATTCTCCAAGCAAGCCATTCTTCAAATAAAGTAACCTGCTTGGCCTACCCCTTCTGTTTTTGTAGGAACACCCACAAACTTTTGGTAGACACTGGGGCTGATCACACCATGGTTATCCAGTAATTTTCATAATCCCAGCAGTTAGACTGAGTACCCAGTCAATTTAAAGCAGTACATGTGGACAACTCCCACAGAGTAGTAATCATCCATAAGACAGCACCCTTCTCTGTGAGAATGGGGAACATCCAGGTTAAGCTCTCTGGGCCAATCATGGCAGGGCTCAGCCACAAAATTATTGCTGGCCTCAACTGGCTCCAACATAATTGACCATACATCAACTGGGATACATCTGTTATCACCCTCAATAGAAATAGGGTGGGCTTCCAGATATATCCTGTCAAAATGAGCAAGCTACTTCACAATACTGTGTTTGTTAGAATAACAGAGATAGGCAAGTATCATTTCAAGGGGGAAAATTAGACTTTAACCAATGCATAGTTGAAGTTATCTGCGCTGAATCATCTGTGACCCCTCCCTTGACCACTCCACCTCCACCAGCACTTGCTGCCCTCCTCAAGGAGTATAAGGATATTTTCAGTGAAACACTGAAACAACTACCCCCTCCCTGTCACAAGTGACAAACTCTTATCAACTATGCTAATTGAAAAGCCTAAAATATGGGAGTCAAACCCTGACACCCCACGGGCTGTCAGCCCGCAGGGCCAGCTGCCCGGCTGCCCGCAGTTTTTTGGGTTTGAACCAGAACAGGATTTGACTTTGGAGAATCTCTTGAAGCTTGATGAACCAAGTTTGCCTACAACAATGCCCCCCGCGCTAGAGGTTCCTGTTAACCCAACCAATCAATGGGCCGGGTTAGCCACAGACCCCGGAATAACCCGGGCCACCACGGAAGAAGAAACAAAGAAACTTCCCATAAGAAGCAGGCCACCCAGAGATGACCCGTCCCGTGACCTGACTAGGGAATTTGAGTGCTCTCAGTTCAAGCCAGCCAATGGTATAACACCTGCAATTGATGCCACCAAGGGCTGTGAAAACCTAGTAGATGGGAAACCCAGGCCAAGAAAATCTGTGAAAGTTTTACCATGACAGATGGGCATACTTATACCCTGGGCCGCCAGGAAGATGCTCATCACCATTATTGCAATAAAGTGACATGAAACTTTGGTTCAACCAAATCATACCATATTTGTTATTAGTTCTACTTCATTTACAGACAACATCTTGCGGTTCTGCACCCTGCGCTTGCCTACCCCAAGAAACTGCAGATCAGCCGCCTGACCTTTATTGTCCCCCAAGAGCCCCCTTTGGCCCAGTACATTTCACCAAGTACCCACCCAACCCAGTGTATTTGGAGTTTACTCTAGAAGAAATCCTAATTCATGTCCCTGAAGCTAGAACTAGAGAGACAAAAGTCCTTTACAGAGAAGGCACCAGAATTATCTGGCCCCCTCTGCTATTCTACAACAAGTATAATTTCCTGCCCGCATATTTGGTTCCCATGACTCCGCCCCTCACCCTGCGGCCCAACCACCCGCAAGAATCTGTTGACATGAATGAATCCACCTCCACTCAGATAATTGGAGTTGTGTACATTACTCTTACTGGTTTAATCAATTCTATGGTGCCCGCAAACGGACCTTGGGCTATCCTGGGCAAATCACCATCCTATATTGTAAAGTTAGCCCCAATCTTGTGGTGGGCCCTTCCTGCTGGGCCCGCAGGCTGTCTGCCCGCAAGTTCTCAGGAACCCCCTACTGGTTGGATCCCTGACACTCCCCAAGTGATCCAGCATGCTGTACAACTACAAGGGTCACTACCCAAAGCACGTCCCCTCTATTGTCTGAAACCAAGAGAAGATGAGAACCTCTACCAGCACCTCATAGACGCACTCAACAAGGACTTTATCTGCCTCTTGCTCTTGTCATACAGGGCTACAGTCTTCTTTGTAGCCAATAAGGATGGGTCTATTTGCTTGGTCACAGACTACCACACCTTAAATGAGGTACTGTTAAGAATAAGTACCCCCTGCTGTTGATTGACAACCTTTTTGACACGCTTGCAGATGCAAAGGTCTTTAGCAAGATTGATCTCATTGTGGGGTACAACCAGGTCTGCATTGCACTAGGGGATGAGGCAAAGACTGCCTTCTGCACACTACAGGTTGTTTGAGTGCCAGGTCATGAACTTTGGAATGACTAACACTTCTTCCACCTTTGCCATGTTGATGAACAAAGCATTTTAGGAATTGATTGGGAAATGCGTTGTTGTGTACCTTGATGACATTATTGTCTTCAGTCAAGATCAAGCCACACATCTTCAACACCTCTGTGCTGTCCTTGACACCCTTCAGAAAAACCAGTTAAAGGCTAAGCCTTCCAAATACAAACTTCTCAAGTCAGAGCTTCTATTCCTTGGGCACATGATCTCTGCCCAAGGGATAAAGCCCAACCCTGCCAAAATCAAGGGAATCACCAGGATGCCACCTCCCACCAATGTGGGCCAGGTGTGCACATTCTTAGGTATGGTTGCCTACGTGTGCAAATTTATTCCCAATTGCGGGGAGCTAATTGCACCCCTCACTGAGCTCCTCAAAACTAAGCAGCGCTTCTATTGGACCCCTACCAGGGATCAAGCCTTCAAGACGCTAAAGCAAAGACTTATAACTGCGCCTGTATTACAGTTTCCCAATTGGAACCGCCAGTACAAACTCAAAACTGATGTCTCTGACAGAGCCATAGGGGGCGTGTTACAGGTGAACTCTGACAAGGGCGTCTTCCTCCCTGTGGCATACAAATCCAGAAAGCTCACTGACTCAGAACAACGTTACCCCATACATGATCAGGATTAACAGCAATCATGCACTATGTTGGGAAATGGCGCTGTTACCTGGAAGGGGCCACCTTTCTATCCTGCGTCCTGACAGATCACAAGTCACTCCAGTACTTCAACACACAGTCCCACTTGAACCGCTGCCAAGCAGGCTGGTTCAAGCGCCTATCCCCCTACCAGTTGCACATTGATTATAAGCCTGGGAAGGAACTTATCACAGCAGACATCCTCTCAAGGCTTTATGTAGTGTCTATCACTGGGGACAATGGCTTAGATCCAGACTGGCCAATGCTGTACCTCTGTCCTGAAGAGACCCGTTTCAAAGGCCTCAATTTGGTAACCATCTCCAAGCTAAAGAACAATGAAAGTCAGTTCACCAACAATGCTGGCAATGTCTGCCACTGGGCACAGACAGGTGGGAAGAACCCCTACATTCCCACCACACAACAAGGCAACACCATACTACATTATTACCACACCCTGGGTCACATCAGAGGCTGTAACCTCTTCAAGATCATGAAATGTAAAGTTTTGTGGCTTAGTATGCGCCAAGACATCTTGGACCTCCTCAAAACATGTGTGCTGTGTGAAAAGAACACGTCTAAATCTGCACCCCCAAGTCTGTCCTGCCCATTAAAGCCATGGAACCATTTGAGCAATGGGCCCTCAATATTTTTGGGCCCCTCCCCAAAGATAGACTGGGGAAGAAGTACATCATAACAGCCATCAATTACTTCAACTGTTGACCAGTAGCATGGGCGTTTACTAACCACACTGCCACCACTATCACCCGCTTCATTGGCAAGGAAATTGTGGCCTGCTTTTGGAGACCCAAAAGTCTCATCACAGATGATGGCCCTGAGCTTGTTGGACATGTCATTAAGGCGTACTGCACCAAGAATGCCCTCTAAAAATAGTCATAACTCCCTATCATCTGCAAGCCAATAGAAATGTAGAGCAATTGAATGTCTCACTGGTTCAACTGATTGCCAAGCTCCACAGGAGCACCCCAACACCATGTGGACTGAACACCTGCTCACTGATCTACTCATCTTACAAGCAAGAATCAACAAGGGCACTGGGTTCAGCCCCAGCGCCTTGGCCTTTGGAACACCTGACAGCTTGACAGGAGTAGAACAAGGGAAATTACAATCCATGGTTCCCGGGAAACCCCCTTGTTAACTACCCCTTCCCTGATTCAATGACGTGCCAAAGCCTGTGATATTGAACAAAAGCAAATTAAGAGAGGGAAAAAACACCTCAAGGCCAGATACGCCATAGGTGACCCCATCTACGTCCTCAACCCCAATTCAGCCAAATTGGAACCCAATCACTTGGGGCCCTTCAAGATAGCTGTGGTCTATGACAACCACACCTACCAACTTGAAGATGTCCAAGGAAACACCAAGAAGCTTCACTACAATTGCTTGTGCCCCTGCCGTGCCATCCCCACACAAAGGTTGTTTGTGTGGACCTTCCCAGATCTTTCACAGAATCTGATCCTGGTGTCTGACAACAAGCAGGGGGCAAGGGGGGTGTTGCAACCAAGTTTCCCTCCTTGCCTACCAATGTATCTTACAATACACAGGGGGCTCTCAATGAGTTGCCCTAGGACATATCTAACAGCATGGATCAAGCTGACAGTAATGTCAAATTGCGGGCACTATCTCCTAATTAGGAGTGCTACCAATTTGACTTTGCTAATCCCCACACAAGTTATTCCTTGGCCTCAAACCTTACATAGAACCTGCCACTATGCCACCCCCTGTGGCCTGGTGGCTTTCTCCATATGGTATATTAATTGCAATATTCTACAATAAAACAACACCTTATTATATTCATTCTTGTCCTTTCTATTGGACTGTTGTTTTCCCAAATCAAATACTGAACTCTAATTGATTCAGTTGCAAATAGTGAAATATAAAATTTTCTAAACTGGAAATTATGCAATATTATGCACTCCAAATCACTATTATAGCAACCACAAAACCATATAATTATTTATGAGTTGCCCTCCTGATGATGCTGAAGTTTTTTAAAAGTTTTTGGCCCCTGGCTACACCGGGGGCCAAACAAACTTAGAAATATTTTCAAGGAAGTGTTGCAACCAAGTTTCCAGCCTTGCCCGCTAACATATCTCACAATGCACAGGGGGCGCTCAATGAGTCACCCCTTGACATATCTAACTTTATGAGTTAATCTGATGGCAATGTCAAATGGCAGGTACTTCATCCTAATTAGGAGCGCTGCCAATTTGACCTGCTGATCCCTGCACAAGTTATTCCTTGGCTCCAAACCTTACATGGAACTTCCCACTATGCCACCCCCTTGTGGCCTTGTGGCTTTCCCCTTATGGTATATTAATCACAATATTCTACAATAAACAACACCTTATTCTTACTATTCTGTCCTTTCCTATTGGACTGTTGTCTTTCCCAATTCCAAATACTGAACTCTCATTGGTTCAGTTGTAACAGTGGTAGCAGAAGTAGGTTACAACCTATTTTAAAAACAAAATTCCCCCAAGAAAGGACGGAGTACGGGCCGCATGGCTACTCCACAACAAGAGATGTTCCTTCCAATCCCCAAGGGGGACATTCCAAAGGATATGCCATCTATCAAGACCAGTTAGTTCTCACCAGTGTATACAATTGGCTCCGCCTCGGGCAGCGTGACGCCAGCGTCACCCCGCCACAGTCGGACCTATCCCAACGTATGCTCAACCTTCAACTAGAGTCCTTCACTGGTGGTGTCAAAGAAGCTGACATTGTCAGTTGGCTCCAGTCTACCAAAACGCGCCTTTGTATCTGTCAGGTTCCTGAGTCCATGTGGGTTGCCACTGCATCTGGCCGCCTTACAGGGCCTGCCGCTGTGTGGTTCACCAACTGGGCCAGCCAGGAGTTTGACAACACCTGGGCAACATTTTAAGACGCCGCCAAGTCCCAATACAGCAAAACTTTCTCTCCCATCATCTTGGGAACTCCCCTCTTAGCCATCAAGCAGACTGGTTCTGTCCCTGAGTATCTCGCCGCGTGGCAACAAGCCCTGGCTACTGCCCCCAAAGCAGTGACCAATGGGAACGCCATGTTGCTCACCCTCATTATTAATGGGTTAAAGCCCCATATCTGCAAGTGGGTTCCCGTTGGCCGCTGCACCTCTATTGACAACTGTTATAAAGCCATTGTAGAGGCCAATAACCAGGCTTCAATGGGCTTCTGTTGCACCAGCAATGCTCTGTCCCAACCACGTCCTGCAGCTAACAGTGATCAAGGTCAAGTAGGCCGTTGCCAACCTCATCAACAAGAAGGTGCAACTAAGCGCCCCCACAAGGGGGAGCTCCAGCTAGCGCTAATTGAGGATCAGGGAAAAGCCTGGGGGTTGTAGCAACAAGAGGCCTTACAACCCCAACCAACCTATCCTCTCAGCCCTTACCTGCAAAGAACTCCTGCAACTACAATCTTCACAAGGTCAAAACTCTGGACATCTTTCAGGTCCATAGTGATGATCCCGTGTTGCAAGCCGCCCACTCCTCAAATAAAGTAACACACTTGTCCTATCCCTTCTGTTTCCGTGGGAACACCCACAAGCTACTGGTAGATACCATGGCCAATCACACCATGGTAGATCAAGCGTTTGCTGACTCCCAGCAATTAGATCAAGTACCCAGCAGATTCAAAGCAGTACGTGTAGCTGATTCCCACAGAATTGCCATCACCCACAAGACGGTGCCCTTCTCTGTAAGGATGGGAAACATCCAGGTTAAGCTCTCTGGGCCAATCATGGCAGGCCTCAGCCACAATGTAATTGCTGGCCTCAACTGGCTCCAACATAACTGCCCCTACATTGACTGGGATACCTCTGTCATCACCCTCAATAGAAACGGGGTAGGGTTCCAGATTTACCCCACAGAAATGAACAAACTACTACACGACACTGTGTTTTTCAGAATGACAGAAACAGGCACATATGATTTCAAGGGGGGGAAACTCAACTTTAACCAATGCTCAGTCAAAGTTATCCGTGCAGAACCATCTGCAATCCCTCCCTTGTCAACGCCACCACCACCAGCGCTAGCTGCACTCCCTGAGGAGTACAAGGACGTATTCAGTGAAACACTCAAACAATTACCTCCACCCCGGGAGATCCAGCACGCTGTACAACTTCAAGGATTGTTACCTAAAGCACAACCATTATATTGTCTCACACCAAAGGAAGATGAGACCCTCTGCCAGCACCTTGTGGACGCGCTTGATAAGGGCTTCATTTACCCCTCGCTCTCTCCATACGGAGCGGCGGTCTTCTTTGTAGCTAAGAAGGACGGGTCCCTTTGCCTGGTCACAGACTACCGCGCCCTAAATCAGGTGACAGTTAAAAATAAATACCCCCTGCCGCTGATTGACAACCTGTTTGATACACTTGCAGGCGCAAAGGTCTTTAGCAAGATTGATCTCACTGCGGGGTACAACCAAGTCCGCATTGCACCAGGGGATGAGGCAAAAACTGCCTTCTGCACACGCTACGGGTTGTTTGAGTGTTGTGTCATGAACTTTGGAATGACCAACGCTCCCTCCACCTTTGCCATGTTGATGAACAAAGCCTTTGAGGAATTGATTGGAAAGTGCGTGGTGGTGTACCTTGACAACATTATTGTCTTCAGTCAAGATCAAATCACGCACCTCCAACACCTCTGCGCTGTCCTCAACACCCTTTGGGAAAACCAGCTAAAAGCTAAACCCTCCAAATGTGAGTTTCTCAAGTTGGAGTTGTTATTCCTTGGGCACACCATCTCTGCCCAAGGGATAAATCCCAATCCTGCCAAAATCAAGGCAATCACTAGCATGCCGCCCCCCACTGATGTGGGCCAAGTGCGGACATTCTTAGGCATGGTTGCCTATGTATGCAAATTCATCCCCAATTGTGGGAAACTAATTGCACCTCTCACTGAGCTCCTCAATACTAAACAGCGCTTCCATTGGACCCCCTCCAGAGATCAAGCCTTCAAGACGTTGAAGCAAAGGCTCACAACAGCACCAGTCCTGCAGTTTCCCAATCAAAACCAACAGTACGAACTCAAGACTGACGCCTCTGACAGGGCCATAGGGGGCGTGCTAAGGGTAGAAACAGACAATGGCGTCTTCCTCCCTGTAGCATATGAATCCAGGAAGCTCACTGACTTGGAACAATGTTACCCCATCCATGATAAAGAGCTGGCAGCCATTGTACACTGCGTTGAGAAGTGGTGTTGTTACCTGGAAGGTGCAACCTTCCCACCCCGTGTTCTGACAGACCATAAGTCACTCCAGTACTTCAACACACAGTCTCATTTGACACGCCACCAGGCAGGATGGGTTGAGTGTCTATCCCCCTATCAATTACGCATTGAATATAAGCCTGGGAAGGAACTTGTCACAGCCAACACCCTTTCACAACTCTACGTAGCGTCCATCACTGGGGACAACAGTTTGGACCCAGATTGGCCCATGCTCTACCTGCGCCCTGAGGCAACCCGTTACAAGGGCCTTAACTTGGTCACCATCTCCAAGCTGAAGGACAACAAGAGTCAGTTTACCATCAATGCTGGCAATGTCTGCTGCTGGGCAGAGACAGGTGAGAAGACACTGTACATTCCCACCACACAACAGGGGGACACCATCTTGCACTACCACCGGACCTTGGGTCACATCAGAGGGCGTAACCTCTTCAAGATTATGAAACATAAGGTCTGGTGGCCACGCATGCGCCAAGACATCTTGGACCTCCTTGAGACGTGTGTATTGTGTGAAAGGAATACGGCCAAGCCTGCACCTCCCAAGTCTGTCCTACCCATCAAGGCCATGGAACCCTTTAAACAGTGGGCCCTTGACATTGTGGGACCACTTCCCAAAGACAGACTGGGTAAGAAATATATTATCACCGCCATCAACTACTTCACTTTCTGGCCAGTGGCCTGGGCAGTAACCAATCACACTGCCACCACCATTACCCGCTTTATTGGCAAGGAGATTGTGGCTTGCTTTGGGCGCCCCAAATGTCTCATCACAGATGGCGGCCCAGAACTTGTTGGGCACGTTGTGAAGGCTTACTGCGTCAAGAATGCGCTCCAACATATAGTCACAAACCCCCTACCATCCGCAAGCCAATGGACACGTAGAACGGTTAAACAGCTCCCTGGTCCAACTGATTGCCAAGCTCTCACAAGAGCACCCTAACACTGCATGGACTGAACACCTTCCTACCGCCCTACTGATCCTGCAAGCAAGAATCAACAGGGGCACTGGGTTCAGCCCTAACACCCTGGCCTTTGGAACACCTGACAGTCTGACAGGGGTTGAACAGGGGAAACTACAGTCCAAGGTTCCCGGCAAACCCCCTAGTGCCAACCCCCTCCCTAGACCAATGGCAAGCCAAAGCTTGGGAAATTGAACACAAGCGGATTGCAGGAGGGACAAATCACCTCAAAGCTAGATACACCATAGGTGACCCCGTCTATACCCTCAACCCAAATTCTGCCAAGTTAGAACCCAACCACCTAGGGCCCTTCAAGGTAGCTGTGGTCTAAAACAACCACACCTACCAACTTGAAGATGTCCAAGGAAACACCAAGAAGCTTCACTACAATTGCTTGTGCCCCTGCAATGCCATCCCCACACAAAGGTTATTTGTGCAGACTTTCTCAGACCTTCTGCAGGCTCCAGTCCTGGTGTCTGACAACAAGCAGGGGGCAAGGGGGGTGTTGCAACCAAGTTTCCAGCCTTGCCCGCTAACGTATCTCACAATAAACAGGGGGCGCTTGATGAGTTGCCCCTTGACGTATCTAACATTATGAATTAATCTGATGACAATGTCAAATGGCAGGTACTTCATCCTAATTAGGAGCGCTGCCAATTTGACCTGCTGATCCCTGCAAAAGTTATTCCTTGGCTCCAAACCTTACATGGAACTTCCCACTATGCCACCCCCTTGTGGCCTTGTGGCTTTCCCCTTATGGTATATTAAACACAATATTCTATAATAAACAATACCTTATTCTTATTATTCTGTCCTTTCCTATTGGACGGTTGTCTTCCCCAATTCCAAATACTGAACTCTCATTGGTTCAGTTGCAACAGAAGAAGGAGAGGTGGGAAAGATAAACCATCAGTTTACTACACTATGTATTCATGTATTGCTATTAAGAATACTTGATTACAGTAGATTTTAAAAAATGCTAATAATAAAATAGAATTATATATAATCTATTTTTATCACATTACTTTTTCCTTGGTGTGTTAATAGTTCATTTGCTGTTGATAATGTGCCTACATTTAATTGGATAGTTTCACCTCCAGTTGCCTTGGCAATAGGAAATAAAGTTGCCTCCTCGACCACAGCTGGTCTTGGGGAGGCAACTTGATTTCTTATTGCCAAGGAAACTGGAGGTGAAACTATCCAATTAAATGTAAGCACATTATCAACAGCAAATAAACTATCAACACACCAAGGAAAAGGTAATGTGATAAAAATAGATTGTAATGTATAATTCTATTTTATTATTAGCATTTTTTAAATCTACTGTAATCAAGCATCCAAATATTTGTCGTCCTAAAATGGAATAGGGTGATTTTTGAGAATGCCTATGATTCCTAAAAAAAATTAGCAAAAATCCACTCTATATCCTTTGAAATCCTTTTTGAGACACCCATAAATTATATTTATTTTGAATTCACCTCATTTTTTATTTGAAATTTGGTTCTTGGATTTGACAATCCTGCAATTTCATATTTGTTAATTTTTACATGTTGTCTATGACTTGTTAGACATACAGGAAATCTCAAATCATACATTAGAATCCTGCATTTATGATTAATGTATCCCACAATTGCTTGTTATGTTTTGTCTTTTTTTAGTTGAGTTATCTGCTCAAGAGATTCAAAATTTGTCAATTTAAATAAACCAAAATTTTTAAATTAAATGGTTGATTTTATTAAATATTTTAATTTTCACTCAGCTGAGTTTCCTACAAAAGTGATTCAAAATTTGGACCAAGGATTTGACAATCTGACATTTTTACGTTTAGGTTCTGAATTTACAGTAGTTAAAAAGTTGTATATATAGATTTCAAGTACACTATCATATCCAAGACTAGTAGAGCACAATTTATCTTCAGCAGACAGACAAGAATTTTTTTTAAGCAGCATAAAGTATTTTTAATATCAGTGTCAGAAACTAACACACAAGAAAAATAGTCTCTTAGGATTGAACAGGGACCTAGCCACCAATCAGAAGTAAAAAGTGTGATAGATGATGTCAGGGAGCCAGCCTGCAGCAGGTTCAGGGAAACTTGCGGGCAGTCAGCCTGCAGGCCCAGAGGGAGGGGCCACCTGTTACAGTAGAAAGACAAATAAAAGGGATCTAATGCCCTTGCCAAACTCAAAACAAGTGATAGAAAGCTGCCAAACCCTTGACTATGTTAGATGATTTAAAAGTTGTCCTTGATAAAAATAGTTGAAGGCAGGACAACACAGACCCCCCTCAGAAATCTAGACTTGCCCTACTTTGCGCCAATTAATGATGACAAGAAAATTATGTGTTATTCACTATTTGGAGATGGTAGCATTTGACCCGCTGATTGGCAAGTTTTTTTTTGAATTATGATGTCATTGATTGAAATTCAACAGTAAGTCCCCAAATGCTGAAAATATTTTCCTCATTCAATCAGATGTTGTTGAAGCCTCCCATCCCCACCCTGAACTGCCTTAAAACTTTTCCCATTCTTCTCTAGAAACTTATTTATAGACAGTATACTTACCATCAAATAAAGAAAGTTTTCAAAAAATTCTTCCTCATCTGAGGCTGTTTGCCCCTATCCTTGAAAATATGGCCTCTGTTATGGTCAAGGTGGCCCTCAACTCTCTGGCTGCCCCTTGGCCTGCCCTTTACATGCCTGCACCCCCAATTTCTTCCTCCAATTTTCCACTGCAAATCATTTGCTTAATGACAAAATTTACCTGCACCTTCTGCTACACAACCACTGGTGCCAAGATGATGAAGCTGTCCTCCCAATTTGGCCTCCTGCTTCTCAAACACTTGACAATTTGTTTATTATACCCTAATTGTCTATCCTTGAACACTACAGCGCACCATTCTACCTTAACATTGTCACAGAATGGGGTCAACTTTACAATATAGGAGAGTAATTTTCTGAGCAAGGCCCAAGGCCTATTAGTGAGCACCATAGAATCAACTAATCCAGTGAGTGTTTTGTAGAGGACACCAAATAACTGGGTAGAGGTTGACTCATTGGCAATTACAGTTTCTTGCGGGCAGTTAGGCCACAGGGTCACAGAAGGAGTCATAGGCACTAAATAGGCAGGTAGGCAGGTAGTTATATTTGTCCTGTAATAGTAATGGTCGCTTGATATACCAGGTGCCTTCACATCCAATGAGTTCAGGCTCTCTGATGCTGGCTTTAGGGTTGTAGATTAGAATTTCTTCTAAGGTGAACTCTGAATAGGCAGGATTGAGGGGATATTCTGTGAAATGTACTGGGCTGTAAGGTGCTCTTGGGGGACAGATAATTTGGGCAGCTTGTCTATAGTTTCTTGGGGTTGGATGGTGAAAGGGGCAGAGCCAGAGAAATCAATCTGTAAACAAAAAAGTGCTAAAGTTTGGTTGGATGACTTGAGAGAACCATAGGTTCATAACACTTTAATGCAAAAATGGCAATGGGCAACTTTCTGGCGGCCCAGAGTATAAGTACACCCATCTCCCATAGAAAAACTTTTGTATAATACTCCAGGCTGGTTGGTAGCGTTTACCAGGGTTTGAATATCTTTGGTGGCATCTGGAATTGTTGACTCATTATTGGCTGGGTTTGGATCAAGAGTCTTGGTTTTCCTTTTTAAGGCATTGGATTAGTCATCATCTGGCAGCTCTTATTTTTGGGGTAATTCATGCCATGCTCTATTGGTGGGGGCCTGGTTGACCAGAGAAATTTTATTTTGGCTGGCACAACTATTGGATAGTCTAGATAGGTTCATAAGTGGGTGTGGTTTGCTCCTCATTGGTTGGTTTCAGAGGCTTCTCTGAAGTCTAATGTCGTAACTGTGCTGTTTTAGCAGAGTTACAAGGGGAAAATATTTTAGAAACTAGATAATAATCTTTATTGAGAGATAGTGATTATATAGTCATGATGAATCTGTGGATAGTAGGAACATGATTGATGATCACACAGTTTGGATGGTGAAGGGGGTGGCTTGATCCTGGTAATGAGTCAAGCGCCAAAACAAGGTATCCACTGTAAAGGATCATCATCTGTTCATGTTGTTGGATTTGGTAATTTGAGTTGACTTCCTAGTCTGGCTTTGAGTAACCGGATAATCAGATTGCAGGTCATAAACCCGCTTGGTTGGAACCTTGCTGGTGGGTCAAGCCTGCAGTTTTGACACCCCTGGCTGAAGGCTGGCCTCCTCTGGGGGAAGGTTGTCAGGGGGGTTGTCAGGAGCCTGAGCGCTGTATTGTACTAATTGTTGTTCTGTGGCGGGCAGGACAGTTTCTTGTTGTTCTGTCTTGCTTTACAGGGTTGCAGGCAATCATGATGTAGGGTCTTGTCTTGCTTACATTTCCCAAGCCCCTGCACAAGGTAAGTGTTATTGTTGTTTACCTTTAAGATGATTGCTGGACCTACTTTTTTGGGTTGTAGTTTGCTCTTGTCAACATTCATGACCCAGACTTTGTCCCCAACTTCATGTCTATCTCAGATGGGGACAAAGATTTTTGCAGACATCCATTTTCCTTTTCTGTTTGCTTGCTGTTAGCCTCTACTACTTGAGGGTCCAAGTGTGTGGGGACTTTACTTACAATTTCCAGTTTAGGTCCTGTCAATGCTTGAATGATATTTGGCTATGTGCCGTATACCAGTTCAAACAGGCTTTTCCTGGTGGATCTGTTCACATGGGTTTGACACACAAGTAGCGCAGTCAATAGCTGCTTATGCCAGTCCTTGGGCTTGCCGGCAGTGAGTTTGGCTAAGGCTTGCATGAGGCTACTATTTAGCCTCTCTACTTGCCCATTGGCCTGTGGGTGGTATGGCGTTGTTACGGTGTGTTTGACCCCATTTTTTGCAAGGTATACTTTGGTGGTTTTGGAGGTTAATTCTTTTCCTCCATTGGTTATCAGGAGTTCTGTCTTTCTGAACTTGCTGATTATCTCCTTGTTAATAAATTGTTTTATGTTGTTGCCAGTGTGGGCCTTTACTGCTTGGGCTACTGGCCATTGCGTTGCAAAGTCAATGGCGGTGATGATGTATTTATTATCATTGTGTTTTCCTGGCATGGGGACAACAATGTCAAGAGCCCATACTTTGAAAGTTAGTTGTGTGCAGATGGGAAGTACTGACTTTGGCAGAGTTTGACTCCTGGCAAATGTTTTTCATACTTCACATTGCTCTAGCACTTATTGGACATTGCAATACAAGGTTGGTCACCAGGCCTTATGCTTAAAGAACTCATAAAGGTTTTGACTCTTGGTATGGCTGAGGTCTTGGTGGTAACATAAAATGGTGTCCACTCTTTGGTGCGTGGGGATGTAGGGAATGGTCGTGCTATCAGACATTTTTCTGTGCAAGGTCCCGTACACGTCAGCAAACAGGTGCTCATTTTTGATGACCGTTTCCTTTGTTATGTTGGTTGTGCCTGGGGGGGGGGAAACCTTTGTCTTTTGTTTGTAGTCCTAAGAGAAGCCAGTCTGGGTTGAGCCCATTTTCCCCTCTTGAGGCACAGACATACAGGTGGGAAAGGGCATCTGCCATGGCAAGCTTGGCTCCAGGTTTGTATTGGATGAGTATGTTGAATCTCTCTAAGAGATCCATCCATCTGCTTGTCTGCGGGATAGATTTGCTTGAGTCTTGAAGTAGATGAGTGACTTATGGTCTCTCAAGGCGGGGAACTCCCCTTGTTGCTCCAGATAACAGTGCCATTTAACTAGGCAGTGTATGATTGCCAACAGTTCCTTGTTGTGTATAGGGTAGCAGCACTTGCCGTCTGTCAACTTGCGTGACTTGTAGGCCACAGGAAGAAAGTCACCAGCGTCATTTTTAATTTAAAGTACTCCTCCAATGGATGCGTCAGAGACGTCTGTTTCCATTTGGTACTCTCCATTGCGTTTGGGGGTATTGGAGGATGGGTGCTGTTGTGAGTTTTTCCTTAAGGCGTCAGAAGCAGAGGTCACGCTGGGGGGTCCACACAAATTTGGATTTGGGGCCAGTTATGGCAGACAGAGGTGCAGTCAATACACCACAATTGGATATGAACCACCGTACATAAGCCACCATCCCTAGGAAAGTACAGAGTTCCAACTTGTCCTTTGGCGGCGGTATCTTGCAGATGTCCTGGATTTTTTGGTTGTCAGGCTAAATCCATCCTTTGAAACTATGTGTCCCAAGAAGGGGAGTTGTTTGCGGAAGAACTGGCATTTGGAAGGCTTGGCTAGCAGCATGTGTTGCGCTAGGGTGGCAAAGACTGCTTCTAGATCCTTGTGATGCTGTTCCACTGACAGACTGTAAACAATGATGTTGTCTAAGTAAACCAGGGAGCACTTGCTAATGTGGGGAGCAAAGACCTTTTTCATGAAGGTTACTGTGAGAGAGGGGGGCTAAACTAACTAAGTTTGGCTCACATCCCAGAGGAACAAGCCACCATGATGCCATCCAGTGAAGGACTGGGATGACCGCTTGGAGGGGGGACCACAGGGAGGACACCGGGGACAACTGAGGGAAGTAGGTTTTCAAACCCATCAGTATCAGGCCAGTGAGCAACCAAGGGGTGCGGGTGGGGGCAGGAGAGGACACCTCATAGGGCCCAAAGGGTACAGAATGGCTCTGGGCCATGCTGAGGAGGAGGAGCACGGGAGGCACAGCTTCTTCAGAAATGGATGAGGTATGGTCCACAGTGTCCAAGTCCAAGTAATTGCACATCAGGCTCTTGACCACAGCCTCTCCAGAAAAGAGAAGACCTCTGGGGAGATCCCAAAGACTAGAAGGGTCTCTATCCACAAGACGGGCAGACAAAGAGATCTTATCCCACAAGTCAGGTGAGGTGGTCCACAGAAGCAGCAAGAACAGCGCCAGGGAAAACACCACAAATTTAAGGGCTGGGAGTATCATAGGATTGTTCACTACAAAAATTGGAGCAGGCTGGTATCAATTTCTGATGAAAAAAGGATGATGGAAGTGTCAGCAGGGTAGTCTTAGCAACTTATAGCAACAGAGCAACAGAACAGTTTAGGAGGCTTTACTAGGGCCGCAAAAGCCTTGGGAGCAACGGCAAGCAAGAGCGGGTTCAAAAACAATGGTTTTAAAGGAAAATTTGAAATAATAATAGAAATTATGAGAAAAATCAATTGAAAACTTGATGTTCAAACTTGATTTTAAAAAGCAAAAGCAGGAAAGACAACAACTAGGTAAATTAATACTAATCTAGGGGTCCAGAAGAGAAGCCAGGTTTGAAACCGGCTGACACAAGGTAAGCTTTGGACAATAACTAACACTTTAATCCTTAGGACTGCAAGGACACAAATCTGGGTCCAAACAGTAATGGAAATAAATATAAAGTTTGCAAAGGACTCCAAAACTTTAATAATTTGAAAAATAGACAAGCAGGGGACTAGAAGTCCCCTTGCTTACATAAAAGGAATGGGCTGCAATAAAATAGGTCACATGACAGTGGAACTGCATCCAATTGGCTGGAGGCAAAATTTTGCTAGGCAGGGGCAGGGGGACTGGAGGGTTTCATTCCAATTTCCGTGGTCAGATCTGATTGGCTGGAAGGGGCACTAGTCATTTGGAATTCACTTGAGTTACTTAGTGTTGGTGTGGCAACCTCTGATTGGCTAGCTCTAATGGTTTTTAGAAGTGGGCAATACCAAGCTAATAAGTAGTCTAAATTAACCAGTGTTTCTTCCCAGGAGGGAGCAACCAAAGGCAAAGGTTCCACAGGGTAGGCCAGCACAAACCTCTCATCTACTGTGTGAGCTAAATCATTTAAGGAATGGAGGGGTTTGGCGGGCATTTTAGAGCCTTTCTTGGTACAATAAGGGAAAATTGCGCAATCCAAAGCCAGAAGTGGCAGTGAATTTACAGTTACAAAGGTTGACAGAGTATTAGTCATACCAAAGTTAAGCATCACACACTTGTACAAGCTTTACTTGGTGTGAAAGGCTGTTTTGGGGATGTCTTCTTCTTTGATGCAGATCTGGTTATAGCCTGCTGTAAGATTGATCTTGGAGAAGACTGCGGCGCCACCAAGGGCATCAAAGAGGTTATCAATGAGTGGTAGTGGGTAACTATTCTTGATAGTAACTTTGTTTAGGGCTTGGTAGTCTGTAACTAGGCGCAGGGTACCGTCCTTCTTTGCTACAAAGAACACTACAGCACCAAAAGGAGACTGTGAGGGGGAAAAAGACCTTTCTCCAATGCCTCCTTGAGGTAAGCACGCAGGGCGTTGTCCTTATTGGAAGTGAGGCAATAGATGGGACATGCCTTAGGTACTTCTCCTTTGAGTTGGATGGAATGCTGGATGTGTTTCTTAGGTGGCAACCCAGGAAGAGCTTCCTTGAAGATTTCTGGGTGTCAAGCTATAATTTCACAATTCTGTGTTGTGGTGGTATCCTGGTGATCCTTGAAATGGATAATATCATATTGACAAGAGTCTCAGTCAATTTTTTTGAGGTTCTCCTGTTTGTCCAAGGTCTCAGTGATGCGTACAAAGACATGGTTTTGCAGGAGCTGGTCCACAGAGTCAGGATAGATTTGGTGGTTGACGCCTTCATGTTTGATGGTCAGTACCGAGGTTATCCAGTTTACATGGGGGTTGTTCTTTTTCAATCAGTTGAGACCCATTACAATGTCAAACTTGGTAAAGTTAATGACAGGACCTTGAATGGTGGAGTGGAGGCTCTCTAGAATAATGGAGAAGGGGCAGTTTCCTGTGTCACAGCAATGCAATAATCAGCTAAAACCACATTTTTAATCCGCAAAGGATTAGTGGCTAGCTTGAACTTGTCAACAAAGCTACTGTTGACCAGGGTTATATCTGTGTAAAATAGGGGGGCTGTGAAAGTTCACATGTTTGGTGGTTTGCAGGCGGGGCTTATGTTGGCCAAGTGGAAGTTTAGTGACTGTTGTTGAAGAAAGCTGGCTGAAGGATCAGAAGATGATGGTGAAGAACTAGCGGTCTTGGGAAATGAGCTGAGATTTTGCCAAATTGATTTGCCAAAGTGGGAAGATGTGGAATATTTTGCCTTGGTTTAGTAGTAAAATCAAGAAGGAATGTGGATAGAAGTGTGGGTAAGATATTTATTTATTAAGTTCCTAGGGTAGATGAAGGTATGTTGCTATGAGAGCCGGATACAAAGTTGTTTTGATGAGACGTTTTCCTTGGATCTTACAATATTTGTAAGTATATGGGGGAAACATTGAAGAGGTCCACAAAGAACAGTTTAAATAGTATTATACTATTTAAATTGGTTTGGGTTAAATGCAGGGAAGACTGGTGTCAGAATAATAGACCGGTTAACGCTTTGGTGCACAAAGAGTTGTCAATTTTGAGCAGTTTGAGCTGTGGAAATTATTTTCATAGTTGGATCCCGGTGGAACTTCAGAAATGGTCTATTTCTGCGCTCAGCATTCATTGGTTGAGTTCTGGAAGGTTTCCTGATGAAAATGATTGGTTGGAAGCCAAAAGCTTAAAGTATAAGCAAGGAAATAGTGTATTAATACTTTAAGCTTTTGAGAAAGTAAGTATGCAAGCTTAAGTTATTATAAGAAAAAGTGAGCGGCAATGGTTTAAGCTTATGAAGAAACCCATTTTGAAGGCAGAACCTTTGGGAAAAGGACACTATAAGAAGGTGGCTGGCTGGAAAGTTATGGGGTCTTTTGACGGTCTTTTTGGAAGTTGTTCCAGGTCTTTGAGAGGACACTTCTGGGTCTCTTGAGTTTCTGCCAAGAGGTTTTGGAAGCCTATTGATAACCAGCAGGAGCTTGGTTAGAGCTGAAGCCCAATATAACAGAGCAGGAGCCCAATAATTAGGAGCTGGATCCTAAGCGCAGCGCAGAAGTTTAATTCCAAGGAGCTGGAGTCCACATTTGAGGAGCAGGAGTTCAAGTCTAAGGAGCAGACATCCAATACTTAGGTGCAGGAGTCCAAGACCAATTACAAGGAATCCAAGATATTGTTGGAGGACTCAAAGTATTGGCAAATCCTTTTTATTTCCCTGACCCCCCGGGCTGTATACCAGAAGGTTTCTAAGGGGATCTTCCTTCTGAGAGTGAATAAAAGCCCATTTTGACCCCTATACATATTTCTGAGATACATTTTCCCTTTCTAGAGAATGACAACCCCTTCCAGCCGGTTCCTGGCTACAATCCAGGAAACACTTGGGGACTGGCAGACAGGAACCCCACAGGGGCTAAACTAACTAAGTTTGGCTCCCATCCTGGTGCAATATACCACCAGGATACTGCCCAGTGGAGAACTGGGACAGCCGCTTGAAGTGGGGACCACAAGGATAACACAGAGGATAGTTGAGGGAAGTAGGTGTTCAATCCCATAAACACCAGCCCAGTGTGTAACCAGGGTGAAAGAGTGGAAGCAAGAGGGGACGTTGCAGGGGCTTGGAGGGGCACCAGGTCGCACTTCTCAGGACTGGGCATGGGTGACACCGGCTTCTCCTTAAATACAGAAGCGGGCTGAGTGAAGCTGGCGGCCTCCAGATCCAGGTCGTCACAAGTCAAACTCTCTACCACTGCCTCCCCAGAGAACAGGAGACCACTAGGGAGATCCAGAAGGCGAGATGGATCATTTCCCACAAGACAAGCAGAAGAGGAAATCTTGGTCTTTAACTCTGTTGAAGTTGACCACAGAAGCAATAAGAAGGGGGCCACAGAAAACACCACAAGCTTGAGAACTGGGAGTACCATGGCTGTGATCTCCGTAAAATTTCAAATATGTGGGCAAGATTTCTTTGGTAGGAAACAATAGTTTTGGAGCAACAAGGGGGACCCACAATCAAAAGCAGGAAAAATGGAGCCAGGAGAGCAGTGGAAGACTTGGTGGTGGCCTCAGGTGACTTTAAAAACAAATGTAAGCAAAGTTGGGTTTGAAATCAAGTAAATTAAAGAAAAGTAAATTAAAAATAAGTCTTTATATTAAAAATTAATCAAAGTTTTAAGGTTTGAAGTTTTCTTTTGAAAGCAAAAGCAAGAAGAGCAAAGACTATACGTCTGAGCTTCTTCTAGAGAGCCCAGGGATGATGCCAGGTTTGAAGTGGGTATGCACAAGGTAAACTTCAACAAAAATTCTAACACTTTTAATCTTCAAACTATAGGGAGTCAAAACAAAGTTTCAAGCCCTCCACCAAATTCAAAAAAATGCAGCAAAAATTCCAAAGTTTAATAAATTTGAGAATAGACAAGCAGGGGACTGAAAGTCTCTTTGCTGTGTAAAAGGGGAGTGTGCTTCAGGGAAAAGTCACATGACTTCAGGATTCAAGTCTGATTGGGTGGGGGGAGAAATTTTTAGATCAGAGTTGGGAAGACTGGAGGGTTTCAACTTAATTTCCTTGGTGCTCCCTGATTGGCTGGAGGGGTTTTCAAGCACTTGAAATTCACTTGAGCTTTTGGATGTCAATGTGGCAGGGGCCAATTGGCTGGATCTGATAGTTTTACAATAATGGTACACACCAGGCCAGCAAAAAGTCCAAATTTATTAGGGTTTCTTCCAAGGAAGGAACAGTGGGAGCTGTAGAATTTGCAGGGTATGCTGATACAAATCTTTTGTCTACAGTGTGGGCTAAATCTTTTAACGAGTTGAGTGGTTTAGCTGGACTATGAGCGGATTTATTTGTACAACAGGGGAACACATTTCTATCCAGGGCCAAAGGGGGCAGTGAATTTACAGTCTGCACCCAAGTCCAGGAGAGCTGAGCCTGTGTAACTGCAAAAGTGGAAAGGATAGGACATCAATTTATTTGGGTGTCTGGCAATGGTGTATAGTACTGGGTCCTCTGAGGGTACTTGAACCATTGGGCACTGGTCCACATCCTCTGGACAATATTCATCATTGGGCAAGTCAGGAGTTGCGTGGGGAGAGCTTGGCTCACTTAGTGCTCTCCCTGGGCTTTTCCCTTGTCCTGGTTGTCTTGAGTGGTTGCCACACGGAAATGAGTTCTGTTTGATTGTCTGTTATTTCCATTCCCATGTCCATTTGAGCCAGAGGGCTTGTGGTTGGTACTGCTATTACTGTTTCCAGGGGGGTGGTCTGTTAGAGAGCCCACTTGAAAATGAATCCTTGGGTCTCTCTCTCTTCCCTGTTTGTGCCTTGTGGAGAGTGTTGGAAGTTTGTTCTGCTTTCTTGGCTTCATAGTACAGGCTTTGCAAATTGGTCACTTGGTCCAGGTTCACGTGTCTCATTACATGTGACTTAAGGGCGTTGTAATACATGAGGTGTGTGACTGGGTTGTCAAAGACCATATCAGAGGGGGCGCGTAGACAAAGTTCTTTGTAGGCGCGGGAGAGCTCCTTTACAGTGCCAGTCTGGGTCAAGTTCTTTACTTGGCAGACTATCATGAGTGCGGTGTCCTTCAGCACAAACCTTGCCAAGAAGTCCTTCTTGAAGGTGTCCCAGTTCTTGGTGTGTTTCTCATGCCACTTGTTACACCAGGTACCAGTGTCATGCGTAAGTTGAATGGAGATTTCTGCAATCCAAAATCTCTGTGGGCATTCCATCTGAGTTAGCTTGCTTTGAGCAGATTAGATCCATGCTGCAGCGTTGTTGTTGTTGGCTCCTGCAAAAGGTTCCAAGGCAGCACTCTGAAGTCTCTGAGCTACATAGGCTGACATGGCGTTTTTGTCAGTTGGTTGCAGCATAGATGAGGGAGCCTGAAAGAAACCTTGTGCAGACATGGCGTTGAAAGCAGGTAGGGAGATCACTGTATTCTGGTACAAGACAAAGACCTCAGGTATTGCGGTACCAGGAGTGTATGGGGTCCAGTCAGGCGGGAGGCCAGACATAATTCTGTCAAGTATTTGTTGGCCACGGCGTGTTTGGGCAACAGGCAGAATTTTTCAAGATAAGGTAGGATGGGGAACCTACCTGTGCTACCAATGTCCTAACTGTGCTGTTTTAGAAGAGTTAAAAGGGGAAATATTTAGAAACTAGATAATAATATTTATTGAGAGATAGTGATTATATAGTCATGGTGAATCTGTGGATAGTAGGAACAGGATTGGTGATCACATGGTTTGGATGATGAAGGGGGTGGCTTGATCCTGGTAATGAGTCAAGCGCCAAAACAAGGTATCCACCGTGAAGGATCATCATCTGTTCATGTTGTTGGTTTTGGTAATCTGAGTTGACTTCCTAGTCTGGCTTTGAGTAACTGGATAATCAGATTGCAGGACACAAACCTGCTTGGTTGAAACCTTGCTGGCAGGTTGAGCCTGCAGTTTTGACACTAATCTTTTCCTGGTTCAAGATAAAAAATGTGGGCTGGCAGCCTGTGGGGCTACAGGGTTTGAATCCTGGGAATTGGGGTTTGCCTTGTGAATTAAATGCAGATGACTGTCAATTGTGATAGATGATGTAAACTTAAATATAATTTTCAGAATTACTTCTGACATAAATTTTATCTTCAAAAAGTATTTATCTATTTATAAAGAGCAGGTTTCTGTCTTCTGTTAAATAATATTGTCTTTAATCACTTTTTTAATACTCTAGAAGTATAGTGACTACTTTGATAAAGTAGTTTTAAAAGCTATGGCAACAACCAAAAATACCTCAGATTTAAGCAAAATGATTTCAGATTTAAACAAAATCCAAGTTGTGCAAGATTCAGGATTCAAATAATTTAAATATTTTTGGTTAACAAATGAACTGTCAAACAATAAATGAAATTTTACTAGCACATTATACAAAATTATATCAAACATCAAGCAGCATAGTTCAAACCACAAATAAAATGAACTATCACATCAAGTGAACTGGATGGATGCTGTTACGGAGTATATTATAATCCAATCAGGATTCATATGAGGCACCAAAAGAAGGACTAAAATGAAAAAAATTTGAGCAATCTGGAAGCAAGATTCCACAAGCACAAAACAAAATGAAGTCACACAAGATGTGTAGTATGAGCAGCCTAAAATAGAAAAGCAACAGTTTAACAGCCCATTAACAGGTATCTAATTTAGGAACAGAGGCATTTTATTCATTTTCATGGCTCCTGATTTTTGTAAGATAGTTTTGAGAACTTCCCAAATTTAGACTCAAGATTACAATAAAAATAAATCATAAAATTTCAATCTTCTACTTTTATTGATTTTATCCTAGGTTTTTTACAATGGTTTTTACTAGAAGCATTTTTGACAGCACCAATAACTAAGCCAGCAGCACCCAAGCCAGCTTCAATAAAGGTGAGGCTCAGAATATGGAAGCACCCGTTTAAACCCAAGCCTTTGATGAAGGTAGCAGAGAAGCTGACCTGTACTTGACCCCTGACCCCTATGGCTTTGACTTGTTAAATAGTCACTTAGTGTCTAGCTCTGCTCCTGCTACCTTACCCATCCCTGCACAAGCTGCCAACCAACCCGCCAATTAGAATGGCAACCCTGATTTGGAACAACTTCCTGCCACCAGCCAACCTGCCCCCCTCAGCCAATCAGGCTTCAGCTCCTGCAGCCCAGCACACAAAGCGCCAAATCATCACCACCCAAATTCTTCAGGAATTGTGGCACTCAACCAGTGTGGCCTGACCTGGAACCAGATTGCCAGCCAATTGAAATTTACCCAAGCTACCATCATGCGGGAATTCAACAACCTGATGAACAGGGGGAATCTGATTGGGACAGCCAAGAAGCCCAAGAAGGCCCCAGAGTCCCAGATCAATGATGCATACCCAATGATGCTTGATCTGCCACAACTGGACCCCAAGCTTCCCCTGACCCAGGTCCAGAAGCAACTTGAACACCATGGCATTTGGGTGTCTGAGCATATGGTGAAGCTTTGGATGCACAGAAAAGTGGTGTCAGTCCATTTGTTGACCAATTTTGGCAGCAACCAACGGGATGGTAATGAGGAATCCCCATAAAACTCAGCCATTATGTCCACCCTGGTCTAATGATTGACAAGTCTATCAGATGCCGTCATGTTTATCTTTTATTACAAATTGTTCATTGCTTTCAATAACTTTGGTGAGCAAGGAAAAGCTGACACCCAAAAAGGAAGGAAGAAGGTCAAGAGGGGGACATTTATTGGTGCATTTCTGGCTGTTTTGGCAAAGGATTTTGTCTACTATCAGACAAACCCAGATTTCATCAATGCTACTTGTACAGCCACATCCTTGGTGGATTACTTGACTCCTGGTATAGCTACAATTCCACTCACTGGGCTTTATCAAGCCACCAGATAGAGGGTAGCTCCACTGCCCTTGAGGCAATCCAGGGGCGTGGGCATCAGGCCTCAATCTACCCCACTGGCCACGTAGACATCTATCTGGCAGATATTGTGTTCTTTAACATCAGAGACACACTCCAGAAGCGCCACACAGGCTTTCAATGACCTTTATCTAAGAGTACTGGACCATGATTCTCTCTTTGGTTTCCAAATGGTGGCTGACCTGTTTGCTCAAATGGTTTTCCATGTGAATATGGGCAACCAATCACAGAAGGACAAGTGCCTCCCACCCAGTGCCACTGCCACCTACCAGCCAATGAAAGACAAGTAATACCATCATAAGTATATGGCTGCCATCACGCACAATCCTCCTACCCCTACCTCCGCCACCCACATGCCAGCCCCATCCACCCAATCCCAGACCCCCCAGGCCAGCACTGCCTCTACGCCTTCCTTTTCACACTATTTTGCCTACTAGGCATCACTCTTTCCTGCCCCCATTAAACTCCCTGTTGTCAAAAGTTCTCTATTTATATTATCTTTATCCTGAATTTCAATTGTTCATTTTCACTTTGTTTATAGTTGATTTTATTCTTTATGTTCAGCTTATTTCTAAAAAAATCATATTCTTATTATGCCATGTATCTAGATCCAGAACACAGTTATTTTTAGCACCTAAACACAGCCCCTTGTGAAAATATTAACAACAATTTGGTGATCAGCTAAATTTAAATTATAAAATTATAAGTTTATTGTGTTTAGATAAAGTTGTTGCTGATCCAAATCCACAACTTTATGATAAACTTTAATCCAATCAGGAGCCAAGTGATAAAGTGATTGATGTGACATAAAGGGTCATTCAATAATTCTTTGATGCATGTGCGCTAATTAATATGATTGGCTGATTGTTTTGCTATTGTGCGCCATTGTTGCTGTGGCAAGTTGTTGGTGGACTAGTGCCCAATCAGCTGCTGGGTTAGCACTAGTACACCAACATCTTGCCACAGCGGCAATGGAGTCTATGGCAAAAGATTCTGCCAATCATATTAATTAGCACACATGCATCAAAGAATTATTGAATGACCCTTTATGTCACAACAATCACTTTATCACTTGGCTTCTGATTGGCTTAAATTTTATCATTAAGGTTTTGAATTCAGATCAGTAACAACTTTTTCTAAAATCAATTAACCTATAATTTTCTAATTCAAACTTAGTTGATCATCAAATTGTTGTTAATAGTTTCACAGGGGGCTATGCAAAGCACCAAAAATAATATGGCAATTAAGGAAACAATGCCAACACAAAGCAAACAACACATATTCTGATAATATTGCCTCTTAGTTTATCCTTGTTTGTTTTCCCATTTACTAAAATATCCCACCTTTTTACCCATTGTGTATATGTTTTACAATCATCTCAATAACACAGATTTTATTGGGGTGAAAGCTAGAAAAACAAATGTGAAGGTTAGTAAAAAATCATATGAGAGAATTGGAGAAGCTTCTGAAGAATCTTAACTTGGCAATCACTGAGATCAAAGAAATTGACTTCAAGATCAAATAGAAAATAAAGCTGGCCTCCCTTACAGGGGAAAAGATCAACAAGGTGTCTGCCAAGGCACTTATGGCCAAGATGCCAGACACCCCCAAAACAACAATTGAGCGTCTTTTAAATGTCCAGAAGCCTGTTTTAGAAGTCCTCCAGTTCAAGTAGTCTTGTCAGGAAATCATTCCATGATATTCCTGTCATCAATTCAGATAGAAATATTGAAAGGGAATTTGTTCCCCCTATTGAGTTTTCTAGATCTCCTAATTTTCAAGGGTTAGTAGGTAGCATTTGTTCTTTGTTACCTTTAAATTGTGATTCAGTTGAATTTAATTATTCAATTAAATCTGGAACAGGGATCAAACCTGCGTCTCCTCTGGACTTAGTCAGTCATCTAGAGAGTAATATTAGTGATAAACTTAAGTTTGACCAATTTTTACCTTTGAAATTAGGCTGCAGCCAATCATTCAATGCCAAATCAACTTTGAAGTGTGCTTCAATTGCTCTTGGTGACGTTGCGGGCTCTGTGGACATCTCTTATGCAGTTTATGTTTCCTGCAGCCCTGTTTCTGTTGTTGAACCCATATCATGTTTTCCAGCTTCTCTGTGGGGTAATAACCTATCTTCTCCACCTCCGGCTCCTTTACTTTAGGATTTAACCTGTGGGTTAATTCAGGAATAGTATTTTTTAAATCAAACTGATGAATATTTAATATAAATTCTCTATTTTATTTCCCAGTTGCTCCAGATTCTCCAGAAACTTCCCCAAATTTCCTCATCTCTGTTTCAACTGGGTTTCTAGACTTGCCTGCCAATGTATCTTATGATACACAGGGGGCGCTCAATGAGTTGACCCTTGACGTATCTAACAACATGGACCAATCTGATGGCAATATTGAATTGCAGGCACTTTCTCCTAATTATAGTGCTACCAATTTGACCTGTTGATCCCTGTGACTGTACTACAGTCACTGCTGAGTATTTAGCCAAATAAATGCTCTAAAATATAAAGATATTCTGTTTGCTGTTTATTGCATATAGATAGGTTTGATTAGAATTCTTAAAGTAAAGATTCCTAGAAACTGGATACCTATGTTTAATAAAAGAACAGAATATGGATGGTCAGTTAGGTTAGGCTAACTAGAAAAATTGAGGCAAGATTGGCTGAATCAATCTTGGAGACTAGGCGTCTCAAAAACAGTTTAATTAATTGGGAAGATTAATTAATAAACACAAGCTAATATAATTAATGAGGATTTAATTATAGTAGTTGATTGCCTTGACTGTTTCAAGAGGTTTGATTAAGTATAACCATGGGAAAACCCCTGGAATTAGGGTCAAAAGCGCTGCTGCGCTGCCTAATGGATTTGAGAAGCGCCAAGGCGCCGCTATCAAATTTTTTCAGGCACTGAGGCGCTGGGGCGCTAAGGCGCTGCCTGGGGAAATTGCTAGGCACCGCAGTGGCGCCTGGTTTAAGTTTCAAAGCATTTTAATGGGTTTTAAGTCAAAAAACTATTAAATGCAAAGATAACTAAATAAAGGCAAGGATGCCTAGGAATTCAGTTTTGATCAACTGGTTCACAGTTAGAACACTGATAGCTGAGTTTTGGATGTGTAATCCATAGGGTTTTGGCGCTGGGAGCTGGTGAAGCTCCATGCCAAATTGGTACATTGAGATGAATGGCGTCAGGTGACTCCTTCTCATTGTAGGTTAATTCTCATAGGTTGGGAATTGTTGGTGATCTTTTAGGTAAAGATCTATGTTGAATGACTCAAATGTCATAGACCATGTGACAAAAATCATTGGTTGATTCAGGAACCAGAGGGGTTTTCAGCTGTATATACCCTGAATGGTATATAAGCAAAACAGTTAACCATTAATAAAATATATTCACATTGCCGGTTTCAACGCTTTCCCCTCACCTATTTTTCAATTATTATGTCTTCTTTGTTAAAATTTGAAAGAGCCAAATTTGGAGCACTTTGTGTGGAGACTGCTGCTACAAGGAAGGAGGTCCCTACAAGCTCACTGGAAGAAGCTTGGGCCAGCCTGGAGGTCACAAAGACTGTTCCTGAAGAGTCTTTGGTGGAAGTAAAGGCTGGGTTTGAAGAGTTGTATTCCAATTAATTTGAAAAGAAAGGGACTCCCACCCAAGGAAATTGAATCTATGCTTGGGATTCTTGGAATATCTTAGTAGGATGGGATGAAATCTTGCAACAAGTAAAAGAAATGGCAAACCGTGAAATTGAGGCGTTGAGAGCAAGAGAGGAAAAAAGCGTTGAAATCATGGCTTATTGGCTGGATGACAACAAAGCGTTGTCCCATAAAATTGCCTCCCTGGAGGCAAAGCTCCTCAAAGCTTTGTCACAGGAAGGTAATGGCAATAAGAGTCAAGGGCAGAATAATGCTAGGATGGACTGGTTAGGCCTGGATCTGTCACAGTCCCCGCTTAAGTTATTCCTTGGCTTCAAACCTTACATGAAACATGACACTATGCCACCCCCTGTGGCCTTGTGGCTTTCCCATATATTATAATAATAACAATATTTTACAATAAACAATACCTTATTCTATTAATTCTTGTCCTTTCTATTGGACTGTTGTCTTCCCCAATCAAATACTGAACTCTAATTGGTTCAGTTGCAACAGTGATAGCAGGGTAGGTTCACAACCTACCTAAAATAAAAATCCCCCCAAGAAAGGACAGAGTACAGGCTGTATGGCTACTCCCCATCAAGAAACTTTCCTGCCAATCCCCAAGGGGGTCATCCCCAAAAGATATGTCATCTACCAAGATCAACTGGTACTCACAAGCGTGTATAATTGACTCCACCTTGGGCAGTCCAACACAAGCGTCACCCCACCCCAATTGGACCTTTCTCAACACATGCTCAACCTCTAGCTTGAATCTTTTGTGGATGGTGTTGAAGGGGCTGAAATTGTTAGTTGGCTCCACTCTACCAAAACCTGCCTCTGTATCTGTCAAGTACCTGAGCTCATAGGGTTGCTACCGCTTCTGGGCGCCTCACGGGGTCTGCTGCTGTGTGGTTCACCAACTGGGCCAGCCAAGAAATAGATGCCACTTGGGCGTAGTTTAGTGACACCGCAAAGTCCTGCTACAGTGAAACATTTTCACCCATTGTAGTGGGAACTTTCCTTCCTGGCCGTTAAACAGACCAGGTCTGTCCCTGAATATCTTGCTGCCTGGCAACCAGCTCTTGCCGCTGCCCCAGAAGCTGTGACTGATGAGAATATCATGCTTTTTACCTTGATAGTTAATGGACTCAAACCCCATATCTGCAAGTGGGTTCCTGTAGGTTGCTGCACCTCCATCAACAACTGCTACAAGGCCATTGTGGAGGCCAATAATCAGGGTTCAATGGGTTTCTGCAGATTCAATGATGCACTACCCCAACCTTATCCCGCACCTGGAAGTGCCCATACCAAGTAAGCCGCTGCTAGTCCTGCTAAAAGGAAAATGGGGTTAAGAATCCTGCAAGGGGGAACTCCAACTAGTGCAAATTGAGGACAATTGAAAAAATTGGGGGTTATAGTTACAAGAGGTTCTACAACCCCACTTGACCCTCACTCTCAATCCTCCTTGCAAAAAACCCTGTGATTACAACCTGCATGATGTTGAAACTCATAATTTATTCCAGGTCCACAGTGACAACACATTCTCCAAGCAAGCCGTTCTTCAAATAAAGTAACCCACTTGGCCTATCCCTTCCATTTTTATGGGAACACCAACAAACTATTGGTAGAGACCAGGGACAATCACACTATGGTCAAGCAGATGTTTGCTGACTCTCAACAATTAGACCAGGTGTCAAGCAGATTCAAATTAGTATGATTAGCTGATTCCTGTAGAGTGGCAATTACCCATGAGACGGTACCTGTCAGGATTTCTGGATATTGACTTATAAATAGTTTTAGCAAAATAAAGCAAGCCAGCAGTTAATTGCTCTTAGGAATGGTTTCAACAAAATAATGCAGGATGATTGTCATAAATGTTGCTATTCACCATGCTTTGATTTTGTCTTTGGTGGGCTATTTTGAGGACAAATCTCTCTCTTTTGCTTTTGCCTCTCAAATTGAGTTAATGGCTGAATTTGGAAATACAATTGTTCAGTTTCTTGACTCTGCACAACCCACTTACCCCACTCATGCTTGTTGCAAGTGATCCTACCGTCCTGGTAGTGTTTGTGGTATCATTAACCACTATATATTCTTTTTCCTGTTCACCAATAAAATTAAGTTCTATTCACATGTTTGTCCTTGTGTCTTCCAGTACTTTGGCGCCTCTCTCTATCCACATTTAGTAGAGATTATTCATCCAGGGCCACAGGGTAATTGCATAGCCTTCCCTGCCATCTAACAAAGACTTAGTACAAATCCAATCCTAAGGTTAGGATTCCCTGTTGTGTGCCTGTGCCGCGGCTCAGAACACAAAAAAATGATGCTCACTAATGGGGCTGTAAGCCCCTTGGTTATCCCTTTTGCATCCACATTTTCAGGTCCTTTGCCTCTGTCTATACAAGAGCCAACTTCACCTGAAATTACCAGTTCTCCTATTGAGGAAGACACTGCCAACCTGCCTATTGTCCCTACTGTACTGAACCTTGGGAATGGTCCCCACCTAGTTGCTTACCCCATGGGTACCCCTCACTTAGATCAAGTCATGCTGGTAGCCTGTGAAGGAGCCATCCCTTGCCTTCAGTTGCAATTCATTTGGGCTGAATATCACAAATTGATTGTGGTTCCTCAATTTCCACAGAATCTCCTCTCAGCGGTTGGCTCTGCTGAGCACCTACTGTCATTCTTTGTGCAGCCTGCCTTAGCCCACCATCAAATAGTGTTAGGGCTCCATGTTCAAGAAATCTTGTCTCTACAAGCAGCTGTTACTCATCACTGGGATCAGTTTGCTGCCTACCAATAGTAGATCACTCCCTGTTTTCCTTGGTATCAGAAAATTAGTGTGACTCTGTCACCTCTCAGACCCGGTTGGGTTAATTCCATTGAGCAAATGTGCCAGTCTGTTGTGAATAACAGCATTCACCATGTTTTGATTTTGCCTTTGTTGGGACATTTTGAGGATGAATCTCTTGCTTTTGTGTTTGACTCTCAAAATGAACTGGCTTCTACTTCAGGAAGTATGATTGTTTGGTTTCCTGACTCTGCGCAACTCACTTGCCCCACTCATGCTTGTAGCAAGTGATCCTACCGTCCTGGTAGTGTTTTGTGGTATTGTTAATCACTATATATTCCATTTCACATTCACCAATAAAATTTAAGTTCTATTCACATTTTTGTCTTTGTGTCTTCTGTACTTCTGCGCCTCTCTCTAGCCATGCCTAGTAGAGATTATTCATCCAGGGCCGCAAGGTAAACACTATTGCCTTCCCTGTCATCTAACCAAGACTTAGTACAAATCCAATCCTAAGGTTAGGATTCCCCGTTGTGTGTCTGTGCTGCGCCTCAGAACACAACAAAAATGGTGCTAACTACAGGGGCTGTAAGCCCCTTGGTTATCCCTTTTGTATCTACGTTGAAGCTCCCTTGCCTCCGCCTATTTAGGAGTCAACCTTGCCTGAAATTACCAGCCCTCCTATTGAGGAAGACATCAATAACCCTCCTATTGTCCCTACTGTACTGAACCTTTGGAATGGTCCCCACCTAGTTGCTTACCCTATGGGTACCCCTGACTTGGAACAAGTCATGGTGGTAGCCCTTGGGATAGCTCGGGACAGGGCCATCCCTCGCCTTCAGTTACAGTTTAGTCGTGCCAACTACTATGAGTTAATTGTGGCCCCTCAGTTTCCACAACACCTCCTTCCAGAGGCTGGCTCCGCTGATCATCTGCTGTCATCCTTTGTACAGCCCGCCTTGGCCCATCACCAGATGGTGTTGGGACTCCACATTCAAGAAATCTTGTCTCTACAAGCAGCTGTTACCCATCATTGGGACCAGTTTGCCGCCTACCAACAATGGCTTCATTCCCAGTTCTCCCTGATATCTGACAATCAGTGTGATTTGGTCACCTCTCAAACACGTTTATTCAATTCTATTGAGCAAATCTGCCAGTCCATCCCTGAGTATGTTAGGGAGCAACTACATGAGTTTCACCAGCTAAAACAACCCTGGCGCACTCAAGTAGGCTCTACCCTAAATGCTTATCTCTCCAATTTTGAGCGCCTAGTGCAACAGCTCAATGCATTCAGTGTCTATTCTTTTGAGCAATTGCAACTGGTAGCTGACCTTGCTGCCCAAGGTCTAAATGAGCTCAGTGCGGAATTTGATCAAGAAAGAGCTATCACTGCCGCTGCTATTGCCAAACTTCAGAGTCAGGTGAATGAGCTGTCCTCTCTCAAACCTGATGCTCTGCCTTCTCCTCCTGCTGATGATCTGGTGGACAGAGAGCAGAGAATCTGGGAAGCCATCTGGGAATTACGTGCTTCCACTTGTATCCAAGGACGTCCTACTGAAATGCCTCAACCTGATCCCCAGATTCTTGCGCTTACTGCTCAAGTTGCTGAGCTACAGCAGGAAACTGCTGCTTTATGTGAAACAGTGACAGCCGCTGCTAGTCCACGCAGATTACTGAGGAAGATGGATGTTGTCCTGGTTTGGATGGGGCTCCTAAAATTCACTGCTCTAGGGAGTTGATTGCCCTAGCTAATGAGGTGGACCATTTGAAACGAGACCAGACTGAGTTGGACATAGACGTACAGGAGATGAATGAGCTGATTGACTTGGTAAACAACAGATTTGCCCCTTGCCTATCAGTGGGGCCATCCCTTACTTCACAACTGGCTGAACTCTCCATGGTTGTCACTACCTAAGGACAACGCCTAGATGTTACTGAACAACAGACTGCTCTAGTCAACACTATGGGCGCCAGAACTACCAAAACTCTGACAACCCTTGAAGAAAGTGTTCAACAACTATGGGCTAGACAACCCCTCTCCAAATCTGAAGCTGAGTTCTCCCTGTGCATAAATGTACTTGATAGCAACAATGGTGGTCCAACTCCTGAGGCTCACTTCAAGCCTACTTTTAAACAAGTGTTTGATCCTAAAACCTCAACTATTGCAGCCTTCTTAACTATTTACAAGACTGCTATGAGACAAGCATCAGATGAAGTCAAGAAAGAACATATTCTGACTTGCCTACACCCGACCTGTCATGAGGTAGTTGTGCCAGAGCTGCCCTCCATTGAGACCTTGGAAGACAAGAAACAGCTCTTGACTGACAAGTTTGGTGGTGATCTTAGCCTGGAGGTGAAAAAGGATGCTTTCATGCACATATCCTTCAAGCCCAAAGAGACATTAGCTGAATTTGCAGACAGATTTTACATGGAGGGACAACAGTTAATAACAAGCAGACAACTGAGGGTGCATGAAGCATATAAGGCCTGCGCCCAGGCCCTCAAGGTGAATCAACTTCTATGCCTCCATTACAAGGCCCACAAGGCTATGTTGTCTTCCATGAAAAGCATAAAAACACTGCTCCAAGATATGCATCTTACCCATTCTGGGGCAGTTGTTTGGGAAAGTTGTGCCACTTCCAACTCTGGCTCCTCTTCTTGCAGCCCTTGTATTCTCACTATGAACTCCCAAAATCCGCCTTGACATCAGGGTTGCCACAACTGTGGTCAGATAGGCCACCACTCTTGCGTCTGCACCAATCTGCGGGTTGAAGGAGCTGACCCCAAGGATCAGTCGGGAAAAGAACAATCAACCTAGAGGCGGAGACGCTCTTGGTTGACAATTCTTCCCAGTCTCCTCCTACACCCCCGCCTGCTACTGACTCTGAGCCTGCTGATGATGAAGCACCTCCTATTCTCCTCCTGTTCCATGACATTTCCAAAAATTCTGATGAAGATGAATCTGATGTTGAAGACCATGATGCATACAAGTATTCTGTTCTTGCTGTCCCTGAGACTATTGCTGTTCCCTACAAGCTACAATATGGGAAGACTACAACAATCACCAAGCCTTTGTCTGAGGCCAAAGCAGTTGTCTCCCACCCCTATCTTACTCAGGCAAAAAGGTCCCCTGTATTAGTGGAATCATCAGAGGAAGCCGCTGAAGTTGCAGACGCCGTTTTCAAGAATGTATCTGTCTAACTCCCTCTCCAAACTGTATTTAAGGAGTTTCCAGGACTACAATGCATGATTGAGAAATGGGACAAGGAACCAGCTGAGACACAGGATATCTTGGCTGTTCTTCCACCCTTTGGACGCACCACCACCTGAGTAGAGATATCTATCCAAAAGGTCAAGATCAAAGCCGTCCTGGGTACTGGTTCTCCTGTCAACGTTGTTTCTTCTAAACTGATGAAGAAACTTAAGATGGCCCCTGATCTCAACTACCATCAATCCTATGGCACCGCTGGTCTCTCCATGACTTGCGCCATTGGTGCTTACTCTGCCTTACCAATGCGGTTTGGTAAACTCCTGTTGGCTGCGCCAGCTGTTGTTCTAGAAAATGAGAGATATGACTTTTTGGTTAGTGCGCAGTTCCTTTGGGTATATAATGGATCATCAACCTAAAGGATGGTTATCTTTCTATCCTAGGGTACAAAGTCCCTCTGATCTTTGAGGAGCCCATCAAAGTTCCTGGTAAACGGTTGAAGACATGTACTCTGGAGTACCCCACTGGAGTTTTCACCCTGAAATACCAAACCCATTCCACCAACATGAAGTGTCCTCCCATGGCTTGTCCTGCAACTGAAGGGATTCCTCTCATGGCCACGTCTGCTATCACCATCCCCCCAGGCTCTCAGGCTATCCTAGACTCCCAGATATCATATGAACTACCTGAACGGACTTTCTTAGAGCTTTACTCCCCTCCTTTGCTGGGGCGTAATGAGCCCTACCTTTGTCCTGTAATTCTAGACGTTTCCCACAAGGATCCCGTTCAATTACTAGTTGCCAACCTTACTGCGCTTCCTATGACAGTATTTAGAGGACAGGTCGTTGGTTACAGAAAGTTGTTAAATGCTCCTGACGTCCTGTCTCTTCACCCCTTTGGAACATTTCAAGACTTTAATCTACCCAAAGACGAGCCTCAAGACTTATCTCTGTTCACTGCCCAAGACTTCCCTCAGTTGTCCCTGGTCCAACAGAAAGAGGTGCTTGATCTACTAGACCAGTTCTCAGACATCTTTGCTAAAGATAGTACTGATTATGGACTAACCAAAGGTGTGATTCATCAGATTGACACAGGAGATGCTCCCCCCTTTTGTGCCAAGCCATACCGCCGCAGCCAAGTGAAAGATGTGCAGGTTTCTAAGGAGCTCAAACAACTGGTGGATGCTGGACTGCTAGCTCCCTCTCAAAGTCCCTGGGATTCCCCCTGCCCATCTTAAAGAAAAAGGATGGTGGACACCGGATTGTGATGGACTATTGAAGGTTGAATTCTCTAATCAAGAAAGATTCCTATCCCTTACCACGCATTCATGACGCCCTTCAATGCCTTGGAGGTTCTAAGTTTTTCTCTGCCATGGATTTGGCGTCTGGCTACTGGCAAGTTGACCTCTCTCCTGAAGACCGTCAGAAGGCTTCACTCATTATGTCAGAAGGATTGTTTGAACCTAATTGCATGCCGCAAGGGCTCTGCAATGCCCTGGCAACTTTTTAGAGGGCCATGGACTCCATAATGCAGGACTTGAAGTTGTTGTGTGTCTTAGTCTATCTAGATGATATAACAGTCTTCAGCGCAACTTTCACTGATCACCTAGCCCATCTTAAAGAGGTGTTCATAAAGATCCAAGAAGCTGGCCTCAAGTTAAAGCCTTCTAAGTGTGCTTTCTTCAAAGAGTGCCTTGAATTCCTGGGCCATGAAGTAACCCAAACGGGAATTTTTCCAACAACCAAGAAGGTTGAAGCCATTGACAAAATGCTTCTGTCCACCAACCTCCAAAAAGTACAAGTCTTTCTGGGCATGATGGGTTACTATAGGCAATTCATTCCTGATTTTGCCAATAATAGTGAACCCCTGGTCCAACTATTATGTAATGTCCCCTTCAAATGGACCGCCAGCTAACAGCAAGCCTTTGTGACTCTAAAACAGAAACTCAAAGAAGCACCCATTTTGTGTACCCTGATTACAATAAGGAATTCATCCTGTACACTGATGCTAGTGACCTTGCTATTGGGGCTATCTTGGCTCAGCTTGACAATGAAGGTGTGGACCACCCTGTAGCCTATACTTTTTATGTGCTGAATAAGCATGAAAAGAACAATAGCATTACAGAGAAGGAGTGCCTTGCTGTGCTACATGCAGTCAAACAATTCCGCCACTACGTATATGGTGCCCATTTCACTGTCATCACTGACCACGCTTTGCTCAAATGGTTACAACAACTTAAGGAGCCTGAAGGACGCTTAGCTATATGGGCTCTCTGCCTACAAGATTATGACTTCACTGTGCTCCATCCCCCCGGGAGTCAACATCAGAACACTGACAGGCTATCCCAAACGCCCATCCTTTCCCTACATCCTGATGAGGCAGATCACCTGTATGAGCTAATTGGCTACCCTTCTTCCTGGGAAAGTGAGACAGAAGAGGTTCAACTTGCCTTGACCAAATTATCTGAAGATACCCTCATACGCGACAACCAACTCTTCAAGAAGGTGTGGGGTCAATACCTGCCATACGTGCGTCCCAGTCTTTGTCTCTCTTTGGTGTCACAAGCTCATAAAGAAACTGGCCATGGAGGCATAGCCAAGACCTTTGACTGGCTTCAGAAGAATTACTTCTGGGAGAATCTTTGTCTTTTGATCCCAGATGTCATAGCTAGTTGCCATGACTGCCAACTCCAGAGGCCCCGAGCTGCTTTTACAAGTTCAAATTGGTTCCCCCTCAACACACATTTCATACTGTCAGCATTGATGCTGTAGGTCCTCTCCCCCGCTCACGCTCTGGATGCCATTTTATCCTGATTGCCGTTGACCACTTCAGCAAGTGGGTAGAAGCTCGCCCTACTAAAGACATCACTGCTAAGACTACTGCTGCCTTCCTGCTGCAGGATGTTTTCTTCCACCATGGCTGTCCTCAAGTGCTGTTGTCAGACAATGGAACAAACTTCAATGCCAAACTTGTAACCTCTGTTGTTAAAGCTCTAGGAACTCACCAGTTATTCTCTTCCCCCTATAATCCTTCCACTAATGGGGCAGTTGAGCGTGCCAACTTGACACTGGTTTCTATCATGAGGAAACTCACCTACTCTGACGCTGCCAGTTGGGATCTATACTTACCTGCTGCACTCCTTGCCTATTGTCTGAGCAGACATCAGGTCTCAGGGTACTCCCCCTTTGCCATGCTATATGGGCGTGATGCCACCACTCTGTTGCTCTTGGGGGTTCCCCCACTCTTCTCTGATAAGGCCATGAACCCTGACAACCACATCAAAGACTTAGTCAACTGCATCATTGATATACAGGCCACTGCCTACACTTTCACATATAAGTCTAAGATGCTTGAGCTCTCTCCTGATAACTCTGGGCGCTCCCCCTTGCCTTAGTTTGCTGTTGGTGACCAAGTCCTGTACTATCAACACTGTGTGGGTGGGCGCGCACACAAACTGGACTCCCTATGGATCAGTCCTTTAGAGGTGACTTTCAAAAATAGGATCTAAGTACACTGTAAAGCTCCTCTCCAGTAGTTGCCCTTTTGCTTGTGTACACGCCAAGTGTCTCCGCAAGTATCACCCCCTAAAGGCCAATCTAGAGGGGGGCAATGTCGTGAATAACAGCATTCACCATGTTTTGATTTTGCCTTTGTTGGGCCATTTTGAGGACGATTCTCTTGCTTTCGCTTTTGGTCTTGAAATGAACTGTCTTCTGCTTCAGGAAGTATGATTGTTTGGTTTCCTGACTCTGCGCAACTCACTTGCCCCACTCATGCTTGTGGCAAGTGATCCTACTTGTCCTGGTAGTGTTTTGTGGTATTCCTAACCACTATATATTCCATTTTTACATTCACCAATAAAATTTAAGTTCTATTCACATTTTTGTCTTTGTGTCTTCTGTACTTCCGCGCCTCTCTCTAGCCACAACTAGTAGAGATTTTTCTTCCAGGGCCGCAAGGTATTTGCTATTGCCTTCCCTGTCATCTAACCAAGACTTAGTACAAATCCTTCCTAAGTTTAGGATTCCCCGTTGTGTGTCTGTGCCGCGCCTCAGAACATGACACAGTCCATCCCCAAATACATCAGAGAGCGTCTACATGAGTTTCACCAGTTGGAACAACCCTTGCAATCCCAAGTAAATTCCACCCTGAACTCCTATCCCACTGATTTCAAATAACTGGTGCAGCAGCTCAATGTGTTCAGTGCTTACTCCTTTGAGCAACTGCAGCGGGTAGCAGACCTTGCTGCTAAAGGCCTTAATGAGCTCAGTGCAGAATTTGATCAAGAAAGAGCTGTCACTGCCGCTGCTATTGCCAAGCTCCAGAATCAAGTGAATGAATTATCTATGCCCAAGCCCAATGCTCTACCTTCTCCCCCATCTGATGATTTGGTGGATGGAGAGCAGAGATTTTTGGATGCCATTCAAGAGCTACATGTGTCTACCTGCAGTCAAGAACATCCTACTGAAGCTCCTCAGCCTGACCCACAGGTGCTTGCGTTGACCACTCAAGTTACTGAGCTACAGCAGGAACTCACTGCCTTACATGAAATGGTGGAAACTGTTGCTATTCCAGTTTGGGTTGTCAATGAAAATGGCTGCTGTCCTGGCTTTCCAGGCGCCCCTCAAATCAAATGTACTAGGGATTTGATTGCCCTAGCTAATGAGGTGGATTATTTGAATTGGGATCATGCTGAGCTAGACAGAGACGTGCAAGAGATGAGTGAATTGATTGACTCAGTAAACAACAGGTTTTCCCCTTGCCTCTCAGTGGGGCCTTCCTTTACTTTTCAACTGGCTGAGCTCTCTACAATAGTAACATCCCAAGGCCAACGTCTAGATGTTACTGAGCAACAGACCACTCTAGCTAATGATATGAGTGCCTGCGCTGTTGAGACCCTGACTACCCTTGAAGAAAATGTTTGACAGCTGTGGGCTAGACAGCCCCCCTCTGAATCTGAAGCTGAGTTCTCCCTGTGCATAAATGTACTTGATAGCAACAATGGTGGTCCAACTCCTGAGGCTCACTTCAAGCCTACTTTTAAACAAGTGTTTGATCCCAAAACCTCGACTATCACAGCTTTCCTAACTATCTATGAAACTGCCATGAGATGAGCATTGGATGAGGTTAAGAAGGAACATATTTTGACCTGTCTACACCTAATCTGCCAGGAGGTGGTGGTGGCTGAGCTGCTTACCATTGAGACTTGGGAAGATATGAAGCAGCTTCTGATTGACAAGTTTGGCGGTGACCTTAGCCTGGAAGTAAAGAGGGACGCCTTCATGCACATTTCTTTCAAACCTAAGGAGACTTTAGCTGGATTTTCAGTCAGATTCTACATGGAAGGACAGCAACTGATAACAAGTAGACAATTGACGGCTCACAAAGCCTACATGGCTTGTGCTCAAGCCCTCAAGGTTAACCAGATTCTGTGCCTTCACTTCAAAGCTAATAAAGCTATACTTTCCTCCATGAAGAGCATAAAGACGCTGTTGCAGGACATGCACTTTACCCATTCTGGAGCAGTTGTTTGGGAGAATTGTGCCGCTTCTAACTCTGGTTTGTCTTCCTGTGGCCCTTGCATCCTTACAATGAACTTGCAAAATCCTCCTTAACGTCAAGTTTTCCACAACTGTGGCCAGATAGGTCATCATTCTTGAGTCTGCACCAACCTGCGGGTTGAAGGAGCTGATCCTAAGGAGCAGGCGGGAAAAGAACAGTCAACCTAAAGGCAGAGACACTCTTGATTAACAATTCTTCCCAGTCTCTTTCAATCCCTCCCTCTATAACCAACTCCAAGCCTGTTGATACTGAGGCTCCTTCTATTCTCTTATTGTTCCACAATATCTCTGATGACTCTGACCGGATAATTCTGATGTCAAAACTCTGATGTGTATGGGTACTCTGTTCTTACTGTCCCTGAAACCATTGCAGTACTCTACAAACTACAATCAGGGAAGACTACAACAACAACTAAGCCTTTACCTGAGGCCAAAGAAGTTGTCTCTTGCCCCTACCTTGCTCAAGCAAAGAGGTCCCCTGTGCTATTGGAGTCATCAGAAGAAGCCGCTGAAGTTGCTGACGCTGTATTCAAGAATGTGTCAGTTTTTCTCCCTCTCCAAACTGTCTATAAGGAGTTTCCAGACTAAAGATGCATGATTAATAAGTGGTACAAAGAACTAGAAGAGGCTCAAGAAATCTTGGCTGTCCTCCCACCCTTTTGTTGTACTACCACTTGCGTGGAAATATCCATCTAAAAGGTGAAGATCAAGGCTGTCTTAGATACTGGCTCTCTGGTTAACGTTGTCTCCTTGAAGCTTGTAAAGAAACTCAAGCTTGCCCCTGACCTTAATTATCACCAGTTGTATTGCACAGCTGTACTATCTATGACTCGCGCCATAGGAATATATTCTGCTCTCCCCATGCGGTTTGGCAAGCTTCGCCTAGCTGCGCCTGCAGTTGTCTTGGAGAACAAGAGTTACAATCTCTCAGTTGGTACCCAGTTCCTTAGGGAATATAATGGGATCATCAACTTGAAAGATGGCTACCTCTCTATTCTAGGGTATGAAGTCCCTCTGATATATTAAGAGCCAGTTAAATTTCCTGGAAAGCGCCTCAAGATGTGTGCTTTAGAATATCCCACTGGTGTTTTCACTCTAAAGTACTGTACTCACTCCTCCAACATGAAGTATCTACCCATGGCTTTTCCTGTGTCTGAGGGGATTCTTCTCCTGACCACGTCTGCTGTAACCATCCCCCCTGGCTCTCAGGCCATACTGGACTCCCAAATATTGTATGAGCTACCTGAACAAACTTTTTTGGAGTTGTACTCTCCTCCCTCATTAGGTTGCAACAAACCTTACCTCTGTCCTGGAATCCTAGATGTCTCCCATAAGGACCCTGTTCAATTACTAGTAGCCAATTCAACTTCTCTCCCCATAAATGTATCTAGAGGGCAGGTTGTCAGTTATGACAAATTACTGAATGCTCCTGATATCTTGTCTCTTCATCCCTTTGGTATGTTTCAGTACTTTAATCTACCAGAAGACAAGCCCCAAGTCCTATCTTTGTTTACTGCCAAGACTTTCTTCAGCTATCCCCAGTTCAACAGAAAGAGGTGCTTGACTTGCTAGATCAATTTTCAGACATCTTTGCTAAAGACAGTACCAACTATGGGCTAGCCAAAGGCGTTATCCATTAGATCAATACTGGAGGCGCTCCCCCCTTCTGCGCTAAACCATATTGCTGCAGCCGCATGGAGGACGCCCAGGTGTCTAAAGAGCTCAAACAACTGTTAGACGCTGGGCTACTGTCCCCTTTCCAAAGTCCTTGGGCTTCACCCCTACTCATCTTGAAGAAGAAGGATGGAGGTCATTGTATTGTGATGGACTATTGACGCTTGAACCCTTTAATCAAGAAGGACTCCTACCCCTTGCCACATATTGATGATGCTCTCTGTTACCTTAAGAGGCTCTAAGTTCTTCTCTGCAATGGATCTAGCTTCTGGGTACGGGCAAGTTGACCTTTTGCCTGAAGATTGACAGAAGGCCAAGCTCATCACTTCTGAAGGACTGTTTGAGCCTACCCGCACGCCGCAGGGACTCTGCAATGCCCTGGCTACCCTCAAAAGGGCCATGGACTCCATCCTCTGCAACTTGAAACTGTCATGTGTCCTATTATACTTAGACAATATATTGGTTTTCAGAGCTATCTTCACCAATCACCTGGCTCACCTCAAAGAAGTGTTCCTAAAGATTTGAGAAGCTGGCCTCAAGCTAAAACCCTCTAAGTGTGCTTTCTTCAAAGAGTGTCTTGAATTCTTGGGCCATGAAGTAACCCAGACAGGGATTTGCCCAATGACTAAGAAGGTTGAAGCCATCAACAAAATGCTTCCACCCACTAACCTGCAAGAGGTACAAGTCTTTCTGGGTATGATGGGCTACTACAGGCAGTTCATTCCTGACTTTGCCAATACTAGTGAACCTCTAGTCCAGCTGTTATGTAATGTCCCTTTTGAATGGGCTGCCATCCAGCAGAAAGCCTTTGAGACCCTTAAACAAAAACTCAAAGAGGCTCCCATCCTAGTGTATCCTGACTATGATAAGGAATTCATCCTATACACTGATGCTAGCAATCTTGCTATTGGGGCTATTTTGGCCCAACTAGACAAAAAATGTGTGGATCATCCTGTGGCTTATACTTCCTGTGTTCTAAACAAGCATGAGAAGAACTACAGCGTCACAGAGAAATAATGTCTTGCTGTGTTGCATGCAGTCAAGCAGTTCCGCCACTACATGTATGGTACCCATTTCACTGTTGTCACTGACCACGCTTTTCTTAAGTGGTTACAACATCTTAAGGAGCCAGAAGAACAACTAGCTAGATGGGGCCTCCGCCTGCAAGGTTATGACTTCACTGTCTCTATTGCCCTGGGATTCAGCATCAGAACGCTGATGGTTTATCCATAATGCCCATCCTTGCTCTGCATCCTGCTGAGGCTGACCAGTTGTATGAGCTAATTGGATACCCTTCCTCTTGGGAAAGCGAGACAGAAGAAGTCCAATTAGCCTTGTCCAAACTATATGAAGATACACTCATTTGCAACAATCAGCTCTTCAAGAAAGTACAAGACTAATATCTGCCTTATGTACAGCCTAGTATTTGCCTTTTGTTGGTGCTACAAGCTCATAAGGAGACCAGGCATGGAGGCATTTTCAAGACTTTTGACTGGCTTCAGAAGAATTAATTCTGGGAAACCCTTCACCTTCTGATTCCAGACGTCATAGCTAGTTGCCATAACTGCCAACTTCAGAGACCGCAAGTTTGAGAGAGGGGGGCTAAACTAACTAAGTTTGGCTCCCATCCTGGCAAAACAAACCACCAGGATGCCGTCCAGTGGAGAAAAGGAACGGCCGCTTGAAGGGGTGACCACAGGGAGAACACAGGGGACAAATGAGGGAAATAGGCATTCAGTGCCATCAGCGCCAAACCGGTGAGCAGCCAGGGGGTACGGGCAGGGGTGGAAGGGGACATCACAGAAGCGCGCAAAGGTACTGAGTTACTCTTTTCTAAGACAAGCGGGGTAGACATTGGTACCTTCTTGCCCACAGGAGAAGGAGAAGCATAGTCATCATCATCCAGATCCAGATTATCACAGGTCAGGCTTTTCACCACGGCCTCCCCGGAATAAAGGAGCCTACCAGGCAAACTCAGGAGGCTAGAGGGGGCCTCACTTGCAAGCTGCACAGAAGAGGAGATTTTAGACCACAGGTCCAGTGAGGTAGACCACAGAAGGAGCAAGAAAGGAGCCAAAGAAAATACAATAAATTTTATGACTGAGGGTATCATTTTTACAATCTCCTCAAAAGTTGGGGAGGATTGATGAGATTTTTATGATTGCAAGCAATAAAAAGGGGACCAACCAAGGCAGCCAAAAGTAATAAGGCAAGAGAAGCAGCAAAGTAGGATTGGAGAGCTTGGCGGTGTGCTTGGGTGTTTTTAAAACAATCAGGGGCAAAAGCGGGTTCAAAATCAAAGTATATAAAGAGAAAATTAAAAACAAAGTAGGTTTTTATATTGATTTTTACTAAAAAAAACTTAGGTTTGAGTGTAAATTTTTAAAGCAAAAGCAAAAACTGAAACCGCTATATGCTGGGGTCAGTTTAAAGGGTCCCAGAAGAGGGACTGGGTTCAAAACGGGAGGTTTAAAGGTAAGGGGCAAAGCAAAGACTAACCCTTTAAAATTCTAGATGATGGGGGACTCAAACAGAAGTCCAACCAAACAATAAATTTTAAAATTAAGTTTTTCAAAACTCCAAACTTTAATAAATTGAAAATTGGCAAGCAGGGGACTCAAAGTCCCCTGGCCTTGTTAAAAGGGATGGGTTTGGCAGATATTGGTCACATGGCCTCCAATGTAGCATCTGATTGGTCATGGGGGGATTTTTGCTGGCCAGGGCCAGGGGGACTGGAGGGTTTTGATGTAATTTCTGCAACCCCCCTGATTGGCTGGAAGGCAATACAAGCATTTCAGATCTAGTTGACTTGGTAGTTGTTGATGTGGCCCCATTTGATTGTGCGTTCCTGATTGTCTTTAAAAGCAGATGATACCAAGCTAATAAATAGTCCAAATTAACTAGTGTTTCTTCCCAAGCTGGAGCAACTAGAGCCAGGGGTCCTGCAGGGTATGCCAACACAAATCTTTCATCCACTGTGTGAGCTAAATCATTGAGTGAATTTAGTGGTTTTGCTGGACTTTGTGCAGTCTTTTTTGTGTGACAAGGAAATACAGTCCTATCCAAAGCCAAAGGGGGCAGTGAATTTACAGCAAGCTGCCTCCCATAAGTTCAAATTAGTTCCCCTTCAACATGCCTTTCATACTGTCAGCATTGACGCTGTAGGTCCTCTCCCCTGCTCCTGATCTGGTTGTTGCTTTATCCTAATTGATGTATATCACTTCAGCAAGTGGGTAGAAGCTTGCCCTACCAAGGACATCACCACTAAGACAACTGCTGCCTTCCTGTTACAAGATGTTTTCTACCGCCATGGCTGCCCTCAAGTGTTGCTATCCAACAATAGGACTAATTTCAACGCTAAGTTGGTAACCTCTGCTGTTGAGACCTTGGGGTCTCACCAGTCCTTCTCTGCCCCCTACAATCCCTCTACCAATGGGGCAGTTGAGCGTGCAAATTCAACTCTGGTCTCCATTATGAGAAAGCTCACCTACTCTGACGCTGCAAATTGGGATCTATACTTACCTGCTGCTCTCTTTGTGTATTGTCTGAGTAAACATTGTGTCACAGGATATCCCCCCTTTGCTATGTTGTATGGGCGTGAGGCTACCACTCTGTTGCTCCTGGGGGCCCCCTACTCTCCTCAAATAAGGCCATGAATCCCAATGACCACATCAAAGAACTATTCAGCCGCATAATTGATATAAAGGCCACTGCCTACACATCTGCATACAAGACTAAGATGCTTGAACTTTCCCCCAATAATGCTGGACGTGCCCCTTTTCCTAAGTTTAACGTTGGTGACCGTGTTCTTTACTACCAGCACAGAGTGGGTGGACGCGCGCATAAGCTGGACACCCTGTGGGTCAGCCCTTTGGAAGTGACTTTAAAACAAGGGTCTGAATACACTGTAAAGCTCCTCTCCAGTGGTTGTCCTTTTGCTTGAGTGCATGCAAAATTCCTTCTTAAATACCACCCCCTAAGGCCAATCTAGAGGAGGGTAATGTTGTGAATGCTGCTATTCACCACCTTTTGATTTTGCCTTTGGTGGGCCATTTTGAAGACAAATCCCCCTCTTTTGCTTTTGCCTCTCAAATGAGTCAATGGCTGAATCAGAAAATACAATTATTCAGTTTTGTGACTCTGCGCAACTCACTCACTCCACTTATGCTAGTGGCAAGTAATCCTACCGTCCTGGTAGTGTTTTTTGGTATTGTTAACCAATATATATTCCTTTTTCTATTCCTCTAATAAAATTAAGTTCTATTCACATGTTTGTCCTTGTGTCTTCCAGTACTTTGGCGCCTCTCTCTAGCCACAACTAGTAGAGATTATTTATCCAGGGCCACAAGGTAATTGCATAGCCTTCCCTGCCATCTAACCAAGACTTAGTATGAATCCAATCCTAAGGTTAGGATTCCCTGTTGTGTTTCTGTGCTGCGCCTCAGAACACAACAGGTTCCATGTCTAATTAGTAGGCAGGGAGGAAGTTGTGTTTATCTCTGAACAGGTGTGGCTCAGTAACGTGCTAAGGGCCCTTGCTGTTGTATCTGGTTAATGTTTTAAATTGGGCCAAGGAATCCTGTGCTAATATCTTGTCAGAGGTGTAATCATTATATTCAGGCTCCAAGGGGTATTCCTTAAAATGGATGGGACCAAAAGGAGCACCTGGAAGACAATAAGTAGCTGCAGGGCGGCAGGAGGATCAGACAATTTTTTTGTTAACTGGAAGATGACTAGGATAAAATGGGACAATAATTAGGGAAACCAATATCTCATAATTTTTATTTTAAAATGACAATGGGGGTTGATCTTGGCTCAGAAGGTACTTATACTGCGCTGCCAGGCCTCATTTTCTGACTGGGTTCCTTGAGCTTGGGCGGGTTGGGATCAGGGGTCTTAGATGGTGGGGTAGTGTTTGGCACTGGCAGGTTGTCATTGGCCACTTCTGGATAAAAAGACTTCAAATTCTTCTGTTTGGAAACTTGGTTATTGGCATTGGACAGGTATTCAGGTTCAGTGCCACTTCCTGGGCTTTGGGAAAGTTCAGAGCAACTCTCATTGATGAACTCGTGTATTTCACCAAGAAAACCACTGGTGTCAAGTATTGGTACCTTGGGGAAACTCCCAGCATCTGGCACTGGCAGTTTTCTTGCAAAACCCTGTGGTGTAGTTGAGGATTTGGATCCCGGCAGGTTGGCATTGACTTTATCAATCAGTTGGGGGCTTTCAAGTTCCCAGGCTTTGGAAAGGCAGTTTGCAAAGGGTTTTGTTCAGGGTTTGACCCTGGCTCCATACTTTGAGGTTCAGGTACAACTAAATTGATATTCCTGAGACTGCCCAAGGAAATTACCTAAAACATCATAAAGCCAACCCAGTGAAGAATGTCTGAGATCAGGATACCCTAAAGAAACTAGTAAAAGAGATGATCAGCTGATAACTAGAAAGCTTTTATAAAATGGCACTTTATCAGCTAAAAAATTGAAGGAGTTTACCAAAAAACTCTTTGGAAGTTAAAGATTATTAGACTAATGTACGTAGAAGGCTATTTGATCAAGGGTTGTATGGGCATGATGCAAGAAAAAACCCTTTATTGCACCAAAAAATATGGTTAAAAGATTGGCCTTTACTAACCAATATATCAATCACCTTATATCTTTCTGGGAGAAGTTTACTTGATCTGATGAGACCAAAGTGCTTCTCATTAGATCTCAGAGATCCAAAACTTGCTACTGCAAAACAGGAGTGTGGGGTTCCTGTCCGCCAGTCCCCAAAGTGTGTCCTGGATTGTAGCCAGGGACCGGCTGGAAGGGGTTGTCATTCTCTAGTAAGGGAAAACGTATCTCAGAAATATGTATAGGGGTCAAAATGGGCTTTTATTCACTCTCAGAAGGAAGACCCCCTTAGAAACCTTCTGGTATATGGCCAGGGGGGTCATGGAAACAATATGGATTTTCCAATACTTGGAGTCCTCCAACAATATCTTGGACTCCTGCATCTTAGACTTGGACTTCTGATCCTTAGACTTGGGCTCCTGCTCCTTAAACTTGGAACCCTGCGTCACGCCTAGGATCCAGCTCCTTATCTCAAGCTCTGCTCCTGAATCTTGGGCTTCAGCTCTCTGTATAGCTCTAGAGGCCTTGGGATTCCACTTTTATCAGTCCAACCAAGCTCCTGCTGGCAATCAAAAGGCCTCCAAAAACCTTTTGGCAGAAACTCAAAAGGCCTGGGAAAGACCTTGAAAAGAACCTGTAACTCTCCAGCCACCTTCTTCTAGTGTCTTTTTCCCAACTGTTCCGCCTTCAAAATGGCTTTCTTCAGAAGCTTAAACCATTGCCGCTTACTTTTTCCTATAATAACTTAAGCTTACATACTTACTTTCTCAAAAGCTTAAAGTATTAATTCATTATTTCCTTGCTTATACTTTAAGCTTTTGACTTCCAACCAATCATTTTCATCATGAAACCTTCCAGAACTCAACCAATGAACGCAGAGCGCAGAAATAGACCATTTCTGAAGTTCCACTGGGATCCAACTAGGAAATTAATTTCCATTGCTTAAACTGCTCAAATCAACAACTCTTTGTGCACCAAAGCGTTAATCAGTTCACTATTTCAGCACCAGTCTTCCCTGCATTCAACCTAAACCAATTTAAATAGTAGAATACTATTTAAATTTTTCTTTTGGACCTCTTCAACGTTTTCCTCATATATTTACAGATATTGTAAAATCCAAGGAAAATGTCCCACTTCATCTATCCTCAGAGAATCAACTCGGCAAAATCTCAACTCATTTCTCTTGACCACCAGTCCTTCACCATCATCTTCTGGTCCTTCAGCTATCTCTTCAACCACAACTTCCAGCTCTTTAGCTTAACCAGCAAACAGTTCATCTTAGTTCACAGAACAGATCCTTTCCAGTCTTTAAACAGCCTATCAGTCCTCTGGCTACTCCTTTATCATGACCAGCTACTTCTGCATCATGATCTTTGAGCCCTTCCACTTATCCTCACTAGGAACCACCTTGGTTCCACCTGCACAATGAACTATTTTGGTTCCAGACTTCAATATGAACCAACAGTTCCTCAACTAGTCTTTACTATGATCATACAGTCCTTCTTACTAGTCTTCTCTGCTGATTCCATGAACCACCTAGGTTCTTTATCTCAGCCCCCATTACCAGAACCTGTAGATCCAGGCATGAGTCTACATTGAACTGGTATTTGACTGGGCCCTTGCAAGTGGCATTCCACTTAGGCCATCCAACCATAGATCCTCAAAGCCTATGTTATTGTTTTTACTCACCCAGGTGATTAAGTCTGGGCTTTCAGTTTCAGAGTAATCAGCTCTACTTCCCAGAGGCCTGATCACACCAAGTTCTGCAGCTGCTTCCCCAAGCAAACTGCCTTGGTGACACCTCCAAGAAAATCTATACCCTCCAATGCTCACTCTGGATTCTCCCCAAGGCTCCCATAGGGGCATAAACAAGGAACCCTACCAATCTGTTAGGTAGGATGCTTGCTCACAGATCTCCTGTAAGCGTATCAGGGTATGTAGAGCCCTCAGAGCTCTTCCTCTCCCTGGCAGCCCGCATTACCTGCCAGGGGTCCAAAACTTACAGTCCTAGTAAGCAACTCCTACCATGCTGGACTACTCCTCACCCCAAGCAGCTAAAGTTCCCTGCTGAGTTATCTCATTCCTCACCCCTAGCAGCCACATTTCCCTGCTGGGTGAAGACCTCTAGCCCACAGCAGCCAATATCTTCTTTTGGGTAGAGACAACGTCTTTCTCTAGTAGTCTTTACACCTACTAGCTAGGCCTTACTATCCCTAGTAGCCATCATTCCCTACTAGGCCTCTACCTGCAACAAACAACTAAAATTTCACTTGTCCAACACTAGCCCTTCCTGCAGACTACCAAACATGTGGACCATAACAAGGAGAATCCATAAAGCCATGTCATTTAAAAGGCTATGTTAGCAATAATAATATGGATGCCATGTTTTGGGGATGCTTTACAGCCAATACAAGAGAAGAGATCCATCCATTGGCTGGAGAGGTGGATGCTGTTGTCCACAGAAGGATCCTTGATTGGGATCTCTCTGATTTCATGAGGGATCTTCAAGATCCAGCCAATCATATCTTCATGCGGGATAATGGCCCAGCCTACACTGCCGCACCGTTAAGGAATACTTGAATTCCAAACATAGTGTCTGCTTGGATTGGCCTCCACAATGCCCAGATTTAACCCCTGTTGAACATCTTTGGGATGCTATTGTGTCTGATTTCCCAGAAGGCTGCAAACAACCCATAGAAGATCTAAACCTTGGAGTGGCAGAGGTATGGGAGGTGATCCCCATGGGAACTCTCAAGAACCTTGTGCACTCTGTGCCCAGAAGGCGTGCTGCAGCTATCAAAGCCAAAGGGGGACCAACTGAGTTCTTGGGATGCTTAATGTTGTAGGCCTTCTAAATAAAATCAGAGATGTGGGCATTCTTTGTTATACTTATTTCCATTTTGCTTCCACAGTTTTGAAAGCTGTGGTGATGTGCATAATTGAGTCATTTTTAAGCAGAACAGACGCATATATAAGCTTAATCAGCTTTCTCAGAGCAAGATTGGGTGGCAATGGGTTAATAGCAAGTTACAACACATTTGGGCCCCCTTGTATCCCGCCCTGGGCTGGGCCGGCTCAAGCTTGACCCCATCCCGCCTACAGATGGCGCAGCTTTACCCCCTGTTGTGTTCTGAGGCTCAGAACAGACACACAACAGGGAATCATAACCTTAGGATTGGATTTGTACTAAGTCTCAGTTAGATGACAGGGAAGGCAATAGTGTTTACCTTGCGGCCCTGGAAGAATAATCTCTACTAGTTGTGGCTAGAGAGAGGCGCGGAAGTACAGAAGACACAAAGACAAAAATGTGAATAGAGCTTAATTTTATTGGTGGATATGGAAATGGAATATATAGTGGTTGAGAATACTACAAAACACTACCAGGACGGTAGGATCACTTGCCACAAGCATGAGTGGGGCAAGTGAGTTGCACAGAGTCAGGAAACCAAACAATCATATTTCCTGAAGCAGAAGCCAGTTCATTTTGAGAGTCAAACGCAAAAGCAAGAGATTTGTCCTCAAAATGGCCCAACAAAGGCAAAATCAAAACATGGTGAATGCTGTTATTCACAACACCCCCCCGCCGCAGCTCTGAAGGCTGCCCTATCTTTCAAGGCCCCAGGAAAAGACTTATTCCCACCCTTCCTTGCTGATAAGCCCACTCTTGATCTTTGGACCCTTGCAGCACCTTGGAAAGCCCTGAAAGCTCATTGCTTATGGGGGTGCTGTACCTCAAGCAGAGCAAACCAGCAAGCCCCCTTGGAATCTAACCCAGCTGCAAGTACAGGCAGAGAAACACCACTCCTGAAGTACAGGCTATCTGTTACCATATCCACCGCAATCCACAGTGCATATAAGGATAAGGCCCAGCCAGTATCAAGCTCCAGGGTGATGGATCTACTGCACTGGAGATTAACGTTAAAGCCTCAAGTGATCAAGTAGGTAACCAAGCATTAAAGAGCTTGAAGCTGGCCAGGCTATCTCAGACCAAGAAGCTAGGTAGTACTGGGGTGGATTGCGTAAGAGGCTCATCATTATCAAGCATACTGGGGTAGCAACCCAGCCAGGTCAGGGGTAAGGGTCAAGTAGATGCAGGGGTGGAGCCACAAAATCCATGCTCTGGGAGGGTATGGTGAGGTGAATGCAAGAGTGCTGCTGGGTGCAGCCAGAAAGCTGGGGCCAACCTGGGGAAACCTGATCAGCTGAGGGTAAAGGTCAGCACCCTGAACTACAGACCTTTGAGGGGGCCATATCCAGAAGATTAGCTGGGCAGGTGAGCGCTGGAGTCAAAGGCAGTGTCTGGCATCTGAGAAATGACCGCCCAGGCTGAAGGGTAATGAAACAGATCCACAGTTTTGATTGCTAATATCAATATGGTGAATAGACCAAATATCTACTTAAGATAGTTAAAATTATTGCAACTGAACCAATGAGGATTCAGTATTTGGAATTGGGGGAGACAACAGTCCAATAGAAAGGAAAGAATAATAAGAATAAGGTATTTTTTATTGTAGAATATTGTGATTAATATACTATATGGGGAAAGCCACAAGGCCACAAGGGAGTGGCATAGTGGAAAGTTCCATGTAGGGTTTGAAGCTGAGGAATAACTTGTGCAGAGATCAGCAGGTTGAATTGGCAATACTCCTAATTAGGTTGAAGTGCCCGCCATTTGATATTGCCATCAGATTGCCTCATGTTGTTAGATATGTCAAGAGGTGACTCATTGAGCACCCCCTGTGTATTGTAAGATACGTTGGCAGGCGAGTTCAGAAACTTGGTTGCAACACCCCCCCTTGCCCCCTGCTTGTCGTCAGACACCAGGATTGGAGCCTGTGGAAGGTCTGGGAAGGTCTGCACAAACAACTTTTGTGTGGGGATGGCGCGCCAGGGGCGCAAGCAATTGTGGTAAAGTTTCTTGGTATTCCCCTGGGCATCTTTGAGTTGATAGGTATGATTGTCATAGACAGCGGCTATCTTGAAGGGTCCTAGGTAATTGGGTTCCAACTTGGCGGAGTTGGGATTGAGGGTGTAGACAGGGTCACCTACAGCGTACCTGGCTTTGAGGTGCTTTGTGCCCCCTTCAATCCATCTGTGTTTAATCTCCCAGGCCTTGGCACGCCATTGGTCCAGGGATGGGGTTGTTACTAGGGGAGGTTTCTCAGGAACCTTGGATTGTAACTTCCCTTGTTTGACTCCTGTTAAACTGTTGGGCGTTCCAAAGGCTAGGGTACTGGGACTGAACCTTGTGCCTCTGTTGATTCTTGCCTGTAAGATGAGTAGGGCGGTGGGCAGGTGCTCAGTCCATGCGGTGTTGGGGTGTTCTTGTGAGAGCTTGGTGATCAACTAAACCAGTGAGCCATTTAACTGTTCTACGCGCCCATTGGCTTGTGGATGGTAAGGGGTTATGACTATCCATTGGAGTGTGTTCTTGGCGCAGTATGCCTTCATGACGTGCCCAACAAGTTCAGGGCCACCATCTGTGATAAGGCGTTTGGGTTGTCCAAAGTGGGCCACAATTTCCTTGCCAATGAAGCGGGTGATGGTGGTGTGATTGGTGGTTGCCCAGGCCACTGACCAACAGGTGAAGTAGTCAATGGCAGTGATAATGTATTTCTTTCCTAGTCTGTCTTTGGGAAGGGGTCCAACAATGTCAAGGGCCCACTGTTTGAAGGGCTCTGTGGCCTTGATGGGTAGGGCATACTTTGGGGGAGCAGGTTTAGACATGTTTTTTTCACACATCACACATGTTTGAGAAGATCCAAGATGTCTTGACGCATACGCAGCCAATAAACCTTTTGCTTCATGATTCCAAATAGGTTATGTCCTCTGATGTGACCCAGGGTTTGGTGGTAGTGCAGTATTGTGTCACTTTGTTGTGTGGTAGGGATGTAAGACGTCTTTTCACCTGTCTCTGCCCGGCGGCAGATATTACCAGCATCAGTGGTGAACTGACTTTCATTGTCCTTCAGCTTGGAGATTGTTACCAAGCTGAGGCCTTTGTAATAAGTCGCCTCTGGGCGGAGGTAGAGCATGGGTCAATCTAGGTCCAAGCCATTGTCCCCAGTGATGGATGCTACATACAGATGTGAGAGGGTGTCAGCTGTGACAAGTTTCTTCCCAGGCTTGTACTTGATGCGCAACTGGTAGGGGGACAGATGCTCAACCCAGCCTGCTTGGTGGCGTGTCAAGTGGAACTGTGTGTTGAAGTACTGGAGAAACTTGTGGTCTGTCAAGACGTGGGGTGGAAAGGTGGCCCCTTCCAGGTAACAGTGCCACTTCTCAAAGCAGTGCACAATTGCTGCTAGTTCTTTATCATGAATATGGTAACGTTGTTCCGAGTCAGTAAGCTTCCTGGACTTGTATGCCATGGGGAGGAAGACCCCATTGTCAGTTTTCACCCTTAGCACGCCCCCTATGGCCCTGTCAGAGGCATCAGTCTCAAGCTTGTACTGGCAGTTTTGGTTGGGAAACTGCAGTACGGGGGCTGTTGTAAGTCTCTGCTTCAACATCTCAAAGGCTTGGTCTCTGGCAGGGGTCCAGTGGAAGCGCTGCTTAGTGTTGAGGAGCTCAGTGAGGGGTGCAATTAGTTCCCCACAATTGGGAATGAACTTGTGTATGTAGGCTATCATGCCCAAGGATGTGTGTACCTGGCCCACATTGGTGGGGGCAGCATTCTGGTGATGGCCTTGGTTTTGACGGGGTTGGGTTTTATTCCTTGGGCAGAGATGGTGTGCCCAAGGAATAGAAGCTCTGACTTGAGAAATTTGCATTTGGAAGGCTTAGCCTTTAACTAGTTTTTCCAAAGGGTGTTGAGGATAGCACGGAGATGTTGGAGGTGTGTGGTTTGATATTGACTGAAGACAATAATGTTGTCAAGGTACACAACCACACACTTACCAATCAATTCCTCAAATGCTTTGTTCATCAACATGGCAAAGGTGGAAGGAGTGTTGGTCATTCTGAAGTTCATGACCCAACACTCAAACAACCCGTAGCGTGTGCAGAAGGCAGTTTTTGCTTCATCCCCTGGTGCAATGCGGACCTGGTTGTACCCCACAGTGATATTGATCTTGCTAAAGACCTTCTCACCTGCAAGTGTATCAAACAGGCTGTCAATCAGCAGCAGGGGGTACTTATTCTTAACAGTCATGTCATTTAGAGTGTGGTAGTCTGTGGCCAGGCAAAGGGACCCATCCTTCTTGGCTAAGAAGAAGACAGCTGCCCCGTATGGAGAGAGCAAGGGGCAAATGAATCCCTTATCAAGCGCATCCACAAGGTGCTGGCAGAGGGTCTCATCTTCTTTTGGTGTAAGAAAATATAAAGGTTGTGCCTTAGGCAATGATCCTTGAAGTTGCATGGCATATTGGATCTCTCAGGGAGGAGGCAATTAGTCCAGTGTTTTGCTGAAGACGTCCTTGTACTCCTCAAGGAGAGCCGCAAGTGCCAGGGAAGGTGGAGTGGCCAAGGGGGGAGCCGCAGGTGGTTTGGCGCGGATAACTTTGACTGAACATTGTTTGAAGTCTAGCTTCACCCCTTGAAGTTGTACAAGCCCGTCTCTGTTATTCTGACAAACACTGTATTGTGGAGTAACTTGCTCATTTTGACAGGGTAAATCTGAAATCCCACTCCATTCCTGTTGAGGGTGATAACAGATGTATCCCAGTTGATGTAGGGACAGTTGTGTCAAAGCCAGTTGAGGCCAGCAATTAAGTTGTGGCTGAGTCCTGCCATGATTGGCTCAGAGAGCCTGACCTGGATGTTCCTTATTCTTACTGAGAAGGGTAGTGTTTCATGGGTAATAGCAACTCTGCAGGAATAGGCCACTTAAACAGCTTTGAACCTGCTGGGTACTCAATCTAGCTGTTGGAAATTGGCAAACGCTTGATCTACCATGATGTGGCCGGCCCTGGTATCTACCAATAACTTGTGGGTGTTCCCACGGAAGCAGAAGGGGTAGGCTAAGTGGGTTACTTTATTTGAAGAATGACTTGCTTGTAACACGGGGTTGTCACTGTGGACTTGGAAGACATCAAGAGTTTTGACTTTGTGAACGCTGTAGTTGCAAGTTTTCTTTGCAAGCAGGGACTGAGAGGAAGGGTCAGATGGGGTCGTAGCGCCTCCTGCCGCTACAACCCCCAGGCTTTTCCCTGGTCTTTGATATGTGCCATCTGAAGCTCCCCCTTGTGGGGCATTTGACCCCATTCTCCTGCTGACGGGTTTGGCGGCAGCCCACTTGACTGTGGCCATTGCCAGGCGTAGCGCGAGGTTAGGGTGGAGCGTCACTGGTATGGCAGAAGCCCATTGAGGCCTGATTATTGGCCTCCACAATGGCTTTGTAGCAGTCATTGATGGAGGTACAGCAACCTACTGGGACCCACTTGCAGATATGGGGTTTCAACCCATTAATGATGAGAGTGAGTAGCATTACATTTCCGTCATTTACGGCTTCAGGAGTGGCAGCAAGAGCCTGCTGCCAAGTGGCAAGGTACTCAGGAGCGGATCCAGTTTGTTTGATTGCTAGAAGGGGCTTTCCCACCACAATGGGAGAGAAGGCCTTGCTGTAACGTGATTTTGCGGTGTCTTGGAATGCCGCCCAGGTAACCTCAATTTCCTGAATGGCCCAGTTGGTGAATCACACAGCGGCAGGACCCATAAGGTGCCCAGACGCAGTGGCAACCCACATGGGTTCAGGAACCTGGCAGATATGAAGGCGGGTTTTGGTGGATTGGAGCCAACTTACAATGTCAGCCCCTTTGACGCCACCCGCGGAGGATTCCAATTGGAGGTTGAGCATGTGTTGTGACAATTCTGACTGGGGAGGGGTGACACTGGCGTCACGCTGCCCGAGGCAGAGCTGGTTGTACACGCTCATGAGGACTAACTGGTCTTGATAGATGATATACCTGTCAGGGATGTCCCCCTTGGGGATTGGCAGGAAAGTTTCTTGTTGAGGATGTTGTAACTGTGCTATTTTAGCAGAGTTACATGGGGAAAAATATTTAGAAGATAGATAATAATCTTTATTGTGAGATAGTGATTATATAGCTATTGTGAATCAATGGATAGCAGGAACATGATTAGTGATCACACGGCTGGATGGAAGAGGGGGTGGCTTGATCCTGCTAATGAGTCAAGTGCCAAATTGAGGTATCCACCGTGAAGGATCATCATCTGTTCATGTTGATGGATTTGGTAATCCGAGTTGACTTCCTAGTCTGGCTTCAAGTGACTGGGTAATTGGATTGCAGGTCACAAACCCGCTTGGTTGGAACCTTGCTGGCGGGTTGAGCCTGCGGTTTCGACACCCCCTGGCTGAAAGTTGGCCTCCTCTGGAGGTAGGTTGTCAGGGAGGTTGTCAGGAGCCTGGGCGTCATACTGAACCAGTTGTTGTTCAGTGGTGGGCAGGGCAGTTTCTCGTTGTTTCTGTCTTGCTTTGCAGGGTTGTAGGCGGTTGTGGTGTAAAGTCTTGTCTTGTTTGCATTTCCCAAGCTCTTGCACAAGGTAAGTGTTATTGTCATTTACCTTTAGAATGATTGCTGGTCCTACTTTATCAGGTTGTAGTTTGCTTTTGTCAACATTCATGACCCATACTTTGTCCCCAACTTCATGTCTTTGACAGATGGGAACAAAGGTCTTTTTTAAGTGTTCCTTTTCTTTGGCTGCTTGCTCGCTGTTGGCCTCTATTACTTGAGGATCTGAGCAAGGGGGGACCTGACTTGGAATTTCCAGTTTGGGTCCTGTCAATGCTTGAATGATATTTGTCTGTGTGCCATATACCAGTTCAAACGGGCTTTTCCTGGTGGATCTGTACACTCAGGTTTAGCACACAAGTAATGCAGTCAGTAGCTGCTTATACCAGTCTTCAGGTCCCCTGGCGGTGAGTTTGGCTAGGGCTTGCATGAGGCTACCATTAAGCCGCTCTATGTATCCATTAGCCTGTGGATGGTATGGTGTTGTGACGGTGTGTTTGACCCCATTTTTGGTGAGGTACACATTGGTGTTTTTAGAGGTCAATTCTTTGCCCCCATTGGTTATCAGGAGTTCTGTCTTTCTGAACCTGCTGATTATTTCCTTGCCAATGAATTGTCAGACGTTGTTACCGGTGTGTGTTTTCACCGCTTGGGCTACTGGCCACCTTGTTGCAAAATTGATGGCTTTGATGATGTATTTTTTGTCATTGTGTTTTCCTGGCATGGGGCCCACAATGTCAAGAGCCCATACCTTGAATGGTAGTTGGGTTTGAATGGGGAGTACAGACTTAGGCAGGGTTTTGCTTTTGGCAAACTTTTTGCAGACCTCGCACTGTTCTAACACTTCCTGAACATTGCAGTATAGGGTTGGCCACCAGGCTTTATATTTTAAGAATTTGTATAGATTTTGGCTCTTAGTATGTCCAAGATCTCTGTGATAGCAAAGAATGGTATCAACTTGTTAATGTGTGGGAATGTAGGGAATGGTTGTGCCATCCGACATTTTTCTGTGAAGAGTCCCGTATACGTCAGCAAAGAGGTGCTCATTCTTGATGACCGTTTCTTTGGTGATATAAGTTGTGCATGCGGGGAACCCTTCGTCTTTTGTACAGAGCACTAGGAGAGGCCAGTCTGGGCCGAGCCCATTCTCTCCCCTAGAAGCGTGGACATACAGGCGGGACAGGGCGTCCGCCATGGCAAGTTTGGCCCTGGGCTTATATTGGATGAGCATGTTAAACCTTTCTAAGATTTCCATCCACTGCGCTTGGCGGCGTGACAGGTTCACTTGTGTCTTGAAATAGATGAGTGACTTATGATTGGTTAGTGCTGTGAATTCTTCCTGCTGTTCCAGGTAACAGCGCCATTTGACTAGGCAGTGTACAATGGCCAACAGTTCTTTGTTGTGGATTGGGTATTGACACTTGCCATCTGTCAGTTTGCGCAACTTGTAAGCTACGGGCAGGAAGTCACCATCACTATTATTGATTTGTAGTACTCCCCCAATGGATGCATCTGAAGTGTTGGTTTCTATCTGGTATTATCTGTCTTGTTTGGGGTATTGTAAGATGGGTGCTGTCGTGAGCTTTTCCTTGAGACGTCTAAAACAGAGGTCATGTTGGGGGGTCCATACGAACTTGGACTTGGCGCCTGTTATGGCGGACAAGGGGGCGGTCAAGACGCCGCAGTTGGGTATGAAGCGTTGTACATAGGCCACCATTCCCAAGAAGGTGTGTAGTTCTGATTTTTCCTTGGGAGGTGGCATTTTGCAGATGGCTTGTATCTTCTGACTGTCAGGTTTGGTGCCGTCCTTTGAGATTATGTGTCACAAGAAGGGTAGTTGCTCCTGGAAGAACTGGCATTTAGAGGGCTTGGCCAACAGTTTATGTTGTGCCAGAGTTGCAAAGACTTCCTCCAGGTCTTTGTGGTGCTGTTCCACTGAGGGGCTGTAGACAATGATATTGTCCAGGTACACAAGGGCGTGTTTGCCTATGTGTGGTGCAAACACTTTGTTCATGTTGGTTACAAAGGTGGACGGGGCATTGGTCATGCCAAAGTTGAGTACCACACATTTTTAGGAACCGTACTTAGTGCAGAAGGCTGTCTTGGGGATGTCTTCCTCCTTGATGTGAATCTGGCTGTATCCTGCAGCTAGATCAATCTTGAAGAAGACAGAGGCTCCTCCCAAGGCGTCAAAGAGATTGTCAATTAGTGGTAATGGGTAGCAATTCTTAATGATGACTTTGCTCAAGGCGCGGTAGTCTGTGACCAGGCGTAAGGTGCCGTCTTTTTTAGCCACAAAGAATACGGCGGCCCCAAAGGGGGACTGTGAGGGGTGGATAAGTCCTTTTTCCAGTGCCTCCTTGAGATAAGCGCGCAGGGCGTCACCCTCATTTGAGGTCAGCCTGTAAATGGGGTGTGCCTTGGGTATGGCCTCCTTGAGTTGGATAGAGTGTTGGATGTGTTTCTCAGGGGGTAGCCCAGGTAACGCCTCCTTGAAGATTTCTGGGTGCCAGGCCACAATGTCGCAATCTTGCGGTGTGAAGGTGTCCTGGTGATCCTTGAAGTGTATGATTTCATACTGGCAGGAGTCCCAGTCAATTGCTTTCAGGTTTTCCTTCTTGTCCAAAGTCTCCGTGATGCGTACAAAGACGTGGTCTCGTAGGAGTTGGTCTACAGAGTCTGGGTAGATTTGGTGGTTGACACCTTCACGCTTGATGGTCAGCACTGAGGTTGCCCAGTCCACGTGGGGGTTGTTTCTCTGTAACCAGTCTAGTCCCAGTACAATGTCAAACTTAGGGAAGTCAATGACGGGACCTTGGATGGTGGAGTGGAGGTTCTCAAGCATGACAGAGAAGGGGGCAGTTTCTTTTGTCACAGCAATGTGATGTTCATCAGCCAGGACCACATTTTTAATCCGCAAAGGATTAGTGGCCAGCTTGAATTTATTCACAAAGCTGTTGTTGACTAAAGTTTGGTCTGCACCCGAGTCCAAGAGTGCTGAGCCTGTGTAACTGCAAAAGCAGAAAGGGTAAGACATCAATTTATTGGGATGTCTGGCAATGGTGTACAGTACCGGGTCTTCCGAGGGTACTTGGATCATTGGGCATTGGGCATTGGGCATTGGTCCACGTCCTTGGGTTAGTATTCATTGTTGGGCAAGTCAGGAGTTACGTGGGAAGAGCTTGGCTTGCTTAGTGCTCTTCCTGGGCTTTTCCCTCATCCTGGTTGCCTTGGGTGGCAGTGACACAGAAATGGGTACAATTTGATTGGCTGTTATTCCCATTCCCATTCAAACCCTTGGGCTTGTGGTTGTTGTTGTTGCTGTTGCCTCCAGGAGGTGGTTGAGAGGAGCGCCTGCTTGAATGTGAGTCCTTGGGTCTTTCTCGTTTCCCAGTCTGTGCCTTGTGTAAAGCGTTGGATGTTTGTTCCGCTTTCTCCGCTTCACGGTAAAGGCTTTGCAGGTTGGTCACTTGATCCAGGTTCACATGTCTCATCACGTGCAACTTGAGAGCGTCATAGTACATGAGGTGTGTGGCTGGGGTGTCAAAGGCCATGTTGAATGGGGCACAGAGACAGAGTTCCTTGTAGGCACAGGTAAGTTCCTTCACGGTGCCTGTCTGGGTTAGGTTCTTTACTTGGCGTATAATCATGAGTGCCGTATCCTTAAGCACAAATCTTGCCAAGAAGTCCTGTTTGAAGGTGTCCCAGTTCTTGTCAGTGTGTTCTTTGTGCCACTTGTCACACCAGGTGCCAGCGTCATGGGTCAGACAAATGGAAATCTCCGCAATCCAAAATTGCTGTGGGCATTCCATCTGAGCCAGCTTGCTTTGGGCGGACTGGATCCATGCAGCAGCATTGTCATTGTTGGCCCCTGCAAAGGGCTCCAAGGCGGTGCTGTGAAGTCTTTGTGCAACATAGGCGGGCATGGTGGTTTTTTCAGCTGGTTGTGGCATTAAGGAGGGCGCCTGAAAGAACCCTTGGGCGGACAGGGCGTTGAAGGCGGGTAGCGGGATCACCGTTTTTTGGTAGAGAACAAAGCCGTCAGGTATCTTGGTACCAGGAGTATACGACGTCCAGTTGGGCAGGAGGCCAGACATAATTCTGTCAAGGATTTGTTGGTCGCAGCGTGTGCGGGCAACAGGCGGAATTTTTCAAGATAAGGTAGGATGGAGAACCTACCTGTGCTACCAATGTTGTAACTGTGCTGTTTTAGCAGAGTTACACGGGGAAAAATATGTAGAAGATAGATAATAATCTTTATTGTGAGATAGTGATTATATAGCTATTGTGAATCAATGGATAGCAGGAACATGATTGGTGATCACACAGCTGGATGGAAGAGGGGGTGGCTTGATCCTGCTAATAAGTCAAGCGCCAAATTGAGGTATCCACCATGAAGGATCATCATCTGTTCATGTTGATGGATTTGGTAATCCGAGTTGACTTCCTAGTCTGGCTTCAAGTGACTGGGTAATGGGATTGCGGGTCACAAACCCGCTTGATTGAAACCTTGCTGGTGGGTCGAGCCTGCGATTTTGACAGGGAGTAGCCATACGGCCCATACTCTGTCCTTTCTTGGGGGAATTTTTGTTTTAAGTAGGTTGTTGACCTACCTGTGCTATCACTGTTGCAACTGAACCAATGAGGATTCAGTATTTGGAATTGGGAAAGACAACAGTCCAATAGAAAGGACAGAATAATAAGAATAAGATATTGTTTATTGTAGAATATTGTGATTAATATACTATATGGGGAAAGCCACACAGCCACAAGGGGGTGGCATAGTGGGAAGTTCCGTGTAGGGTTTGAAGCCGAGGAATAACCTGTGCAGAGATCAGCAGGTCAAATTGGCAATACTCTTAATTAGGATGAAGTGCCCGCCATTTGATATTGCCATCAGATTGCCTCATGTTGTTAGATACGTCAAGAGGTGACTCATTGAGCGCCCCCTGTGTATCATAAGATACATTGGCAGGCAAGTTTGGAAACTTGGTTGCAACAAAATGGCTAAGCAGCATTTAAGTACACTCTTTATGAGTATTGATGGTGCGTCACCTGATATCTTTATACTGGCTACTTCAATGGTATTCTCTCATGTGATAGTATATTCAGTGTGGCTTGGAGAGTTGCTGGGATCTGCACGCTCCCATACAGTCTGAGGCTTTCCGGTTATGGCTCCTGGTGGTCTTTCATCAAAGTTGTACAGGCCTTCACCCACCCGCAGCCAATAGTAAGATGTATAGTAGTTCTCAAACCTGTTGAGATGAGTGTATATTATTCAGTTTAGAACTCATGAACTCTGCCTAAAAACAAAATCAAAGTTGTAATACCCAGTCATGTTAGGTATCACTTACATGATGTAGGGCAGCAGGTTGGCAAACTGAAACCCAGTCAGGGCGGTCACAATGGGGTACACAGTCATTATCCAGCGGAATATCTTTGCATGCACGTTGTACCTCCCAAAACTCCCAGCGAAGTAGGTCAGGATATAGTACATGGACGTGTACATGGCGATAGAGACTGTTGAATGTGGAGATACCAAAAGAGGTCAGGGACTAGTCTGAGATGAGTTCAGTTGACCAGGATCATAGTAGGGTCTTGACCTAGTCCATCCGGAGATGACCCAAAGAGTTCTGGACCTGATTGGTAGCCTCCAATCCCAAGGCAGGCTGTGAGCACAGCTGTGAAGATGAGGTGATTCATCTTCCTTGGATTGGAGGATTGGCAGGGGCTGATTGGTAGGTTTAACTTGTTAGAGGTAAGTTGAATTCCACTTTACTGAGGGTATTAATATCAATAATAGCACAAGCTACTACTGAGAGGAGATCCTTTATTTATAGTGTATCCCCACTTGCAAAGTTTTGCAAGTGGGAGGAAAAACAGGGGACTGGAGCCCCCAAAAGTTTGGTCATGGGAATTGGGAATTGGTGTTTGAAAAGATGGCCAAAACCTTGTTCCTGGGCAATCTGTTGGGGTTTTAGACAGTTCTGCTTGGGGCCAATAATTTCCTCTGGATGGGTGGTCAGGTGGTGATGACAACTCTTGGTTTCAACCAAATTTATTTTTGGTTTGGAAAGGTCAGTTTGGCTGGAGTCTAGGCCTAGATGAGTGTTGTAGTCCACCAGATTCCATTGGTTGGGGGTATGTTATTTTTAACCTTTGAAACTAAATTTTGCCTTTCTTCTAAAGTTCCAGAATTGGGATTGGTTTTTGAATTTTGGATTTGCCCTTCTTCCTGGGCACAAGAATTGTCCTCAAAATTTTCCATTGTCCCAAGGGACTTTTCTGATTGGCTGGCTGGCATGATGGGTTCTGATTGGCTGGGAAATGGGCCCTGGGAGCTGGCAGCAGGCCCGCTGAGAACAGGGTGGGCGGTGGGTGTGCTGGCAGCTGGGTGGGCGGGCGGGGGCAAGCAGGCGTCTGCGCGGTGGCGGCGGGCGTCTGCTCAGATGATAAAGTATTCCGGTTTTTATGAAGTTCTGTTTCTTTCAAAAATTGGTTTTTCTTTTCCCCTGATAATGGGGGAAATTCATTATCAAATTTTCCCCCTTATTCGGGTATTCTTTCACTTGTTTTCAGGGTTTTTCATCAGTTAAAATCTGGTTTATGTCAGGAATATTCCTGATAAAAGTGGATCCAAACCTATCGTATTTTAACATGGATTCCTTGGTTTTTGATCGCGGTTTTAGACTGTGTCCATGGGTTATAAACTGAACAATATATGTTTATCTCAACAGGTTTGAGAACTACTGTACGTCCAAGTAAGCATACAGCTTGGTGTAAGAGGCTTGAGTCCCGGCCAAGGCAGTTTTTTGTGGCCCACCATTTTACTGGTACTAACCCCATACCAGTGACATTAATGGCCTTACCCTTGTTGTTATGATTGCTGATTTGGCTGTATACTGTGTGTGACCCACACTTTTCAGCACGCTTTGCCTCAGCAATCAGCACTAGCATAAAGGTGTTTGCCTCAGGGTGGACAGATGCAGCAATTGAAGGCTCCAAGTGATAGATGAGGGAGCATGAGTGTGCAAGTTGTTGCCTGTGCTGGGTTTCGGTCCTTCATCAGATCCTTTCAAGCTCATCAATGTATGTCATGATGGCTGGCTTTTGAGAGAGGTTGCTAAGTTGGATCGCAAGGCTCTGGAGAGATTCAGTGATGGGGAAGCTTTGATGATTCCTGCACAAAAAAATTTCAGCCGTCAGGCTGGGCTTTGGTTTGAGAGCTCACCCGGGTGGTAGACCAGCTAGCACCCGTCTTGAAGAGACATTTGCTGGCTTCCTGGACCCCACCAAAACCTGTGAGAGATGTGGCTAGCGCAAAGTTTGGCTGCCAGTTATCAGGCCAGTTTAGAACATCTTCTTTGTTTTTGCCAAAGGATCTTTTGGAGCCCGTGTACTTGATGGAAGCAAGGTCACTTATAGGGGGTATGCTGGTAGGGTTTAGGGTATGGCAGTGTTGGATGATCCTGGCACATGCCTTGGGCATGGTGTATCCATCAGACATGATGTGCCCTGGGGAAATATCATCACTGATGTTGTAGGGATAGAGGGGATGTTTTCTTGTGTTTGTGGGCATGGCCTGGTTGAGGACCTGCACAATAGTAAGTGAACCAACTGTGTTTGGTACTCTTATCCAGGAGAGGTCGAAAACGAGGTGCTACCAGGAAAACAAGGCAACCTATAGAGGGCAAATGAAAAGAAAATGAGAGAGGAATGGTTTTATTGAAGAATAGATCTGGCTTTCAATGTGAAGCTGCATGTCTTTTTGGCTCAAAGGCGTATGTTTCTGTTCTCAGAGGTTTAAATTCCTGCACTCGGAGTATTTTTCATCGGAAGGCGATTTCAATGCTTTTTTCATAGGTTCCAACTTTCAGAGTTGGGTTTAAAATGCTCCAACTATCCCTCAAAGTTACTAACTTCCCCCTAAAAGCCTACAACTATAAATCAATGGCATTCACGTTTCACCTGTAAAAATATCCACCCAACCCCATATTTCTTTCTAGGGGCTACAGCTTTATGGGAGGTATATCCTGTAACTTGAGTGAATTCAAGGTACAGTAGGGCTGGGGAGGTCGCAGCTTTTTAAATAGGAATAGAATACTTCTAGTGTGAAATGCTAATGTAAAGTGTGACCATCCCAGCCCTATGTATTGGCCAGCCGATGCGTCTTGTCCCAGCCCCTCAAAAGTACTGCTGGTTCAGCTATTGCTATTTGGAGCCATGTTTCGATCAAGCGAGTTTTTTAGAATTGGTTTGAACTATGCTAGGATTATGGGAAGTAGCCTATACTTGATAGCGTCGTTTGTCTACTTGATCCAAGTAAGCGTTTTAAACGCATTGAAATGTTCTAAAGTATCGATCATTGAAGTTATGCTTTCTGAGGTCAAGCGTGTTTTAAAAAAGGTGTCTTTGTGGGTATATCTTCATTGGTATTCAGTTTATGTTAAGATATATCCGTTAAAATGGCTGGGAAACAGTAAGCTTCCTAAGAGAACTATTGCCTTTATATTATGCTACGTTATCAGTTTTAATCTGGCATGATTATCTTGATGGAAGGACGCAGATCCTAGATAAAACTTGTCTTCCAATATTTGTGATCACTTGCCGCAAAATAAAAAGTTGGCCTCGAGAATAGAGCGGAGAAGGTACCTTTCCCTTGCAGACTTCAAGGTGCATCTTTGGCTATGGAGATGACTTGTTTAGACCAAGTTACAATCCGCTAATACACGACAAGTGCAACCTGGGAACTTGATTAAAATTGAAAGAAGGCCTAACCTCCCACAGTATGGATTTACCTACTTTTAAATATAAAAAGAAAAAGATATAACGGTGTACTATGTAAAAGTAGCTATCGATTCAAATGGCAAGTTGCTTGTGAGGTGTATTACGTAAACTGGGTACAGAATATGTACTCTGGCATTTCTCAGCTAAGCATCCCTGCCGCGCTTCGACGGCTATGCAAGAGTTTGAGATTGCCTTACAAAGTTTTGTTAGCTGACAATATAATCATCCAAGGATATCTTGTAGCGGGGAAATGGCGAACAAAAGAAAGAAATCATCCGTGGCTGAAAGTTAGGCATAAATACTTTAAGCGAACGATAAATAGGGTTAAACCTGGAAGCCAAGGTTGACTAAACAATTAAAAGGGCAGTTTCCATACAACTGCGAGTGCTAGGTTATGAGATACTAAGAGGGTGCATAATATTTTTGCTTTATAGCAGCTTAATGAATACTTTAACTCAAAAAAGGAGCGGCATCTGCTCCGCTATATCTGACGACGTTGTGTGAAGATCACTATAAATCAGGGTAGGTTTTAGAGCAGAAAAGTTGGAATATGTGGTGGTTTTAAGAACAGAGGGCTGGCCAGTAAAATAAAAGGTGTAAATTGGAACTCTTGCTGAAAACAAGACCACGAAAGCAATGTCTTCTTGAATGACAAAAATTGGAAAATAATTAGAATACTTTTTTGTGTTCAAACTTTAAACCAGTACAAGTTTACTATAGCTCTTGTTTAACATCAGAAAAGTTGAGTTATACAAAACTCAAGTTTATTAGTTAAGCATAACTCTTCAATTCTTAAAAATATTGATTTTTAACAAATGACTAAATATATGAGAATATGTTAGAAAGTGTAAGATTTGCAAGGAAGTTTTATTGATGGCTTTTAGGGAGATGATTGGCGACTATCAACAGCTTATTTGTACTCGATGGCGACTACCTTACCCAACATGACGGCGGTGTTACCGTCAAGGAAGGCAATACGGGAGAGTCCCTCGCAGTTCTTAAAGGTATCGACAATTAGGGGCTGGATGGGCTCGAAGACAACCTCAGCAGCTTCGTTAGCCTTGAGGGAGTGGGGGTCTTCAAGCTTCTTGCGACCAGTCTCCTTACCGATCTTCCACTTGATGCCAACAATTTTGCAAGCAGAGCGACCGCAGCGGACGAAACCAATGGGGGAGTAACCCTTCTTGACTTCACCTGGGATATCTAGGGTCTGGATCTGGGCAGTGAAAGTCTTGACGGGCTTCAAGGTCTGATCAGACTTGAGGATCATGACATCACCAGCACGAGGCATGTTGACCTTGTCAAGACCCTTGACGTTCATACCAATGTTGTCACCGGTCTGGGCCTTGTCGGCACGCTTGTGGTGCATTTCAATGGTGAAGACCTTGCCAGTACAAGGGTTGGAAGCAGTGTGGGTGGGAAGGAAGACAACTTCGGAGTTGGGAAGAAGTTTACCCTGTTCAACACGGCCAGTAACGACATCTCCGACACCCTTGATCTTGTAGATACCGGAAACGGGGAGACGCATGGGAGCGTCATCAACACGGGAGGGAAGTTCAACGAAGTCGTTAAGAGCAACCTGGAGGGTCTCGATATGGAAATCTTTGCCACTCTGGTTCTTAACGTCAACACCCTTCCACCAGGTCATCTTCTCTGACTTCTTGAGAAGATTGTCACCCATCCATCCGGAGATGGGGAGGACGGGAACGTTCTGCTCAACGAACTCCTTCTTCCATCCGACCTTGATCAACATGGAGCGCATCTCATCACGAATTTCGTTGTAACGGTCCTCCTTGTATCCAGCGGTGTCACAGTCCATCTTGTTAATACCAATGATGAGCTGCTTAACACCGAGAAGATTGAGAAGACGGGCATGCTGGCGGGTCTGTCCCTGGATATCTCCGGCCTTGTGGTCACCCTTTTGGATGGCGGTGGTGAAGTTACCGTCGGCGGGGACCATGAGAAGGGCAACATCAGCTTGGGCGGCTCCAGAAATCATGTTCTTGATGAAATCACGATGGCCGGGAGCGTCAATGATGGTGTAGTGCCACTTGTCAGTGAAGAACTCCTTGGTAGTGCAAGCAATGGTGACACCACGCTCACGCTCTTCCTTCTGGCGATCCATGTAGAAAGCGAAGGCGAAGGAAGACTTGCCGAGACGCTCAGCCTCCTGCTTTAGCTTCTCCATCTCACGCTCGGGGATACCTCCGAGCTCAAAGAGAAGACGACCAGTGGTGGTGGACTTGCCGGAATCGACGTGGCCACAGATAACAATGGAAAGATGGTCTTTACCGTCAGTAGCGCTCATTCTGATTATTAGAAAAGAGAAACAGTTTAGCTCTCATAATTCCTCCAAACTATTTAACTCTCGACCTTACTCTGACGATAGTCCATAAAATCTTTTTCCAAAAATCGCCCTCACCTGTCAACTTTCCAGCCTCACCAAGCCCGACCTGAGACCCATTCGAATAAAAAATTCTCTCCTCCCAAATCATCCCATTCATCCCTCCTGTCAAAGATATATTTTCATATTGTAATTTATAACTAAAAAAACATAGAATTTTAAGAGGGTCATCAAAAGACTTGTCTACTGGTTCAAGTCCAATCAGCCTCATGCAATCTGCCAATTACTTTATCCCCAAATCACACCAAATCAAAGCCTCCTCACTCGCTATCAACCAATCAAACACCGCCATATCTCCTTTTATGCAATCATGTCTCACCCTTCCGTCAAAAGCTTTACTCTTATCTTTATCTCTCTAACCAATCATAAATCGCTATTCCGTGGCCAGGCCTCAATCAAGGCCAAAGTTCAAGGATTTCCAAGCATATTCAAAACCATGCATCAGCCATTGGTCCCCTGGCCCGGCGACCCAATCAATTAACGATTACCACCCAACCCATCCATCACCCACCCTCCCCCAAGCTTAGACTTTCGTCTCCCTTGCCGATAAACAAATCCGACTCGCCAGCTGATAACTCCCAAGAACGTTGAAAATCTAACCTTTGATCGAAAATAGCTCCATCTAGGGCTGCTTCAACTGAGCCCTGAGCAGCTGCAGCCAGTTTCCTGCTCTAGGCCACTCAAATCAAAGATACTTTTAATCTGTTGAAACATTAACCATTCCGTTCTGGCTATACCGGCCCAAAGCCGGAACTAGCCGGGGCCAAACCGAAGCATCCCTAGTTCCATCCAACTTCAAGCCATCACCTCACACCTCTAAAACTCTCCATCTAGATCCAGCCCATTTAACCATACCACCCCAAGTTTTTGTCCACCCCCAACCAGCTTAAAATCCCTAAACAACTCCTTGAAACGCATCAATCTACCCAATTAAATAAAGACTTATTAAACACCCCACCAAATCCAAGAGGTAGTAGAATCAACCCCTCTGCCAAGACACTTCTTATCCATACTCTTCAGCACCATATTCCAGCCTCAATTTCTCAGGATATAACCAGCCCCACCAACAAGCATTGAGCACTGGCAATGTACCCGATCAGGGTTAGATCCCAAAAAACTGAACCAGGTGGGAGGCTTTGGTCCCCTTTCAGCCCTCACCATTAAATACCATCTCCAGTGATCTGTGATGGAAATCACTGGATAATATGAAGCTGTTTCTAAATGATGGGAAATTACCACCCAAATCCATATAGAATTGATGATTAACCACCAACGTGGCTTTAATATCTTTTTGTGAAATTTCCAATTGTAACTCCAGGATTAAGTAGAACAATCAGTCCTAACCAGAGTAAACCAAGATAAATGACCTGGGAAAGCATCAATGCATCTTCAGCGTAGAATTCTGGGCATTGAGAAGTAACACAATTTTCATCTTCAAGAATGGGGGGAGGAGCTACAAAATTGGCTGGCATGAAATTAACATTGGGCGGCACCAACGACAAAGTTCCAGATGCTGGGCCCCATCTTCCTAAAATGATTCTGTTCAGAATCAGATTGTACAGGATATACCGTAACAACCTGAGCACAGGATGCATTTTTAAAATTTAAAATTAGAACTTGGGATAATTGATTTTTATTGAGTAAATTTAGGAGGACTCAACTCTTAGAGTTGAAACAGGGAAAATTATTCAATATATATTAGAAAAAGTGACTAAGCAATACCACCTGAGTCTTGATCTCCTATTCCTTTGGCATCTTCAAGTAAGTATCTAGTCCAGGTTGCAAAGAACCCTTGTGTGACCAGTTTCTGACAACCATGCTGATTGATAAGCTTATATCGGGTGACCCTCATATTACGTCAATTTATCAACGTCAGTATGCAAGGGAGAGCTGGTTTCATCTGGCAGACTGGAGCAGCTGTGACCCATTTTTGATCAATCATTTGGTTTAAATCCATTAACTCAGTCAATTTTGATACAGGTTTTCTGGCCTTTTGTGCCTTCTTACTTGGACAAACAATACCCAGCATTATGGAACCTACCGTGACATGATCCAGGGCCAGCAGCAGGATCAGATTTTTAAGGCAAACCTGAGTATAGCCATCCTCCTCCTATAGCTTCCTATAGCATCCCAATAGCCTGGCAGTGTTGCAACCAAGATTCACTCCTTGCCTGCTAATGTATCTCACAATACACAGGGGGCGCTTGATGAGCCACCCCATGATGTGTCTAACAGCATGGATCAATCTGATGGCAATGTCAAATTGTGGGCACTTTCTCTTAATTAGAAGCACTGCCAATCCAACACGCTGATCCCTGTGCAAGTTATTCCACAGCCCAAACCTTATATCAAACCCCCCACTATGTCACCTCCCGTGAACTTGTGGATTCACCATATGGTATATTAATTATGATGTCCTGCAATAAACTATATCTTATTCTTGCCCTTTCTATTGGACTGTTGCTGTCTCCAATCAAATACTAAACTATAATTAGTTCAGCTGCCACACCTCCATGGCTCTCTAGAGCGGCCCAAGAGCCTGACAGTAATGTATCACAGTAGGGAAAGTTAATCCCTATGCCAGGCTTATCATCCTGCCAAAGGTATCCGCATCACAAAGCTCAGGGGCTAGGTCCGGCAGCCGTTTCTCCTGTGCCTGAGCTTTTTACCTGATCACTGGTGTACCCTGTGATGAACCAGGTGCACTCATGGGGCGGTCCCATGCCAGCTCATATGCCATTCCCTGGTGACCCTGCACAACTGTATGATAGAAATGAATCTCCATATACTATCCTCTAAACTGGTATACTTTGCATTAGGGAACCATTCAGAACCCCCATCAATCTCTCATCTGCCCAACCACCTACACTAATTCAAATCTATAAGTACCCTAGAGCCTTCCCAATAAAGCCAATACCATATAAACCAGGTTCAGTTGCTGTCAGGACTGAGAGTTCAACTCTCAACCAATATCTTTTACTTTGTTGATATTCATGCCAAGATTTCTGTTTGTTTGTTTTGCCTGTACCATCTTTGGTCCCCCATATTCCTGCAAACGCTGGACATTTCAGCCCAACCAGTGTCAGCCAAAAGCCCCCAGCTCCGGCTTTCAGGGCCTTACTCCTGAGGATATATTTCTGATCCAAAGTTATGTGTCAATCTCGCTTAAGCATAGTTCCCCTCCCATCTCCTTTCCATAGAATCAGGTATCAGACCCCTCACAGCTCTGTTATTACAGGCAATTTGATCTGCTCCTGTTTAGGCTCATTGATACAGCTATTGGCTCAGTTTGAGCTGTATCTGCTGTATGCCTGGGAAATGGTGATTTGTTGGTGATGGTTGTGCACAAGCCTTGATATAACTGCAACGGTTGTTGGGAGCGTTGCAAGCCTTACGGTTGCTATTGGGGACATGGCCTAATCCACGGCTTCTCCAAGCATTGGGCTAGCCTTATATGTTGCAACAACCGCGGTAGGGACAGATACAGCAGACAACCTATAAAAAGCCATCCTCCAGAAACTGGTTGGGTACAGGCTGTATGGCCAACCCCTTCTGTGAGAAAGGGGGGCTAAACTAACTAAGTTCAGCTCCTATCCTGGCAAGATGAACCACCAGGATGCCGCCCAGTGGAGTACTGGGATGGCTGCTCAGAGGGAGGACCAAAAAGAAGACGCAGGGGACAGCCGAGGAAAGTACACATTCAATCCCATCAAGGCTAACCCAGTGAGCAACCAGGGTGTACAAGTGGGAGCAGGATGCCGTTTTACTGAAGCTAGGGGGGAGCTGGGTTGTCTTTGTCAGAGCCACGGGTGGAGGAGGCAGGAACCATCCCCAACGCAGGGGCAGACACAGTGTAGTCTATGGCGGAGAACTCCAGGTCATCACAAGTCAGACTCTTAACAATTTTCTCACCCGAGACGAGGAGCTCACCAGGGAGGTACAAAAGGCTAGAGGATTTTTTCCCACAAGGCGCGCAGAAGTGAAAAACCACAACCATAAATTGGGAGCAGTGGTCCAGAGGAGGATCACAAGGGGTGCCAAGGTAAACATTACAAATTTCAAAGCAGGGAGAATCATGGTTAGAACAGCCACAAAATTTGGAATTAAAATATGTAATTTTTGAATCTCAGAGAGATAATAATTTCCAATGGGAGGGCAGCCACAAAAAGAAACCAGTAAAAATGGTAGGAAACACTTGGGGGCCTTGGCGTTGGGTATGGGTGGCTTGGAAGGCGTAAAAACAAAGAGCGGGTTTGAAAACAAGAATAATAAGGTAAAAACTTAAACTTAAACTAAGATTTATAAAGAGTTTTAAATGAAAATACAAGTTTGAATAAGGTTTTCAAAAGCATAAAGCGCTAGCGCAATGATTAAAGGCGGCGCCTAAGCTAAAGAGCTTCAAAAAGGAGGCCAGGTTGGGACAGAACAGGTTAAAGGTAAGAACTAAACCAAAAACAACTAACACTTTGTATAATATTTAGGGAGACTCAAAAACGGGTCAACACTACAAAATTTACGGCAAAGTTTAGCAACAAGGTCTAAGTTTTTAATGAATGAAAATAGACAAGCAGGGGACTGAAAGTCCCCTTGCTGCATAAAAGAGAATGAGTTGCAGGACAGGAATCACATGACAGCAGGAATTGAATCTGATTGGGTGGAGTATAAATTTTTTAGATCATAACCATGAGGACTGGAGAGTTTCAAGTTAATTTCTGCAGATGCATCTGATTGGTTGGAGGGAATTTCAACCATTTCAGATTAATTGATTTTGTGGTTATTGGTGTGAAGTCTTTTGATTGGGTGTTTCTAATTGTTTTTAAGAGAGGACAACACCAGGCCAGTAAATAGTCAAATTGATTAACGTTTCTTCCCAGGAGGGAACTACCAAAGCCGGGGGACCTGCAGGGTAGGCCAGGAAAAATCTCTTGTTGACAGTATGCACTAAATTGTCTAGAGAGTTGAGTGGCTGGGCTGCAATTTTTGGCCCTTTTTTGGTGCAACAGGGGAAGACGGACCGGTCCCAAGCCAAAGGTGGCAGTGTATTTACATTATCCTTTCCTCTTTCCTGGGATCGTATGCCTCCCTAGGAAAGAGTAGCCACTAAGAAATTCTTATGCGCCTTGGGGATCTTTAGCGCCAAGAGAGACTTAGGAGGACCAAGTGCCAATGGGTTATCCTTGTGAAGCTCCTGAATTAGGTCCCAACAATTGCCGCAGTCAGACGAGTTTACCCAGCTGTTATTGTAGAAAGGGTAGCCCTTCCATTTGACGCAGTACTTCAGAGACTTCCTAATTTGACGGGATGCTACCACTGTCTCAACCTCATATTCAGGGGTCCCATCCATCACAATGGGCTCAGGGGTGTCTGGGAGGAGACCTTCAAATGGGGAGAGTCAGCACACATTAAAGGTATTGTGGATGCGGTATGAGGGGGGAGTTCCAATACATAAGCTATATTGCCCTTGTTTTCCAACACTTTGAATGGGCCTAAGCGTTTTGGGGCACATTTCCGCAAGGGGACCTTAATGAGGATGTTAGAGGAGTCCAGCATAATAAGGGAGCCTACTGGGTAGTCCGGAGCTGGGCGGCAATTCCTGTCTGCTGCCTTCTTGTAAGCCTCTATGGATTTGGCCAGTGTCTTTTGTACTTTGGCATGGGTGGCTTTTAGGTGCGCAGCCATGTCTGCCGCAGCTGGGACATGGGATTGCAAGGACGGGCTGATGGAGAAAGCGGGTGAGAAGCCTAAGGTAGCCTGGAACGGGGATACTCCTGTGGAGGCAAACACGGTGTTGTTATAGGCAAACTGGGCTAGAGAAAGATTGTCAAACCAGGAGTTCATAGAAGCGTTGGTATAACAGCGTAGGTGCTGCTCCATAGTCTGGTTAACCCTCTTGGTTTGCCCGTCTGACTGGGAGTGGAAGGAGGTGGACCTGCATGGCTTAATGTTCAGAATCCCCAGCAGCAATTCCCAGAACATGGATGTGAACTGGGGGCCACAATCACTGATGATCTCCTGGGGTAGGCCAAAGTTGGTGAAGATGTGTTTTATAAACAGGTTTGCCATCCCCACTGAGTCCAGCGTGGTTAGACACAGGATAAATACCGAGTACTTAGTGAATCAGTCAACCACCACCATGATGGAGTCAAATCCCCCTGACCCAGGGAGGGCCATCACAAAGTCAACTGAGATGAACGGCCATGGGCCCTGAGACTGCTGAAGGGGGTGGAGAAGACCATTGTTCCCTGAACAATCCGGTTTGGAGTGGGCACAAGTAACACACTTCTTAACCCAGGGGCCTACTGCTTTAGTTATCCCAACCCAGCTATAGGTGCGCCTGATGAGTTCAAGCAGCTTCTTTGTGCAGGGGTGACCAAACAGGGGGGATCATGATGTTCTGTCATGAAATGCAGCTGCAAGTCCTTTGGAACCCATACTTTGTCATTTTGGTAAATTATCCTATCCTTAAGGGTATAGGGACCATTAGACGCAGAGATAGGAGACAGCTTTGCGCAGATGACTAGGCCGTCTGGCGAGGAGTGTTGGGCCACCAGGACTCATACAAGAGCGTGCCAGGGAGAGCAAGAGGTGGGACTGCCTCCAATGAGGGGGTAGGACCAATGACCAGGAGCTGGGGAGTAGCAGCTGGCGCTGTGGCTGGGGTGTGAGGAGGGGAGGAACCAGGCACTGGGAGAACCAAGGACTCTGGGATGACAGTGACCTGAGGGTCCTTGTTGCATCTCACCTGGTACATTGCAGGGTTGCGGCTCAGCAGGTCAGGGAGAATATTGAGCTCCCCTTTCACAAACTTGTACTTGAACTTGTAACCCAAGAGCATCTGCATGACACATGCCTGGCAGGGGAGTAACTTCTGGGGCTTGCGGAAGTAACAGAGGGCCTTATGGTCTGTGCAAACCACAAACTTGTGTTGAGCGCCCTGCAAGTGATGGCGTCAATGAGTGATGGCGTCCACCACAGCCTGTAGTTCCTTGTCAAACACCACCCAGGAGCACTCATTGGGGGCAAACTTCCTGGAGAAGTAAGCAACCAGAAGCTCCTGACCATTGTGCTCTTGAAAGAGAACCGCCCCTTCAGCCACGCTGGAGGCATCACAAGCTACAATGAACTGTTTGCTTGTGTTGGCATGGCGTAGCACTGGGGTGGAGACAAAGACTTGCTTGATGGCCTCAAAGGCCTCCTGGCATGCTGGGGTCCACACAAAGGAGGCTTTCTTGCCAACCAGGGGGTGCAGGGGGCAGCAAGCTCAGAGATGGCTGGAGAGAACTTATTGAGGAAGATCACTGTACCCAGAAAGCAGCATAACTCCCTCTGATTCTGTGGGGTAGCCCACTCCCAAAGGGCTTTGGCCTTGTCAGGAGAGACTGTGTGGCCATCCTTCAGGACCAAGTTGCCCAGAAAGGTAACCTCAGACTTGAAAAACTAACACTTGCTGGGCTTGATGAATAGCTGCGCCTTGTGGATAGCTGCCACCACAGCCACCAGGTTTTTAGTGTGCTGCTCAGGAGTGGGGGAGTAGATCAAGATGTCATCAATGTATGCCACGGCGCAAGAGAAGCAGAGGTCTCCCAAGGCATCCTCAATGACATACTGGAAGATTGCGGGAGCATTCTTTAAGCCAAAAGGCATGACCTTGAATTGAAAGCACCCACACCAAGTCTTGATGGCTGTAAGCCACTTGTCTCCTTCCGCCACGCAAACCTGATTAAATGTGTTAACAAGGTCTAGTTTTGAGAAGACGCAAAACTTGGTGGTAGACTGGGCAATTGAGGCTTCCAAGGGGAGGGGGTAACAGTCCGCAATGGTGATATTGTTGAGGAGGGTATAGTCAACGCACAGCTGAAGGGACCCATCTGATTTCTTAGCAAAGACTACCAGGGAGCTGACCAAGGAAGACTTCTTGATAATCCACCCTTTTGCCAACATATTGTCCAACCACACGCCCAGCGCCTTATCCTCCAATTCAGAGAGAGGGTACATTGGGGCATTGATCTTCACAATGTCAAGCATGGTTTTAAAGGTCAGATTGTGGCAAGAGTGTGGGGGAAGAACACAGGACAGGTCAGCATCAAAGGCATCCTTGAAGGGGGCTAGGATGGCCAGAAGAGCAAAGGGCTCAAGAGGGGAGACTGGGGTTGCTGCAAGGGACAGGCATGACTCAGGCAGTGCCCACCACAACGGAAGGAGGGGGAAGGAGCCTGGAGCCCCGTCCAGCAAGAAGTGAAGCTTGTTGGTGAGGCAGTCAATCTGCACCAGGTGGCGCCACCCCCCCCACGCCCACAATTACAGGATACAGGAGGTCCTCCACAGCAGAGAATTTACTCACAAACATGTGTGAGCCTGTACAGTAATTACATGGGTTAGTTAGGGGATAGCTGAGGTCTGGTACCTTGCTAGCAGCAATGAGACTCTGAGGGGGAAGCAAGGACAAGCCCAAGCACTGGGCTAGAGCCAGGTCCATAAAGTTGCCCGCAGCACCTGTGTCCATCAAAACCGTAGCCTTAGCCTGACGGGATTTGGTAAAAAAGGTTGCAGTGAAAAGAAAATAAGAAAGGTCTTCTTTATTCTGCAGGGTCAGAATGAATGCAGTGGGGTCGCAGGAAGAAATCTCAGGGATGGCGGCCAAGGCTGCAAAGACAGGAAGGGATCCTGTAGAGGTGGGCCAGTTGGGGGTCTGGTGGGGGCAGTACATCACATTGGTGGCCAGTATCTTGGGAGGCTTGACCGCAGGGGGCTTAGCCTGGGCAGGCTTGGAGACCAGAAGATGGGCTAGCACACCAGACTTGGGCTGATAGGCAGGCTTGGCTCCAAGCTTGTGGGCCAATGCAAATGCCTTCTTGAGGGAGGTGGGAGCCGGGTCCCACACACTCTTGTTGGCTGAAGCAGCGTCCAAGGAGTTGCGGAACATGACCACCACCATCTCAGTTGGGAGGTCCCAAGAGGCAGCCTTCACTGTAAAGCACTCAACGTGGGAGGCGAGGTCCAGGGTGAGTCCTTTGAAGCAAAGAGTCTCAAATATAACAGAGGCCTTAGAGCCTGGAGCAGCCACCACCAAAGAAACCAGTGTGAGGAGGGAAAAGGTTTCCCCAAGCTCTTGGCTTTGACGGAGGAGAGTCCGCACCCAAAGGCAAGCGTCCCTGTTGAGGGCATCTAAGAGGGCCACTGATCTCTGGGCGTCAGAGATGGGGGTGTCAGCGGACGCAGAGTCTGAAGAAAGGCAAAGCTGCAGCTCCCTGAGGGCATCCAGAACCTTCTCACGGACGGCCACAGTAGGGGGGGAGTGCAGGGGGACACAAGGATGATATTCACTGCTGATGCAACCAAAGAAGCTGTAGATGGGGAAGCGGACTTCTTGGTGAGACACAACTTAAAGGAAGAAAGAAGTGACCACGCGGCCCAAATCAAGAGGAATCCAGCTAGGAGTGATCCCAAGCTGGCACAGATGAGGGCAAGGAGTAGGCTCCACACCCAGTAGCAGAAGGCTTCAAAGGCAGAAGAAATAGACTTGTCTATTATTTGAGAAAGGGGGGCTAAACTAACTAAGTTTGGCTCCCATCCTGGCAAGATGAACCACCAGGATGCCGCCCAGTGGAGTACTGGAATGGCTGCTTGGAGGGGGGACCAAAAAGAAGATGCGGGGACAGCCAAGGGAAGTACACATTCAATCCTATCAAGGCTAACCCAGTGAGCAACCAGGGTGTACAAGTGGGAGCAGGATGCCGTTCTACTGAAGCTAGGGGGGAGCTGGGTTGTCTTTGTCAGAGCCACGGGTGGGGGAGGCAGGAACCATCCCCAACGCAGGGGTGGACACGGTGTAGTCTATGACAGAGAGCTCCAGGTTGTCACAAGTCAGACTCTTAATAATTTTCTCACCCAAGACAAAGAGCTCACCAGGGAGGTACAAAAGGCTAGAGAGATTGTTTCCCACAAGGCGCGCAAAAGTGGAAAACCGCAACCATAACTTGAGAGCAGTGGTCCAGAGGAGGATCACAAGGGGTTCCAAGGTGAACATTACAAATTTCAAAGCAGGGAGGATTGTCAGGATTGACAATTCTCCTCCTCTGGAACCCCAGGCCCAAGAGCAGGAATCAAACCTGGAACCTGGATTCCCCCGGGCTGCTGGGCCTATGGACCGCAGGACTGCCCACACGCATTTTTCTGGGATTGAGCCCCCGCGAGCTGACGCTGAAGATGATGGCCCGTCCAGTGATACAAATCAAGTCAAAGAAATTATTGCACTAAGTGAAGCACCAATCATAACACCTAATGGAGGCAACCAGGCAACAACTATTAGCTTCATGAGTTTGAAGTCTTCACCAGCAACCAATCAAGAGCCAACCCAAGGAAGAGGCACCGGCCCGCAACCTGGCCCCATGACCACAATGATAGAGCAAGATAATCAGGTAGCTAAATTGGGAGTCACAACCAATGAAAGAACTCCCAGGCCAAGCACCATTTTGCTGCCTTTAGACCCAAGTCCCCAATTCCCCTGGCCCTGCCTTTCCCAATGCCCTGATGACCCCCCATGAAAAATGATTAAGTTTTGTTGTGAATAACAGCATTCACAATGTTTCAATTTCGCCTTTGTTGGGCTATTTCAAGGACAAATCTCTTGCTTTTGCTTTCAACCCTCGAAATTAACTGGCTTCCGCTTCAGGAAATATGATTGTTTGGTTTCCTGACTCTGTGCAACTCACTTGCCCCACTCATGCTTGTGGTGAGTGATCCTACCATCCTGGTAGTGTTTTGTGGTATTCTCAACCACTATATATTCCATTTTCATATTCACCAATAAAATTAAGTTCTATTCACATTTTTGTCTTTGTGTCTTCTGTACTTCCGCTTCTCTCTCTAGCCACGCCTATTAGAGATTATTCATCCAGGGCTGCAAGGTAAACACAATTGCCTTCCCTGTCATCTAACCGAGACTTAGTATGAATCCAATCCTAAGTTTAGGATTCCCCGTTGTGTGTCTGTGCCGCGCCTCAGAACACAACAAGTTTGGAGGTGGGGTGCTATATAGACCCAAGGACCCTGTGCTCCAAACTTATTGCCATTTTTGAATAAAGGTTATGTTACTTTGGCTTATACAGCTACTGCCATATTTTGTATTTGTTGTCTATCAGTTCAGTTCAAGATCTCCCAGCCCTCCTGCTCCTCTGCCTGTAGTTTTCTGTCTGCCTGGCGTCCCCTTTGGGCCCGTTAATTTTACTGAATATCCATTAAAGCCCAAATATAAAGATTATACACCAGAGAAAATCCTCAAACTAGATACATTAGCCCGCATCCAATCCGCTGTCAGATACAACTGCCAAGGCCCGTGGATATTCTCTACACCCAAACTGTTTAGAGGAAAGTTCAACTATCTCCCGGCCTACAACATCTATATGGAACCACCTGTAACACCCAACATACTAGCCTCCTCCCCTGACCTCCCAACCAACCATACCAGTAAGCTTTTTGGAATATTGTACATCACCCTCACAGGGGTGGTGGACACCATTGTTCTGGCTGCCAGCCCGTGGTCTTGGGTGGGGAAGTCTGCTTCTTACCTTCTGAAGTTAGCTCCTCTCTTATGATGGGCCCTGCCAGCAAAAAACTTGGCCCAAGTTACCCCCAAAACCGGCAGGCCAGCTGCCCAAGAGTGGATCCCTGACATTATGGCAATCTTTATAAAACCTGGTACGCTGAGCCTCAAGATGTTGTTATTTCTTGGGGCATCTTGTATGCTTTTGTTATTGATTACCACTTATTACACCTATAAGATGACCATGAACCTGATCTTTTCCATGTGGAAGAATACATACCTGATTGACCCAAAAAGAACTGGCACAGTTGCCACTGTTACTGACAAGGCCCCTTCCTCACAAGTGCAAAACGTGATTGTGAACGAGTCCCTCACCAAGGTGGAGATGCCTCAGATGGGGAAACTCACGCTTGAAGAAGCTAGACGCGCCATGCTGGTCCTCTGCCTGCATTTTCTTACCAATGCCTCCTCTTACACCAATGACACTGAGAAAATCCTTGGGGTTGCTTCCATGCTATCCAGGGACGCCTTGGACTGATTTGGCAAGGCCACAGCTGAGGACGTGGAATTCTGCTTAGACTATGCCAAGTTTGAGGCTGAACTAATGGCCACCAGTGAAGACCGCAGCACCAGATACTACGCCCTGAACTCTCTGCTAGAAATTTGACAAGGCCCCAAACCATCCAAGCGTACATTCAGAATTCCTCAAACTGAAGACCTACACCCAACTTGAGGATGAACTAGCTGCTATCATCTTCCAAAAGGGAGTGAATCCAGCCATGAAGGACTTATTGAAGCATCACCCGCCCACCCTTGGGTTGGAAGACCTGATCCCCCTATGCAAGGGTCTCAGCATGAATCAAGAGAACGCTGGCTCTTCCCAGGACCGCTAAACCCAAACATCAACCCCCAACAGAGCAGGGATGACCCCTGAAGAGCTCCAACAACACTACTGTGAAGGACTCTGTTTTCACTGCCACAAAGCAGGCCACTTGACCAGAGCCTTCCCTAAGAAGAACACTGTCCCAACCTCCCTGGCACAAGTAAATACTTCTTTTCAGTTTTACAAATTCATCCATGTGACTGTAGATGTAGCAGGTAACAAGCGCAAGATTGAAGCCTTTATTGATACAGGGGCAGACAAAAGTTTTATTGATGCCAGCCTAGCAGAGGAATTAGGCCTGACAGCCTCAGAGCGTAGTCTTCAACTAATCATGGGAAACAGCTCCTTGGACACAGGCTATGAGTGTGAACAAGAACTCCTATTGACCATTGGGCACAATGTATACCCGTCATCCCTGATCCTCCTAGCAGGACTACCCCACCCCCTCATACTGGGTGACTCCTGGTCTGACAAACAAGGCCTGATCCTGAACTACCGCGAGCAAACCGCCACGTTGGACCGACCAAGATCCTGTGACACTGTTCCCTTTGGCACAAACCAAGACTGTTCCCCTGCCAACAAACTCTTGGCTATGAAGATAGAACCTAGTGTTGGAATATTGCCTACCCCCTACAGAAATGGAACTATGTGTTTAGCAAAGAGGCAGCCACCAAACTACCCAGTCACTCAATCTACAACCACTCCATAGACCTGCTGCCAGGGACACAACTGCACCACGGCCCCATCTACAGCTGTAATCACCGCAAGCAAGTGGCCTTGAAAGCCTACCTTGAGGATACGACAAATAAAGGGTTCATCTGGGTGTCCAAAGCTCCCTGCTTGTTGCCCATGCTGTTTGTAGGAAAAAGGATGGCAGGATGCAGCCATGTATTAACTATCAAAAACTGAACAACATCACAGTGAAGAACCACTACCCCATTCCTAATGCTGACAACCTCTGTGATGTACTGACTGGAGCCCAGGTGTACTCTAAAATTGACCTCCAAGATTTGTTCAACCAAATCCAAATCAAGGAGGGGGATGAGTACAAGACTGCCTTCAAAACTCAGTATGGGCTATACAAGTACAACTGTAAATTCAGAACCTGAACGTAAAAATGCAGGATTGTCAAATCCTTGGTCCAAATTTCAAATCACTTTTGCGGGATGGCCTTTTTTAATTAAATTGATTTTTGTGAGTATTTATTTGAATATTTGAAAATGCAGGAACTCATAGACATGTTGCAAAGTTCAAGTCAAGCTGCATATTTCCTATGGACAAAATGAATTAACTGGAATCAGATTTGAAGCGTTCAAATCCATCAGCCACTTTCATTAAGTTTACTATGTTTTTTGAAATTGCGGGATTGTCAAATCCAAGAACCAAATTTCAAATTACTTTTGAATGCCACTAGTAAACTCAGATATTAATTGCGGGAACTGGAAATTAAATTGAATGTACAGTAAGCACACTAGGAAACACCAACCCAAATCAAGAAGCTCCACCACAACTAAAATCAAATGAAAAATTCAATCTCATTAACCATAATTAGACATAAAAAGTTATTAAACTTTAAAATCATCCAAACCCGGAAAGTATACAATATTATTCACTTCAAATCATGGATATAGAAAATCTGCTACTATTCAAGGCTAAATCAAGAGAAAACAACTAATCACAACTAAACCAATAACTCCAAATAAATACATATTTAATATAAAATATATTTTTTATTTTATTTTTATGGACCGTCAATTGCATTCTCAACCTGATCCTGCACCAGCCTGCGGGGCAGCCTGTCCACAAGGGCATCCCAGAGGGTCCAAGAACAGACCCAGAACCCAACTCAAGGGGATTCATGTCAATACACAGGCCTCCCAAGGTGTCATTGCCAGTCAACCACCTCCCGCGTCCCAGGCCCAATCAACCAGCTTGAATCCCAGGCAGAAGCCACTCTCAAGGCCTGCTACCAAAGTCTCCTACACCAGGGTCACCGGGAACACTGAGGTTACTTACACCTCCACTGTGTACCCAGTTGTCACCTGGCCCCACACTCTTGACCCAAGAGTTGCCACTTCCTGCCCCCGCGTCTTTGATACCTCCTATGAGCCATTGGACACCACTGAAGAGCCATCTGCACCTGTATTGTATGCCACCATTGACGGCGCCAGCGCAACCAAGCGTGATCCCACCTTCTACATGAAGGTCCCCATCCCCTGTGCTGAGCCTGGTAGCCAGGATGCCGTGGTACCTGCCAAGGGCCGGCATTGGTTGACAGATAGTGAGCGTGAAGCTCTCCTCAACTGCTTAAATGGGGGAATGGCGGTTTGGGATATTGCGTCCCAATTTGATGTCACGGCCAGGTACATTGCCAACATCAACACCAAGTATGATAACACCGGGCAAATTGCCAAATCCACCAAGGCTAAGCGGCAGCCAAAACTCTTGCAGCCTGTGCACATTGACACAATCAAGCAGTGGGTAGCCAGTGATTGCCACCTGGACACGCTTACTATCCAATCAATGCTTGCCACAGAGTTTGGGCTTTCTGTTTATAAAACCCTTGTTTACAAAACAATGGTTGATTTGGGCTTCTCTTGGAAGGTGCTCGGAGTTTCTCCGTACAACAGAAACAGTGAAAAGACCATTGAGGATTGACGCATTTATGCCGAGACATATCTGGCACTAAAGGAGACTGGCAATGTACAGTTCTTCTACATCAACAAATTGTCGTTTTCCTCCTCACTCAGGTCTAGGCATGGGTGGGTTAAGAAGGGGTCCAAGGATGGCGTAGCCCATTGTGCAGCTGTCCGTTCTCAGACCTATTCCATGGTTGCGCTTCTTGGTCCTCACGGGTTGGACTAATACCAAATGATCAAGGGTTCCCATAACAGCAAGACTTTTCTTGATTTTCTCCAAGTTGTCAAGGAGTACCTTTGGATAAATTACAGCGGCACAACCAATGTTGTTGTGCTTGATAATGTTGGGCTCCACAAAGTGGATCTGGTTGTGTCTGAGTTCCCCCTATTGACAAGAATAGTCACTCCTCCAGCCACCGCCTTGCTGATTGTCCAATGAGACTTCTCTTTCTTCCGCCGTATTCCCCATTCCTGAATCCAATCAAGGAGGTGTTTGGTTGGATCAAGAATAAGGTGAAACAAGGCCTTCCCCAGGACACCAAGGACCTATTCAATATTCTTGAGGTCAGCCAATTTGTGATGCCACCCAATGTGGTTGCGGCATTTTACAAGCACTCAGAATCCTTCCTCCCCAAAGCCCTGGCCTCTGGGCCAATCAGATAAATGGGCGCCCTGGTTTTATTTGTTTTTATTTTTATTTATTTTGTTTTTATTAGGACTCAAATTATTGTTTATATATAATAATGGGACGTTTGATTGTATTATAGACATTTAAGAATACTAGAAAAGGTAAGTAAAATTAATTATACTAGATAAGAGGGATTTATTTTTATATGATGCACTGAATATTATTGGCTTTTGCGGTAGCAAATAAATAAATAAATAATAAAAAAGATAGAAAAAAATAGTTTATTTAAATAATTATGAATCATTTTGGTACTTTGACTTTTCTAAGCCACAAATTGGACCTTGCGTGTCATCATCTGCTCCTTGGTATTTCAGTGCCACTGTAGCTACACAACATGGCAACCAATGATTTTTATGTATTCCTTACTAATTTGTACTTAGGACGCAGTTCAAGTATATTAAATATGTTTATCAAATCATATTACAAGGGAAAGGTAATTTGAGTTGTAAACAATCATTTGTTTAGAACAATAGTGGAGCGGGCCGCATGATGCAGATAAATTCAATTCTCCATGTTTATCTTTGTGATAAATGTACCCATACTTGACAAGATAATAAATAATAAATAAAAACATTTTTAACTTATTTTTAAATATTTGACGTGGTCGCAACTTTAACTATTATCTTGTAATATATTTAGATATATTAATATTATAATTTACCTACTAAAAAGTAAAATAAAAAATAAAATTTTAAAATAAAAATATAATTAAAAATCTTAAAAGTTTAATAGTAAAGGTTAAATATTCAAAATACACCAATTTTTTATTTAATCATGATTTATTCAATATTAAAATATTTCATATTAAAATATTAAATATTTTAATATTATATAATATTAATATTAAATGCTTACTTTTAAATATTTTAATATTAAATATTTTACAAGTAAAATTTTAAAATAGTGAAGTATTTAGTATTAAAATATTAATATTTAAATTTTAATATTTAAAATAAAATAAATTAAAAATAAAAAATAAAAAAGTTTATTTTGCAAGGGAAAATTATTTATTGGGGGAATGCAAGTTGCAAGGGGAATGTGTTTATTCCGGGGAAGTATACCCTGAAATTAAATTTTCAGCTAATGCATCTAATTGGGACCACATACTCTTCTGTATGTGGTGGATGACTCTGGTGCCAATTGCTAGGGGAGTGGCGCTCAGCACCCCAGTGGTGGCTGAACGTCTTATAAAAGGCAGACGGGTGAGGGAATCAACTAGCAGGTTTTTTTGGGAGGGCACATAGTACCTGTATAGTGTTGCCAATGCAAATAAATCATAGAGGATGTGCTCGACTGTCCTGTATCCCTGTGGTGTTTTCTGTCTGTTGAGGGCTACACGGCATATGTTGATCTGTATAGGTACATATTCTAATTTTTTCACGTTGGCTTTCAGTATGCAATGGAGCAGGATTCCCAGGTACACCACAACGTGGATCCTTTGCAAGGTATATTTCTCCGAGAACATGCATAATTTTTTGAATGTTTGTATTAACCTATTTATATAGGATGTTTGGTTGAACTTGAAGAGGGTACCGGGGGGACGCCTGACTTGAATCTTCCCCCCAGGCCACGGCAAACAATATCATTAAAGGTTTAAAACTATTCACAAGGACTGCATCCCCAACTTTATTTGATAGAGCCTTAAAAATTTTTAATTAAAAATTGCTGATTTCAGATATTCATTTCCTATTTGAAAATTGTCTTTATTAAACTTTTTTTGTATTTGTTGATATTTGAGAATGTGAACCTTTGAACGCTTTCATATATGTATTCATTGAAGTTCAGTTTCAAATCCCCGCAAATTTCATTCATTTCTTTTATTTTGATTGCTGATCCTAATTCATAGGCTTCTCTTATCCATGGCGAGCACCCCACAGGTGGTTGATATTCCCTGATTTGAGCTTCACTATTAAAAAACATATTCATATTCTGCTGAACTATTTTATTTATTGATTTTTATTTATTTGTTTGACAGGGGCCACCAGTGACTGGTAACCCCCGTAAAACCAACTTGGCGTAAAAGCCGCCACTTCCGCAACCTCATCCCCATCCCTGGTGATGACTAAAATAAATATAAGTTAAACATAAAAAACTTACTGATTGTTTCCCCTGTGGCCCCCTCAGCCACAGGCGCCATATTGGCAAACTTCATGAGCGTTGGATACTCTTCATTAATTTTCTTAGGCTTAATTTTTCTTATTCTTCTTGTAACTTGTGCTTCCTCTTGATTTTCATTTGATAAAGCTTCTGTATTTCTTTATGCGCTTCTGCTTCTTTCTTGTGTTTCATTTTCATCTGTTTCCATTTGGTCAGTTTCCTCTTCATTGGTGTCAATTTCCTTTTGAATTTCTATTCCTTCTATTAGTCTGATCTTCTCATTGTTTTCTTTGGCCCCCTGCCAGAACTCCCACAAATTGTATCCTGCGTTGTTGAACTTTAGACTTGATAAAATATTTCCCTGTAGATTAAGTAATTTTTCTTTATTTCTTTCATCTATAATATTTCCCAATTTTTTCAGAGCATCTTCTTTTGGTTGGATCAGTGGCTGGCCCTTGTCCCCTAGCTTTCCTGTCACTATTTCTCTGATGTTTTTCCCAATTTCAACAACCTTTTGTAGGTGAGCTTCTAATTCATTGATTAAGTTATAGATTGATGACATTTTGTTTTAAATTCCATCAAAAAACTGGCTTTTATAGTACTATCTTTGACGCATGCATATTTTTGTCATCATCATTAATAAATTGAAGACAATAAATGTAAATATTGCATTAGAATATTGCAATAAGACGTCAACTCTTGATATTTTGATATTATGTGCATAACTCAATGTATTTAGTTTAATAAAATTCATTGTAAACAAGGCCTGTTCATTTTAATTTATTTAAATTGACTGTGTTTATATTACAGAGCCATTAACACTTAGTACAAATATTAATAATTAGTGCATTTTACAGCCTGTATATTTACCTATTGGTAATAATTCTGTAAACTTTTCAGTCAGATTTTGCAAGGTAATAATAATATAATGTGTTAATAGATTACTATTTATTGTCATTAATTGGCTGATTTTCTTTGATGTGGCAATTGTGTATTTTCTGATGTTTACGCACTAGTATCCAATTGGTTGGCTTCACATCCAATTGGATACTAGTGCGTAAACATAAGAAAATACACAATTGCCACATCAAAGAAAATCAGCCAATTAATGACAATAAACAGTAATCTATTAACACATTACATTATTATTACCTTGCAAAATCTGACTGAAAAGTTTACAGAATTATTACCAATAGGTAAATATACAGGCTGTAAAATGCACCAATTATTAATATTTGTACTAAGTGTTAATGGCTCTGTAATATAAACACAGTCAATTTAAATAAATTAAAATGAACAGGCCTTGTTTACAATGTATTTTATTAAACTAAATACATTGAGTTATGCACATAATATCAAAATATCAAGAGTTGACGTCTAATTGCAATATTCTAATGCAATATTTACATTTATTGTCTTCAATTTATTAATGATGATGATGAAAATATCCTTGGAAATAAGTATATGCTACCACATCAAATGTACAACATTCTTTAAACACAGAAACTTATAACAATGTAAAAAATATATTATTAATTATGAACTGAAAGAAAAAATCAATTTCAATAGTAGTCACCAAGAAATGATTTATTTACTAATCAAAGGACGGGAAGGGGGGGGGGGGAATGGGCGGAATGAACATCACCTTCATCTGCACCTATGAAAGAGACGACATCAGAGATGATGGGGAGGGAATGGGTGATTGCTTGGGAGTCAGGATTGGAAGGCGGGTGGCTTGATCTTGATGGGGGGGTTGGGGAGGCAGGGTCTGTTGACTGGGGAGGGGCAGCAAGAGCAGTTTGCTTCAATTGCTCAAATTCTTCTTCTGTCACATATGCAGGCTTGACAAAACGGATGGAGTGGCGTGGGGAGAGGCAGGGGTCCTTTCTGGACTTATCACTATCACTTGCATAGAAGATGATGAGATCAAATAAGTCCTGGACGGACGCAGAAGGGAAAAGCTCATAGCCCATATCAATTTGAGTGCATAGTTCATTGTAGGTGGCAGGCTTTAAGCGCCTGAGAGTGGAACCAAAATTGTAGAGACATACATATGCAAGATGCATGTTGGTGTAGTTGATGGGGTAGGACCAGCAGGTATGCCCCACAGCCCTAATTTCCTTGGTTACCCATTCCCGCTGTTCCATCTCAGCACTCAGTACAACTGTGTGCACAGCGTTTTGGGCAGCCCACTCCTCCAGCATGTCCTTGAGCTTTGTTTGGTAGGCATACCCATCTGCAGTGTTTGATATTGCCAAGTAATAATTGACGCCCAATGGAGAAACTGCCAATAAAACACCGACAAACTGATACAAGATTGGGCCGCGCTTGTACACGTCAGATTGGATGCTCTTCTCTCCAAAGTCTTGGATACTGGCCAAGATCTTAGCATACAACAGGAATATTACGTCATTACAGGCCCTCATTGCCCTTCCTTTGATAAAATTAATAATTGTTGAATTGTAGGGGTTGGTATCCACCAAAATGAGGCCACTGAGAACTTGATTGAACAAGATTCTAGCAGCAACCACAATTTTGTGCATCCATGAATTCACCGTTCTTTTGTTGGTGAAGATGCCGTGGAGTCCCAACTGGAGATGTACCTGGACTAGGGGCATCCACGGGTCACATTCCATAATGGCCATCATGAGAGGGTGGGCTTTTTCACCTTTGGTCGAGGTACGAGCACCAGTTGGGGTCTTCTTGGCGGGGGGCCACAGTTGGCGTGGGCTCACAGGGTTGCAGCCACAGTAGACTTTGCAAACCCCATTGCGGCTGCAATTTCCCCAAGGGACATAAGCTTCCCTCACTTTTCAACCATTTTGAGAACAATATCCGGGGTGATCAATTTTCTTCTGCATCTTGCAGGCTGATTGGCTGGGGGAGGGACGTGTCCATCTCGGAAACTGGTCAATGCCATCTGATTGGCTGTTTTGGGGTTCTGGGCTCTCTGAGTGACCCCATGGCTCAAATGGCTGGTTCTGGATGCCATCACTGATAAGGGATTTTGGTTAGCAGCTGCCTGTGCATGATGGGCAAACAGGGCCATGCTTGAGGACGCAGGAGAAAGAACACACTCCTGGGTAGTGCTTGCGGAGGGGCCTGCGGGTTGGGAGTGGCCATAGACAGAGGCTTCACCATTAAGAGACCCAGCGTAGCCCTGCATGATTTTGTCAAGGCCAGGGAACAGCTCGTTGACTTGGTTGGTGTTGGAAGAAGACATAATAAAAATTTATTAAAATTTTAAACTCAAGAAGAGGAATGTATATTTTAGTCAATTTTATTGTTAAATATGTCAATTTTGTGAATATTACGCTCTAAATTTTGGCCGTCCTAAAATGGAATAGGGTGAATTTTGAGAATGCTTGTGCTTCCTAAAAGAATTATCACAAATCCACTCTAGATCCTTTAACATCCTTTTTGAGACACCAATAAATTATATTTATTTCAAATTCATCGCAATTTTGATTTGAAACTTGGTTCTTGGATTTGACAATCCCGCAATTTCAGATTTGTTAATTTTCACATGATGTCTATGATTTGTTTGAAATACAGGAAATCACAAATTGTACATTAGAATCCCGCATTTCTGATTCATGTATCCCACATTTGTTTGCTGAGTTTTGTCTTTTGTCAGTTGAGTTATCTGCTCAAGAGATTTGAAATTTGCCAATTTAAATAAACCAAAAAAAATCAAAATAAATGGTTGATTTTATTAAATATTTTATTTTTCACTCAGCTGAGTTGCCCGCAAAAGTGATTCAAAATTTGGACCAAGGATTTGAAAATCCCACATTTTTATGTTCAGGTTCTGAATTTACAGTAGTGATGCCTTTTGGCCTCTGCAACGCCCCTAGCACCTTCCAAAGGATGATTAACACTGTCCTAGGGGAATACCTTGACCGCTTCTGTGTGGCATATCTGGACGACATCCTCATCTACAGCAAGTCTCACAAGGAACACCTGCACCATCTGGACCTCATATTGGAGAAACTCTCCCGTGCCAATCTACACGCTAAGCTCAAGAAGTGTGAATTTTTTCAGTCCAAGGTAGAATTACTGGGATAAATAGTAAAGACTGGTGGCTTTGCAATGGCACAAGACAGAGTAGAAGCAATCACAGCCTGGCCAGTACCCAAGTGCAGGAAGGACGTGAGAAGTTTTTTGGGCCTGGCAAATTATTGCAGGGATTTCATCCAAACATTTTCTCACATCACCCTGCCCCTGACCTGCCTGTGCTCTGACAAGGTCACCTTTGCCTGGACTCTGGAGTTTACTACCGCTTTTGAGGCCTTGAAACTTGCCTTCACCTCTGCTCTTGTCCTGGCCATGCCAGATCCCTCCAAACCTTTTGTCCTGGAAACTGACACATATTATTGGCGGTGGGAGGGGTCCTTCTTCAGGAAGGAGGGGATGGTATGCTACATCCTGTAGCATATTACTCCAAGAAGATGCTACCCGCAGAAGGAAACTACCCAACATATGACAAGGAGATGCTAGCCATAATGAAGACCCTGAAACATTGACGCCAATACCTATGTGGCGCTGAACACCCAGTGAAAGTCCTGACAGACCACAAGAACTTGGTCTATTTCTTCAAACCACGCCAGCTTAACCAACAACAAGCAAGATGGGCCCTAGAGCTGGCTGACTACACCCTGATCATAGACTATAAGCCAGGAAAGGTGAACATGGTACCTGACACCCTAAGTAGAAGAACTGACCTGGCACCCACCTACCTAGAAACCCACGGCCACAACACTCAAGTACTCTTGGACCCAACTAGCCTAGGCATCCACCTGGGATTGATGAAGATCAGAGCCAGCAAACCAGAAGTACTAAGGGCCCAAGCATTAGACAAGTTTGCCAAGACCCTGATTGCATACCTCTCCAAATCCTTGGATAGCGCCCACTACCAAAAAGGCTACTCATTGAAGGGAACCACGCTAATGCTCCACAACCAAATCTTTGTACCAGAAGGGGACATCAGAATCAACGTTTTGAGAGACTACCACAACTTGGAGATGGCTGAACACCCAGGTAGGCTCAAGACCCTCCAAAGTATCAGAAGGAACTTTGCCTGGCCAAAAATGGATCAAGACGTGATCGCATACCTGAAGGGGTGTGAGACTTGTGGAAGGACCAAAACTCGCAGAAACAAACCTGAAGGACTCCTAAAACCCTTGGACATACCCCATGGGCCTTGGAGATCCGTCTTCATGGACTATATTGTGGAACTGCTGCCATCCCTCTTGTATAATGCAATCCTAGTCATGGTAGACTGCTTCACCAAAATGGCATACTTTGTACCAACAACCACCAATTGCACAGCAGCAGAAACAGCCCAACACTTCCACAACCGCATCCTCACACAAAATGGAACACCTAAGGAAATCATCACAGACAGAGGACCCAAATTCACGTCAAACTACTGGACACAAGTGATGAAAGACTTAGGAATCAAGAGATGTGTATCAACCTCCTGCCACCCACAGACGGACGGCCAAACTGAGCAAGTGAACCAGATCCTGGAACAATACCTCTGATGCTATGTCAACACTGACCAAGACAACAGGGCAAAGATGCTCCCCATGGCCCATTTTGCTTACAACAGCAAGGACCACGCTTCCACAGGAATGTCCCCCTTCAAAGCCAACTATGGATTTGACCCCACCTGGGACCCCCAGATTGGCAAAAAGGAATCAAACACCACTGGGTGCTCCTGGATTGAACAGATTCACAACACACAAAAAACATGCTTGACCAACCTGAACTGCGCAGTGCAGATATACAAAGCCTTTGCTGATTGCAAATGAACCCCGGGCCTACCCTTACAAGTTGGAGACAAAGTAAGCCTAGACTCCCGGAATGTACCCCTACATGTGCCCTGTAGGAAACTATCTCACAGGAGAAGCGGCCCCTACAAAATCACCAAACTAGTCGGTGAAATTGCCTTCAAACTGGACCTTCCCCCCTCTTGGAAGATCCATAATGTGTTCCACCGCTCCCTGTTGTTCAAAAAAGATGGGAATTTGCTTCCCCACCAACGGATTAAGACAGCCCCTCCATCCATCCAAACAAACCACAGTGAGGAATACAAAGTTAAATACATACACGGCGACCAAACCCACTACCACAAACCCCAGTACTATGTCAAGTGGAAAGGATACCCACTAGAAGAAAGTACACGGGAGCTGCTGAGCAACCTGACTAATGCCCAAGAAGCCATCCAACTCTACCTGAACAAGAAGAATCGGGAGGGAGGGAGCTCAGGGAAAGAAGGGGATGATGTCAGGACTGACAATTTCCCCCTTCTGGAACCCCAGGCCCAGGAGCAGGAATTGAATCCAGAACCTGGATTCCCCCAGGCCGCCGGGCCTGTGGACTGTGAGACCGCCCACCCGCATTTTTCTGGGTTTGAGCCCCCGCGAGCTGACGTTGAAGAAGATGACCCGCCAAGAAAAGTAGATCAAGCCAAGGAAAGTACTGCACTAAGTGAAGTGCCAATCACAACACCTAATGGAGGTGACCCAGCAACTATTGGCCTTATGAGTTTGAAGTCTTCACCAGCAACCAATCAAGAGCCAAACCAAGGAAGAGGCACCGGCCCGCAACTTGGCCCCATGACCTCAATGCTAAAGCAAGATAATCAGGTAGCTAAATTAGGAGCCGCAACCAATGAAAGAACTCCCAGGCTGAGCGCCATTTTGCTGCCTTTAGACCCAAGTCCCCAATTCCCCGGCCCTGTCCTTCACAATGCCCTGATGACCCCCCACAAAAAATGTTAAGTTTGGAGGTGGGGTGCTATATAGACCCAAGGACCCCGCCCTCCAAACTTATTGCCATTTTGAAATAAAGATTATGTTACTTTGGCTTATACAGCTATTACCGTATTTTGTATTTGCCATCTATCAGTTCAGCTATAGATCCCCTGGCCTGCCTGCCCCACCGCCCGCAGTATTATGTCCATTTGGTGTACCCTTTGGCCCTGTCCACTTCACAGAGTACCCTCTCAAACCTGAATATAAGGACTACATGCCAGAGAAAATCCTCAAACTAGATCCATTAGCCCACATCCAATCTGCTGTCAGATACAACCGCCAAGGCCCGTGGATATTCTCTACACCCAAACTGTTTAGAGGAAAGTTCAACTATCTCCCGGCCTACAATATCTACATGGAACTGCCAGTAACACCCAAACCGATGTCCGCTTCTTTGCCCAACTTACCAACTGACCATGCCGGCAAGCTTTTTGGTATAGTGTACATCACCCTCACAGGGGTGGTGGACACCATTATACCGGCCGTTGGCCCGTGGTCTTGGGTGGGGAAGTCCGCGTCCTACCTTCTCAAGTTAGCTCCTCTCTTGTGGTGGACCCTGCCCGCAAGAAACCCGGCCCAAGTTATCCCCAAAAACGACGGGCCAGCTGCCTGAGACTGGATCCCTGACAATGTCAGCCCCTTTGAAGCCACCAGTGAAGGATTCTAGCTGAAGGTTGAGCATGCGCTGAGACAGGTCTGTGTCAGGAATATTCCTGACATAAACCAGATTTTGACAAGGGAAAAATGTTGGAATCAGGTGGATAAATGTTCAACAGGAGGGGCAAAATTTGATAGGGAATTTCCCCCCACTATCAGGGGAAAAGAAAAATCAAAATTCAGGAAAAACAGATTTTTATGGAAGCCGGAATAATTTAACATCTGGGCAGGCGCCCGCCACCCTCTGCCAGCCTCCCACCTGCCAGCCACCCGCTTGCCCACCCCTCCCCCAGTGGACCCGCCGCTTGCCCCCAGGCCACCTGCCCGTTCCCCAACCCCCAGCTGACTGCCAGCTGCCCACCTGGGTCCCAGGGCCCACTCCCCAGCCAACCAAAGCCCACCATGACACCCAGCCAATCAGAAAACCCCCTTGAAACAGAGGGGAATTCTAAAAATAATTCTGGGGCCCCAAAAGAAGGGCCAACTCCTATTTTTAAACCCAACCAATATTCTAAAAATAATGAGGACAATCCAAAAATAACCCCAGGAGATAAAAATAACTTGACCTACAGCCAATGGAACCAGGGGGATGCCAACAATCAGCTAGGCCTAGAATCCAACCAAAATAGCATTCCCAAGTCAAAAATAGAAGTGTTTAAAACCAAGAGCTGCCATCACCACCTGACCACCCATCCAGGAGAAATTATTGGCCCCAAGCAGAACTATCCAAAACCCCAACAGATTGCCCAGGAACAAGGGTTTGACCATCCCTTCAAACACCAATTCCCCAGTCCCATGACCAAACTTTTGGGGACTCCAGTCCCCTGTTTTTACTCCCATTTGCAAAACTTTGCAAGTGGGGGCTCACTATAAATAAAGGATCCCCTCTCAGTAATAGCTTGTGCTATTATTGAGACTAATACCCTCAATAAGGTGAAATTTCTAACTACAACTACAGTTAAGCTTACAGATCAAGCCCCTGCCAGCCCTCCAACCCAGTGAAGATGAATCATCTCATCTTCACAGCTGTGCTCACAGTTTGCCTTGGGATTGGAGGCTACCAACAGAGTTCAGAGTTCTTTGGCCCCTCCACAGAAGGACTAGGTTATGACCCATACCACGACCCTGGCCAACTTAACTTGTCAAACACTGGACTCTGGCCACCTCTGGTATCTCCCCATTCAACACTCTCCATAGCCATGTATATGTTGGCTTACTACATCCTCACCTACTTTGCTGGGAGCTTCAGGCGTTTCAACATACACACCAAAGTATTTTGCTGGCTAATGACGGTGTATCCCATAATCACCGCCTTGACGGGTTTCCAGTTATCCAATTTGCTATCATACATACTCCAAGTGGTGCCCACCATTCTAGGGTATTACAGTCTGACTGGGGCGGGGTGACGCTGGCGTCACGCTGCCCGAGGCGGAGCCAATTGTACACGCTGGTGAGAACTAACTGGTCTTGATAGATGACGTACCCGTTGGGGATGTCCCCTTTGGGGATTGGCAGGAAGGTCTCTTGTTGGGGAGTAGCCATACGGCCTGTACTCCATCCTTTCTTGGGGGAATTTGTTTTAGGTAGGCCGTAAACCTACCGCTGCTACCACTGTTGCAACTGAACCAATGAGGATTCAGTATTTGGAATTGGGGAAGACAACAGTCCAATAGAAAGGACAGAATAATAAGAATAAGGTATTGTTTATTGTAGAATATTGTGATTAATATACCATATGGGGAAAGCCACAAGGCCACACAGGGGTGGCATGGTGGGAAGTTTCACATAAGGTTTGAAGCCGAGAAATAACTCATGCGGGGATCAGCAAGTTGAATTGGTAGCGCTCCTAATTAGGATGAAGTACCCACCATTCAATATTGCCATCAGATTAGTTCATGTCGTTAGATACGTCAAGAGGTGACTCACTGAGCGCCCCCTGTGTATTGTAAGATACATTGGCAGGCAAGTCTAGAAACTTGGTTGCAACATCTGAAATCATTTTGTTTAAATCTGAGGTATTTTTGGTTGTCGCCATAGCTTTTAAAACTACTGTATAGAGTGTATTATTTTGGTTAGAAAGATCTCTTTGAAGAACAAGGGGTTGATCCTAGTACAGTAGTTTTTCAAGCCTGTTGAGATAAACATATATTATTCAGTTTAGAACGCATGAACTCAGTCTGAAATCAAAATCAAAAATCAAGGAGTTTATATTAAATTAGAATAGATTTGTATCCACTTTGTTTTTGTTTTTAGACTGAGTTCATGTGTTCTAAACTGAATAATATATGTTTATCTTAACAGGTTTGAAAACTACCGTAGGGCATCTGGATCAAGTCTTGGAGTCACTTTCTACAAGGTGGTTTAAGTTGGTTATTGGCAAACTTATTCCTCAGGAGGAGGAGATTTTATGTCATATCATTTTTATTTTCAACTTAGAAAGATGAAGGTTTTTGTCATTTCTGATCTTGAAAATGAAAGCCATTTCACTTTAGGCAGTATAGTGCTATACCAGGGATGCAAACAACTTTGCATAGTTTCTGGAATCTGTTGGGATATTTCCAAGTCCAAATTCATGGCTATGAAAGGTTTAGCAAGAAAGATAAATAGTCATGCCAAGAGATGTATTTTCAGCCTCCAAGTTGCTTTTTTCTGTTCCGAAATCCCCCGCTTCAGATCTTCAAAAAGATGGCATGCAAATTAGAGCCCTGATGCCTCCTAATTTTTCACTCAAAGAGGCAAGTTACATTCCAATGATTTTTGTGCTTCATGCTTCACAATAAAAATTCCAATCAAACCTCGATTATTTATTGCACATGCTACAGTTTTATAAAGAATGTGTGTATTTATTGAAATCAGTGGTACTGGAAGCACCAATATTTGCTTAAAGTTAATCATGTGGGTTTCTTGATTTAAATAACTTCAACTCAAATCCCGATCGGGTTTATAATGATTTTTATATTGAAGCTATTTTAGTGAATTCAAAAACACATTACTTGGTAGCTGTGCTGGGTTGATTTCATGACTATACCTAGGGCTGCTTCGGCCAAGCACGGGCAGCCGCGGCCAGTTTTTGGCTCCTGACCTCATTCGTCAAAGATTTATTTTAATATGTTTTAAATATGTCATTATTCCGCTTTAGCTAAAGCGGCCAAAAGCCGTTAGCTAGCCGGGGCTGAGCCGAACCATCCCTAACTGTACCTCTATACCAGGCTAAATTACCTCGACTTATTCAGTTTCTAAGCTCACTTTTTGCTTGACTCAGAACCATTTATACTTAGCCAAAAGGTATTGGTTGTGTTTTCACTAAAATCTTTCGAAGCATTTATCAATCCTGAAAGCTCAGTGTTTTAATATTCGAATTATATGCATTTTATAATTAACTTATACAAGCTTGACTAGTGTTCTTAACCTTTGAAAGTTTGACTCGCTTAACCGGAGCACTTCTAGTTTTACACTGAACCGTGGTGACTTGTTTATTGATTATAACTTATTATCGAACCTAATTGGCAGTTACATTTTAACTTCAAGGAATGTGAATCTATTAAAATATGCTTCCATAAAACAAGTGACTGTAGCTAATTCTAAGGAAGGTTCAAGCTTGCCTCAAAATACTTCTTCCCGTTCACTTACGCTTCTAAACTGAAACTCATTTGATCTCTCCAAACCAGAGTGAGCCTCTCCAACTAAAAATATGAAGTAACCATAATAATTTGTCTTCTCGCTGACGAGTTCAGGCTTAAAATTGTCCCAACTGGCTTACTTAAAAGCCTTGGTAAATCTCCATCAAGACAAATACAGCCGAGGTACTCTTTTGCTTGCATCAAGAGTAGAAGTATTTCAGGTCAGCCTACTCAAAGCAATGACCCTAAACATTCGAGAATCTTTACTCCTTGGCAAAGAATCGGTACTCCTGTTATGAGCATATTGCTTATTGCTACAGGCGTCAACCTTTCCTTCCAAACTTACTGGTATTCGCTTTATCTCAACCAGGTTGTGGCAGAGAAGAACCAAGAAATCGCTGAGCTAGAGACAACTCTAGCAAATTTAGAGGCTGAAGTAAAAAGCCAAGCTGTGGAATAAAATAGCTTAAATACTAATCCCTCTGTCACCGAGCATATCATGCTTTACATCTCAAGCAAAATGGAAAGATTAATCTTTAAGCCGCAAGTGACGAAGGTACAATTTGATAATAAATCGAAAAGTCACGATGAACTTATTCCGATTAATTATAAATACCTGGGATGAGATTATATTATTCTTTATTTATCGTTTCAATGTGTTTTTCAAAAAGGCCTATGAGTTACATTCAGCTTAAGTAAATAGTGATTATATAAAACCCGAGCTTTCTTGGATTAATTACAGTAAGTGCATGACTGAAAGATATGATTGTGTCGAGTTTATACTTCTGGGAAGTATAATAAACGAAATAAAGGGGAAGATTAAGAAGAGAATGATACTTTATTGAATATGAATATAGGTTAATATATAGTATCATGATAAGCCACATGTCGTCCATGTGCGTCATGGCAGTCACGGGGCTTATCTGAGTAATGTTCCTCTTGAGTCACAAGGCTTAATCAAGTTGTGTTCCATTTAGGACCTGGATTGAGGGATCCCCGTCATAGATGGTTAACTGATAAAGGTGCCACTGGCTTATTGGCTGGGCGGTGAACCACTCAGTGAGCCGCTCGGTGATTTACTCGGGGCGTTAATTCCCCAAGAGGGAGTAATCGAAGATGTTGCGACATCTCCCCCTGGGGTGCTGGAAGGCGGAGCCTTGGGAACCTTCTTGAGGGTATCTGGAATACAGGCCTGGTATTGATCCAGTTTGGCGTTAGGAACAGGGAGTCTTGAGTTTTGCTGGGCTGCTCTTGCTTTATATAGGCGGAGTCAATCATGATGCATATGTTTCAGTTCAGTTTGAGCTCCAATCCCTTTGATGAGGTACTTGTTATTGGGTTTCACCTCCATGACAATGCCTGGTCCGCGTAATCCTGGGTCTAATTTGTGCTGGTCGTGATTGACAACCCAGATCTTGTCTCCGACTTGGAACCTTTCTTGTTGCAATGGGATTGCTTCTCACTGAACCCTTTGTTGTTTCATCACTTCTTGGTCCTTTCTGGCTTGTAGTACTTTTGGGTCATTACTGTCTGGTATCTTCTTTGGAAGTGGCAGTCGTGGTCCCATGGTTGTACTGACAAGTGAAGGTTTCTGACCATAGACAAGTTCATAGGGGCTTTTGCCTGTATTGCGGTTGACTCGTGTTCTGCAGACCATAAGGGCGGTTGGCAACATGTCGACCCAGGCTTTTGGATTGTTGGCAGATAGCTTACTAAGGGCTTCCACTAGAGAGTTGTTTAGTCGTTCTACATGTCCATTTGCCTGGGGGTGATATGGGCTGGCTGTGACGTGTTTTATTTCATTTTTGGCGAGGTATATGTTGGTGTCAATAGCTTTGAGTTCAGTGCCTCCATCTGTGTTTAAGAGGTCGGGTTTTCCAAACTTAGCTATGATTTCTTTGCCAATGAATTGTCTCACGTCATTGCCTTTGTGCTCTTTTGTAGTTTGTTCTACGGGCCATCTGGTTGCATAGTTGATAGCTGTGATGATGCACTTTTTGCCCTTGTTTTCACCAGGCATTGGTCCCACAATATCTAGTAACTATACCTTGAAGGGTTGTGTGATGGATACAGGTACTACTGACTTGGGTGGCGCTTTGGTTCAGGTGTACTTTTCACAGACCTCACATTGTTCTAGTACTTCTCTGATATCATCTAGCATTTTGGGCCACCAGTAGCAAGTCTTGAGGTATTCATGCAAGTTTCTGCTACAGGTGTGTCCCAAGTCTCTGTGATAACAAGGATTGTGTCAATCTTTTGTGTTGACGGAACGTAGGGTACTGTGTCACCATTTGGAAGGATTTGGTGGAGGGTACCATATACGTTTTTGAACAGATGTTTGTTCTTGAGGACTTTCTCTTGGATGTCCATTGGTGTGCCAGGTGGGAACCCTTCCTGGAGATTCCCCATGATTAACATGGGCCATTTGGGGTCGCCATCAGTGTGGAGGATGTGTTTATTGTATAGCCAAGATAGGGCGTCTGCAGTAAGCATCTCTCTGCCTGGTTTGTATTCAATTTAGATGGGGTATCTCTGTATGAGACTCATCTATTTGGCTTGTCTTCTTGACAGGTGTTGTTGTGTTTTAAAGAATACCAATGACTTGTGGTTGGTGAGTACTTTGAAAGTCTGAGCTCCTTCTAGATAACATTGCCATTTCATGAGACAGTGTATGATGGCAACCAACTCCTTATTGTGTATAGGGTATCTCTGTTTGCTGTCTGATAGTTTCCTAGATTCATATGCCACAGGAAGGAAGTCTTTCTGGGCTGTTTGGATACAGAGGACTCCTCCTATGGCATAATCAGAGGCATCAGTTTCTAGCTCATAGATACCCTTGCGGTTTGGATATTGCAAGATGGGAGCGGTGACCATGCACTCTTTTAGCTGGCAGAAATGTTGATCTCGTAAAGGTGTTCAGACAAACTTGGTTGTTTTCCCAGTGATGGCTGATAGGGGGCTGTTAGGGCGCCCCAGTCAGGGATGAACCTGCGTACATAAGCTACCATCCCAAGGAAAGTGCAGAGCTCGCTCTTGTTTCTTGGGGCTGGCATCTCTGTTATAGTGCGTATTTTGTCTGGATTGGGCTTGATACCGTCCTTGCTAATTATGTGACCAAGGAAGGAGAGTTCAGTTGAGAAGAACTCGCATTTGGATGGTTTGGCAATCAGTTGGTTTTCCTGCAGGGTGCAGAGGACTACACAGACGTCTTCCCAGGGTTGTTGTAGGTTGGGACTATAAATGATGATGTTGTCCAGGTAAATGATTGCTCTTTTCCCAATGTGTTCCTTAAATACTTCATTCATGAAGGTTACAAAGGTACTGGGAGCATTTGTCATACCAAAATTGAGGACAACACATTCAAAAGATCTGTACTTGGTCCGGAATGCAGTCTTTGGAATATCTTCAGGTTTTACGCAAATTTGGTGATATCCTGCTGTCAAATCAATTTTTGTGAAGATTTGGGACCCCCCCAGGGCATCAAAAAGGTCATCAATCAGGGGCAGGGGATACCTGTTCTTTATTGTGGCCTTGTTGAGGGCCCTGTAGTCTGTGACTAGGCAGAGGCCTCCATCTTTCTTTGCCACAAAGAAGACAGCAGCACCAAAGGGTGATTTTGAAGGTCTGATGAGGCCTTTCTTGAGTGCTTTGTCAAGGTAGGCTTTCAGAGTGTCATCTTCTTGCTGTGTGAGGCGGTAGATAGGTTGTGCTTTAGGCACGCTACCTTTTAAGTTGATCTCATGTTGGATACCCCAATCAGGGGGCAGTCCAGGTAGTGACTCTTGGAATACAGAGGGAAACTCATTGACTAGCTGGTCTCTAATTGGGTTCTGTTCGTGTTGGGTTTCTGTGTTTTTGAAGTGGATGACTTCATACGTACACATGCTCCAATTGATTTTGCTGATGTCAATTTCCTTTTCTGTTTCCATGATCTTTACAAATATGTGGTCCCTCATGAGAGTGTCAAGGTGTGTTGGGTACACATGATGGTGGACTTCTCCTCACTGGATTGTGAGGGTGGCACTGTCCCAGTTGATGTGAGGCTTTGTCTTTTGCATCCAATCTAATCCAAGTATGATATTGTATTTTGGGATTGGGATGATGGGGCCACTAATTGTTGTTTGGACGTCTCCAATTTGTGCCCAGAAAGGTTTGGTCTCACGGGTAACTGGTGTGCTATGGTTGTCTGCCATGACAACTCTCTTGATGTTACTTCAAATGGTAGGTAACTTCAATAGGTCTGCAAAACTCTTGTTAACAAGTGATTGATTGGCGCCAGTGTCAAATAGCGCTGTGCCCTGGTATCTGCAAAACGGAAAGGATAGGTAAGGAGTTTATTTCCAGATTGGGCAGCAAACAGGAGAGGATTGCTGGAGGGAACTTGGATCATGGTGATGGAGTCCACATCCTGTTCTCTGTATGAGTCTTGTGTAGAGGGGGAGGGCGGCTTGCCTAAGCACTCCCCTAAGCTTTCCCCTCCTCATTGGTATCTTCAGTGCTAGCCTGGTTGGCTTGTGCAGTGCAATTTCTGTGTTGAGGTTGGGTACTGTTGGCTCAATTGTTTTGCTTATTAGGGCAAGGCTCTCTTTTAGCTGCAGGGTTGTCCTTGCGCTTGTTGGAGGCGTGTAGATTGTCAGACTTCTGAGCTGTGCATTTTCCTTCTAGGAATACATCCTCAAGGTTCTTGCAGTGGGTCATGTCAAACTGACGTCTGATATGTGTAGAAAGGTCATTGTAAAAGTCCAGGCGTGGTCCAGGTTCATCAAAATTGATGGTGTTGGGTGCACGGTCATGTAGTCCTTCATACATGGCAATGTATTCCTCAATGGTTCCTGTCATTTTGAAGGTTCAGAGTTTGGTCATGATTACTATGTCTGAATCCTTCATGGAGAATCTTTCAAGGAATGCGGCTGTGAACACTTCCCAGTTTTTCTTCTGGTCAGGGTGTTGTGCTAGCCATTCAGTAACAAAACGCGAGGCAGTTCCTGTTGCGCGGAGGGCAACTTCACTAACCCAGAGTCTTTGGGGGTACTCCACTTGTGCAAACTTACTCTCAGTGCTGTTGATCCAAAGAGAGGCATTCTCACAGTGTAGTCCTGCAAAGGCGCCAATCTCAGCGGTACGTAAGCATTGAAACACAATGTTGGGTATCTCAGGTTGTTTAGACGTTGATGTGGTTGGCGTGGTAGAGAACAGACTGAGGGTCTTGAGGGTGTTGTACTGGTTGATGGTCACAAGGAGATTATTGTAGATGACAAGTCCAGGGGGGACGTCTTGTCCTACTTTGTAATCTCTCCAACCAGTTAGGAAGTGACATTGCTTGGGTTCTTTTCTTGAGAGGAATTTTTCCTTTGAGTTGGGTAGGTATGGATAACCTACCTGTGCTACCACTGTTGAGTTTATACTTCTGGGAAGTATAATAAACAAAATAAAGGGGAAGATTAAGAAGAGAATGATACTTTATTGAATATGAATATAGGTTAATATATAGTATCATGATAAGCCACATGTTTTCCATGTACGTCATGGCGGTCACAGGGCTTATCTGAGTAATGTTCCTCTTGAGTCACAAGGCTCAATCAAGTTGTGTTCCATTTAGGACCTAGATTGAGGGATCCCCATCATAGATGGTTAACTGATAAAGGTGCCACCAGCTTATTGGCTGGGCAGTGAACCACTCGGTGAGCTGCTTGGTGATTTACTTGGGGTGTTAATTCCCCAAGAGGGAGTAATTGAAGATGTTGTGACAATTGCTATTTAGCTTAACTTTCAACTAAAGAACATTCAGCACTAAGAATCCTCTAGGAAACAATATTTGCAGAATAAAGGTAAAGAAAAGGTTATAAGTTGATTTTATTGGGCACACTTAAGATACTTTAGAGCTCAAAAAGGAACAGGAAAGTGGCCCTCACTGCCAAGATATTCCGGGGCTGGCCAATCTTGCTGTACTTCACAGGTAAAGCCAAGATTAATTGTTGAGGGTGTCTCAGCAGATGCAAACATTACATCTTGATAGGTTTGCTAGGGCATGTCAAGTCAGAATCTGATTTAATTACACTTACAAAATTATCAGTATCCTATGCATATAATTCTTTCATACTTTCCTGGAAAATATCACAAATGCCGGTATAAAGATAGTGGCTTTCTTGCTAAAGGTGGTCTGGCTTGTGGAACACTTTATTTTCCAGGCCTGGTTTTCAAATTTTAATGTGGTAGGTTATGAACAAGCATTTGATTGAATTAATGCCACCATTAAACCAGGTACACAGCTTATAGAATAGAAAATAGTACATCTCCATTTAATTAAAGGGTTTAAATAAAACTTGGTTTGTGAACCACCTATGCTTTGGTGAGAAACCACCATTGTGAGAGAAGAAAGTCAGAAGAGCAAAGTTGGCTTAAGTCCTTGGGGAGAAATTCCACCAGGATATATTAAAGCAAATTACTTTGAATAACATTCTCAACACATGAATCACAATTTTTAAAGTGGGCTGAATCAAGGAGCAATAGGATTCTCTGCCAATTGGAGATTTATAAGCTATATTTCTGAAACTTTTGATCCTGTCTAAGCTGCAGGCTCAACCTGCCAGCAAGGTTTCAACCAAGCAGGTTTGTGAACTGTGATTCAATTATCCAGCCACTTGAAGCCAGGTTAAGAAGTTGACTTGAATCTTCAAATACAACAACATGAACATAAGCTGATCCCCTACAGTGGATATCTTGTTTTGGCGCTTGACTCATTACAAGGATCAAGCCACCCCCTTCTTCCATCCAACTGTGCAATCACCAATCCTGTTCCTGTTATCCTTGATTCACATGAACTATATAATCACTATCTCCCAATAAAGATTATTATCTATCTTCTAAATATTTTCCCCTTGTAACTCTGCTAAAACAGCACAGTTAAGACATTGGTAGCACAGTATGTTCTCCATCCTACCTTATCTTGAAAAATTCCGCCTGTTGCCCGCACACGCCGCAGCCAACAAATCCTCGACAGAATCATGTCTAGCCTCCCGCCCAACTGGACTCTGTATACTCCTGGTACCGAGATACCTGATGGTTCCATCCTATACCAAAACACGGTAATCCCGCTACCCGTCTTCAACACCATGTCTGTGCAAGGTTTCTTTTGGGCCTCCTCCTTGATGCCGCAGCCAGCTGATGAAACTACCATGCCCGCCTATGTAGCGCAAAGGCTACAAAGCGCCGCCTTGGAACCCTTTGCCGGGGCCAACAACAACAACACCACCACATGGATCCAGTCTGCCCAAAGCAAGCTGGCTCAGATGGAATGTCCACAGCAATTTTGGATCACAGAGATTTCCATTTGCCTGACCCATGACACTGGCACTTGGTGCAACAAGTGGCACAAAGAACACACTGATAAGAACTGGGATACCATTAAACAAGATTTTCTGGCAAGGTTTGTGCTGAAAGATACAGCACTCATGATCATACACCAAGTAAAGAACCTGACTCAGACAGGCACCGTTAAAGAACTCACCTGCACCTACAAGGAACTCCGTCTTTGTGCCCCATCCAACATGGTCTTTGACACCCCAGCCACACACCTCATGTACTATGACGCCCTCAAGTTGCATGTGATGAGACATGTGAACCTGGATCAAGTGACTAACCTGCAAAGCCTTTACTGTGAAGCGGAGAAAGAAGAACAAACATCCAACGCTCTACAAAAGGCACAGACTTGGAAACAAGAAAGGCCCAAGGATTCCCATCCAAGTGGGCACTCTGCTCAACCACCCCTTGGAGGCAACGGGAACACCGCCAACCACAAACCCACAGGTTCAAATGGACATGGAAATGGAAACAATGGCCAGTCAAATTGCACCCACTTCCGTGTCACTGCCACACAAGGCAACCAAGATGAGGGAAAATCCTGGCAAGAGCACTAAGCAAGCCAAGCTCTCTCCACGCAACTCCTGACTTACTCAACAATGAGTACCAACCTAAGGACATAGACCAAAGCCCAATGATCCAAGTGCCCTCGGAGGACCTGGTACTATACACCATTGCCAGATATCCCAATAAACTGATGTCCTATCCTTTCTGCTTTTGAAGTTACACAGGCTCAGCACTCCTGGACTCAGGCGCAGATCAAACCTTAATCAACAGTAGCTTTGTGGATAAGTTCAAGCTAGCCACTAATCCTTTGCGGATTAAAAACGTGGTCCTGGCTGATGAACACCACATTGCCGTGATAAGGGAAACTGTCCCCTTCTATGTCATGCTTGAGAACCTCCACTCCACCATCCAAGGTCCTGTCATTGACTTTCTTAAGTTTGACATTGTACTGGGACTAGACTGGTTACAGAAAAACAACCCTCACGTAGACTGGGCAACCTCTGTGTTGACTATCAAGTGTGAAGGTGTCAACCACCAGATCTACCCTGACTCCGTGGACCAACTCCTATGTGGCCAAGTCTTTGTACGCATCACCAAGACCCTGGATAAGAAGGAAAATATGAAGGAAATTGACTGGGACTCCTGTCAGTATGAGATCATACACTTCAAACACCACCAGGATACCTCCATGCCTCAGGACCGTAACATTGTGGCCCGCCATCCAGAAATTTTTAAGGAAGTGTTACCTGGGCTGCCTCCTGAGAAGCATATCCAACACTCCATCTAACTCAAGGGGGCTGTACCCAAGGCATGCCCCATCTACAGGATGACCCCAATCAAGGAAAACACCCTACACGCCTATCTCAAGGAGGCATTGGAAAAAGGACTTATCTGACCCTCACAGTCTCCCTTTGGATTTTCTGTATTCTTTGTGGCCAAAAAGGACAGTACCTTATGCCTGGTCACAGACTACTGCGCCTTAAACAAAGTCACCATTAAGAATTGTTACCCACTGCCGCTGATTGACAACCTCTTTGATGCCTTGGAAGGAGCCACAGTCTTCTCCAAGATTGATCTAACTGCAGGCTACAATCAGATTTGTATCAAGGAGGAAGACATCCCCAAAACAGCCTTCCTCACTAAATACAGTTCCTACTAATGTGTGGAACTCAACTTTGGCATGACCAATGCCCCATCTGTGACAAAAATCACTGGATAATATGAAGCTGTTTCTAAATGATGGGGAATTACCACCCAAATCCACATAGAATTGATGATTAACCACCAACACAGCTTTAAATATCTTTTTGTGAAATTTCCAATTGAAACTCCAGGATTAAGTAGAACAATCAATCCTAACCAGAGTAAACCAAGATAAAGGACCTGGGAAAGCATCAATGCATCTTCAGCGTAGAATTCTGGGCATTGAGAAGTGACACAATTTTCAGTTTCAAGAATGGGGAGGAGCTACAAAATTGGCTGGCATGAAATTGACATTTGGCGCTGCCAACAACAAAGTTCCAGATGCTGGGCCCCATCTTCCTGAAATGATTCTGTTCAGAATCAGATTTTATGGGATATGCCGCAACAACCCAATCACAGGATGCATTTTTAAAATTTAAAATTTAAAATTAGAACTTGGGATAATTGATTTTTATTGAGTAAATTTAGGAGGGCTCAACTCTTAGAGTTAAAACAGGGAAAGTCATTCAATATATATCAGAAAAATTGACTAAGCAATACCACCTGAGTCTTGATCTCCTATTTCTTCTGCATCTTCAAGTAAGTATCTAGTCCAGGTTGCAAAGAACCCTTGCGTGACCAGTTTCTGACGACCATGCTGATTAATAAGCTTATATTGGGTGACCCTCATATTACGTCAATTTATCAATGTCAGTTTGCAAGGGGGTGCTGGTTTCAGCTGGCAGACTGTAGCAGCTGTGACCCATTTTCAATTGACTGTTTGGTTTCAATCCTTTAACTTGGTCAATTTTGATACAGGTTTCCTGGCCTTCTGAGCCTTCTTACTTGGACGGACAATACCAGGCATTATGGAACCTACCGTGACATTACCCTCCGCTTTAGCCCTGGGCACAATACCACCATCTGGGAGATGAGATAAAGATAAATTCTTATGGGAAGGTGGGAGTTTCATTGCGGCTAGGGTAAGTTCAGGGTGACCAATAGAAGTGGGATTGCGCTTGTAGAACTCATGGATAAGATCAGAGGAATTTGAACAATTGTAGTGGGGAACCCAAGAGTTTTCAGAATCAGGATAACCTTTCCAAGATACCAAATATTCCAAACGGCGGCAATTCTTGCAAGAAGCCAGAATACAATTTAACTCATACTCAGGTTCTCCTTTCACAAGAATGGTTTGGGAAGAGGGAGTCTCTGTCCCTTTGAAGGGAGTAAGAAGACATTAATGGAAGGTGTGGAAAATCTTGAAAGCAGGAGGTAAATCTAACTGATAGACAGAGGGACCAATCTGACGTTCTACCTTGAAGGGACCAACTTGCTTGGGACCTAATTTATAACAGGGAACCTTAAGTTTCATATTGCAAGCATCAACCATGACTAGATCACCTGGCCTGTAAGTTGGACCTTCCTGGCGCTTGCAATCTGCATATTCCTTGTAAGTTGTCACAACAGCGGCGAGAGTAACCTGGAGCTCCTGATGGACCTGCTTCAATGCAGCGGCTTGATCAGTTGCAGCTTCCATGTTGCTAACCAAACAAGGGCCCATGTTGGAAGAAGGATTGTAACCCACATTGGCATAAAATGGCGATACTTGAGTTGGCGTGTGTGAGGCGTTATTATATGTGAACTCTGCCATGGGTAGATTATCACACCAGTCATCTTGTTGTGCATTGGTGTAGCAACGTAGGTAGACCTCCAAACTTCAATTTACCCTCTCTGTTTATCCATCAGATTGTGGGTGGAAAGCAGTAGAGAGGCACAATTTGATACCAAGGATTCCAGTAAAAGCTTCCCAGAACTGAGCAATAAATTGAGGACCACGGTCACTTACAATCTCTATTGGGATGCCATGTAGAGAGAAGATTCTGTTCACAAATAACCTAGCGGTTTCCACTGAAGTCATTGTGGTTGAGCAAGGTACAAAGTGTGCCATCTTTGTAAAACAATCAACTACCACCATGATTGCGTTAAACCCATTGGAATTGGGAAGCTCACTGATGAAATCCATTGACACAGACGTCCAGGGACCCGCAGCAGGCTGAAGTAGAACCAGTAAACCAGTAGTCTTATTCCAACTGGCCTTGGATCAAACACATACCAGGAAATCTTGAACAAAAGCAGCTACCTGCACAGTCAAACCTTTCCAGGAAAAATAGCGGCGGATAAGTTCCACTGTTTTGTTTTTCCCTGGATGAACAGCTGTTGGACAGGTATGATTAGCCTCCATGATTTCATCCCAAATAGTGCCCTCAGGAACCCACAAGCAATCTTGATAATATAGGAATGGACCAATATTATGATAACCCTGAGGCTGACCTACTGGGCTTGCACATGCTAGCTCCAATAGCCTATCATAACCTTTGGACAAAGGTTGCAGAAACTTAACTTTGGAATACAAGTCCAGGTTTGTGCCCTCAGCTAAGGACATGGTGGCCAACGTAGCCGGCAGAGGCAATACAAAAGGCATCACCGCCTTGTCTGGAATCATAGTATGTGTGTTAAACTTGGCGTCCATACTAGCATCTGGGAGATGGGAAGAACTCCTGCTTAGAGCATTGGCCAAGTGATTTTCAGATCCCTTAATAAACTTGTAGCAGAACTTGTATCTTGTCAGATCACCATGCCATCTGGATTGGCGACCCAACAAAACCCTGGGTTGTTGATAATATAGAAGAGTTTTGTGGTCAGTTCTTACTACAAATGGATGACGTGCCAACATGAGATGGTGATGCCAATGCTTTAACAATTCCACAACAGCTAACAATTCCTTGTTGAAAATCATGTAGTTGCGTTCTTGGTCCTCCATCTTCCGGGAGAAATACCCTATAAATCTCTTGATCCTGTCACTAGCTGTCTGCAACAGCACACCAGCCACAGCTTATTTAGATCATTGGTAGAAACCATGAAAGGAAGCTCAGGATCCACATGTCTTAACACTGGGGAGGACAACAAAAGAGCCTTGACTGCTGAGAAGGCACTTGCACACTCAGGGGTCCAGACTAAAGTTGTCTTTCCACTAGCCAAATATAAAGGGGCAGTCACCTCAGACAAGTGGGAGGGTGAATTTCTTCAAGAATGTACATGTACCCAAGAAACTATAAAGTTGGGATACTGTCACAGGCGTAGCATACCCTCAAACCACAGCTTCCTTGTCAGGGGCAATGGTGTGGCCATCCTCAAAGATAATATTCCCCAGAAAGGTAACCTTACGTTTGAAAAATTCACACTTACTCCTTTTGATGATCAAGTTTGCTTTGAGAATGCGCTCCACAACTGCCAACAAGTGGGCCTTATGGGACTCCTCATCCAGAGAAAACACCAAGATGTCATCCATATATGTGATGGCACAAACACCTAGGAGATCTCCCAGGACAGAATCAATTAATTGCTGAAAGCAAGCTAGGGCATTATTCAATCCAAAAGGCATTACACAGAACTGGAAGATACTCTTCTTAGTTCTGAATGCTGTTAACCATTACATCCCTTCTGAAATCCTGATTTGATTTAAAGCATTCAAAAGATCAAGTTTTGAGAATACCTTGGCCTTCTCAACACACCTAGAGATCTGTGCTTAGAGAGGTAAAGGGTAAGGATCCGGAATTGTAATGTTATTCAAATTCCCGTAGTCAACACAAGGATAAAGGGACCCATCAGACTTCTGAACAAATAATAGCAGAGAGCAGATTGACAAAGCCTTCTTAAAAATGTAGCCTTTTGCCAACATGTCACAAGTCCACTCTTCCAAACATGCATCTTCCTTCAAGGTTAAAGGGTAAATAGGAGACACAATTCTGATCAAATCAACAGTGACCTTAAAGTCAAAGTCAAACTGAGTGTGCTTGGGAAGGACCTCGCCTCTGGTGGCGTCAAATGCCGCAGACCAGGTTGTTATGAATGATATTTCAATCCTTGTATTGAAAACCCAAGAGTTGATCCCCAGTTCCCAGAAGGCGGATCAAACCCTCCAGACCAGTCCAGGACCCGCCAATCCGTTAAATCACAGAATTAAACAGGTAAATTACTCTGCAATCTGCCGGCCTACTACAGAGGACCCTCCAAAGACTACTAAAGTCACACAAAGTGGACAAGAACCCGCCCACTTGCTAAATTGCATACCTGAGTTAACAAATTACTCCGAGACCCGCCAGTCTCCCAAGGACAATTCCTTGAATGGTCATCAGATTGACACTAACCTTGAGCTATCAAAGACCCAAACCTATGCAGAGGTTGCAGCTTGCCTTAAGGAGATTAAAATAAAACCTATTTTTAACCTTGTCAATGACCACCAGCAACTGCCAGTTTTCCACCCAGAAGGGGTAGTACAATTGGACTACTCAGGTGACATAGTGAACAGTGGTGGAACAAAGCATTTTCATTCCTATTTGCCAGAGCAGGCACAACCTGGATCTGCCGCCCTTGAGACCCCAAGCCAAGTCCCCGTCCTGCCAGTGCCTTGTCTGTGAACCTGAACCCTGCAAAAATTGAAGAAGCAAAGTCCCAGGGTATAAAAACCCTGGCGGTACGGTGAAGACCCCATTGTCATTTTAGATAATAAAGGTTTATGAACCTTTGGTTTGAAAAAATCTTACCCTATCTAGACTTAGTAATCTTTCATATTAATTCCAGTCAAGTAGACTGCCAGGCCGCCGCACTCCCCCGAGACCAATCTGCCAAATTGCCCCAGGCATTATACTGTCCCCCGGGAGCCCCCTTTGGACCTGTGCATTTTACTGAATACCCCCTCAACCCGGCCTATTCAGAGTACGGCTTGGAGACCATCCTCATTGTCAACCCCTTGGCTAGGACTAGAGAAACCAAATACATAGGACAAGAAGGAAAGTGGTACAAAAGGCCACCAAGATTGTTCAAAGACAAGTACAATTATCTGCCTTCCTACTTTGTTCCTATGACTCCTCCCTTAACCCCACAACCAGACCGCCCACTGGAACCTACCGCTGCAGCCAAGACCCCCTCTAACCAACTGTTTGGAGTACTATACATTACTTTGACCAGTTTGGTGGATTCCGTGGTCCCCAACTCCAGACCCTGGTCCTTACTCGGGCAATCTGTATCTTATATTATCAAGTTAGCACCCATTCTATGGTGGGCCTGCCCGCCAGCTTGACCGCACCTCACCCTAAGCTGCCCAATGCCTCTACCTACAACTGGCTTCCTGACACAGGGTTGCAAGCATGCCAGTAAATACAAACTTATGGGGACAGGGAAAGGAAACAATTGTATGGTCTGTGATGATTGCTCCAATTCAGACATATCCAACAGCGGAATATGGATAGTTATACCCAAAGAGTGTTCCACCTGCAGCTCATTTTTTTCCATTAAGGTTGATACATTATGATCTCTCCACCAAATCACTTCCAAAATGATAGAATACATAAGGGTAGGGCAAACGGAAAACCTTGCAGTAAAAGACTGACCCACAACTACAAAAGTAACTGGCTTCTTCAGCTGGAAAGAGGGAAACGTTTGACAATTTCCACCCCTTACAAGCATTCCCAGGTGGTACTTAAGTTGTAGCAAGTCAGAAGTCTCAACGCTCATGAAATTTTTGGAAGCACCTGTATCCAACAAAATAGCTGGCTGATAGATAGTCTAACCATTATCAATGCTACCATAGAACAAGAAGTAACCAGAAGTGGATTTATTTGCAGCAAAGGTAGCAATCTTAGAAGGTTCTTGTTTTTCATCGGCAGTGCAGATGGCAACTAAGGAGGTAGGATGCTCCTGGAAGTAATGCTCAATTATTTCTTGGACAGCAGCTAGAAGAACGGGGTTATCACAATCAATGGGAACAAGGGGCAACTCTTTGGACGTAATAACAGAAGATTTTGCAGGTACAACGTGCTGAAGCATTGCCAAGGAACTATCAGGAACAGACACTACAGGGGCCTCCTTTACATCACTGGGTTTGTTCACCACTGCCAATTGTAGCTGAGACAAGATAGGGGGAGAACAATGTTGGCTTTGGTTGGAAGGAACTACCGCGGAGCAAGGACCAGAAAACCAAGAGCGCGCAGTGGGTTTATCCTCAATTAGTAACATAACTTGTTTGGAAGTAGACAGATTTGAGACCAGAGAAAGAATTTGGTTTATCAGGGCCTCAGTTGTGGTTAACAGGAAATCTCAAACTGCCAAATCCTGGGCAGTCTGGTCAACTGCTAACCACAACGCTGAGAGTTTATTCACCTCAGGAACATCAATCATACAGCAGTAGGTAAGAAACTGAGGAAGGAATACCAAAAGCGGAGTTGTACCCTGACGGAAGACGTACAGCATACAATATACTTTGAGCTCCTCAATAGATACACACAAATTTTTTAACAAAGGGTATAGAGATGCACTCTCATTTAAAACATGTGGATTGCGCTCCACCGCAGACAACAACCATTCAGGGGCATCTTCAGAAACCTTTGTCATCACATGGTAAACTTGGGATTTGTGACTAAGGCTAGAGCTGGAATAAAACAATAATGCTGAAAAAACTTCACGCCAAATTTCATCAGTGGGTGGGGCAGGAAAATAATCTGGACGCCAAAATGACATGACACAACGGAAATAGGGAACAGAGGATCCATTCTCTACAATTGCAGCCGGAGATGGAAACTACAAATTAAAGAAAAGCCCAAACTGAAAACTCAGAAATGAACTGATGCAAATAAACATGGTAAACATAGATATCTCAACGGAGCAGGAGAAAAGAAACACAAATTCATGATGAACTGCTTCCAAAAACTCTGACGTAGAAGAGTTGGGTAATGTGACAGAAATCACTGGATAATATGAAGCCGTTTCTAAATGATGGGGAATTACCACCCAAATCCACATAGAATTGATGATTAACCACCAACGCGGCTTCAGATTTTTTTTTTGAAATTTCCAATTGTAACTCCAGGATTAAGTAGAACAATCAGTCCTAACCAGAGTAAATCAAGATAAATGACCTGGGAAAGCATCAATGCATCTTCAGCGTAGAATTATGGGCATTGAGAAGTGACACAATTTTCAGTTTCAAGAATGGGGGAGGAGCTACAAAATTGGCTAGCATGAAATTGACATTTGGTGGCGCCAACAACAAAGTTCCAGATGCTGGGCCTCATCTTCCTGAAATGATGCTGTTCAGAATCAGATTGTATGGAATATACCGCAACAACCCAATCACAGGATGCATTTTTAAAATTTAAAATTTAAAATTAGAACTTGGGATAATTGGTTTTTATTGAGTAAATTTAGGAGGACTCAACTCTTAGAGTTAAAACAGGGAAAGTCATTCAATATATATCAGAAAAATTGACTAAGCAATACCACCTGAGTCTTGATCTCCTTTTTCTTCTGCATCTTCAAGTAAGTATCTAGTCCAGGTTGCAAAGAACCCTTATGTGACCAGTTTCTGACAAGCATGCTGAGTAATAAGCTTATATTGGGTGACCCTCATATTATGTCAATTTATCAACGTCAGTTTGCAAGGGGGTGCTGGTTTCAGCTGGCAGACTGTAGCAGCTGTGACCCATTTTTGATTGACCGTTTGGTTTAAATATGTTAACTCAGTCAATTTTGATACAGGCTTCCAGGCCTTCCAAGCCTTCTTACTTGGACGGACTAACCCGGCATTATGGAACCTACTGTGACACCGTCCACCTTTATAACCTTCATGAACAAAGTGTTTGCACCACACATAGACAAACATGCCCTAGTGTACCTGGACAATATTATTGTCTACAGCCCCTTGGTGGAACAACACCACAAAGACCTGGAGGAAGTCTTTGCAACCTTGGCACAACACAAACTGTTGGCCAAGCCCTCCAAATGCCAGTTCTTCCAGGAGCAACTACCCTTCTTGGGACACAGTCTCAAAAGACGGCATCAAACCCAACAGTCAAAAGATACAGGCCATCTGCAAGATACCACCCCCAAGGAAAATTCAGAACTCTCCTTTTCTTGGGAATGGTGGCCTATGTATGACGCTTCATACCCAACCTGGCGTCTTGACTGCTCTCTTGTCCGCCATAACAGGTGCCAAGTCTAAATTTGTGTGGACCCCCCAATGTGACCTCTGCTTTAGGCACCTCAAGGAGAAACTTGTAACAGCTCCCATCCTTCAATACTCCAAACAAGACAGGGAATACCAGATGGAAACCAACGCCTCAGATGCATCCATTGGGAGAGTACTACAAATTAAGAATAGTGATGGTGAATTCCTGCCCGTAGCCTAAAAATCTCAGAAACTAACAGATGGCAAGTGTTGATACCCTATCCACGACAAGGAACTGCTGGCTATTGTACACTGCCTAGTCAAATGGCGCTGTTGCCTAGAACGGCAGGAAGAATTCACAGCACTAATCAATCACAAGTCACTCATCTATTTCAAGACTCAAGCAAATCTGTCACGCTGCCAAGCGTGGTGGATGGAACTATTGGAGAGATTTAACATGCTCGTCTAGTATAAGCCTGGGGCCAAGCTCACCATGGCAGACGCCCTGTCCTGGCTATATGTCTGTTCTTTGAGAGGAGAGAATGGGGTTGACCCAGACTGGCCTCTCTTAGTGCTACATAAAAAAGACAAAGGATTCCCCGCAGGCACAACCAACATCACCAAAGAAACAGTCATCAAGAATGAACACCTCTTTGTGAGGTATACAGGACCCTTCACAGAAAAATGACAGATGGTACAACTATTCCCTACATTCCCACACATCAGCAAGTTGACACCATCCTTTGCTACCACAGAGATCTTGGACACACTAAAAGCCAAAATCTATATGTGTTCCTAAAGCATAAAGCCTGGTGGCCAATCTTATACCACAATGTCCAGGAAGTTCTAGACCAATGTGAGGTATGCAAAAAGTTTGCTAAAAGCAAAACCCCACCAAAGTCAGTACTCCCCATTTGCACCCAACTACCTTTCAAAGTATGGGCTCTTGACATTGTTGGCCCCATTCCAGAAAAGCACAATGACAAAAAGTACATCATCACCACCATTGACTTTGCAACAAGATGGCCAGTTGCCCAAGCAGTGAAGACACACACCAGCAATGACGTTTGACAATTTATTGGCAAAGAAATAATCAGCAAGTTTGGAAAGCCAGAACTCCTGATAACCAATGGAGGCAAAGAGTTGACCTCCAAAGATACCAATGTATACCTCACCAAGAATGGGGTCAAACACACCGTAAAAACACCATACTACCCACAGGCCAATGGACGCATAGAGCGGCTTAATGATAGCCTCATGCAAGCCTTAGCCAAACTTACTACCGGGAGACCTGAAGACTGGTATAAGCAGCTACCAACTGCATTACTTGTGTGCCAAACCCAAGTGAACAGATCCACCAGGAAAAGCCCGTTTGAACTGGTATACGGCACACAGCCAAATATCATTCAAGCATTGACAGGACCTAAGCTGGAAATCCCAAGAAAAGTCCCCCAAGCTCAGATCCCCACGTTGTGGAAGCCAACAGAGGGCAAGCAGCAAAGGAAGAGGAACATTTGCAAAAGACCTTTGTTCCCATCTGCAACAGACATGAAGTTGGGGACAAAGTTTGGGCCATGAACGTTGACAAAAGCAAACTACAACCCAAAAAAATAGGGCCAGCAATCATCTTAAAGGTAAACAACAATGACACTTACCTCGTACAAGGGCTTGGGAAACGTAAGCAAGACAAGAACCTACTCCATGATTGCCTACAACCCTGAAAAGCAAGACAGAAGCAACAAGAAACTGCTCTGCCCGCCACCAAACAACAACTAGTTCAATACAGCGCCCAGGCTCCTGATAACCTCCCTGATAACCTGCCCACAGAAGAGGCCAACCTTCAGCCGGGGGGGGGGGGGTGTTGAAACCGCAGGCTCAACCTGCCAGCAAGGTTCTAACCAAGCGGGTTTGTGATCCACAATCCAATTATCCGGTCACCCAAAGCCAGACTAGAAAGTCAACTCAAATTACCAAATCCAACAACATGAACAGATGATGATCCCCTACAGTGGATACCTTTATTTGGTACTTGACTAATTATCAGGATCAAGCCACCCCCTTCTTCCATCCAATCATGCAATCACCAATCCTGTTCCTGTTATCCTTGATTCACATGAACTATATAATCACTATCTCCCAAATAAAGATTATTATATATCTCCCAAATGTATTTTCCCTGTGTAACTCTGCTAAAACAGCACAGTTACAGCAATCCAAACACTGTTCTCTCCATGTAGCTTTCTAGCTCCAAAAAATAAAATAAAAACAACTCTGATTATTGAGCCAAAATACTATCTACATATTATTGCAACTAAACTAGTTGCAATTTAGCCTTTGGGTTGGGGGAGACACCAGTCCAAAAAGAGGACATAAAAGAGATTTGGATTAAGATAATCCTTATCAAAAAGAGTAGGAGTTCTTACACTATGGAGAAAATCTATTATGTCACTAAGGGGGTGGCACCTGTGATAATAATCTGGGTAAGGTTTGACCATTTTCTGGATAGGATTAATTTTTAGGATGTTTTTTGTAATTGCACTCACTCCTTATAAGGAAATATAATACCCTACCACTTCAAGGGAGCCAAGAGAAAATATGGTGTTGAATCCATCATGTTGTGACATTTTAAGCGCCCCCTGGACATTGTGAGATATGGCAGCAACATGGATACCTAAATTTGTCACCAGTAATATTAAACCACTTTTAGATCATTTTTGTATCCAAAAGCCTTAAATTCAAACCTTCAATCTTTAAAGCTAACTTAATTAACCTTACCCCTAAGGATATAAAGATATCTTATCAAATATTTCAAACTATAAGCTTTATGAAGAGTTCTCTATTTTTTGTTCTGTATTTTTCATTAAAAGCCAAAAATCATTTATGAAAAAATAATAGTTAGTTCAAATGCAATAGGCCCCATAAAAAAGTTAACTGGTAGGTTATAAAGCCCTTCAACTAAACAAGAACAAGTTTATTGCCACAAATCTTCACAAATTAACAAAAATTCATCTCACTAATGGAGCACTCTCAGAATCCTCATGCACACTCATGAAAGCCTAAGATACAAGCAGCTTGTCAATAATGAGCGGGAGTACATAAATGGGTAGGCAAATACCAACTGCTTGTATATTGCTTGTGACAGCATAAAATCACAACAAGCATAACTAAAGTGAGGATTGTTCAGGAACTTTAAGGCTTTAGTCATATAAACAAGTCAACATCTATTCCAACAAGCCAACAATCATAATAGATTAAAATATCTTATCAGTAAAGTTGAATCTGCTCAAGCCGCAGCTCTAATCACTTTATATATAGAAGTACTCCTTGAATAAGTAATAGAAATACAATAGATGTGATCTAGTCCAGTCCCACTAACACCGCCAGTTCTTCATGTAGCTATATTCCATAAATTCTCAAGCAGAGAAATCTTTTATTGACATGATTCTATGCACAACAGGAAGAAAAATGGATCTAAAAGAAGATCCCAATAGAAATAAAGGGGCTTTATAACAAAGTCTACATTGCTACTCCAATCAATACCAAGAAGAATGTCAGAGCCCTTAAAAGTTATAAGTGATCCATATACCATTATGTTTGATCAGAGAGCTCAAATAGATGAAGCTTAAGGGGTTCACTACTAACAGTACATCAGATCAGGGTATCAAATGATCAGCTGAGCAACCAACAATGTAAATGTGTCAGGATATCATCCTGTAGCAGCTGATTTTTGACAGCAGGAGTAAGGCAGTCCAGCAGCCAGGGCCAACCAGAGAATAAGAGACAACTCAAAAATATATAAATGAATGTCATTAACCAAACTGACTACTGGTTGCTCTCCTGAGGGTGAAGCATGTGGGACTGAAATACCATGCATACAATAGGGGCAATCTGTACCAGGTTGTTTGTAGCAGTGACCCAAGGACGCCAAGTCCCAGCGTGGGATATAACCTGATTGGCTAACTCTAATACTGTTATAGAGACAATCCCTAGTTTGCTGAAATTCTGGGGTAGAGGGGCCTCTGGGGTAAGGGAAACAGCTAGGGCTTTCTTCATTAGATTGGAGGAATAACCCAGAAGAGGAAGATTCAGGCGGTGAGGATGATAATATTCCTGATCAGAAATGTGTTCAGGCGTAACCAACAGAGGCCAAGAGAGTTCTGGCAGCTGCTGATATAGCAAGGACCATCAATGTCATGGCTCTCTGAGCAATGAAGATAAGAGGTATAGGTTGGTAAAAAATAGTGAATCCCTGCAAGCAATGAATAGCTGTGACAGTCCACATGTTTGGTGATTTGCAGGCGGGGCTAATGTTGGCCAAGCAAAAGTTTGGTTGTTTGTTGCAGGTAGAGGCCTAGTAGGTAACATAGGACTACTAGGGTAAGTAAGGTGAGCCTAGTAGGTAGCATAGGACTACTAGGGTAAATAAGGCCTGGCTGGTAGATAACAAAGGACTACCAGAGGCAGATGTTGCCTCCATCCAGCAGAAGATATTGGCTGCTTTGGGCTATAATTCTTCACCTAGCAGGGAACTGTGGCTGCAGAAGGGTAAAGACTGAGATAGCAAGCAGGGAACTTTGTCTGTCTGGGGGGGAGAAGGTTTTGGACCCCTGGCGGGTAACAAAGGCTGCCAGGGAGGATATAATTATGAAGGCTCTATGTACCCTGATAAGCTTACAGGAGGTCTGTGCGCAAGCATCCTACCTAAAGGACTGGTAGGGTGTCCTCATTTATGCCCCTATGGGAGCTTTGGGGGAGAGCCCAAAGTGAGCATTGGAGGGTATAGATTTGCTTGGAGGTGTCACCAAGGCGGTTTGCTCGGGGAAGCAGCTGCAGAACTTGGTGTGATCAGGCCTCTGGGAATTAGAGCTGATTACTCTGCGACTGAAAGCTCAGACTTGATCACCTGTGTGAGTAAAGACAACACAGACATGGATCTATGGTTGAATGGCCTAAGTGGAGTGCCACTTGCAAGGGCCCAGTCAAACGCCAGTTCAATGTAGACTCATGCCTAGCTCTACAAGTTCTGGTAATAGGGACTGAGATAAAGAACCAAGGTGGTTCACGGAATCAGCAGAGAAGACTATTAAGAAGGACTGTATGATCACAGTGAAGACTAGTTGAGGGACTGTTGGTTCATATTAAAGTTTGGAACCAAAATAGTTCATTGTGCAGGTGGAACCAAGATGGTTTCTAGTGAGGATAAGTTGAAGGGCTCAGAGATCATGATGCAGGACTAGCTGATCATGATGCAGGTTGGCCAAAGGACCAGAATATTGTGTTGCAGGAGTAGCCAGAGGACTGATGAAGTTAATGGACTGATTGCTGGTTAAGCTTAAGAGCTGGAATATGAGCTGGCTGAAGAACCCAAAGATGATGGTGAAGAACTAGTGGTCCAGAGAAATGAGCCAAGATTTTGCCAAATCAATTTGCCAAAGTGGGAAGATGTGGAATTTTTTGCCTTGGTTTAGTATTAAAATAAAGAAGAATTGTGGATAGAAGTGTGGGTAAGATATTTATTTATCAAGTTCCTAGGATAGATGAAGGTATGTTGCTATGAGAGCTGGATACAAAGTTGTTTTGGTGGGACGTTTTCCTTGGATTTTACAAGATTTGTAAATATATGGGGAAAATGTTGAAGAGGTCTAAAAGAACAATTTAAATAGTATTCTACTATTTAAATGGGTTTAGGTTGAATGCAGGAAGAAATGGTGCTGGAATAATGGACCGGTTAACGCTTTGGTGCGTGAAGAGTTATCAATTTGAGCGGTTTGAGCTGTGGAAATTATTTTCATAGTTGGATCCCAGTAGAACTTCAGAAATGATCTATTTCTGCGCTCTGCATTCATTGGTTGAGTTCTAGCATGTTTTCTGATGAAAATGATTGGTTGGAAGCCAAAAGCTTAAAGCATAATCAAGGAAATTGTGAGAAAGGGGGGCTAAACTAACTAAGTTTGGCTCCCATCCTGGTGAGACAAACCACCAGGATGCCACCCAGTGGAGAACTGGGACAGCCGCTCAAAGGGGGGACCACAGGGAGGACACAGGAGATAGCTGAGGGAAATAGGCATTCAGTCCCATCAACAACAAACCAGTGAGCAACCAGGGCGTATGAGTGGGGGTGGAGGAAGGCAACACAGGAGCGCGCAAGGGTACCAAATTGCTCACTTCCAAGTCAAGAAGAAGAGGCTTTGTCATTTCCTCACCCACAGAAGCAAAGAAGGTACGGACAGTATCTTCCAGGTCCAGGTTGTCACAGGTCAAGCTCTTCACCATGGCCTTCCCAGAGAACAGTAGACCCTTGGGGAGGTTTAGGAGGCTGGAAGGATTCTCGCCCATGAGCCAAGCAGAGGAGGCAATTTTTGACCACAAATCTGGTGATGTCAACCATAAAAGCAGCAAGAATGGGGCCAGGGAAAACACAGCAAATTTTATGACTGGGAGCATCATTTTTGAATTCCCTGCAAAATTTGGTGGAAGAAGGTGGGCTTATTATAAGAGAAAATAATAAAAAACTGCAGGCAGGGGAACTCACAAACAAGAGGCCAGGTAAAAGTAACAGGAAATCCTTGTACAGCTTGGCAACGGGCTCACACGTCTTCCTGGTTAAAATTGAAAGTGAAAGCAAGTTTGAAACCAGAAAATTCAAGAGAAAATTCAAAATAAAGTAAGTATTTATAATGATTTTAACTAAAGGTTTAAAGTCCAGACGCAGGTTTCAAAACCAAAAGCAAAAACAAGAGCAGCTATACGCTTGCACTTGTTCCAGGGGTTCCAGAGGAGGGAACAGGTTCAAACTGGGGCAGATAAAGGTAAGATTAAAGGCATTGGCTAACACTACTAACACTTTTAGTCAAGAGGATCCAACCAAAGATCCAATCAACTTCAAATTGAAAAATTTATGTGTTAAAACCCAAACTTTTAGTAAATTGGAGAATAGACAAGCAGGGGACTGAAAGTCCCCTTGCTGTTGTTAAAGGAATGGATTGCAATGTAGATGATCACATGACAGTTGAACCTAGATTCAATTGGCTGGGGAAAAACTTTGCTGGGTAGGGTCAGAGATACTGGAGGGTTTTACTCAAATTTCCGTGGCTCTGCCTGATTGGCTGTAAGGCATCCCAACCATTTCAGATTCATTTGATTTTCTGGTTGTGGATGTGGCATCCTTTGATTGGCCATTCCTGATAATTTTCAAGAGAGGACAACACCATGATAACAAACAATCTAAATTGATCAGTGTTTCTTTGCAAGCCAGGACAACCAAAGCAGGGGGATCTGCAGGGTAGGCCAGAACAAATCTCTCATCAACAGTGTGGGCTAAATCTTCTAGGGAATTTAATGGCTTGGCTGTTGTTTTTGGCCCTTTTTTGGTGTGGCAGGGGGAAACGGTTTGATCCAAGGCCAGAGGTGGCAGTGAATTTACAGAAATAGTGAATTAATACTTTAAGCTTTTGAGAAAGTAAGTATGTAAGCTTAAGTTATTATAGGAAAAAGTGAGCGGCAATAGTTTAAGCTTCTGAAGAAAGACATTTTGAAGGCGGAGCTGTTGGGATAAGAACACTATAAAAAGGTGGCTGGCTGGAAAGTTACTGGGTCTTTTGAAGGTCTTTTTGGAGGTCTTTCTAGGTCTTTGATAGGGTATTTCCGAGGCCTTCTGAGTTTCTGCCAAGAGGTTTTGAAAGCCTTTTGATCACCAGCAGGAGCTTGGTTGGACTGATACAACCCAAGATAACAGAGCAGGAGCCCAAGAATAAGAAGTTGGAGTCCAAAAATAAGGAGTAGAAGTCCAAGACTAAGGTGCAGGAGTCCAAGACCAAGTACAAGGAGTTCAAGATATTATTGGAGGACTCCAAGTATTGTTAAATCCAAATTGTTTCCTTGACCCCCAGGGCTATATACCAGAAGGTTTCTAAGGGGATCTTCCTACTGAGAGTGAATAAAAGCCCATTTTGACCCCTATACATATTTCTGAGATATATCTTCCCTTATTAGAGAATGAAAATCCCTTCCATCTGGTCCCTGGCTACAACCCAGGACACACTTTGGGGACTGATGGACAGGAACCCCACAATGGCCCTGCTGCACATGGATTTTGTTACAACAATATCAACATTGAGGAAGGTCCCCCTCTGGCATCTTTATACTTAACCAGGGGTAAATCTAATTCCTGTGCCACCAGTGTTCTAGTGGCATTTTATTAAGTGCCATAGGGTTGATGTTTAAAAGCGTACACATCTGTGTGTACAGGGAGCAGCAAATTACTTGTGTCTACACACGGGTGCATTCAGCTTGTGTCTGCCAAGGCGCCTTACCACTTACCAAGCCCTGGCATCAAAAATCTTAAGCAATTATGCAAGTGTACAATTGTTTTCCTGCTCAACCCTTTTCTTATGGCCCTGGAATACATTTCTGCTTATATAGTTGATTAAAGGCTTTTCAGCATGTGGGCTTTGCAAGTTCCTGGCCATTCATGGGTGTGGCATCCAGATTTGCATTGGGGAGATTGGTTCTCAAAGGTTTCCATCCCTGCCAAGATGCCATAGATATGTTTTCTAACATGTTATCTGAGACATCCTGGGCCCTGGAAAAAAAGCACCACACCAAAAACACAGGAACAGCTGTGGAATAGTGGGATTGATCACCCCTGGAAGGATAATATGAACTATACCAAGTATCTTGTTAGTATTGTAAATTTGGAGATCCCAGAAAGGCAGGTCACTTGGCTTTGGATAGGATTAGAATATATTGGGGCTGGGTATGCAGAGAGATATTAGATCTGTCCCAAAGCAGCCTGGGTTGAATATTGTACTGAACGCCCTGACAACTGGTTCTTGTGAGTTCCCCAGCGCAGTCCAAGGAATCTGGTAACAATATGCTTTCTAGGATAAACCCTTGATAGGCCAACTTGAGGGTCTATTCTGTGAAATAAACTGGGCTAAAAGATGAACCTGTGGGTCCTTAAACTTCAGGCTGGTTGGCTGGCAGTTGATGGGTAGCAGTTGCTATGCCAGTAGATGCAGTGTTCAAATAACAGATAACAGTAATGATATATGGAAATAGTTGCACAAACCAATGGTTCATAGCACCTATATTTTGTAATAGAAATAAAGCCAAGTGTGAGGGCTGCAGGATCATGTAACTTTTCATCATCATGCTTTATCTCTAAGGATCAGAAATTGTGAGGTTAGATATCTGAGAGTTAGACAGGAATGCAGGATTGAGTCTAAAGCAGCAAATTAATGCTAGAAATGGGCAGCTGCTCCTTAGTGGGACCTGAAAAATGAATTATATTAAACTTATATTCTTGAGCGCTATTCTTGGGGGCAGGTTGGTTGCTGGTATTTCTTTCAGTGGTGAGCAGGCGGCAGTATTTCACATTGTTATCATTGATTCCATCCTGAGGGCATTAAAAAGAACCCAATCATTGAAGATGCTACTTTATTATGAAAAAATAGCTTTTTGTTGATCTAATGATATTTTCTGAAAGGTTGCCAAGAAGAATTCTTATCTAAAAAAATCTTGAGGCGGTTGCAGGAGGATTTGGGCCACGAAAACAACAGATCCTGGTCTTTGGGGCAGACCAGGGGTCAAACCTTGCCCAATGTTTTGGTCTATAGGGAGAAAGGGATTGGGATCCATGCCAAACAAGCTCAATTTCTCAAAGATCAGCCCTGAACTTAACTTGACCAGCTGCCTAATTAGCAATGCCACTAGTATCAGACCCTTTGTGATTATAAACTTATCATCACCAGTATTTTTCTATGAATGCTATGCTAGCAAGATAAAAGGTTTCATATACATCAAACAGAACATACCTTATTTAAAGTCACCTTTTAATACCCTGTCACAAGGATATAAGTGTCATGAATGACATTTCAATACTTGTATTGAAAAACCTGGGAATTGAGCCTCAGCTCTCAGAAAATGCCTTGTGTAAGCCAGGGTAGATAGGAGCCCGCCAGACTGCCAGTTGGGCCAAACCCTGGGTAGCAAAAGATGCCTTTCCCCAACCAGGAGGGACAGGAACCTGTCAGCCTGCTGAATATCAAGACTGAAAGTTCAATATCAACATCAGAAACCCTGGAATCAAACCCCAACCCTCCAAAAGCAAATCAAGTCACCCAGGATAGACAGGGACCCACCAAATCATTGAGTCAAAAACCCAAGTTGTTAAATTACTCTGAGACCCGCCAGCTTCTTAAGAATGATTCCCAAAATGATCACCAAATTGCTGTCAACCTTGTGCCACTAAAGACCCAGACCTACACAGAAGTTTTGGCTTGCCTAAAGGTTTCAGGAATATTTCTGACAACACTGTGGTTCAGGACAATATTTTGTGTACAATTAATTGTGAGAAACAAAATAAAAAATGGCAGCAGCTCCCCCTTATTGGGGAAACTGCTGCGGAAAGCCGGGGCCAGAAAACAAGAATTAAAAATAATAATTTTAATTTGGACAGGTTTTATACCCCGTCTGCGGGCCGCACGCCAAGCCTGGCGGCTCACCTGCGCGCGCCCGCCGCCAGCCTGCCCACCCACCACTGCCAGCCAGTCCCCCAACCAGGCCGCCAAATGGGGAAATTTCCAAAAGAGGAAACCCAAAAAGGCAATTTCCCTAAACCCAAATGGAGGGGGAACTGCTGCCCAAATTTAGAATTTGCCAAATTTGGGAGGGGCTGACAAGCTGCTCAAACCATCCATTCCTGCATTAGCTGCAGAATTCAAAATTGGATGCATGAAAGCATTCAATGATACACCAAGCCAATGCAAGCCCAGAGATAACAATTCATTGCCTGCAAACCACTACCAATTCCCCTCCCAAAGGGGAATTCCAGACAACACCAAGTGTTTGGTATTCCCTGTCCAGTGTTTTACTCTATTCATGCCACCACAAGAATGATAGTATATAATAAAGCCAATTCACTTGATGATAGTTTGTGCTATCATTGAGTGAAAATATCCCTCAATAGTATCACATAAATCAACCAGAACTTTTACTCTACAAGAAAGTTAAAGACACTAAGCTTTGTCTACCCTTTCCCAGGATCAGAAGATGAACCATTTAATCTTCTCAGCTGTACTCACAGCCTGCCTCGGGATTGGGGGCCACCAATACAATCACCAGCATGGGCCGTACAATAAACCACCCGACAAGTACTTCTACAAGGATCCAGCGCAGCTAAACTCCTTTGAGCAGTACTCCTGGCCCACGCTGGTGCCGCCCTGCTCCACCCAGTCCATAGCTATATACACCTGTGTATACTACGTGCTTACGTATTTTGCCGGTAATTTTGGAAGATTTAACATACATATCAAGGTCTTAAGATGGATGATGACAGTTGAACCCATTGTGACAGCGCTCACAGGATCCCAAGTTGTCAACTTGGTACCCTACTTTGCTAAAATACTCTCTCATATTCTGGGACTTTACAAAAGGAGGTTAAGACAAGTCTCACTACTAGTCCTTCCAATAAGCACCAACTGCCACCTATTCCCAGTCCAGAAAGGAAAATGCAATTAGCCTGCTCAGGTAACATGGTGAACCACAGCGGCAAAATTAAGTGTTGTCACTTCTGTTTTCCAGAGCAAACCAAACCAGGACCTGCTGCTCTCAAGACCCTAAGCCAAGATACATGCCCTGCTGGCAAACCGCCCATGGACCTGAAGCCTGCAAAAAGCAAAGAAAAAAAAACCACATGGTATAAGAACTCTGGAAGTGTGGTGATGACCACATTGCCATTTTCAATAATAAAAGTTTTATGAACATTTGTTTCAAACAAATCCTACCCTATAGTCTTAGTGATCTTTCATATCAACTCTGGCCAAGTAGATAACCAGGCAACCACCCTCTCTAGAGACCAACCTGATAACCTGCCTCAGGCACTATACTGTCTTTCTGGAGCCCTCTTTGAACCTGTGCATTTTACTGAATACCCACCCAACCCTGCCTACTCAGAGTTTAACTTGGACAACATAATAATTGCAAACCCCTTGGCAAGGACTAAAAAGATTAAATACATAGGATGCAAAGGAAAGTGATACAAGAGGCCGCCAAGATTGTTCAAAGACAAGTACAATTATCTGCCTTCCTACTTTGTCCCCATGACTCCATCCTTAACCCTGCAACCCAACCACCCAATGGAACTCTCCACTGCTGCCAAGACCACATCCACTCAACTTTTTGAAGTAATTTACATTAATTTGACAGGATTAGTGGACTATATGGTGCCCAACTCCAGGCCCTGGTCTTTAATTGGGCAATCTATATCCTATATTATCAAGTTAGCATCCTTCTATGGTGGGCATTATTCACTGGCTGGTGGTACCCCACCCTGAGTCACCTAATACCTCTTCCTATTTCTGGCTTCCTGAAAATAAGAACTTTTTTATCTACATAAGAAAAACAAACTTACCCAAATATTTTATCTTGAATATAACTGTTACAAAAAATGTAACTGAAATAAAATAATAATAACAGCCAACATAGTAAAAAATAAAGGTCTTAATTTATAAGGAGTTAAAGACAAGCCTAAGTCTGGGTTAAAAAACTGCCAGGTGAATCTTATGCACCCCTGAGCTCAATAAGATTCTCAAGGCTGACCATAGAATATTCAAATAGGTATCTTAACAGTGCAACATGCTTTCCTTAAAAAGATCAAGTTTAGAAAACAGGTGTGGGCTCAGTTGCAGCTCCCCCAGGAAAACCACTAACATTGGCTCACCTAAAGGTTGCATTGTGGGGATTTGAAGGAGCTACCTGGGAAAAATATTGCTAGCAGCCCATGATTGTCTGATTAACAATCAGATCTACTAGCTCCACGCGCAGCAGACCAGATTTCAGATGGTTCAAAATAAATATCACTGTACACCAGGGGCTATCAATAAGCCAAAATAACTTTAGGGGAGGAGCTCAACCCTTAAAAGTTGATTGGAGCTATGATCTTTGTATTTATTGTAGAGATTGATGTAGCTTCTTCTTCTCTCAGAAAACATGGTCCAATAACTGTGTTTCAAAACTTCAAGGTCAACCTCTCCAGAAAAGGTTTCCAAAAGAACTTGCTGGTTGTCAAGATTTTGTGTTCTTGAAGAAGAAAAGTTGTTGTTTTTATTCAGGGTATTATGAATGTTGAGATTGGGATATAAGTATGGGGACAGATGTGCTTCCAATTGGTGTGTGTAAGTGCAGCAACTGGCGGAGTTCCTCTGTTACTGGATCCAAGTAAAGAGATAGTCCTGTGATCTTTGGGATGCAACACTAACTGAGATGATTTGGCAGGATTATGAAAGTATCAATAATATACTCTTATTGTACTTGACACTACTACTATTTGGTTTAGTAGTAATGCTGATGATTATTATTTGTCTGCCTTCCACATGATCTTGGAAGGGATTTTTATAGTGTGAAGTCAGCAGCCAGACAGGCATCTAGCTGCGGATAACTCTTAATAGCTAGCCTATCATCCTCAAGCTACTAGTTTCACCCCCAGAGTTGAATTCCAAACCTGAATAAGGTTTTGAAACAAGGTAATATCTTAGGCTGCTAATTTCTCCTCTTCAGCATGGATATTGCTTGACTTAGTTGAGACCAGCTAAGTTGATATCCATAGGGCGGGGTCCCATCTTTTTCTTGGTCTAATGTACAAAACTTGCACAGGCGGTCTTCTGTCTCATTTCTCTGTGAAACAGGATGTTTGTAATTCCTGTCTTTATTCCATAAGGCAGATTTGTGTATATTTTGGGATCTGAAATGCCTAGCATCTAATCATAGAAGCTTCTGGATTGACTCATGACCTGAGACCCAGAATGTCTCAGGTGTCTGTGGGGTTCCTGGTCACCAGTCCCCAAAGTGTGTCCTGGGTCATAGCCAGGGACCAGCTTGGAGGAGTCGTCATTCCCCAACAGTGGTGAGTGGTTGGTTAGGAGCTTGTACTTGGCCTACATAAGAGCAAACTCTTCTAGTACCTTCCCAATTACCAGGCAAGCGTCTCCACCATACACTTGTACTTCAGCAGGAGCTAACCCTTCTGTAGGCCAATACCAATCCTGCAATAGTCTAGTAAATTATGCTCCAATAAACTCCCTTACTCTCTCTGTCATTTCAAGATGCCTAGTCACTTTTTCCAACTCCTCTTGGGCAGACTTACTAGAGGCAAATCTCCTGCAGCATTGGCAATAGGATCCCTCTTCCCCTGGGCTAGGGTAGAAGATGTGGGGTAATTTACTCATAGAGCTTATATCCTTTTATCACGGCAAATTTGGGTAGGAGCCGTAATAGGCTTTTTATTCACGGTCAGAAGGAAGATCCCCTTAGAAACCTTCTGATATAAGGTCTTTTTATAGGGAAAAATGAGGATTTGTGCCAATACTTGGAGTCCTTTAACAATATCTTGGACTTCTTGTACTTGGTCTTGGGCTCTTGCGCTTTGGTCTTGAGCTTCTGCAGTCTGTTTCAGTTCAGGTTTCCTTCACTTGGTCTCTGTCTCCTTCTGTAGACCTTGTGGCCTTTGTAATTCACTTGATCCAGTTCCTGAAGAGTCTCGGATAGCTCCCCCTTTTATAGCCCCTTGTTTCAGACCAAAAACCTCTCTTAGAACTCTGGTTTTCAAAAGCTTAAACTATCCAGTTTTTTTCTCTATATAATATATTAAACTTTAAAACTTACTTCAGCCAATGAAAGCCCTGAATTTATTGCTTCTGCTCCTCATTTTTTAGGCTTTAACTCTTAAGTTAAAGCCCTTAAAACATTGATCAAATAGACTCTGGCTTGGAGCCAATCATACGCCTTGATTCAATGGTTTTGCCAAAAGGTTTCCCTGGATGACTTGCTCTTGACCCTGGTTTGAACCCAAAGTGGTCTCGCTCCAGTTAAACAACTGCTCCGCGTTTTGAACGGTTTTGTCGTGATTCCTGACACTTTCCCTGGCAAATCTTGAGCGCTTTTGTATATGTTTTACTTAAGCAAATTCTGTCGCCTTGATTTTACAACGTTTCTCTGTGTTTTCCTGTGTTTTCTTCAACGTTTTTTGGCTTTGAACCCGCTTGCTGCTTGCCCTTTCACCTCTCCTAGTTGTTCTCGGCAAAATTTGCTCTTTTGCCCTTACAGTTTCTCTGTCCTGTTTCTGGCCTCTTTCTTACTCCTTTCTGGCTGAATTTCCTTTTAATACATTTACAGTTTTAACACTCTGTAAACCATTTTACCTCCATTTTTTTTCTGATCATATGATAGTTAATTATTTTTTAATATATTTAGGCAGCATTTAAGTATTATTTAACTGCTTTTTTCTATTCATATTTTCTTTTTAAAGACACCAAAATCAGCTTTTTCAGCCTCTGCATCCAGTCTGACTAGTCCTTCCAGGTCATCTATTGGCCCTGCACTTACATTTTCTAGTTCTTCCACCAGTTTTTCAACCACATCTCTCAGTTCTTCAGCTAATCAACCCATCTTAGTGCACCAAACAGCTCCTCTCCAGTCTTCAGACCACTTTTTCAGTCTTCTGGCTATTCCTGCATCAAGATCTTTAAGCTATTCAGCTTATCCTGGCTAAGAACCACCTTGGTTCTACCTTCAAAATGAACCTTTATGGTTCCAAACTTTCAATATGAACCAGCAGCCCTTCAACTAGCCTTCTCTGTGATCAAACAGTTCCTCTCACTAGTCTTCTCTGCTGATTCTGTGAACCACTTTGGTTCTTTATCTCAGTCCCCGTTACCAGAACCTGTAGACCCAGGCATGAGTCTACATTGAACTGGTGTTTGACTGGGCCCTCACAAGTGGCACTCCACTTCGGCCATTCAACCATAGATCCATGTCTGTGTTGTCTTTACTCACACAGGTGATCAAGTCTGAGCTTTCAGTTGCAGAGTAATCAGCTCTAATTCCCAGAGGCCTGATCACACCAAGTTCTGCAGCTGCTTCCCCGAGCAAACTGCCTTGGTGACACCTCCAAGCAAATCTATACCCTCCAATGCTCACTTTGGGTTCCCCCCAAAGCTTTCATGGGGACATAAACAAGGACACCCTACCAGTCCATTAGGTAGGGTGCTTGCTCACAGACCTCCTGTAAGCGTATCAGGGTATGTAGAGCCCTCAGAGCTCTTCCCCTCTCTGGTAGCCCACGTTACCTGCAAGGGGTCCAAAACCTTCTCTCCCCAGACAGACAAAGTTCCCTGCTGGCTATCTCATTTCTCACCATTTTGCAGCCACAGTTCCCTGCTAGGTGAAGCACTATAGCCCAAAGCAGCCATCATCTTCTGCTGGGTGGAGGTACCATCTGCCTCTAGTAATTTTTACATCTACTAGCTAGGCCTTACCATTCCTAGTAGCCATCATTCCCCACTAGGCCTCTACCTGTAATCAACCAATCAACACCTTGTCAATCTGGAGCATAGCGTCTTTATTTGAAGCCAAACCAACCCTCGCCTGCAAAACCTCCTACATGTGGATTATCACAGTGTCTTCTGAATTGTAAACTATAACAGTCTTGATATAGTTTCTCTGTATTCCGGAATAGAGGTCTCACATCTGGATGTGGCCCGTCTATTGTTAGCCCATAGCTTTAGTGATGTGAATATGAATCAGTCAACCCTGATAGATCAGGATTTTCTGGCACTGGCCCTCAACTTAACTATCCTGGCACTTGCAGCCAAATATGAAAGCTAACTCAGATTATTGACCAAGGGAACCCAAACTTTTGATAACCTAAATACGGAACACACTCAATTTAGTGCCTGACTTATTGATAGAATCAATTCACCCCCACCCATTCAAGAAATTGGTCAGTGGGTATCTTGTTTTTTTAAAAAGATTCATCTACACTAAAATAATCTCTTGTATTAAAATAAAGGTACCATCTAGTTTTCAATATTTTTTGCTTGTAACTCTGCTAATTCAGCACAGTTAAAACACATCCAGCAAAATAGTTAACTGCTTTCAGATGCACTTAGTACACGTAAAACCCCCTCAATGATGAGCTTGTGTTACCTATCTCAATTGGTTATAGGATAGGGCACAGCCTGGCCACTTTCACCGCTTAGTTTGATCAATGTGAACCCTGCAAGCCAAGGATCAAACTGAGTGAGAGCCGCTGCAGCTTATTTCTGATTGGTACCAGTTCAGATCCGCCAGCTCTGTTGACTGTTTCCTGGGGCTTGCTGCCATTTGCTCATAGTGTTTGAGGTGGTTTGTTCTGGAATTATGAGAACGGCTGGGATGCAAAGCACCCTACAACAGCTCTGAGTTGCTTGTACCTGGAGACCCTGGTATCCTTATATGGCTTTGGTGTGTTTTCTGTCAGATTTTTTTGTCTATTGGAACCCATATTGCTGTTACCTAAATTGCATTGCGCTGTATGGTTATATCTTTGGTGGGTGGCTTGGGTTTACTCTTGATGGATCTTGATCCATTTATCTCAACAGCTGTGAAAAGCATGTATGTTTTATCAGGTCAGTATCAGGATACCTGGTTAATAACCTAAAAAAACTACAGAGGATAAATGATCATGGATCATCAATCAACTATGCTAGTTATAGATTTTAGAAGATATATGTATTGATCTTATTTAATAGTTTGCTCTTAGTATATAGACATGGATTAAAGTTAGTATACTGCAGCTAGTTATATCCAAGAACGGTTCAAGTTACAAGATGTCCTTTGTGATGCTATCAATAGCTTAACTGATAGATGTCACAAAGAGAAAGGAATATATGGGCAGCATACACATATTACAGCTAAAAAAGCATGCTTCTAAGTTGGCAAGGTATCTTTTTAATGGCTAAATAGAACCTGTCATTCCACTTGAACCAAAGCCCAAGGGAACCGGTTAGTATCAACAAAGGGCTTAAAGCATTCATCAGAGTCCCACAAGGCTAAGATACAGAGGTGAAGGGAGAGCAGGCATGGGAATGATTCCAAGAGTAGGGTAATCTCATCATCAACCTTATCTGAAAGAATATCAGAGGTGCCCTGGGAGCAGTGATGCTTGGCATTCTCATTCTCAAAGGAAAGCTTGAGACACAAATACCTCAGGGTCATTGAGTTGCAACTTACCATTTGGGATGTGAGTGAATGAAGTGTATCAAGCGGTGCAAAATCAGAGGGAGCTTCATTGTTTGATCCTTGATCAGAGTATGTTCCATGGATTTTAACCACTTCTAAAGATGGGGAGTGGAGTAGAAGGGGGGCCAGGGACTTTAAATGTTCACAGCTGATTTTGATATCTAAATGTGTGAGGTGGGCTGCCTCTACAATTGGATAATAAAAATCAGGCTCCACAATGCTTGGAGAGAAATGGAGGAGGACATGGGATATTGATGCTGAAGAGAAATTGAAAAACTTCAAGCAAAGAGGGGTAACACCTGTGTTTGAAAGCGCGATCTCCTTTAAAGTGTAGTGGGTGTCAAGAACAATTGAGAAAAGAGAATCATTAAAGTCAGTGCAGTTTTGAAGCTTTAAGACTACAAGTCTAGAACATGAAGACAGTAGGCTGTATGGTATGAAGCTGAAAAGAGGGAGGTTGATGTCTACTGATTCAAGGTTCTCGAATGCATCTGAAGGGCGGGCATCCGCAACATCAATAAACATGAACCCATCACCAAGAAGACGAAGGGATTTTATCTTAGATTTGATACCGGCCTCAATGAACAGCCCGGGCTGGAATGTTTGAACGATACTAGAGTCAAGTGTCAAGTGTCGGATATTGGAGTCATGGATTTCACTTTGAACTAAAGCATACGAGGCACGATCTAAAATCACGCCCAGTCCAGTCAACGAGCAGAAGCGCTCACGACTCAACCCCTCAAGCTCCGAAAACAAGAAGGGGAGGTCGATATGAACAAGCGAAGAACAAGAAACAATCGTATTTCTTAAATCTGGAATAATATCTGTATCCTTGACCAGCCTTATGACTTCTAAACTACTTATCCCAAGAAGCTCAACCGTAAGCAGCCTCCCAAGATACTTCAAATTACCAACAAGGGAGTTGAGAGCCCTGAGAATCCACAAAACCGAATATGGATCGGAACTTTGAACTGAACCTTTGATGGTTATTCTCTCTAATCTTATCATAACTTTGGAAAGAGAGTTGAGCACCAAGTCTGCGTTTCCAAAGGATATGCTTTTGGGTCAACGTGGTCTAAATCAAATACAATACTGCGGAACAGGCATCCATACTTATCCAGATAGCTGATGGCCTCTGTTGTAGCGGTGCTAACCAAAAGATCAAAGAAAAGGAGCTGCCTCACAATGTTTAGATTTGTGGATGCCCGGCACTCGCGGCTCACCCGATGCAAAGTTTGCAGGGTAGAAATGGGCAACTCTTCTCCAAATTTTGGCAGAAGAAGAGTAGAAAAAATTCCGGCCCAGTCCAAATTTAGTTTCGATCTCGACTCCATAATCTAAAGACATGGGTGGATAAATAGGGTAAGGCTTGTATGATTCATTTGTTTAGTAAGAATTGTAATTCAAGTAAGGTTAACGAGAAAGAAAGGCAAAAATGTTAATTGAATTGAAAGCATCTTAGTAGGATAGTACTTGTGGTTTAACATTAAGAAAATGCTCTTAGCATACCTTGCCGTAAGCAGCACTACACAGTAGTATGAGTAGTCACGTCTTGAAGCTATTGTAGGAGTAATTAGTTGACGTGACGATGCTTGAGTCCACTGGAATCGGTAAGTAAATTGTTTGGGTTGGATTTGATAGGATCTGAGTCATTAGAACTAAATCCAGTTACATCTTAATTAATGCGCATGAAAATGAAACACTTACATAGTAAACTTACCAAAATAGATGTGATTGCATTTAAAATTTAATTAAATCAAAGGTGGTATAAGCGGCGATTGATTCCTTTCGTTGAGGGAGCTGTGGAATTGAATCCTTGCCAACCAAGTATAAGTTCTATTTTAATTGGCTTGGAGTCAGTCACCAGGCTTGTAAGTTAAAAGAATCCTTATAGCCTTTATGAAGGCAACTAGGGAGATTTTTTTCAAAATCATGAGCACGATTTCCCACCAATCAACTACAAGTAACTAGAATATCATGTGAGCCCTGCCCAAAAAAGTCACTGAGCTTGTTGGGAAGTGACGTAGCTCCAAGGTGCCTGTGGGCGGGGACTTGGTCCGTGCTTGGGGAATTCTACTTGAAGGCCAGCCTGTATCTTGACTGTAAAAGCAGTCTCGCTCCATTTCTTATTAGTTTGGTTTATCTCTCATTAGCTTTTGAATGGCTGCTCAATCCAAGCTGCTCGAGGGTTGGGCCTTTTGGCGCCAGTTCTTGACTAGCAACCGAACAGTGACATCGGCTTCCGTAATCCTAATTGCATTCCACAATCTTTGGGTCTGGCGACGCATCGTCAATTCCAGGAAAAAGCCTCTTGATACGTCCTCCAAGGGACCAGTCGATGAGAAGCTTTTGGATAGTTATTCCGATCTTTTTCCTGCCAAAATAGAGCGCGTCGGTGTTAACAAGCAATTCTTTTCTCAGATATCTGCCCTTAGTACGATTCTGTTTCCAAAAGGCTGGTGGAGAGCCGATACCCTATCATTCACGCTAATCATTCATACAATCTTTTTGATTCTTCGCACCTACCTTTCTTTAGTTGTAGCTCGCGTTGATGGTCTTTTAGTTCGAGATCTAGTCAGCCGAGATTCAAAGAAGTTCCTACGGTCAATGGGATACTGGTTTGCTGTAGCGGTTCCGGCTACATATACCAACTCCATGATCCGATATCTACAGTCCAAACTTACTATCGGGTTTCGGACCCGTATGATTGACCACTGCCATGCCTTGTATCTAGGAAACCATCTGACATATTACAAGTTGCTCAATTTGGATCGCCGCATTGAGGGCCCTGATCAATATATTTCTGCTGACATTGCTCGTTTCTGTGATTCTTTGGCTGGCCTGTACTCCAGTCTGGGCAAGCCTTCGCTTGACTTGCTGATCTTCAACTACCAGCTTTCCCGCAGCATAGGATTTAAATCCAGTATTGGCATCATGGGGATTTATGCCATCACAGTTTCACTTTTGCGAAAGATTTCGCCTGCCTTTGGAAGGCTTGCTGCCGTGCAAACGCAGCTCGAGGGAGAGTACCGTGGGGCTCACTCGCGGCTAATCACCAATGCGGAGGAGATCGCTTTTTACAATGGCGGGGCCCTTGAAAAGTCTATCCTGGAAAAGGCGTACTTCAAGCTGATCAAGCATGTCAACAGTGTTTATAAGGTCAGAATATCTTACAACATGATCGAGGATTTTGTCATCAAGTATTGCTGGTCTGCCTTTGGGTTGGTCTTCTCGGCCATCCCTGTCTTTAAACCCCAGTGGCTGAAGAAAGATGTCACAGCCCCTCGAACAGAAGCTCCTTCAGCCAATCGTACCCAGGAGTTTATTACTAATAAGAGGTGAGTATTTCAATTTAATTTGCTAATCCAAAAGGCTGATGTTGAACCTTGGCGATGCGGGTGGGCGCATCATGTATTCTTATAAAGAACTGGCAGAGCTTGCAGGATACACCCATAGAGTATACACACTGGTTTCCACTTTACACGCGCTGAGAAAAAATAAATATGTCGATCCCATTCCTTTGAAAGGAGCCAGCATCAATCCAGACGCCTTTACACTCAATTCCATCAAAGGACAGATCGTATACGACCACGATGGAATCGTCCTTGACAGGGTCCCTATTGTGACACCCAACCCAACCAATCCCGCTGGGGGAGATATGCTTGTTAACGATCTTAGCTTCACTATGGAAAGGGGCCAGCATCTTCTGGTGACTGGCCCCAACGGAGTCGGCAAGACAGGGGTTGCGCGTGTCCTTCGTGGGCTTTGGCCTGTTTTCCGTAAGTAGCGTCATGGCTTTTTGCTGATTTTTCAGGGGGTACCCTGAAGCGCCCTGGTCCCAATTATCTTTTCTTTGTTCCCCAAAAGCCATACCTTTCTCTTGGAAATCTTCGTGAACAGTAAGCACTACAAGTATGCTGATGTAACCCAGATTAGGATCATCTATCCTCATACAGTAGAGGAGATGGTGTCTGACGGAAGAACCGATGCAGACCTCATGAAGATCCTTCACGATGTATATCTGGAATATATCCCTGGCCGTGAGGGCGGATTCGATACCATCAAAGAATGGAAAGATGTGCTCTCAGGAGGAGAAAAACAAAGGGTATTTATTTGCAAGGGTTTTGCTAAACTTTCAGCTCGGCATGGCTAGGCTTTTCTATCATTGCCCCAAGTTCGCTGTGCTGGATGAATGTAAACATATGCTCTTACATCTACTAAGCTCCTTTAGGTACTTCTGCGGTGAGCTCGGATGTGGAGGGCTTGATGTATAATCATGCCAAAGAGCTTGGCATCACCCTTATGACGATCTCACACAGACCTTCCTTGTTCAAGTACCACGACCATCTCCTTAGCCTCTCAGGCGACTCCTCTGGTGGCTACGAGCTAACGGGTATCGCTTCCGATGCGGAGAGGCATACCACTCTGAGCCGCGAGATCCAGATGATCCAAGATAAGCTTAGAGATGTCCAGCAATGGAAAGACCGTTTATCTGAAATCAAGGCTGAGCTCCAGATTGGTAACGCACCTGTCATGACTAGCCCCCTCTCCTCATCGTCTTCAGGATAGTGTAATAGTTCATTCACCCTTGCTCACCTTATACACTTCTTCTCTAAATGATCTCCTTAGAGGCCCTTTAAAAATGAACAGGGGTCTTTTCATCTCCTGTTCACAATCTAATTTATTCCCAAGGAACATACAAGCAATTATTTTATCAGGAATCAAGAAGAAATATGAGTGTTCTAGTTCTAAAAAACACTTCAAATCCCACATCTTAGACTAAATCAAATTTAGTTTACATAACAATTTTAAAGATTTTTCATACTATAATATCTGGTTAATTCTAAAGGCTGTGGATATGCTGAGATAAGGATAGAGAAATATATGGAGTTTTAAAATCTTGTAACCAATATAAATAATCACAATATAATTTAATCATTATGAAGCATACAAGTATGATCTAATGCCAGCACAAAGCCATCACCCAAAGCTTACACAACTTTATCTAATATCATTTACTAAACCGTTTGATGATGAGGCAACCCCATGTAGAGAAAGCGGGACCAAGAAAAGAATAATGTTATTAAAGCAAAATATTTTAATTTTAAGCTAAAATCACTGCTCTTTAATTATGTCAGCGTTTAAAAATCAATCGTGATCAAGGGAAGCTGATGTAGTTGACTTCCATTAGGCTGAAGTACCAATTGGACAAGAGGATGATAAACCATACTGGACTTTCCAGAGCTGCCAATATGGATGAGGTACATCCATCCTAGAGCAAGCGAAAGTCGTGGACGAGACAAAACATAAGCGGTACAAGTTTCTTAGCAATATTGTCCAGAATGACAATTTCCCTTTCTGAAACCCAAGGGATAGAGCAAGGTTCAAACCCTGGTCACGGCCGCCCACAGGCCTGACGACCAGGGGGCCAGCCGCCTGAGTTTTTTTGGGATCAAATCCTCTCAACCCCAGACCGCAAATATCCTTAAGGATGAAGACGCTAGTGAGGACTTGGCAACCACACCGCCCAATGAAAGACTAGAAAACTTACCTGATAGAGGCAAATAAATTCCCATCATTAGCTTAATGAGCTTAAGGTCTACCTTGATGGCTAATCAAGACCCCCCACCTGAAGGAAATGTGGACCTAAAGGCCACCCCAAGATTATTTCTCAGGAACAGCAGGGTTGCACTACCCTTCTTAAGGATCCAGCCAATAAACACTCCCTCTCCAACAGTGCTATTTCACCGTCCTGAAACCTGGGTGTCCTGCTCACCCAAAATCACATTTTCTGATCTTATGATGAATCCCCTGTAGTATATGTAAAGTCTAGCAACAGGGTACTATATAAACCTGTGGATCCTGTACTAGACTTTATGGCCATTTTTAAATAAAGATTATGTACATTAGTTTGCTCAAAAATTACCACACTTTATCTTATTTATCTGCCAATTCAACCCTAAACTCTCTTGCCTGTCTGCCTGCCCTGCAACTTATTGTCTCCCAGGGGCCCTCTTTGGTCCTTTCTACTTCAGGATATACCCACTGAAACCCAAATGCCAGGGATATACATCCAATAACATACTAGCCAGCTCACTTGGCATGTACTAAATAGTTGACCAGATATAACAGGGAGGGCCCCTGGTTTATTCCTGAGCCCTGACTGTTTAAAGACAAGTACAAATTGTTTCCTGCCCACCAATGTTAGTGGCCCACTTGAGATAGAACAAAATTTCTATCTGGCTGGCTAAATCTCCCAAGTCCAGTCCCACTATAACAGAACCAATAGCCATCCTCACCATTGCCAAATGTCCAAACTTCCTGAGAAAGGCAAATCTTCTTATCAAAGAGCAATATCTTTCCAGGAGGTAGTATCATACCAAGTAAACCAGGAGGTAAACAGAAGCATTGGGACAGACTAAGGGGATTTTGGCTTCAAAACTGCTGTAGGAAGGATGTCTGTAGTTAAATTTTCTTCTCAAATGCCCTGAACGGTATTCAAACAGACTATCAGCTAAAAACGTTTCTGGGGATGAGTTTTCAGGGGATGAGTTTCTCCGGTCAGCAGTACAAGTTGGGCCTTCTGGGGAGAAGGCTTACAAAGAAAGTATCATCAGATACCGGAACAGGAATAGCTTTCTCTTTACGGTGTCAGAGATTTTTCAAAATAAGGCTTTCAAAGAAGAGAAGGTAATACTAAGAAAAGGAGTTTATTGTTGCTAGAACAAGGTGAAGTAGCTAGGAAAGCTATCTTAAATATGTAAAATCCATATAGAAGCCAATAAAAGGTTTATTGAGAGTGAGAGAGTGCCAGGGATCTACTCATTATGAAGCTTTTCTCAAATCAAGTGGAGAAGGGCTCCCAAGTTAAACTTAACTATAGTGAAGCCTAATAGAATTTCTATCATTAATATATGTAGTAGATGACCTAGTAATCAAGATCTTCACAAGAAGGGTGTAAAATGATTTAAAAACTAGTATATGCTGGTGTATCCCAAGACTAATCAAGGAGCCTTGGGATTTACAATGGGAGGAAAGCAAGTAGTCTCAACATAGGGAGCATGATGTCAGCGTGGTCTAAATTGATACCAAATGAAGTTTTCAGATTTATCAATGAGAGTTGGTTCTGGAGCCTCAAAGTTCACGTTTGCCTGGCCATAACCTATTAACACACAGAAAACCCACACAAGTAGGAGAGGTTTAATGTTGTTGGAGATGAACTCAATTTATCTACTAATCAGTTAGTTTGAAAATATAGACTTTATTTGAGATTATTTGAGAATAATAACATTGTTGGAGCAGTTTTCTCAGGAGGGAATAGGCAGCTTAAAAACTGAGTAAATATGGGGGAGGGACAAAGTGGTTATCAAAAAATACTGCAAGAGTTGGTGAAAGATTATTGCCTTGCAGGACGCAGCAGACTACAGCCTGCAATGCAGGAAGAAGTAAAGTTGGTTCTTACATGTGGGCTGCAATTTGGTATCTTGCTTTGAACTGGGATGGTTTCTTGGCTTGAATATGGACTATTTTCTTGTTTTGATTAGATTTTATTATCTGATTGGTGGTTTGGAGCCCCTGGATATTAATTGGTTCAAGTTGTGCATTTAAATTTTAGCTGATTGGCTCAAATTATTCAAATTAGCTCTTTCAAAGCTTTTAATTAATAATTATTTACTTTTAGCATTGTTGTCATTAGTTTTGAAAGCTTGAAAATCTGGGTTTATAGTAGGTTTCATATTGTAAATTGGAAATCTGAGTTTGTTTTCATTTTTAAAAGCGCATTTTTAATCAATTCAAATGCAGTTTTGAACCGTTTTCTTAATTTAATTGATTAATGAATGTTGTGCTTCTTTCCCCATTTAAAAATGCACCTTTTAAATCTGATTCTTGTAACATATTGACCAAGGTTAAACTAATGTGAGCATTTTTTCTTGTGACAGGAACAGAGTTCCTTACACTAGCTTCCCCTAAGGCCCCGTCCATTCCCCTGGATTGGTGATAGCAGTCTAATAGGTCTTGGCAGTTGGTTAGGTTCTCAATGGTCTCCCAGCTATTTGACTCCACGCCATAACTGACCCATTTGATGAGGTAGTGACAGTTGTTCCAGATCAGTTTGTCCTGTATGATGGCTTCAACTTCCCATTCTAGAAGATGGTTCATTACCAGCGGAGGGGGATTTCATTGAGCCCAAAAGAGGTCTTCCTGTGATTTGTAGTATTGGCTGAGGAGACTAACATGGAAGACGTCATGAGTGGCTAAGCCTATTGGGAGGCAGACCTAATAGGTGAGTGTCAGGGATTTTTCCCCTGACTACATTAATTTTATGGATAACATTTTTAACAATACCAAAGCAACACAATAACAAATTAATTGGAATCAGGTTGCATTCTAGCTTTGAAACCAAAGAGAATTGAACCCAGAACCCTAAGAAAGGGCCCAGCGTTAGTACAGAATCAATTATTTAACTTACTTTACCTACTTATGTTGAATTCTCTCATTCAATCTTTGCTTTTGACCCTGGTTTTGTTTTTGAAAACACTAGTAAAGCTCCTAGACACGTCACTTACTGCTTGGACCCTGATTGGCTGGTTTCTTCTTCCTTTTTGTTTTTGAATCCACTGGTTACATTCCTGGACCTGGCTCCACACTTGATCTTCTCAAAGATTAAGCATTTACACCGCTTAATTGTTTCTGATCTTGTGGCTTTGTCTTTCTCCTCTGCTCTCACCACTATCTTAATGATTATCCTTAAGGCACAAATTGAGGCACAGATTACACAGGTATTAATTTCACTCAGAATAATCATGAGAATCCTTTGCAAATCCCTCTTATTCCCAATTGTGAGAGAAGGGGGCTAAACTAACTAAGTTTGGCTCCCATCCTGGTGAGAGGAACCACCAGGATGCTGCCCAGTGAAGAACTGGGATGGTCGCTCAGAGGGGGGACCAAAGAGAGGGCACAGGGCATAACTGCGGAAAGTAGGCATTCAGCCCCATCAGCACTAGTCCGGCAAGCAACTAGGACATACAAGTGGGGGCAGAGGACAACTTCACAGGTGCCTAGAGGGGGGCCAAGTGATTCACCTCCAAGCTAGGGGGTAGTTGCTGACAGCTCCTCCAAAGAGAGGACAGATATAGCGTAATTATCTGCATAGAGGTCCAAGTCATCTCTGTAAGGTCTCATAGTTTGGGGAAAGTGGTTGTAAACTAAAGCTTTTAAACCTGTTATATTTATGTTGGTCAAATACAAAAAGATGGGCAAGGTTTGTAGTAACAACTGGACTAAGGCCTCTAGAATCTTATAGGAAGTAAAATAAGGGCTGAGACAGTTGATTAATCCTAAGAAAATAAAATAGTGTTCAGTCTTAATGACTGAGGACTTGGTCAAAAAATCTATTTCTAAGTCAGGGAATTGCTCACCACTAGTTGGAGGATCAAAACTATCAATAATCAAATTGTGGTTATTACTGTAGAAACTACCAAGCTGATGAAATAGTAATTCAAAAGGAACCATAAGATCAAAGATAAAAAACTTAAACTAAAATTAGAAATGAACACAAGCCACAAAATCTAACAAGTACCTTTTGAGGTGCAAGTCAAACAATCTCAACTTATTGTTGAGATTGGAGAACCAAGACTCTTTATTATGCACTGTAGAATTGGGGTGCAAGGAATGGTGTCAAGAGTTAAACAAAAATGGTTAGGAAGACATGAATGAAAGTTAAAAATCAAGAAATAGAACTTGCAGTTTAGCTTGGATAAGCTAAACCCAGTAAAGGGTGACTGGTAGGAGGAGAACAGTTACGTTAAGTGTCCCTATGATGTAGAGCGGGCAAAAATTCAAGAGAAAACGGGTCCAAGGCTCAAAAAGCAAAAATTAAAGGTAAGAACAAAAGTGAGCTTTTTGGACTAACTTTTCAAGGTCCAACAAATAGGTACAGGGTTCAAAACCGGGTGTGAAGGTAAGGGGAGTTCAAAACTGATGTTAATCAGTCTTTAGGTCATAACTAGGCTTTAAAAAAGCCTAATTTTAACTTTAAAAGTGGAAAATGAAGAGGAGAAGGAGGAGATTGTGCATGAGATGATAAAAACCAATACTGCAAAGAAACTAATGACAATGAAAGCCAAATAAATAAATGAGAAGAATAGCAGCTATAAAAAGGTGAATCCTGACAGTATCCCCCCTAGCTGCTAGTCTGGAACTCTTGATAGACCTGTAGCAACTGTTTGCAGTGGTTTAGATTTTCTTCAGGCTCCCAAGTAGAGTCCTCAAGTTCATATCCCTTCCATAGGATGAGGTATTCTGTGCCAGATTGAAGGGTGCAATGGGCTAGGATTTCCTGTACCTTGTATTCTTTGAAACCTAGGAGATGGAGAGGGGGAGGAGGAGCCTTTGATTGGTGACTGAGAGGATGCTGTCTTAGCTTCAGAAGGAGTGAGTAATGAGAAAAAATTGTGGAAGTGCTCAGGGAGGGATAGTCTGAAGGCAATAGAACCAATCTTTTCAGTTACTTGGAATGGTCCAATGAAGCAGGGTCAAAGTTTGCAAGAGGCAACTATAACCGGGAGGTTCTTTGTTGAAAGGAGTACCAAGTCTTCAGGCTGGATCTCATTGCCTGGTGTTATTTTCTTGTCATAGTGCTTCTTGTAGTCTAAGATAGCAGGTTGGAGGTGGGCAACAATTTGGTTCTGTGTTTCCCTGATTTCAGTAGCAAGCTTGGCTACAGACTGTGAACGGAAGTAACTCTTCAAGTCAGGGAGGAAGAAAGGTGTATAGCCAAGGTTTTCTTGAAGCAGAGTCATGCCAATTGATCCGTGGTATGCTGATTTATAGGAGTATTGGGCAATGGGAAGAAGATCAGATCAATTGTCTTGCTGCTTGTTGATAAAATAACAGAGATACTGTTCTAAGGTCTGGTTTGTTCTTTTAGTTTGTCCATCAGTCTGTGGGTGATATGCAGTGCTGTAGAGAGAGGTTACCCCAAGGGAGGCCATGGAATCTTGCCAGAATGCAGAGGTGAACTGGGGACCACGGTCCAAGACTATGTCACAAGGGACTCCATGATGAGGGAAGATATATTTGACAAATAGCTCAGCGGTTTGTTTGGCGGTGACATTTGTGTGGCAAGGGCAGAAAGAGGCTTCATTTGAGAAGCGGTCAACTACTACTAAGATTGCGTCGTAGCCTGAAGACAAAGATAACTGGGTGATGTAGTCCATAGAGAGGCTTTGCCACGGGCCTTCAGGTATCAGAAGAGGGCAGAGTAGCCCAGATGGCTTGGAAGTGCGGTTCTTGTTTCTGAGACATACTAGGCAGCTGGCAATGTATTCCTTGATGGTCTTTGCCATCTGTGGCCACCAGTAGTGTGACTTTATGAGAGCTAGGGTTCTCTTATAACCCAAGTGTCCAGCAGGGAGAGAGTCATGAAATCCAATTGTGATCTGCAGCTGCAAGACTTTATCAGGTACCATAACCAGTTTGCAGAAGAGAAGGAGGTTGTTCTCAAGTGAATACTCTGAGGGTGGCATTGCTTTGGATAGCAGGTCCTGGATAATCTTGTTGGAAACAGAGTCTTCTGACTGGGCCTTATGGATAGAATAGGTGTCTGGGAAGTTGAAAAGGGTTTCAGAGATCTGGTTGATGAAGACAGATGCAGGAAGAACCGCCTTGGTGTTGAGACGTTCATATTCAGGGTCAGAGTCAGCAGTTGTAGGGTGTCAAGAGAGTAGGTCAGGGAGGACGTTGAGGGACCCTTTCTTGTAAGTAATGGTGAACAAGAAGTTGGTAAGTTCAATCACTCATTGGGCATGTTGTTGGGATATGCAGCGGGCTTGAGTGAAGAAAAGTAAGTTCTTGTGGTCTGTGAAGATGCTAACAGGATCTGAGGTTCCCTCAAGGTAATGGCGCCAATGCTTGAGAGATTTGATAATTGTGAGCAGTTCCTTGTCGTGAACAGGGTAGTTCTTCTCAGCAGCACGGTGCTTCTGACTGTAGTAAGCTACAGGATGGAGCATACCATCCCTCCCATGCTGAAGAAGGACAGCACCAACAGCATAGTTGCTGGCGTCAGTCTCCAGGAAGAAGGGTTTATTGCTATCAGGCATGAGTAAGACTGGGAGAGTGGCAAACAGATGGCAGATCCACACAAAGAAGTCCTGTGCTTTGGCAGAACATTTGAACTCAACTTTGGTGGAGGTCAGATTGGTGAGTGGAAGGACAATGCTACTGAAACCGGGGACAAACTTGCAGAAGTAATTGGCAAGACCAAGAAACCCTTGGAGCTCCTTGCAGTTCTTTGGTACCGGCCAGGAGAGAATGGCATCCAGCTTGCTTGGAGCTATGGCAAACCCCTCCTTGGTTACAATATATCCAAGGAATTCAACGCTTGTCTGGAAGAAGCAACACTTATAAAGCTTGCAGTAGAGGTGGTATTCCTGAAGCCTAGCCATGACTTTTCTTAGGTGTTCAATGTTATCAGAAGTGCTCTTTGAATATATTAAGATGTTGTCAAGGTACACCACCACAAATTCATTCAGGAAGGGGAGAAGGACTTCATTAATGAGGGCTTGAAATGTAGAAGGAGCATTACAGAGGCCAAAAGGCATAACCTTGTATTTGTAGAGGCCAAAGGGAGTGCAAAAAGCGGTCTTCTATTTGTGTCCCTTGGCAACGCGGATCTGGTTGAAAGCTGCTCAGAGATCAACCTTAGAAAATATCTGAATGCCCAAGAGGCAGTCTGTGAGGGCTTTGGCAGATGGAATGGGGCAGCGGTCCTTGATTGTAACAGCATTCAGGGCACAATAGTCAATGCATGTACACCTAAAACCATCAGATTTGGCAACAAAAAAGATTGGAGAAGAACAGGATGACGTAGAGCAAGTGATGAAACCCTTACTGAGCTCATCATTAATGTATTTCAAAAGCAACTTATTGTTGGCATTGGATAATGTAATGATTCTACCCCAAGGTGGGTTTGCTCCCTCAGTCAGGTTGGTCTGGATGTCATATGGTCTGTGAGGAGGTAGATTGCGGCATTATTTGTTGCTGAACACTTCTTCATAGTTGCTTATGAAAAGAGTATTGCCACTTTCAGCCAGAGCTGTCTCTGAGAAAGGTAGGATGGTGCAGGAGTTCAACATCTTAAAGTTCCAAAAGCTAGTGGGAAGGTGATGTTTTCCTATAAGGTCTAAGGAGAAGGAAGTGTCATGTGTGTAGAAGTCAACCTTGTGCTCCTGACATCTGATAATGAGGCCAACTTCTTTGCACTAATTCATGCCAAGATAAACAGGGAAGTTTAGTGACTTGGAGCTAACAAACTGGGAGTGGAAGGTGGGCTTCCCCAAACGGAACAGAATGGGAGGCTTTATCTCAAAGGCTGTTACAGGCAGGTTGTTGGGGCCCCAGGCGTCAATCTTTGGGCCAGGCAAGAGCTTTAGATCATTGGCCAATCTGGAGTCAATGTAGTTTATGTTGGCACCCATATCCAGTAAGGCAAAGGTCTCAATACTGGAGAAGGGTCCATGGATCAATATCCAGATGAAGGGCAGAGACAACTTCCCAAGGGTCTGGATATTATTGACCTGGGTATGATGGAGGGGCCTGTAGAATCTGAAGTTGTTTTGTCCAGTGTAAGTTCTAGTACCGGGTTAGGAAGAGGAATTATAAAAGGGTCTGGGCAGTTGGCTACCAAGTGGTCACTCTGTCCACAATAAGAGCACAGCTTGTTAAGTCGTCTACAGAGAGCTTTGGCAGTAGTTAAACGGTATCTGCCACCCTCCTTTGGTTCATAGGCTGAGGCTGGTGAGGTAATGGGTGGACTTATAGCAGGAGAAGAGCGTGGATTGTTTATTGGTTGTGGAGTAGGCTGGTTGATGGTTGAGGCTGGTCAAGACAGGGGTGGCCTTGATATGGTTTGAAACTTCTTTTCTCATTTGGAAACTGTTTTAATGAGAGGTTCCAATTCCTCAGGGAGATTATGGTGAATAAGAAAAGCCTTGAGATTGGGGTTTAAACCAAGCATGTAGAAATCACAAGCTTTGGAGTGGGTAGCCTTTAATTGGGATTGGATCTCACAGAAGCGCTTGTTGTACTCAGTCAAAGGACCAGTTCCTTGGGTGCAGTTAGAGAAGTGCATATTAGGGGCATTGGCAGATTCTTCCTCAGTCCCTTCTTTGGCGGCGTGTGCAAGCAGTTCAGATATAAAAAGGTTATAGCTCTCAAAGATGAAAGGATCTTGAACAGATGACTCACAGAACCAACTGTGCATAGGGCCCTTGAGTTGCTTCACTATGTAGATGACCTTTTGAGAGTCTGAGTTGAACTCCAAAGGATATGCTAGGAAGTGGGCTTGTGTGAAAGCTAATAAATTGAAGGTGCTATCAGAAGAATTAGATGATTGCTTAAACTTAGAAATGTTATTAAGTATAGCAGTCTGACTATTTGAAGTGGAATTATTTTCTGTACTATCCTTATTGATGGAAGATTTATTCTTAAAAAATAAAATTTAGATAAGGTATAAAAGAAAGGACAAAGCTAGGGTGCAAAACAAGGTGACTGCTAAAACAAACAGAAGTATTGTTGTGAAAGAGAAGTTTAATTCTGGCATGTTGCCATTAGAAGTTGAGATAATATAAGGTCTCATAGTTTGGGGAAGGTGGTTGTAAACTAAAGCTTTTAAACCTGTTATATTTATGTTGGTCAAATACAAAAAGGTGGGTAAGGTTTTTAGTAACAACTGGACTAAGGCCTCTAGAAGCTTATAGGAAGTAAAATAAGGGCTGAGACGGTTGATTAATCCTAAGAAGATAAAATAGAGTCCAGTCTTAATGACTGAGGACTTGGTCAAAAAATCTATTTCTAAGTCAGGGAATTGCTCACTACTAGCGGGAGAATTAAAGCTCTCAACAATCAAATTGTGGGTATTACTATAAAAACTACCTAACTGGTGAAACAGAAAGTCAAAAGGAATCATAAGATTGAAGATAAAAACTTAAACTAAAATTGGCAATGAACACAAGCCACAAAATCTAACAAGTACCTTTTGAGGTGCAAGTCAAACAATCTCAACTTATTGTTGAGATTGGAGAACCAAGCCTCTTTATTATGCACTATAGAATTGGGGTGCAAGGAATGGTGTCAAGAGTTAAACCAAAAATGGTTAGGAAGACATGAATGAAAGTTAAAAATCAAGAAATAGAACTTGCAGTTTAGCTTGGATAAGCTAAACCCAGTAAAGGGTGACTGGTAGGAGGAGAACAGTTACGGTAAGTGTCCCTATGATGTAGAGCGGGCAAAAATTCAAGGGAAAACGGGTCCAAGGCTCAAAAAGCAAAAATTAAAGGTAAGAACAAAAGTGAGCTTTTTGGACTAACTTTTCAAGGTCTAACAAATAGGTACAGGGTTCAAAACCGGGTGTGAAGGTAAGGGGAGTTTAAAACTGATATTAATCAGTCTTTAGGTCATAACTAGGCTTTAAAAAGCCTAATTTTAACTTAAAAAGTGGAAAATGAAGAGGAGAAGGAGGAGATTGTGCATGAGATGATAAAAACCAATACTGTAAAGAAACTAATGACAATGAAAGCCAAATAAATAAATGAGCAGAATAGCAGCTATAAAAAGGTGAACCCTGACAATCACAAGATAAACTCTTAACTACACCCTCCCTGGAGATGAAAAGTTCACCAGGGAGATGTAAGAGAGTAGAAGGATTATCCCCATGAGACGGACTGAAGAAATTTGGTCCCATAAGTTTGGAGAGGTGGTCCAAAGGAGAAGCAAAAATGGGGCAAGAGAAAACACCACAAATTTCAAAACAGGGAGGATCATAATTGAAATCTCCAAGAAATTTGGAATCTAAGGGTACAATTTTTAGATGTCAAAATATTAAAATTTGGGTTGGGAAGGCAGCTGCAAAGAAAAACCAAGGGAAGAGCAGGAGGGAACACTTGGGAGCCTTGGCAGCGGTCTTGGATGGCTTGGGCAGCCGTAAATTGGAAAGCAAGTTTGAAAGCAGTGAAAATTGAATACAATCTTAAATTTAAAGTAAGATTTATAAGATAATTAAATCAAATTTTAGGTTTTGAATTTAAATTTTGAAAGTGTAAGCAAACAGCGCAACAATTAAGTAAAGAGCTGAAGAAACAAAGCTCCGAAAGGGCGGCTGGGTTTGAAATGAATAACTTTAAAGTAAGGCTTAATAATAAACCAACTAACACTTTAATTAAAGCAAAGGAGACTCAAACAGAGTCTACCAAATTTTTAAAACAGTAAAGTTGCTGAGCAATTGAACCAAAGTTTAATGAATCTTGAAAATTGACAAGCAGGGGACTCAAAGTCCCCTGGTCTTGTTAAAAGGAAATGGGATACTAAGGAATGATCATCTGACCACTTTTAGCTTGCATCTGAATGGTCATGGGAGGAAATTTTCTGGCCAGAGTCAGGGGTGCTGGAGGGTTTCAAGGTAATTTCCGCGGCTTCACCTGATTGACTGGAGGACACCTCAACCAGTTCAGATTTAATTGACTTTCTGGTTATGGATGTGGCGTTGTTTGATTGGGTGTTCCTGATAGTTTTTAAGAGAGGGTGATACCATGCCAGCAAATAGTCCAAATTGATCAGTGTTTCTTCCCAGGCCGAGACAATCAGAGCCAGGGGATCTGCAGGGTAGGCTGTGACAAATTTCTTATCAATAGTATGGGCTAAATCTCCTAGAGAATTAAGTGGTGTGGCTTTTATTTTTAGGCCCTTTTTGGTACAGTGGGAAAAAGCGGTTTGATCCAAGGCCAAAGGTGGCAGTGAATTTACATTATCCTTTCCTTTTTTCTGGGGCTGGATGCCTCCCTGGGGGAGTGTAGCTACCAAGAAGTTCTTGTGCACTTTGGGGATCTTGAGCGCCAGGCAAGACTTAGGAGGGCCAAGTGCTGTGGGATTGTTCTTGTGAAATTCTTGTACCAGATCCCAACAATTCCCACAGTCTGAAGAGCTTACCCAGCTGTTGTCGTAAGAGGGATATCTTTTTCAGGATACACAATATTGAAGGGACTTGCAAATCCTATGTGAGGCTACTATGGCCTCTACCTCATACTTGGGGGAGCCATCCACCAAAATGGGGTCAGGGGTGCTGGGGAGGTCCCCCTCAAAATGAGACAGGCAACAGGCATTGAAGGTACTGTGAATCCAATAGGAGGGGGGAGATCCAACACAAACGCACCATTACCCTTGTCCTCCAAGACCTTGAAGAAGCCCAGTCTCTTTGGAGCAAACTTTCTTGAGGGGACCTTCATTTGGATATTGGTAGCATCCAACATCACAAGTAAACCCACTGGATAATGGGGAGCAGGCTGCCTATTCTTGTCTGCCGCTTTCTTGTACACCTCAATGGACTTGGTCAGGGTGCTTTGGACTTTGAGGTGAATGGCCTTGAGGTGAGCTGCCATGTCTGCAGCAGCCGGTACACTTGCCTGGAACAAGGGACCTATCACAAATGCTGGGGAGAACCCCAGAGTATCCTGGAATGATGATACCCCTGTGGAGGCATGTACAGTGTTGTTATAAGCAAACTGGACCAATGGAAGATTGTCAGACCAGGAGACCATAAAGGCATTGGCGTAGCAACACAAATACTGCTCCATGGTTTGGTTAACTCTTTCTGTTTGCCCATCCAACTGAGGATGAAAGGAGGTGGACCTGCATGGCTTGATGTTTAGAATCCCCAGCAGGGACTCCCAGAACATGGATGTGAACTGGGGGCCTTGGTTGCTGATGATCTCCTGAGGTAAGCCAAAGTTGGTGAAGATGTGTTTCACAAACAGGTTTGCCATCCCTACGGAGTCCAGGGTGGTTAGGCATGAGATGAAGACTGAATATTTGATGAAGTGGTCAACTACCACCATGATGGAGTCAAAGCCTCCCAACAAGGGGAGAGCTACCACAAAGTCCACTGAGATGGATGACCACGGGCCTTGAGACTGCTGCATGGGATGGAGGAGACCGTTGTTCCCTGACCGGTCCATTTTGGAGCAGCACAGGTGACACACTTCTTAATCCAGGGCCCCACTGCTTTGATTATCCCAACCCAGCTGTAAGTGCGCCTGATGAGTTCAAGCAGTTTCTTGGTGCCAGGATGTCTAAACAGGGGAGGGTCATGATGTTCAGTCATGAAACGGGGCTGTAATTCCTTTGGAACCCACACTTTATTATTTTGGTAAATTATCCTATCCTTAAGGGTATAGGGCCCATTGGACGCAGAGACAGGGGACAGCTTAGCACAGATAGCCTGGCTGTCCAGTGAGGAGTTTTGGGCCACCAGGACGTCTTAAAGAAGCGTACCAGGGAGGGCCAGCGGTGGGGCTGCCTCAGAAGAGGGACCAGGGGCAATGACCAGGAGCTGTGAAGAATCAACCAGAGCCGTGGCTGGGGTTTGGGGGAGGGGGGAGCTGGTGTCTGGGAGAATCAAGGACTCCAGGATAACTGTGACCTGAGGGTCCTTGTTGCCTCTCACTGAGTACATTGCAGGTTTAAAACTCAGGAGGTCAGGAAGGATGTTGAGTTCACTCTTTTACAAACTTGTACTTGAATTTGTAACCTGAGAGCGTCTGCATGACACATGCCTGGCAAGGGAGTAACTTCTGGGGCTTGCAGAAATAACAGAGGGCCTTATGGTCTGTACAAACCACAAACTTGTGTAGTGCGCCCTTCAAGTGATGTATCCAATGAGTGATGGTGTTCACCACAGACTGTAGCTCCTTGTCAAACACCACCCAGGAACACTTGTGGGGGTAAACTTCCTGGAGAAGTAAGCAACCGGGAGCTCCTGACCATTGTGCTCTTGAAGGAGAACCGCCCCGGCAGCCACATTAGAGGCGTCTAAAGCTACAATAAACTGTTTGCTTGTGTTGGCGTGACGTAGCACTGGGGTGAAGACAAAGACCTGCATGATGGCCTCAAAGGCCTCCTGGCATGCCGGGGTCCACACAAAGGAGGCATTCTTGCCAGCCAGGGGGTGCAGGGGGCAGCAAGATCAGAGATGGCAGGGGAGAACTTCTTGAGAAAGATCACTGTACCCAGAAAGCAGTGCAACTCCTTCTGATTCTGTGGGGTGGCCCACTCACAAAGAGCCTTGGCCTTGTTGGGGGAGACCGTGTGGCTGTTCTTCAGGACCAAGTTGCCCAGAAAGATAACCTTGGACTTGAAAAACTCACACTTACTGGGCTTAATGAATAACTGGGCCTTGTGGATAGCCGCCACCACAGCCACTAGGTCCTTAGCGTGCTGCTCAGGAGTGGGGGAGTGGATTAGGATGACATCAATGTACGCCACGGCACAGGAGAAGCAGAGATCCCCCAGGGCATCATTGATGACTTGCTGGAAGATTGTGGGAGCATTCTTCAAGCCAAAAGGCATGACCTTGAATTGGAAGCAGCCGCACTGAGTTTTCATGGCTGTAAGCCACTTGTCTCCTTCTGCCACATAAACCTGGTTAAAAGCATTAACAAGGTCAAGTTTTGAAAAGACACAAGCCCTGGCAATAGACTGAGCAATTGAGGATTCCAAGGGGAGGGGGTAGCAGTCCAGGACAGTGACATTGTTGAGAAGGGTATAATCAACGCAAGGCCAAAGGGATCTATCCAATTTCTTGGCAAAGAACACCAGGGAGTAACCAAGGAAGCCTTCTTAACTATCCACCCTTTTGCCAGCATGTTGTCCAGCCACGCGCCTAACACCTTATCCTCTAATTTGCTAAGTGGGTACATTGGGGCATCAATCTTTATGAGGTCAACCATTGTTTTAAAGGTCAAATTGTGGCAAGAGTGTGGAGGGAGAGCACAGGAAAGGGTAGCGTCAAAGGCGTCCTTGAAGGGAGCAAGGATGGCCAGAAGGGCAAAGGGCTTGGGAGGAGATACTGGGGTTGCCGCAAGAGATAAGCATGACTCTGGTGGTTCCCAACCCAAGGGGAGAAGGGGGGAGAAACCTGGGCACTTGTCCAACAAGAAGTGAATTTTGTTGGTGAGACAGTCAATCTGCACCAAGTGATGCCGCCACCACCCCACGTCCACAATTACAGGATACAGGAGGTCCTCAACAGCAGAGAATTTACTCACAAACACATGTGAGCCTGTACAGTAACTAAGTGGGTTAGTGAGGGGATAACTGAGCACTGGTACCTTGCTGGCTACAATCAGACTCTGGGGGAGAAGCAAGGACAGACCCAGGGATTAGGCCAGTGCCAGGTCCATAAAGTTACCTATAGCACCTGTATCTACCAAAACTGTAGCCTTGGCTTGGCGGGACTTGGTGAAAAAAGTTGCAGTAAAAAGGAAATAAGAAAGATCTTCTTTATTCTGCGGGGTCAGAATGGATGTGGCCAGATTGCAGGAGGAAACCTCAGGAATGGCGGCCAAGGCCGCAAAGACAGGGAGGGATCCAGTGGAGGTGGGCCAGTTGGGGGCCTGGCGGGGGCGACACATCACGTTGATGGCAGGTGTCTTGGGAGGCTTGGCCGCAGGGGGCTTAGCCTAGGCAGGCTTGGTAACCAGAAGATGAGCCAGCACACCAGACTTGGGCTGGTAGGCAAGCTTGGCTCCAAGCTGGCGGGCCAATGCAAATGCCTTCTTGAGGGAGGTAGGTGACAGATCCCACACACTCTTGCCAGCTGAAGCGGCATCCAAGGAGTTGAAGAACATGGCCACAGCCATCTTGGTAGGGAGATCAAGGGAGGCAGTTTTCACTGCACACCCAGGGAGGCAAGGTCAGGGGCAAGACCTTTTGAACAAAGGGTCTCAAAGATAACCAAGGCCTTGGAACCCAGAGCAGCCACTGCTGAGGAGACCAGCGTAAGAAGGGAGGAAGTATCTCCAAGCTCCTGGCTTTGGCAGAGGAGAGTGTGCACCCAGAGGCAAGCGTCTCTGTCAAGAGCATCCAAGAGGGCCACTGATCTCTGGGCTTTAGAGATGGGAGTGTCTGCAGAGGCCAAGTTCCGCAGAGAGGCAAAGCTGCAGCTCTCCAAGGGCGTCCAGAACCTTCTCACAGACGGCCATAGAGGGGGGTGCAGGGTGACACCAGGGTGATATTCACCGCTGATGCAGCCAAGAAAGCTGTGGAGGGAGAATCTGACTTCTTGGTGAGACACAACTTAAAGAAAGACAGAAGTGACCAAATGGCCCACACCAAGAGAAATCCAGCAAGAAGGGATCCCAAGCTGGCACAGATGAGGGCAAAAAGTAAGAGTCACACCCAGTAGCAAAAGGATTCAAAGGCAGAAGAAATGGGCTTGTCAATTATGTGAGAGAGGGGGGATAAACTAACTAAGTTTGGCTCCCATTTCTGTGAGAGGAACCACCAGTATGCCACCCAGTGGAGAACTGGGATGGACGCTCAGAGGTGGGACCAAAGGGAGGACACAGGGGACAACCACGGAAAGTAGGCATTCAGCCCCATCAGCACTAGCCTGGCAAGCAACCAGGGCGTACAAGTGGGGGCAGAGGACAACTCCACAGTTGCCTGGAGGGGGGCCAAGTGATTCACCTCCAAGCTAGGGGGGTAGTTGCTGACAGCTCCTCAAAAGAAGGGACAGGTATAGCGTAATCATCCACATAGAGGTCCAAGTCATCACAAGATAAACTCTTAACTACAGCCTACCTGGAGATGAAAAGTTCACCAGGGAGGTGTAGGAGAGTAGAAGGATTATCCCCCATGAGGCAGACTGAAGAAGAAATTTGGTCTCATAAGTTTGGAGAGGTGGTCCAAGGGAGAAGCAAAAATGGGGCAAGAGAAAACACCACAAATTTCAAAACAAGGAGGATCATAATTGAAATTTCCAAGAAATTTGGAATCTAAGGGTACAATTTTTAGATCTCAAAATATTAAAATTTTGGGTTGGGAAGGCAGCTGCAAAGAAAAACCAAGGAAAGAGCAGGAGGGAACACTTGGGAGCCTTGGCAGCGGTCTTGGATGGCTTGGGCAGTTGTAAATTGGAAAGCAAGTTTGAAAACAGTGAAAATTGAATACAATCTTAAATTTAAAGTAAGATTTATAAGATAATTAAATCAAATTTTAGGTTTTGAATTTAAATTTTGAAAGTGTAAGCCAACAGCACAATAATTAAGTAAAGAGCTGAAGAACCAAAGCTCCAAAAGGGCGGCCAGGTTTGAAATGAACAACTTTAAGGTAAGGCTTAATACTAAACCAACTAACACTTTAATTAAAGGAAATGAGACTCAAACAGAGTCAACCAAATTTTTAAAGCAGTAAAGTTGCTGAGCAATTGAACAAAAGTTTAATGAATCTTGAAAATTGACAAGCAGGGGACTCAAAGTCCCCTGGCCTTGTTAAAAGGAAATGGGATACTAAGGAATGATCATCTGACCACTTTTAGCTTACATCTGAATGGTCATGGGAGGAAATTTGCTGTCCAGAGTCAGGGGTGCTGGAGGGTTTCAAGGTAATTTCCGCGGCTTCACCTGATTGACTGGAGGACACCTCAACCAGTTCAGATTTAATTGACTTTCTGGATCTGGATGTGGCGTTGTTTGATTGGGCGTTCCTGATAGTTTTTAAGAGAGGGCAATACCATGCCAGCAAATAGTCCAAATTGATCAGTGTTTCTTCCCAGGCCGGAACAACTGGAGCCAGGGGATCTGCAGGGTAGGCTGTGACAAATCTCTCATCAATAGTATGGTCTAAATCTCCTAGAGATTTAAGTGACTTGGCTGTTATTTTTAGGCCCTTTTTGGTGCGGCAGGGAAAAGCGGTTTGATCCAGGGCCAAAGGTGGTAGTGAATTTACACCAATAGCCACTTAAATGTTCCAGCCTCTATTTTGAGGTTATTTAAGTGAGCCATATTTATCATTTTTAAATGTTCCAACAATAAAGACTTATTTCTACACTACTCCTGCTCACACTTATCTTCTGATCTCTCATTTGAAACCATGAAAGGAATTTTATTCCTGTTCTGGTTTCTAGTCCTTCTGCTTACAGTTGTATTAGGTCTTGAAAACCCTACTCCCATCACTGACTGTCATAACTCCTCCCCTGATGATGCCCATCAGAAGGAGTCCCTGGCCAATGGATGGTTCAAGTATCCCTCAGGCCACTGGGGAAAAAAGTTCCATTATGGGCGCACATCACTCCTCTAATTGAACCCTTGCTGGTTAGACCCAAAACATCTTTCTATCTGTTGACATACTTGGTAGGGTATTACCTATTGGGTCAGTTCAGCTCCATGATGGGTAGATTCACCTATTTGGGCCACTTGCCATGGTCACAGTGCCCATTGGTTTGGTCATTGCAGGACTTAACATAGGGCTTTGGCCCACCAGATTGGGGGCTTGTTCCCCCTCAATTGGGTCCCTGGCAGTGAGGGGGGTGATTCTTCAAATTACTTCCAGGGGTCCTATCTTTTTGGGACCTAATTTGCAGCAGGCCCATATTATGTAGAGGTTATGGGCATCAAGGAAGACCAAGGATCTTGGAAAGTATTCTTCAGGTTCTCTGCAATGTCTGTTGGCAAACATCTTATATTACTGAATGGATTTATTAAGGGTTTTCTTAAGTTGGGCTTGGATCAGGGAGAGATCATTCATGCCAGGGAAAAAACCCTGATCTTCCGACTTGCTAGTGTTTGGAAACTGGCAGGTTGCGGACTGGGTGGGCAGGGCCTATCTGTCAGGATTCACCTTTTATTAGCTGCTATTCTGTTTTATATTTATTTGCCTCATTGGCTTCTAAGTATTATAAAGATTGTTCCCTTTCATTTAATTTTTAATCCCCTGTCTTTCCCCTTCATTTTCCATATTTGGAGTCCAATTTGGCCTTGTTAAAGCCTAATTACAATCTAAACACTGTTAAGACTATTTCCAAACATTCCTTACCTTTTGACACCCAGTTTCAAACCCTGGACTTACACAGGGAAGATCAGAAGTTGGCTCCAAAAAGACTTACTTTAACTATATGTCTGCTTACAGTCTTTCCTAAGCTTTGGACCAGTTTTTCCTTTACTTTTTGCTTGCTTTTACCTGCAGAGCTTTGCCTTAACCGCCTTTCTCCTTCTGAAATCTCCTTTATGCCAACCTAACTTTTTAAATTTAGTTCAAGAAGTTAGTTCACAAACTATGGTTTCTTACTTCCAAATGACCAGCTAACCTTTATAGGTTAAACTTTTACTTCCAATTTTCACCTCACTTTTCCAAGCTCAATAAAAAGGCTTGGTTTAACAGTCTCAACAACAAGTTGAGATTGTTTGACTTGCACATCAAAAAGGTACTTGTTAGGTTTTGTTGCTTGTGTTTTCTTTCCAATTTTAGTTTAAGTTTTAAATCTTTGATCTTATGATTCCTTTTGACTTTCTGTTTCACCAGCTAGGTAGTTTTTATAGCAATACCCACAATTTGATTGTTGAGAGCTTTAATCCTCCTGCTAGTGCTGAGCAATTCCCAAACTTAGAAATTGACTTTTTGACCAAATTGTCTGTCATTAAGACTGGACTTTATTTTATTTTCTTAGGGTTAATAAACCGCCTCAGTCCATATTTTACCTCTTATAAGCTTTTAGGAGCATTATTACAGTTGCTATTGCAGACCTTACCTACCTTCTTGTATTTGGCTAAAATAAATATAACTGGATTAAAAGCTTTAGTTTACAACCATCTTTCCCAGGCCATGAGACCTTACACTATCAAAGGATTTGCACTAACTCAATGAGGTAGGATATTGACTTGCCCACTCATGACCACAGGACGGCGGCAGGGACAATATTATCTATTACTTCTGTGAGAGTAATATAAGCAATCCCAAATAGCTTATTGGTATGGTTCAGGGGGGCTCAGCAGCAGATGCAGGCATTGGTTTGGGGGTGACAGGTGGTTCCATGACTAATTGGTAGGCAGAAAGGAAGGTGTATTTATCTCTGAGAAGGCAGGGCTAGGTAACGTACCAAGGACCTTTCTGGTTGTATCTGGTTAATTCTTTAGTTCTGGCCTAGGAATCCTGGGCTAATATATTTTCTGTAGTGTAGTCCTTGTACTTGGGCTTCAAGGGGTATTCTGTGAAACAGACAGGGCCAAATGGAGCACCTGGAGGACAATATGTAGCTGGAGGGTTGGCAGGGGGATCAGATCATCTTTGAGTTAGCTGGTAGATAACAAGAGTAAAATATGGCAACAATTGGGGAAACCAATATCTCATAATCTTTATTTTAAAATGACAATAGGGATTGATCTTGGCCTGTCAGGTACTTATACTGCGCTACCAGGCTTTATTTCCTGGTTGAGTTTCTTTAGCTTGGGCAGTTTGGCATCAGGGGTCTTAGATGGCAGTGTGGCCCTTGGCACTAGCAGGTTGCCACTGGACATTTTGGGATGAGAAGACTTTGAATTCTTCTGTTTGGCAACTCAGAGGTTGGGTGCCCCTTCAGGTTCAGTGCCACTTCCTGGGCTTTGGGGGAGTTTGAAACAACTCTCATTAGGGGACTTGTGCATTTTGTTGTGAATGCCGCCATTCACCATGTTTCACTTTTGTCCTTCAATGGGTTATTTTGAGGACAAATTTCTCTCTTTTGCTTTTGCCCTTTGAAATAAGGCTGTTGTGATCTGAGGCGCGGCACAGAGTCACAACAGAAAATCCTAACCTTAGGATTGAATTCATACTAAGTCTTAGTTAGATTGGCAGGGAAGGTTATGCAATTACCTTGTGGCCCTGAATGAATAATATCTGCTAGACGTGGCTAGAGAGGCGCCAAAGTACGTGGAGACACAAAGAAAAAAATGTGAATAGAACTTAATTTTTATTGGTGTAAAAGAAATTTAATATACAGTGGTTGGGGATATCACAAAACAATACCAGGACGGTAGGATCACTTGCCACAAGCATGAGTGGGGCAAGTAAGTTGCACAGGATCAGGAAACTGAACAATTGTATTTTTCCAACTTGGAGCCAGCCTCATTTTGAAGGGCAAAAGTGAAAGATAGATTTGTCCTCAAAATAACCCAATGAAGGCAAAATCAAAACATGGTGAATGGCAGCATTCACAACAGAGGCTGGCTCCAAATTGGGAAAATCAATTGTTTTGTTTCCTGATTCTGCACAACTCACTTGCCCCACTCATGCTTGTGGCAAGTAATCCTACTGTCCATGTACTGTTTTGTGGTAAAGCTACACAGTATATATTCCATTTCACTTTCACCAATAAAAATTAAGTTCTATTCATATTTTTGTCTTTGTGTCTCCACGTACTTTGGCGCCTCTCTAGCCACGTCTAGCAGATATTATTCAATCAGGGCCACAAGGTAATCACATAGCTTTCCCTGCCATTCTAACCAAGACTTAGTACAAATCCAATCCTAAGGTTAGGATTTCCTGTTGTGACTCTGTGCTATGCCTCAGATCACAACAAGAATGGTGCTCACTACAGGGGCTGTAAGCCCCTTGGTTATCCCTTTTGTAACAACGTTTTCAGGACCTTTGCCTCCTCCTATACAAGAGCTGTTTTTGCCTGAAATTACCAGTCCTCTTATTGAGGAAGACATTGCTGATCTGCCTATTTCCTCTACTGTGCTGAACCTTGGGAGTGGTCTCCGTCTAGTGGCCTACCCTTTTGGTACCCCTGACTTAGAACAAGTCATGGCAGTAGCCCTTGGGATAGCCCGTGATGAAGCCATCCCTTGCCTAGATTCAGTTTAGCCAAGCAGAATACTAAAAATTGATTTTAGCTCCACAATTCCCACAGCATCTCCTCTCAGCAGCTGGCTCTTCTGAACACTTATTGTCATCCTTTGTACAACCTGCCTTATCCCATAATCAAATGGTGTTAGAGCTCCACATTCAGGAGATTTCATCTCTACAAGCCACCGTCACTCATCGCTGGGATCAGTTCACAGCCTACCAGCAGTGGATCCACTCCCTGTTTTCCTTAGTATCAGACAATCAGTGCAACTCTGTCATCTCCCACTCCCACTTGGTCAATTCCATCAAACAAATGCGCCAGTCCATCCCCAAGTATGTCAGAGAGCGTCTACATGAGTTTCACCAGTTGGAACAGCCCTGGCACACCCAAATAGATTCCACTCTAAACGCCTATCTCACCAATTTAACAACTTGTGCAGAAACTCAAAGAGTTCTTTGCTTACTTCTTTGACCAATTACAGCAAGTAGAAGTCCATGGTGTGAAGGGCCTCTGCAAACTTGGCAAGGAATTTGATCAATAAAGGGCTGCTACCACCACTACCATTGCCAAAATCCAGAATCATGTAAATGAACTATCTATGCTCAAGCCAGATGTTCTGCTCTCTACCCCTTCTAATGACTTGATGGATAGAGAGCAGAGAATATGAGATGCCATTTGAGAGCTACATACAACTACTTGCAGCCAGGGACATCCTGCTGAAGCTCCTCAGCCTGACATCCCAGGTGCTTGCTTTGACAACTCAAGTTGCTAAGCTACAGCAGGAACTTGCTGCCCTACACAAAATGGTGACAACTGCTGCTAATCCAGTTGGAGTTTCTGGTGAAGATGGCTGTTGCCCTGGCTTTTCAGGAGCTCCCCACATTTGCTGTGCTAGAGAGTTGATAGCTCTAGCTAATGAGGTGGACCATTTGAAACAAGACCACTCTGAGCTTTATAAAGACGTACAAGAAATGAGTAAGTTAATTGATTCAGTGAATGGCAGGTTTGCCCCTTGTCTTTGGTGGGTCCTTCTCTTACATCCTTACTGAATGAACTGCCCTTGGTAGTAACAGCACAGGGTCAGCGCCTGGATGTTACTGAGCAATAGATCACCCTAGCTAATAATACGGGCACCTGCACTGCTGAAACCTTAAATAGCCTTGAGGAAAGTGTTCACCAGCTGTGGGTCAGACAGCCCCCCACCAAATCCAAAGCAGAATTCTCCCCATGCATAAATGTACTCAATAGCAACAATGGTGGTCCAACTCCCAAGGCCCACTTCAAGCCTACATTTAGAGCAAGTCTTTGACCCCAAAACTTCTACTATTGCAGCTTTACTAACTATCTACAAAACTGCTATGAGGAGGGCCTTGGATGAGGTCAAGAAGTAACAAATTCTGACCTGTCTACACCCAACTTGCCAAGAGGTAGTAGTGCCAGAGCTGCCCACCATTGAGACCTGGGAAGATATGAATCAACTTCTGATTGACAAATTTGGTGATGACCTTAGTTTAGAAGTGAAGAAAGACGCCTTCATGCACCTTGCTTTCAAGCCAAAACAAGACCCAAGCTGAATTTTTAGACAGATTCTACATGGAGGGACAACAACTGATAACAAGCAGGCAGTTGGCAGCTCACAAAGCTTACATGGCTTGCTCTCAAGCCCTCAAGGTTAACCAGCTTCTGCACCTCCACTTCAAAGCCCATAAAGCTATGCTTTCCTCCATGAAGAGCATAAATGCATTGTTTCATGATATGCACCTTACCCACTCTGGAGACAGTTGTTTGGGAGAATTGTGCCGGCTCTAATTCTGGTTTATCTTCCCAAAGCCCTTGCATCCTCACAATAAACTCCCAGAATCCTCCAAGACACCAAGGTTGCCAAACTGTGGCCAGATAAGTCACCACTCTTGATTCTGCACTAATTCTTGGGTTGAAGAAGCTGAACCCAGAGACCAGGCGGGAAAAGAACAGTCAACCTAGAGGCAATGATGCTCTTGGTTGACAATTCTTTCCTGACTCCTTCAACTCCCCCGTTCATAGCAGACTCTGAGCCCGCTGACTCTGAGGCTCCTCCCATTCTGCTATTGTTCCATGATATCTCTGATGATTCAGACATGAATGACTCATATATTGATGATTCCAACCCCTATGAATATTCAGCTCTAGCAGTTTCAGAAACCATTGTGGTCCCCAACAAACTACGCTTTTGGAAGACTACAACAACTATCAAGCCTCTACCTTAAGCCAAGGAGGTTATTTATATCCCATATATCATCCAAGCTAAGAGATCTCCTGTACTCACGGAGTCTTCTGAAGAAGCTGCTGAAGTAGCCTATGATGTCTTCAAGAATGTATCAGTCTTGATTCCTCTTAAGACTATTTACAAAGAGCTCTCAGGTTTGAGGCGCATGATCAAATAATGAGATAAAAAACAAGCTAAAGCCCAATAAATCCTGGATGTCCTCCTGCCCTTTGACTGTACTACTACTTGCATAGAGATATCCATCCAAAAGGTGAAGATAAAGGCCGTCTTAGACACTGGGTCTCCATTTTGTTGTTGCATTTAAGCTTGTAAAGAAGCTTAAACTTGCCCTCAATCTCAGCTACAATCAATCTTATAGTACTTCTGGGTTGTCTATAACTTGTTCTATAGGGACTTATTCAGTTCTCCTGATTTGGTTTGGCAAACTACTCTTGGCTGCGCCTGCTGTAGTTTTGGAGAACAAGGATTATGATCTTTTAGTTGGCACCCAATTACTTAGGGAGTACATTGGTATTATCAGCTTAAAAGATGGCTACCTCTCTATCTTAGGGTATGAAGTCCCTTTGATCTTTGATGAGCCTGTCAAAGTCCTGGGGAAACGCCTCAATATGTGTGCCCTAGAATTCCATACAAGTATCTTTACTTTGAAGTACTTTACCAATTTTTCCAACATGAAGTGTTCTCCTATGGCTTGCCCTGCATCTGAAAGGATCCCACTATTAGCCACTTCTGCTGTGACCATTCCCCCTGGCTCTCAAGCCATCCTGGGCTCTCAGATATTGTACAAGTTGCCTGAGCGCACATTCCTAGAGCTGTACTCTCCTCCCTTGCTAGGTTGCAATGAGCCCTACCTCTTCTCTGGGATACTAGATGTCTCTCACAACAATCCTTTTAGTTGTTGGTAACCAACTTAACAGCTCTCTCCATCTCTGTGTCAAGAAACCAGGTTTTTGGCTATGGCAAGCTGCTGAGTGCTCCTGATGTCCTATCTCTATCATCCCTTTGGCACCTTTCAAGATTTTAACCTACCTGAGGACGAGCCCCAAGTCCTATCCTTGTTTACTACGCAAGACTTCCCACAGTTATCCCTGGTTCAACAGAAAGAGGTGCTTGACTTGCTAGAGCAATTTTTGACATCTTTTCTAAAGACAGTACCAACTATGGGCTAGCCAAAGGCGTTATCCACCAGATTGATACTGGAGACGCTCCCCCCTTCTGCGCTAAACCATATTGCTGTAGTTTGCATGGAGGACGCCCAGGTGTCTAAAGAGCTCAAGCAGCTATTAGACGCTGGTTTGCTTGCCCCTTCAAAGTGTCCATGGGCCTTGCCTTTGCTCATATTTAAGAAGAAGGATTGAGGTCACTGCATTATGATGGACTATTGACAGTTGAAATCCTTAACTAAAAAGGATTCTTATCCCTTTCCACAAATAGACAATAAGCTCTGCCATTTGGGAGGCTCTAAATTTTTCTCAGTTATGAACCTGACATCTTGATTTTGGCAAGTTGAGCTCTCTCTTGAGAATAGGCAAAAATCTGCACTTATCACTTTTGAAGGGCTGTTTGAGCCTACCTGCATGCCTCAAGGACTTTGTGACGCCCCTGCTACCTTCCAAAGGGCCATGGACTCCATACTCTGTGACTTGAAGCTCTCATGTGTCCTAGTGTATCTGGATGATATAACTATTTTCAGTGCAACCTTTACTGATCATCTGGCCCACCTAAAGAAGGTATTCCTTAAGATTTGAGATGCCAGCCTCTAGTTGAAACTGTCTAAATGTGCTTTCTTCAAGGAGCACCTTGAGATCTTGGGTCATGAAGTAACTCAAACTGGGATCCAACATATGACCTAGAAAGTTGAGGATATTGAAAAATGCTTATACCTACCAACCTTTGTGAAGTACAGGTCTTTTTGGACATGATGGGCTATTATAGATAGCTTATCCCTGATTTTGCCAATACTAGTGAGCCTCTGATATCAAATGTTGTGCAATGTTCCCTTTGAATGGACTGCTAGTCAGAAACAGGCCTTAGAGACTCTTAAGAAAAGCTCAAAGAGGCCCCCATTCTGGTGTATCCCAACTAAAATAAGGAGTCCATCCTCTACGCAGATGCTAGTAATTTAGCTATTGGGGCCATCCTTGCCCAACTAGACAATGAAGGAGTAGATCACCCTGTAGCGTATATGTCTCATGTCCTCAATAATCATGAGAAGAACTATAGTGTCACCAAGAAAGAATGTCTTGACGTGTTACATGCTGTTAAACAACCCTTTCATTATGCTTATGGCACCCATTTTACTGTGGTCACTGATCACACCTCATTTAACTGGTTACAAAAGCTCAAGGAACCAGAAAGACAATATGCAAGATGGGCCCTTTGTCTTTAAGTTTATGATTTCACAGTATTACATTGCCCTGGAATCCAGCATCAGAACACAGACAGGTGATCACAAATGCCTATCTTTGTTCTGCACCCTCTAGAGGCAGACCAATTTTATGAGCTGATTGAGTATCCTTCCTCTTGGTAAAACAAGACTGAGGAGATACAAACGTCCCTGACTAAGCTATATGAGAACACCCTCATATGGGACAACCAGCTCTTCAAAAAAGTACTTGACCAATACCTGCCCTATGTATGCCCCAGCCTTTTCCTTTTGTTGGTACTCCAGGATCATAAAAAACTGTACATGAAGGAATTTCCAAGACCTATTATTGGCTCCAGAAGAACAATTACTGGTGTTGAGTTTATACTTCTGAGAAGTGTAATAAACAAAATAAAGGGGAAGATTAAGAAAAGAATGATACTTTATTGAATATGAATATAGGATAATATATAGTATCATGACAAGCCACATGTTGTCCATGTACGTCATGGAGGTCATGGGGCTTATCTGAGTAATGTTCCTATTGAGTCACAAGGCTTAATCAAGTTGTGTTCCATTTAGGATCTGGACTGAGTGATCCCTGTCATAGATGGTTAACTGATAATGGTGCCACTGGTTTATTGGCTGGGCAGTGAACCACTTGGTGATCTGCTTGGTGATTTACTTGGGGTGCTAATTCCCCAAGAGGGAGTAATAAAAGATGTTGCAACTTCTCCTCCTTGGGTGCTGGAAGGCAGAGCCTTGGGGATCTTCTTGAGGGTATCTGGTATAAAGGCTTGATACTGATCCAGTTTGGTGTTAGGGACAGGGAGTCTTGAATTTTGTTGAGCTGTCCTTGCCTTATACAAACAAAGTCAATTGTGGTGCATACACTTTAGTTTGGTTTGAGCTCCAATCCCTTTGATGAGGTAGGTATTATTGGGTTTCACCTCCATGACAATGCCTGGTCTCAGTAATCATGGGTCTAATTTGTGGCAATGTATTCCTCTATGGTTCCTGTCATTTTAAAGGTTTGGAGTTTGGTCATCATCACCACGTCTGATTCCTTCATGGAGAACTTTTTGAGGAATGTGGTTTTGAATAGTTCCCAGTTTTCCTTCTGGTCAGGATGTTGAGCTAGCCATTTGGTAACAGAACGTGAGGCAGTCCCTTTGATGTGGAGGGCAATTTTGCTAACCCAGAGTCTTTGGGGGTACTCCACTTGTTTGAATTTGCTCTTGGTACTGTTGATCCAAAGAGAGGCGTTCTTGCAGTTAGTCCTGCAAAGGCGCCAATCTCAGCAGTATGTAAGCATTGAAACACAATATTGGGTATCTCAGGTTGCGTAGGTGCTGTTGTGGCTGGCGTGATAGGGAACAGTTTGCGGGTTTTGAGCATGTTGTACTGGTTGATGGGTACAAGGAGATTATTGTAGATGACAAGTCCTGGGGGGACGTCTTGTCCTACTTAGTAATCTCTCCAACCGTTAGGGAGTGACATTGCTTGGGTTCTTTTCTTGGGAGGAATTTTTTTCCTTTGAGTTTGGTAGGTATGGATAACCTACCTGTGCTACCACTGTCAAGTTTATGCTTCTGAGAAGTGTAATAAACAAAATAAAGGGGAAGATTAAGAAGAGAATGATACTTTATTAAATATGAATATAGGTTAATATATAGCATCATGACAAGCCACATGTTGTCCATGTACATCATGGAGGTCATGGGGCTTATCTGAGTAATGTTCCTCTTGAGTCACAAGGCTTAATCAAGTTGTGTTCCATTTAGGATCTGCACTGAGTGATTCCTGTCATAGATGATTAACTGATAATAGTGCCACTGGTTTATTGGCTGGGCGGTGAACCACTTGGTGAGCCGCTTGGTGATTTACTCGGGGTGTTAATTCCCCAAGAGGGAGTAATCAAATATGTTGCAACACTGGGAGAACCTCTGCCTTCTAATTCCTGATTCCATTGCTAGTTGTCACAACAGCCAGCTCCAGAAACCTTTTTTTATGTCTCCCACAAGTTCAAGCTAGTCCCCCCTCAACATGCATTCCACACTGTCAGCATTAACACTGTAGGACCTCTTCCCTGCTTGCGCTCAGGCTATCAATTCATCTTGATTGCTCTTAATCATTTCAGCAAATGGGTAAAAACTTGCCCTACCAAGGACATCACAGCTAAAACCACTGCCGCCTTTCTGCTGCAAGATGTGTTTTATTGCCATGGTTGCCCTCAAGTGTCATTTTCAGACAATAGAACTAATTTCAATGCTAAGTTAGTGACCTTAGTTGTTGAGGCTTTGGGGTCTCACCAGTCTTTATCTACCCCTATAATCCTTCTACCAATGGGGCGACTAAGCGTGAAAATTCCACTCTGGTTTCTATCATGAGGAAACTCACCTACTCTTATGCTGCAAACTGGGATCTATACTTACCTGCTACTCTCTTTGCCTATCACCTTAGTAAACATTGTGTCACCAGGTATTCCCCTTTTGCTATGTTGTATGGTTGTGAAGCCACCACTCTGTTGCTCTTGGGGGCCCCTACTTTCTCTGATAAGTCCATGAATCCAGACAACCATATACAAAGATCTAGTCAATTGTATCATTGATATTCAGGCCACTGCTTACAAGTCTGCATATAAGACCAAGATGCTTGAGCTCTCTCCTAACAATGCTGGACTTTCTTCCTATCCAGAGTTCAAAGTTGGAGACCACATCCTGTACTACCAATACAGAGTGGGAGGATGTACCCATAAGTTGAATACTTTGTGAATTGGGCCCTTGGAGGTAGTGTTCAAATGTGGTTCTGAGTAAACTGTAAAACTACTCTCTAGTGGTTGCCTGTCTGCTCAAGTGCATGTGTTGCAACTAACCAATGAGAGTTCAGTACTTGATTTGGGGACAGCAACAGTCCAATAGAAAGGACAGGAAAGATAAGAATAGGGTGTTATTTATTGAAGAATATTGTAATTAATATAACATATCAGGAAGCCACAAGTCCACAGGGGGTGGCACAGTGGCAGGTTTAATACAAAGTTTTTACTATGGAATAACTTGCACAGGGATCAGTGAGTCAAGTTGGCAGCGCTCCTAATTAAGAGATAGTGCCTAAAATTTAAAGTGACATCAGATTGATCCATGCCAATTTATATGTCCTGGGGCAACTCAATGAGCGCCCCCTGTGTATTGTAAGATACGTTCACAGGAAAAGAAGGAGACTCAGTTGCAACACCCCCCTTTCCCCCTATTGGTTGGCAGACACCAGGATCAAGCTTGTGGTAGATCTGGGAAGGTCTGCACAAACAACCTTTGTGTGTGGATGGCACAAAAGGGGCGTAAGCAATTTTGGTGGAGTTTCTTAGTGTGTCCTTGGGCGTCTTCAAGTTGATAGGTGTGGTTGTCATAGACTTCAACTATTTTGAAGGGTCTAAAGTAGTTAGACTCCAGTTTGGCAGAGTTGGGATTGAGGACATAGATAGGGTAACCTACATCATACCTTGCCTTGAGGTGCTTGGACCCCAATCAGCAAGCCAGTCATAGGTAGAGGCATTGGGCGGCTTGGGGTGAGGTGCAGCCAAGCCGGCAGGTAAGGCCCACCATAGAATGGGTGCTAACTTGATAATGTAAGATACAGATTGCCCGAGCAAGGACCAGGGTCTGGAGTTGGGGATCATGGAATCCATCAACCCTGTCAAAGTAATGTAGAGTACTCCAAACAGTTGGGTAGAGGTGGTCTTGGCTGCAGTGGTAGGTTCCAGTAGGCGGTCTGGTCTTGGGGTTAATGGCAGAGTCATGGGAACAAAGTATGCTGGTAGGTAGTTGTACTTGTCCTTGAACAATAAGGGCAGTATCTCAATCCTCTTTCCTTTGTGTCCTATGTATTTGGTACTTCTAGTCCTTGCCAATGGGTCAGCAATGAGGATGGTTTCCAAGTTGTACTCCAAATAGGCCGGGTTGGGCGGATATTCAGTAAAGTGCACAGGTCCAAAGGGGGCTCCTGGGGGACAGTATAATGCCTGGGGCAGTTCAGCAGGTTGGTCTCTGGAGGGGCGCACAGCCTGGTTGTCTACTTGACCGGAATTAAGATGGAAGATCACTAAGACTAGATAGGGTAGAATTTGTTTGAACCAAAGGTTCATAAACTTTATTATCAAAAATGACAATGTGGTCATCATCATACTGCCAGCGTTCTTATACCATGTGATTTTGCTTCTTTGCTTTTTGCAGGCTTCAGGTCTATGAGCAGTTTGCCAGTAGGAAATGGATCTTGGCTTAGGGTCTGGGGGCATCAGGTTCTGGTTGGGTACACTCTGGAAAACAGAAGTGGCAATGCTTAATTTTGCCGCTTTGGTTCACCATGTCACCTGAGCAGGCTAATTGCATTACTCTTTCTGGACTGGGGACTGGCAGCAGTTGGTGCTTATTGGCAGGGCTAGTAGTGGACCTTGCCCAAGCCACTGCTTCTGCGTAGGTCTGGGCCCTTAGTGGCACTGGTTCAGCGGTTCTTGGCTGGACTGGCTCTGGGGAAAAGAAGTGGCAGTGCTTTGTTTTGCTGCCGTTGTTCACCATGTCACCTGAGTTGGCCAATTGCAATACCTTTTCTGGACTGGAGACTGGCAACAGCTGGTGTTTGTTGGCAGGGCTAGTAGCAGGTCTTTTCCCAACCTCCTTTAGGCAGACCACATTTCCTGCGTAGGTATGGGTCTCCAGTGGCACCGGTTTGGTGGCAATCTGGCAACCATTTGGGGAATCCTCAGTATTAGGCCAGTGGGTTGCAGGGCAACTTAACAATTTGAGTCTGTGACTTAACAGATCAGCGGGTCCTGGACTGTCCTGGGGGGTCCAATCCGCCTTCAGGGAACTGGGGCTCAACTCTTGGGTTTTCAATACAAGTATTGAAATGTCATTCATGACAACCCCCCTCAATCTGCTTGTCTTTGACTGTCATGGTTTGGGCCTTGTGAAGGTCTTTAGAGTTAACATCTAGAGTCACTTGTTGGTAGAGTATAGCAGCAGGCCTGACCACAAATTAATACAAGCCCAGTGACTCTGCAGTCTTTACCTTTAAATACTAATGTAACAACTGAGTAGAGTAGAAAGGCAAGATGTAATATGTGAAAAAGTGTATCTTTTAATGGAGAAAGAAGGGAAGTTATATAATAGGAAGACTGCACAATGGTTGCAGGAGTGTTATTAACACCTGCACAATTGTTTGGAACATTAAAGAATATTCTTTTGTCCACCAGTCTCTTGCATCTGCATTCCTTCCAATTAGGGATGATCCAGACAAATCAGCAGGGAAAATTAAGTGAGCTTTACCCCAGAGTGGCTGAAGTTTGCAGCTTCCCATTATTGAAGTTGCTGGAAGTTCCCAAACCCAATCCATATGGATGTAACAGATTGGCCAAATCACTGTAACATCTGAATTACAATTACAAATGCAAATCTGTTGGATCCAACGGATTTGAGTGCAAACTAAATTAGCCTTGACTATCAAGATTAATTACACTGATAGTCTTGACCATTCTATTAATTCAGTCTAATTTACAACATCGACTTCCTGGGCCTTGGTATGCCACTAATTCAGGGAGGAATTAGGTACCAGGGGATGCTTCCCAGGGACTGTGTATTGTAGTTTCCCCTAATCTACTCCTTTCAAGCAATCAGGAGTTCCAAAGGCTAAGGTATTTGAGCTGAACCCAATGTCCCTGTTAATTATTGCTTTAAGATGTGTAGGGCAGTAGGTAAGTGTTCAGTCCACTTTGTATTTGGGTGCTCCTGAAAGAGCTTGGCAATAAATTGAACTAGAGAACCATTCAAGCACTCTACACGTCCATTAGATTGGGGATGGTAGGGTGTTGTGACTACTTGTTGTAGGGCGTTTTTGGTGCAGTATGCCTTCATGACGTGCCCTACAAGCTTGGGTCCATCATTCATAATAAGGAGCTTGGGCCTTCCAAAGCAGGCCAAGATCTCCTTGCCAATGAAGCAAGTGATGGTAGTGGCAGTATTTTTAGTAGTTGCCCACACAACTGGCCAACAGATGAAATAATTGATGGCTGTAATCATGTACTTCTTGCCTAGCCTATCTTTTGGGAGGGGCCCAACAATGTTGAGGGCCCAATGTTTGAAGAGTTCCATGGCTTTTATGGGCAGAACAGACTTGAGAGGTGTAGGCTTTTAAATGTTTGTTTTGCACAGCACAATGTTTTGAGGAGGTCCAAGATGTTTTGGCGCATGCAAGGCCACCAAACCTTACACTTCATTATTTCAAAGAGGTTATGTCCTCTGATGTGACCCAAGGTGCAGTGGTAATGTGGCAACTGTGGTAAGTTTGACTCCCTGGTGTTGACTCCCTGGTGCTCAACACTATAGTAAAGTGAGAATTCAGCCTTTTCCCTGAATGACAACTGGAAATCAACACTTTTTAATTAACAGATCTTGATGTACTGAAAAATTTTAATATAAAAAATTAAGCTATACAGCTATGGTATACTAAAGTGACCCCAGAAAGCAAAAAATTCAATAAAAAGTGTATCTTAATTAATGAGAATAAGGAGAAATAAGCAACTATTTCTCATTTTACTATTTAATTTACACTCTTTACCATAAAAATATTTTTGATTACCATAAAAAATAAAATTCCAATGAGACAAAAATAAACACAAACAGAAAAATAGAAGTTAGCAAAATATGAAGAAATATTAATATTTATTTTATATAGTTCATATAAGTATAAATGTGAATATCTTATGTTTTACTAGTAAAATAACAAAATTATAGATATTTCACTCACTTTCAACTATAAATATTCATCTCAAACTTACCATGTATACATAAAAGACTCATTTATATCTAATTAAATCAAAAAATTTAAAAATTGAAAAAAACTGAATGATCAAAGCTAAAAAGTAAAAATTAAAGCTAAAAAGTTAAAAGTTAAAACCATAGAAGCAAGCAAGCAAGTTTACTCTCCATCCTTCTTCCCTTTTTCATTTTAGCCCCTTCCAGGAGGGTAGTGGCAATAAGCTCAAGCTGCTGCTTAAGCTCAGAGGCCTTGTATTTGTGCTTAGCCGCAACCTGGATGGCCTTGGTGAAGAGGGGGGTCAGGTGGTAGGATTGGTGAGGGAGACACTGTTGGCCAAGATCACTGCAGCTTGGATATGGTTTTCTACTTGCTCGTGCTGCAGGAGGGAGAAGAACTTATTAAACTTTGGGTGAAGCCCAAATTTGGCCTTGAATATGCTTGTGATAAGCCTCTAGCGCCAAGGTGGTCTTCAGCTCACCTATTCACTGCCGCCCAGCTAAACATTCCAGCTGGCCTTAGCACAGGCCTTGCCTTGCCTCTGTGTGACAACCTTCCCAATCCACTGGGGCTCAAAGTACTCAATGGAAAGGCTTGAACTCTGGGTGCTTCACTATGTAAGGATCCTTTGAGAGCACCTTGAACCCCATTGCAGTGTGCTCTGGCTTTAAAAAAGCCAAGGCATTAAATTGTGTCAAGCACAAATCTGCAGGTGTCCAAAGTGTCCCTCCAGCTCAACCTACTAAGCTTGGCATGGGCCTGCATGTTACAAGCAACTGCTTGGCAGAAGTGGACGTGAAAACCCCTGCATCTCCCTTCTAAACAGCTGCTCAAATGCATTAAACTGAGCAGGCTCAAAGCCCATGATTGCATATGTGAGGCCCTAGAGCTCTTAGCCTCGCCTTTTCCTCTGAGTCCAGGGTGGCCTGGTCCTTGTCAGAGGCAGGTGGGTTGGCGCGGGTTTGGGAGGGAGTCTTCTTGGATTTTTCATTGTTGGCAGGAGGAAGGAAGGTAAATTGTTTGGCAGAGGATTGTGAACACACATGTGTAAATGGCCTTAGTGGCCCCAGGAAGAAGAAAGAACACAAGTGGAATCACCTGGATGTCAATCTGGGCATGAACCATCCAGAGCTGCTTGAACATCTGGGGGCAAGTAGCAAAGGTACCATCAACTAGCCAGGTTAAAGCCCTTTTTAACTCCAGAAGGATCTGCTGATTTGTGTAGCAGATTATACGGTCTTTGGTGACAGGCCCATTGTTGTGAAGAAGGAAGCACTCTCCACTGGAAAGCTGCTTGAGCTTGTGGGTGAGCGCAAGCTCTGATAAGATGTCTGAGGCCTTGGGGGAGGAAGATTAGCAGCAATCTTCTTGTTGCTGATGAACTTGACCAACTGCTCCTGAGTTAGCACCAACTTGAGATTGTTGGGTTTGAGATTTTGCAAAGCCTTTATGGTCAGATCTGAAGCGCAGAGGTGAGAGGAGGTGGGGATTACTTGAACAAGGTACCACTTCAGCATCCTTGTGATCAGGTGATTGGGGGCTTTCATGTGTGCTCCTCCTTCTCAGCAGCTACCTGCTCCCAGCCCTTGGTGTTCAGGCGGGCCTTGCAAGTCTTATTCTCACAGACAAAGTGATTTCTTTTACTTTTCTGCTTCTAATTGTTGCAATTGAAGATGTAGTTGTCAGCAACGTAACCAGGGCCACCCTTTACAGAAATAATTGGGAAGTACCAGGGGAAGCGCTTAGGAACTTTGACCTCTCTGTCCACATTACAAATGTTGTGAATAGCCAGTGGATCCCAAGCCACATGACCAGAAGCTTTGAACTTCTTGGAGTACTCCTCTAGGCTCATCTTGGGGATCAGATGAGGGAGGGGAGGAGAGGAGCCATCAGGAGGAGAAGGAGGGGAAGGGTTCTTTGAGGCCTTCTTAGATGCCTCCTTTTTCTTATCAGAAGAAGAGGTGGGCTCCTTGGCAGCCTTTGCCTTCTTAGTACAGAGCTCTTTAAAGGCTCAGAGTTGGCCTCTGACTCGTAAAATGAGTGATCAGTGAGAGAGTTATCACTTTTATTTGAGGACTTGGGAGGAAGTTGAAGATGAGAGTGGAGGGGGAGGGGGTGGGAGGAGATGTAGTTGGAGAGTTGTGACAGATCCAGGTCTAAACAGTCAAACTTACCATTATCTTGCCCTTGACTCTTGTTACTGGTACCTTCCTGTGACAAAGCTTCAAGGAGCTTTTCCTCCAGGAAGGCAATTTTGTGAGACAATGCTTTATTGTCATCTCTCCAACAAGCCATAATTTTGGCACTCTTTTCCTCTCTGTTTCTCAACGCCTAAAATTCATTATTGGCTCTGTCCTTTACTTGTTGCAAAATTTCATCAACCCCTAACAGCAAGTTCCAGAAGTCCCATGCATAAACTCAATTTCCTTGTGCCAGGTTTCCTTGTCTGTAAAAATAGTCAGAGTACAGTTCTTCAAAAGCTTCTTTCAATTCTATCAAAGACTCCTCAGGTGCAATCTTAGAGACCTCCAGACTTGTCCAAGTCTCCTTGAGTGAGCTGATAGGAACTTCCTTCCTTGCAGCAGCGGTCTCTAAACAAAGCACTCCAAATTTTGCTCTTTCAAATAAGTAATAAAGAAGACATGATAATTAAAAAGAAGTTGAGGGGAAAGCGTTGAAATCAACAATATATCTTTATTTAAAATTAACTATTTTTGCTTATATACCATTTGGGGCATATTTGGCTGAAAACTCCTCCAGTTCCTGAATCAACCTATGATTCATATCACGTGGTCTATGACATTTAAGTCATCTAAACCTAGATCTTTACCTAAAAAATCACCAATATTTCTCAACCTATGAGAACAAACCTACAATGGGAAGAAGTCACCTGAATCCATTCATACCAATGTACCAATTCAGCATGGAGCTTCCCCAGCTCCTGGCGCCAAAACCCAGTAGATTACACATCCCAAAACTCAGCTATCAATGTTCTGACTGGGAACCAGCTGATCAAACCTAAATTCCTAGGCATCCTTGCCTTTATTTAGTTATCTTCACATTTAATGAGTTTTCCGCCTTAAACCCCATTGAAATACTTTGAAACTCAAACCAGGCGCCACCACAGCGCCTCAGCGCCTGAAAAATTCACTAGGCGGCGCTTTTAACCTAATAAATTTGCCAAAGCAGTGCTTTTAACCCATAATTTGGGGGTTTAATTTTGATTAACCTTAATAAAACTTCTTGACACAGTCAAGACAATTAACCAATATAAAATCCTCCTTAATTATATTCCCATATATCTATTAATTAATCTTCCTGGTTAATTAGATTGTTTTTGAGACGCCTAGTCTCCAAGATTGATTTGGCCAATCTTGCCTTCTGTTCTTTTATTGAATATAGATACTAAGTTCTCAGTAATCTTTATATGAAGAATTTCAACCAAAACTATCTACATAAAACAAACAGCAAAACAGAGCAACTTTATATCTCAGAGTATCTATTTGACTAAATACTTAACAGTGACTGTCTTACGGGCACAAGACTTTGCCTTTGCAGGCTTCTTGACACACTTGGGGGTGATGGCTGGTTCCTTGAAGCCCTTGGAGGCTTGGCGCTTGGTAGGCTTGTTGGATTTAGATAAGCTTGGCTAAAGAAAAGTTTAGTTTTGTAAATAAAATGATTGAGAAGATATGTCAAACACAAAGAGGTAAAGCAAAACAAAATTTAAGTAAAAATTATCCAAATAGAGTTTTATTATAGATAAGGAGCGCCTTTTGGGGAAGCTTCAAATATAGAATTAAGAAAGAAGAGATATATCTTTTATTGGATATATATTTTAGACTTATATAGATTGGGCTGTGGCAGAGATTTATTTGGATCAAACCTAGGGGTTGGTCATGTGCGGGATGGGTTTAAGCCACTGGATACTTATACAGTCATGTGATATTGCTTGTTTGCTATTTCTGGTATATCAAACAGTATATTAGAAGGGCACAAAATTGGGAAATGGTTGAATGTTAAGTAGGTTGGCAGTAGTCAAAATGCTTGTACATTCAGACCTTTGACACTCTCCCATTTAAGGAGTTACTCTGGTGAATCAGGAGGGGACTTTGTTTTAACAGCTGCTGCCTGATGTTCCTGGAGTTGTTTGCTAGTTGGTACCAGTTGGGTCAAGTGTTCTCCTTTGCTAAGGGAGAGACAGGTTCTGTGGTATTTCTTGACAACAGGGGCTTTGGCACCCAGGAATTTCACTAGATAATTGTTTCTGTCTGGTCTATACTTGATGATCCTTCCTGGTCCCCTGTGTACTGAGTCTAGTTTCTTTCTGTTGCCAGCTATAACCCAGACAGGGGAGTTGATGAGAAGTGGTTCCTCTGTGGAGATTACCTTTTGTGTTTTGAGCCTTTTTGTTTCTGCTATTTTAGCTTTGAGGCATATGTGTTGTAGAGTTGGTACTTGTTCTAATGTGGGAGGTTTTTCTGGGGGGATCTTTATGTATGGCTGCTTGTTGCGGGTAATTATTTCTGGTTTGTATCTGTAGGCTAGTTCAAACAGTGAAATACCTGTCCCTTGATTGGTGCAGATCTATGATACTAGTAATGCATAATTTACGTATAGTGGGCATGCATCTTTGGCTTTGCCATCCATTATTTTCTCTAGGGTCCTGATAAGGCTGCTGTTTAGGCGTTCAACTCTGCTGTTGGCATGTGGCCTGTAGGGCGAGGTTGTGGAATGTTTAATGTTTTTGGGGTTTAAGTTGTTGTTTACTATGTGAACTTATAAGTCTGTTGCTCCATCAGTTATGATATAGTCTGGAGTGCCATAGTCAGCTATGATTGCTTTTTTAATGAATCAGTTTATTGTCTCTGCTTTGTGCTCCTTTGTTGCCCAGCAGATGGGCCAGCGGGTAGCAAAATCAATGGCTACAATTAGAAAACACAGATTTGTCTTAGTTTCTGGGAAGGTTCCCACTACGTCCAGTCCCCAAACCTTGAATGGTTCAGGGTCAGGTACTGGGTTGACCATTAGCTGGGGAGCCTTTGTGATGGTGTATTTCTCACACACTGTCCACTTTTTCAGAACATCAATTATATCTTGTTTGAGTTTGGGCCACCATACTATCTCTTTTAATTTGAGGTATAGATTTTTATCCTTTGTGTGTCCTAGTAGACAGTGATGTCTTAAGATAGTGTCAACTCTTTGTGCAAGTGGAATGTAGGGCACATGTTTATCTTTAATGATGCAGTAGACTGTGCCATTTGATATGTGGAAATCCTTTTTATTCCTTACTAATGTATCATGGGTTAGTCAATGTGTGGAGGGGTCTTTCCCTTTTATCTTGTATTTGGTGTAATATAGATTTGGCCATTCAGGGTCTGAGTGGTCAGTATGATCCTCTCTTAGCTGACATAGCCTAGAGAGAGCATCAGCCATGACCAGCTCTGCCCCCTTTTTATATTGGATGTCTAAATTTAGCTGCTCCAGCAGGGACATCCATATGGCTTGTTGGTGTGCAAGTGTGTTCTGAGTTTTGAAATACATTAAGGATTTATGGTCAGTTAGTACTTGGACATTTAAATGTCTTTCTAGATAACATCTCCATTTTTTGCATGTGTGATATATTGCTAACAATTTCTTATTATTTATTGGGTACCTATGCTAAGTGTTGGTTAGTTTTCTACTTTTGTAGCATACTGGTAGGAAGTCTTTCTGCCCTAGCTGACAGATGTGTAGGACTGCGCCAATGGCGGTGTCACTGGCATCTGACTCAAGCTTGTAGCACCTGTTGTTATTAGGGTATTGCAAGATTGGTGATTTGATCAAAGCTTGTTTTAATAATTGGAAATTCTTGTTGCATTCTGGTGTCCATATGAATTTCTTTTTGGTATTACCCTTGGTTAAGTCATTGATTGGTGTGGTTAGTTTCCCACAGTCTTTGATGTATTTCCTTAGATAAGCTACCATTCCAAGAAAGCATCTAACTTGTTTAACAGAGGTGGGGCGTTGCATGTTATTTATGGCTTTAATTTTGTCTGGATCTGCTTTGATGCCACTGTCAGAGACAATGTGGCCCAAGAACAGGAGTTCCTTTTCCATAAATTGGCACTTACTTGGTTTTGCGTAAAGTTTGTGCTTTGCAAGTCAATTGAGTGTTTTTGTAGACATGCGTGAGGTGTTCCTCTTTGGTTTTTGAGAATATGATGATATTGTCAAGGTAGTATAATGTATTTGAGTGACCGTTTAGTGCTTGGTTCATCATAGTGAAAACATTTTGGGAGCATTGGTCATCCCAAAGTTCATTACCCTACATTTAAAAGATCCAAATTGTGTATAAACACAGTTTTTTATATCTTTTCCTTTACTTCAACTTGGTTGTAACCTGAGGTGAGGTCAATTTTGGAGAAAAATTTGGCTCCTGAGAGTCTTGAAAACAGATCCTCTATAAGTGGAAGAGGGTATTCATTCTTTACTGTGCTTGTATTTAGTGCTCTGTAGTCAGTTACTAGATGCAGAGTGCCTTTCTTTTTCTTTACAAAGAACACTGCTACCCCCACAGGGATTCAGATGGGCAAATGAATCCTTTTGCTAGATTGTCCTCAATGTGTGTTTTAAGGGTTTGGGTCTCCATGGGAGATTTTCTGTAGAGGGGTGCAGGTTAGGCATGGCTTTACATAGGTTGATGCCATGTTTAACCTCCTGTTGGGGGTAACTCTGTAAGTTCTTCCTTAAATACATGAGCGTATTTTTTTAGGAGTGCTGCAAGTTTTGGGCATTGAATCTTGGTTGTTTGCATTTTATTAAATTCAGTTTACCTCATTATGTGGAGGGTACTATCTTTGGTTAAATGTTTGAATTCATCTTGGTTTATGATCTGGACAAATACTGTGTCTCTTAGAATAAGGACATTGGGTTCTTTGAGGATATTAAAATTGACTCCATTGTGTTTGATGGTCATGGTTTTTGTTTTTCAACATATGCTGATGTTCACCTGGGTAAACAGTCCATGCCTGATACAATGTTGTAGTTTATGTTGTTCATGAAAAGTCCTTTGATGGACGTTTGTATGCCTTGGAGGTCAATTCTGAAGGGAGTTGTTTTGCCTTCAAGTAGAACCTTTGATTTATCTGCCATTCTGGTGTATTTGAAGTTGGATTTGACAACTGGTATTTTGTACTTGGTTAAAACTAGTTTTCTTACCATGATGTGTTGTGCCCCAGAGTCAAATAAAATTTTATGTGTATGTTATTTGTAAGTGTATGGGTAGAAAAGAAGTTGTGAGTGATCTTTAATTTTTTACTTTCATAAAAATAGAGGATTGCAGGACATGTGGGATGCAAGCAGAAAAGTTTGTGCCTTGGTACAATTTCTTTTTGGTTTGGGGAGATAGGGGAACTTAAGCCTGTTCCCCCTCTTCTTTTCTCTGTTCCTTTGTTTCAAGACCTTTGAGGCCAGAGAATGTGGGGTCAGATTCATAGCGGTTGGTATTTCAGCATTGCTTACTTTGGCGGTGTCCTCCCTCTTGGGACAGGAGTGGTTTCTGATTTGGCTGTGGTTGCTATCATTTTAATTTGAGTTGCTATTTCTATGGTTGGTGTTTTGGCATTTGTTGCCATTGGAGTTTTCTCTGCCATTTCCATTTGAGGAGTAATTGCCGTTGAGTGAGCATATTCCAAGTTTGTGCGTTTTTCTGCGCGCTTGGCTTCTACAATAAGCGCAGGCATAGAGGTATTAGCCTCTGGGTGGATGAGGGCAGCAACAGAGGATTTCATTCTGTTGATGAATGAGGCTCTGGTGTGTACATTGTCAGCTTGTGCTTGGTTTTGGATTTTTTGGCATATTTCCTCAAATTCATTGGCGTAAGCTGTGATAGTGGTCTTCTGAGGAAGATTGCTGAGCTGTATTGTAATGTCTTGGAGGGATTCAGTGACGCAGAAATTGTGCATGATGTCTGCTTTGAACTCTTCCCAGTTTCAAGCTGTTCTTCAGTTTGTGAGCCAACCCAGGTGGCAAACCAGTTAGCTGCAGTCTTGTACAGGCACTTGCTGGCTTCCTGGACCCATTTCTCTTGGGGGATGCAGCTGGCGCGGAGTTTAGCAGCTGAGTGATCTATCCAGTTGATGAAGTTTTCTTTGTTTTTACCAAAGAACTTGTTGATATCAATGTATTTGGTGTTGGTAAATTCACCTGTGATAGGTGGTTGTGTGTTTTTTGTGGTTGAAGAGAGCAACTGTATTGAATTATCTTGGTACATGCTTTGGTCATGACACGACCTTCAAATATGGTGCATCAACTAGGTATATCTTTGTCAATGTTGTGGGCGTGGAAGTACTTTTTTCAGGTCTCCTGGGATGTGGCCTGGTTGAGTACATGAGCAAAGGTGGGCGGGTTTTGGTCAGTCATTTTCTCTTTCATGGGTGTGGTCAAAAAACTGTAGCTGCTATCAGTGATAAGAAGTGCCTTTTGGGGAAGCTTCAAATATGGAATTAGGAGAGAAGAGAAGTATATTTTATTGGATAATACTTTAGGCTTACATAGCTTTAGCTGTGGCAGAGATTTAGTTGTATCAAACCTAGGGATTGGTCATGTGCAAGATGGGGTTGAGTTGCTGGATACTTGGACAGCCATGTTATATTGCTTGGTTACCATTCTTGGTATGTCAAATGATATAATGAAAGGGCACTAAATCAGGCAATGGCTGGATGTTAAGTAGGTTGGCGGTAGCCAGAATGCTTATACATCCAGACTCTTGACATTATCAAGAAAAAAACATAACACAGTAAATAGAAGCAAAATAGAAACTCAAAGTATATATAAAGGTTAAAACATAGAAAATAAGTGATTTTATGATGAAGCATCAAAGATGTTGGTTTCAGCATAACATCTTAGTGTTAAATAAATTTAAAAGTATAATTAGAAATCAAAAAAAGTATATAAAAATTATATGGGGAGTAGCAGGAAGAGTAGTAGATTATAATTGCAAATATATATTATGTGGAATTTTTTATTGCAAGTTAAAAATTTAAAGCATGGTAAAGTGTCAAGTTCAGCACTGTCAATCAGTTGGGAAAAGCTGAATTCTCACTGTCAAGTATGCTGGAGTTGAGCAGAAAAATCAAAAGTACTATGTTTTTTACATATAAAACTTGATTAAATTTAAAACAGGTTCAAAAGTTAACCCCAAAGCAAGGCAGTCTCATATGCTTAAAAATAAAAAAATACAACACAAGTTAAAAAAATAAATGAGTAGTAAGGTCTTTATTAGTGATTAAGGTATCCTGTGAGGAACTGGGAGTGAATTTTTTACCATAGTGTTAGTTAAAACTTTAAGAAGTTCTTTGTACTAATCCCAAAGTTAAAGTGTCAAGTGGATGGGTGTTGAGTGGCGCTCATAGTGTGTCACTTATTAATTTAGACTTAATTCTGATCCTTTGATTAGTTAAATCCAAAACCAATTGTGTGGCAAGTGGATAGAGTCAAACAGAGGGGGAGTCAAGCTTCAGTTTTTATAAATTACATATTAAATCTCTTAATAAATTGGGGTTTTATTTATGTGGCACCACTTAATCCACAAACCTGGAAATGACATAATGTAAAAAAGTGGGGTATTTGATTAATGTCTATACCACTAAATCCAGTATAGTGGTGCTTGGGAGCCTAATCAACAACTATGGACACTAATAATAAATATATAATAGTAAATAACAATTTTTATATAAGCGCATAAGTATTTTATTAATAAAATTAAAATTTGGCTTAAAAAGTGTTGAACTGGTCACTTTTGGGTTTAGAGTGTCAAACACAAGTTTTTATTTTTATTAGTAAATTTACTTCTAAATTATCCCTTAAATCTGTTTTTAGCTAGCTAATTTATTAAACAGAGTCAAATTCAAGTAAATTTAATCTCGTATTTTGGTTTCAGCCCTCTAAATTGCTAATAAAAATTAGCTTAAAATCAGTAAAGCCAAAAATACTAATAGATTCAAATATGTGGCACTTGACTCCCTGGTACTCAACAAAGTGTCAAGTACCAGGGAGTCAATCACCAGGAAGTTGAACTTACCACGTTGCTGTAATGTAGTATGGTATTTCCTTTCTGGGTGATGGGGATATACAGCTTTCTCTCATTGGTCTCTGCCCAATAACAGACGCTGCTGGCATCAGTGGTGTGGTGCTCTTAAACTACAAGATGAAAGAAGTTGGTTGTTAGACAGAGTTAACAATTGGAAAGAGGGCTGATAAATGAGACTTATTAGTTGGTCAGTATAACTTAATAAAGTATAGGTCATAATCCAGACAGTTAATTAGTTGTATAGATGTATTGGAACCAACAGGAACAATAAAGGGTTTGAAGTAGGAGCAACAGTAGCTACTCAAAAGCAACTCCTCAAGTAACATAATTTATTCAAGCCAATTGGCAATTAATTCAAGATGAAGGAGACTAGTCTTTGTGTCCCTAAATTATGCACTCAAAGAAGAAAATCAATGATGTAGCTAAAAAGGGGTATAAACATGTATGTTTATTGGAAGAAGAAGAGGGGTTTATATACTACAACTCACTTGATAAATCAAGGCAAGTTGGTCATTGCATGGGGTAGAGAAAGAGGGAAGTGAAGGCTAAACAGCTGATGATCAGCACAGCAATTAAGGTGAAGGTGATAACAGCCCCAGTGGCACAAGGGGGTCACAGAGGGCTTAATAATGGGGTATTCAGTTGATACCTGTAGTCGGTTAACTAATTGGTTAGTTAATTAATGCCTAATTGGTGTAACCTCCAATCTGGAAGCTAGCCAGAAGGCTTGGGCAATCCAGAATCTCTAACAATCAAGAAGCAATCAGGAACCCTTTACAATTCTGGAAGTAGCCAAATATCATATATGGATTGATTGACTGACTGGTGAAAGTTTTCACCACACATCCCCCACATGAATAGACTATAAATGTGCAAAGTCCTAGAGACTGATAGTCAAATGGAAGATATCAAGAAGCTGGTAGCTGATCTGGTTGCTAAGAAATCTGCTGTATCCAAGGAAAATGATATAATCACCAAAGGGATAATTAAGGTGTTCAGTATATTGTACAACTACGCCAAGGAAAAGGAAGAGCTGAAATGCTTCCAACAACAAATCACTTGAATTGCCAGTAGTAGCCAAAAAGCGCAATTAGTGAGTATATCTAGAAACTACCTGAAGACTATTGAAGTAGAAAAACCTCAAAAGTCCTTAGATCAGGCAAAGAAGAAACCTAGAATCCTATTGAGAAAGCCAGTGGTAACCTCAACTAAGAGAGAGAAACCAACTGATCACCAGGATTCTATGGAGGCAACCCTTCAAAATGCCAAAAATGAGGTTTGTTGTTTAAGAAGATTGTTGACAGAAGAACTTCCAAGAAGCGTAATGAAGCTCTGAATCCAATTACAGCCAGGCCAATCCCAGATGTAACAACAAAAGTTATTGTTCTCTAAACTTTTCTAGGATACCAACATGGGTTATACAGTACCCATGGATTTTGACACAAAAGTTCTTTATCTCAGTTCAATCTGGAAGGAGCTTTCTGAGATATTTAAAGTTGTTTTTCCTGAAGGTAAAACGCCAATACTATATTATGTTACATGGAGAATTCTCCCTTGTTGGTAAAACAGCAGTCATATGAAGTTGAACTCAATTAGTTCCTCCAAGAAGAAACCAGTGCAGAAATTAGTTGGGAAAAACAGGAGTGTATCCTAGAAATCTGTTGTCCTATTGCTCTTTGTTGGGCACTTCCCAGGGAGTACTATATGGCTCCACAGATAATATCTCTCTGGAACCAAGTAGGAAAGTGTTGTCCTGCCAATTATAGAGAGTTATTTTTCATTAATTTGTCAATAGAAAACAACTTCTCCTATGGGCATTTGATGGGATTTGTTTATTTTCTCACCTTAGAGATACTATTAATGAGGAGCGCCTTTTGGGAAAGCTTCAAATATAGAATTAAGAAAGAAGAGAAGTATATTTTATTGGGTAATACTTTAGACTTATATAGATTTGGCTGTGGTGGGGATATTAGTTGGACCAAACCTAGGGGTTAGTCATGTGCAGGATGGGTTTGAGCCACTGGATACTTGGACAGTCATGTGATATTGCTTGTTTGCTATTTCTGGTATATCAAACAGTATATTGGAAGGGCACTAAATCAGGCAATGGCTGGATTTTAAGTAGGTTGGCGGTAGCCAGAATACTTGTACATCCAGATCCTTGACACACACACCCTTAAGGGGTTACTCTGGTACATCAGGAGGGTGCTTTGTCTTGACGGCTGCCGCCTGATGTTCCTGGAATTGTTTGCTAGTTGGTACCAGTTGGGTCAAGTGTTCTCCTTTGCTAAGGCAGAGACAGGTTCTGTGGTATTTCTTGACAACAGGGTTTTTGGCACCTTGGGATTTCACTAGATAGGTGTTTCTGTCTGATCTATACTTGATGATTCTTCCTGGTCCTCTGTGTAAGAACCTAGCTTCTTCATGTTTCCAGCCAGGACCCAGACAGGGGAGTTGATGGGGAGGGGTTCCTCTGTAGAGGTTACCTTTTGTGTTTTGAGCCTTTTTATTTCTGCTATTTTAGCTTTGAGGTGTATATGTTGTAGAGTTGATACTTTTTCCACTGTGGGAGGTTTTTCTGGGGTGATCTTTATGTATGGCTGCTTGTTGCGGGTAATTATTTCTGGTTTGTATCTGTAGGCTAGTTCAAACAGTGAAATACCTGTCCCTTGATTGGTGCAGATCCATGATACTAGTAATGCATGTTTTACGTATAGTGGCCATGTGTCTTTGGCTTTGCCATCCATTATTTTCTCTAGGGTCCTGATAAGGCTGCTGTTTAGGCGTTCAACTCTGCCGTTGGCCTGTGGCCTGTAGGGCAAGGTTGTGGAATGTTTAATGTTTTTGGGGTTTAAGTTGTTGTTTACTATGTGACCTTATAAGTCTGTTGCTCCATCAGTTATGATATAGTCTGGAGTGCCATAGTCAGCTATGATTGCTTTTTTAATGAATCAGTTTATTGTCTCTGCTTTGTGCTCCTTTGTTGCCCAGCAGATGGGCCAGCAGGTAGCAAAATCAATGGCTACAATTAGGAAACACAGATTTGTCTTAGTTTCTGGGAAGGGGCCCACTACGTCCAGTCCCCAAACCTTGAATGGTTCAGGGTCAGGTACTGGGTTGACCATTGGCTGGGGAGCCTTTGTGCTGGCGTATTTCTCGCACACTGTCCACTTTTTCAGAACATCAATTATATCTTGTTTGAGGTTGGGCCACCATACTATCTCTTTTAATTTGAGGTATAGATTTTTATCCTTTGTGTGTCCTAGTAGACAGTGATGTCTTAAGATAGTGTCAACTCTTTGTGCAAGTGGAATGTAGGGCACATGTTTATCTTTAATGATGCAGTAGACTGTGCCATTTGATATGTGGAAATCCTTTTTATTCCTTACTAATGTATCATGGGTTAGTCAATGTGTGGAGGGGTCTTTCCCTTTTATCTTGTATTTGGTGTAATATAGATTTGGCCATTCAGGGTCTGAGTGGTCAGTATGATCCTCTCTTAGCTGACATAGCCTAGAGAGAGCATCAGCCATGACCAGCTCTGCCCCCTTTTTATATTGGATGTCTAAATTTAGCTGCTCCAGCAGGGACATCCATATGGCTTGTTGCCGTGCAAGTGTATTCTGAGTTTTGAAATATATTAAGGATTTATGGTCAGTTAGTAAATGGACGTTTAAATGTCTTTCTAGATAACATCTCCATTTTTTGCATTTGTGATATATTGCTAGCAATTTCTTATTGTTTATTGGGTACCTATGCTAAGTGTTGGTTAGTTTTCTACTTTTCTAACATACTGGTAGGAAGTCTTACTGCCCTGGCTGGCAGATGAGTAGGACTGCGCCAATGGCAGTGTCACTGGCATCCAACTAAAGCTTGTAGCACCTGTTGTTATCAGGGTATTGCAATATTGGTTTTTCAATCAAAGCTTGTTTTAATAATTGGAAATTATTGTCACATTCTGGTGTCCAGATGAATTTCTTTTTGGCATTACCTTTGGTTAGGTCATTGATTGGTGCAATGAGCTTTCTGCAGTCTTTGATGTATTTCCTTAGGTAAGCTACCATTCCAATAAATCATCTAACTTCTTTAACAGAGGTGGGGTGTTGCATGTTATTTATGGCTTTATTTTGTCTGGGTCTGCTTTGATGCCACCATCAGAGACAATGTGGCCCAAGAACAAGAGTTCTTTTTCCATAAATTGGCACTTACTAGGCTTGGCGTAAAGTTTGTGCTTCCCAAATTTGATTGAGTGTCTTACAGACATGTGTGAGGTGTTCCTATTTTGTTTTTGAGAATATAATGATATTGTCAAGGTAGCATAATGTATTTGAGAGGCTAGTCAGCGCTTGCTTCATCATAATGAAAATTTGTTGTGGGAGTGTTGGTCACCCCAAAGTTCATTTATTCAAGTTGCCCAGATATCTCTGACTGGTACAACGGGCCCATAGGGCCATAAAGGAATGACCAAGCAAAAGAAAAGTGACAGTCTATAGGGGAGGGGACAAGGAAACCAGAAGGCCAGGAGAAAAACCTTGAGGGGAAGGAGGGGCGTGGGGCGTCTGGATCACTTCTGGAAGGACAAAGGCAGCCTTTTTTTCTCTGAAAAGAGGATCAAGCCAGGGATTAATGACCACTCTTCTGCTATCTCCCTGCACAATTTACTGGATGTATTGCCAAAAAAGACCTAGCTTATGATCCATCCAAGTTTGTGCGCTATGAGGGAGTTTGGGGCATGTGCTGGATTTGGAGTGGCAACAAAGGATTTGATGAAAGCAGAGTAAATAACCCACAATTTGGTGTGTAATACTTCTGTCATGAAGGACTTGGGAGTGTGGGGGGCGTTGATGAAAAACCAGCTTACTTCCAGCCCCTCCATGGGTGTGGGGTATGGGCGTGCTGGCTGGAGAATTGTGAGGCTGCCTGCCATACTCTTATGCTGTGGTGGCATTCAAAGAACCTGTGTTTTACAGTGTTGGTTGCCCTGCATCTGTTGCAGGTGGTGTTTGGGCAGTTGCCGCGGTCAGCTATATGGTATACCCTACGGAGAACCTTCCATGTGTTTGTCCACATTTTGAAGTTGATCATGTCTTTGTGGCAGTACCGCCAGAACAGGCTTGCCTTGAGGCTTGTGTTGTTATGTGGAAGTACCTCCAATATCTCTGGGACCCCCACTGGTCTTGGGGGCTCTGGAATAGGTGCCCCAGAATGGGCAGGAACTCCCATGAACATTGGGCGCCATACCAGTCCAGCCCTTCCTCTATGGGTGGCTGCAGGTCTGAATGAGCCAATGATCTAAAATTCTTTATATGTTGATAGAATTGCTTTCCAGAAGGCTTCCATCCCTTGGGGGCCTCTTTTGGTTGTTAATCTTGATAACCAGTTATTGAGGGTGTGTTGTTTATGATCCAGGTTTAGGCCCAGAGTCTTGATTTATTTTGTGCTAAAGGCGTTGGTCCAGTGGGGTTCTTTTGCATGAGTGGAGAGTACCATAGACATTGTTTGTCCAAAGATCTTGGCTGAGGCCCAGCAGACATCACATAAACCCATTCCACCCGTAAGCTTGTTGCCAATCAGCTTTGTGATGGCAATTGGCTGAGTGCCTGGTCTCCAAAGCTTGTGTTGAACCATCTTATTGAGGCTCATAAAGAACTGGTTGGAATAGGGGGAGAACTGGGCAGTGTACCAGACTTTTGAGTACCCCAGTGTATTTACAAGTTGAGACCCTGCTGATCTGGGTCACCAGGTTGCATTGCCAGGAGGACATGGACTCGTAGACAGCACTGAGGATGCCCAATTCCATTACCTGTGTGTCAAAACCTCCCACCTTAACCCATGTGCCCAGATGGCACACCAGGTCTCTGGCTGGCTTGATGGCAAGAGGGGATCTGAAGCCAGGGCTCCCTATGATGATGGTCTGGGACTTGTTGGTGTTCACTTTAGCCTTTGAGAGTTTAAGGTAGTCCTTGAGTGCCTTTTTAAATATTAACACATCACTTTTGGATGCCATTCCTATAACACAATCATTGGCAAAGGCCTTGATTGTGAATGGGTCTTGCCCATAGGTCTGCAGGCCCAACAGTTCAGTGCTGAGGTGGCATATCCATGGGTCAATGGCTAGGTTGTATAGTAGAGGGCTAAGAGGGTCTCCTTGACAGAGGCCTTGGGATAGGAAGACCTCTTTTGTCTCCCCATGAGCTTTTGCCACTTGGATAGATGATTCTTGTAGAAGGGATCTCAGCCAGGCCCTAAAGGTTTCAGGGACCAAGTGGGCTGAGAGGCACGCGTCAAGATATGGCCATGATACCCTATCATATGCCTTTTCTTGGTCCAGGAAGATAGCAATACCATTCTGTGATTTGCCCTGCAGTATATTTGTTATTGTGTTCACATTATTGGCTATATTGTGGCCCAGAGTAAATCCGAGTTGATTAGGGTGTGTATCCAGAGGGATTATTTTGCACATCCTGGCAACCAGAATTTATCAAAGTAGCTTCTGGTTGGTGTTAAAGAGTGTGATAGGCCGCAAGCTCTTCAGTTCTGATCTTGATCCCTTCTTGTGAAGCAGAACTTTCAGGTCATTGCCATCACCCAGGATAGTAGACCCATTTCTTAGGGCTGCGTTAAACACTTCCAAAAGAACTGTACTGAAGATGGTGAAATAGTGACGGTAGAATTCATATGGCAGCCCATTGGGCCCAGGGGCCTTTTGTTTTGGTGCCATGTGAATGGCTTCTTCCAGCTCTTCCATTTCAATAGGGCAGTCAAGATCATTCATTTTGGGAGTTTCCGAACCACCTCTAGCCATTTCCTGAGGGCTGCAGGATTTGGTACATGTTCTAAGGCGTATAGGCCGCTGTAGAAAGTGTGTGTTGCGGAAAGAACCTCTTCCTTTGAGGTATGAGATGTGCCTTTATCAACAACTTCAGATAGAGTCTTCTGTGCGCTCCTAGTCTTGTACATGACAATAAAGGCCTTGGTGGGTTGCTTGACCTTAATTGCCAAAGAGGTTGCCTCCTGAAGGCGGGCTAGGTTGGATTGGTTCTGTTCAATCCTAGCCAATTTTACGCAGGCTGCTTGCCAGGCAGCTGTCCAGCCTGTGTTATTTTATTTTTGGAATGTTTGCCTCCAGGTGTTGGATGGTATTAGCTATTCTTTGTTTGTAGGCCTTCTTAGCAGTCATGAGTTGGGATGATTCCTTGCAAATCTGCCCCTTAACATTGGCTTTAATGGCGGCCCATTGGTCCGCCTGCCTGTGTTTTTTGTTGATCTTATTGTTGAGGTGATTGATTAGCCAATCCATTTTCTGTCTGAGTTGTTGGGGAGCATGTGAGGTTGTTGCGTTACGCATTCCCTTTGGTTTCCAAACTCAATGGTGGCGCAGAGGAGTTTGTGATTAAACCCAAGGATGTCAACTGGTATATGTGGGAAAAATACGGCTGTCAAGTCTGGGGAAATAAATATATAGTCAACGCAAGAAGCAGAGAATTCTATTATTTTCACAGGGTTAATCTGAGTCATAATTGCGGGGTATCCTGCTTCAAAATCTGCTATGTCAATGAGTCTCAAGCCCTGTTGCCAGTCCCCAAACAGGCCCGCATGGTCCAGAAGGGGGATGGGTGGAGCCTTGTCTGCTGGGAGCAGCCAAGAGTTGAAGTCCCCAACACAGATGTATTTGGAGGGAACTCAATCTGCTTGAGTTGCGCAAAAAAGATTGCTTTGTCCTTGTGGGCTGACAGGCTGTAAATAACTGCAAAGGTGAAATTTTCATCTTTTCTGTCTATATCTGCCATTAGAAGTCTGCTGTCCAGGTGTGTAAATTTGGTTCTTGTTTTGATTGGAGATCCCTGTCTGATACATATGCAACATTTCTTGGACCAAAGGGTAGTGTGTGGTAGCATGAGCTGCTGAAAACTCAGCCCAGCCTCAGAGCTGCAGTTGACTTCAGTCAAGCCAACCAAATCAGCTTTGAGGGAGAGCAGGATGTTTCTTTTCTTTACCTGGGACTGGGGGCATGAAAATCCTGCAATGTTGAGCGTCCCTATTTTGATTGTGGTTCCAGTAACCACTATATCAATGTGGCTTTGCCGGCAGTAGAACCACTATTGTCATTGGCTGTAGAGTCTCTTGTTTTCTTATTCACCTTAGACTTGATAGGCTCCCCTACTGTGTATGGGGCTGGATTGGTTATTGGAGCAAGTTTGGTCTGGGCCTTGCGTCTTGGTCTGCCACCCTCTTGTGCAGAAGGTGCAATTGTGAGTGGGTGGAGTTTGGGCATGTGCATTTTGCATGTTCTCTTGAGCCTCTGCAGAAGGGGAATCAGCCAATAAAACTTGGACTGGGTTTTCCATTGGCCCATCCATTGCAGTGTCATTAATAGACTGGGTCTCTTGCACATGCATTTGGGTGGTTTGAGGTGCCTCTGCATGATCAGATTCAGGTACCACTATTGGTTGTGGCTGAGGCTGGGTTTGGGCCTTTGCATGAGCTTTTTTCTGGCACAATGTGATTGGCTTGACCATTTCATACTCAGCCATGGTGCTCCAGGCTAGGGCTACAAGAGCATTGGCCTAGGTACCAGTTGGCTCAGTATTCTGGGGCTCCTTGGGTGTGTCTTGTTCCGCGGTCTGGACCCCTGCTATGGTTGTAGAGCAGAGAGCCTCTCTGTGGCCCAGCACAGAGCATAGCGCACAAATGGGCGGGGTTTGCTATGGGAACACCTTGAACACTCCACTCAACATACCATTGTTTTTTAGAATGGTTGCACGGTGTGGGATGGACAAAATTCTGCTATTCTCATGTGGTTTGATCATAGCCAATGCCTTTGCTGTAGTCAGGTGCCCCATATAGGGGTTTTTTAACATCTCAAACTGCACAGCTTCCCCATACTTAGATAGTCCTTCCTTAAGCTGGTATTCCACCTCCTCTCTGGGCATGTCCAAAGACAGGGCCTTGAAGGACATGAAGAGTGTGGTGTCCTGGTTGAATCTGGTGTGTGTGGTGGGAAGGACTGTCTGGGTCTTCTTCCCCTTGGGATCAGTAATCTCAAGGGTAAAGATCTCCTCCTCTGCTTGATCTGCATCTTCCTTGCAGAGGAAGCCCAAATTGAAGAAGTCCTTAAGAGGGCTCTGGTGGAGGGACACCACCTTCAGATAAGCTGTGGCTATTGCCTTGGCTGCCTCCTGGAACTTGATATGGTTGCCTCTAAAGTTGACTCTAACCTCATGAGGGACAGAGGACTTGGGGAGGGCTCTGGTAATGTCTTGGAACCAGCGTTCAGAAGTGATAAACTTGAGCCACCCTTCAGATGGCAAAAATGGTCTCTTCTTGGTGGTTCTGGCAAATTATGCCAGTTGGTCCTTGACAAGGCGCTTCTGACCCTGGACCACCTTGGTCCAGGATCTAGTGTTGTAGTTGTTCATACATTTCTTTTAATAAAAGCCTTGTTTAAACTCAGACTCTTATGCGTTTATCACTTGCTTTTAAATTCTCAATTCCAAAAATGAGGGATTGAGCTGATCAAGAAAATTGACATCCCAAATTTCATTAACCTAAATTCAAAAGATCCAAAGTGTGTATGAAACACAGTTTTTTATATCTTTTTCTTTTACCTCAAATTGGTTGTAACCTGAGGTGAGGTCAATTTTGGAGAAAAATTCAGCTCCAGAGAGTCTTGCAAACAGATCTTCTATGAGTGGAAGGGGATATTTATTCTTTACTGTGCTTGTATTAGAGCTCTGTAGTCAGTTACTAGACAGAGTGAGCCTTCCTTTTTCTTCATAAAGAACACTGCTGCCCCCAAGGGAATTCTGATGGGCAGATGAAGCTTTTAGCTAAGTTATCCTCAATATTTTCTTTGAAGGTTTGGGTCTCCATGGGGGAGAGTCTGTAGAGGGGTGCAGGTTTGGGCATTGTTGTGAATACTGCTATTCACCATGTTTTGATTTTGCCTTTGGTGAGCCATTTCAAAGAAAAATCCCTTGCTTTTGCTTTTTCCTCTCAAAATGAGTTGATGTCTGAATCAGGAAGTACAATTGTTTGGTTTCTTGATCCTGCGCAACTCACTTGCCCCACTCATGCTGATGGCAAGTGATCTTACTGTCCAGGTAGCGGTTTGTGGTATTCCTTGCCACTATATATTCCATTTAATATTCACCAATAAAAATTAAGTTCTATTCACATTTTTGCCTTTGTGTCTTCTGTACTTCTGCGCCTCTCTCTAGCCACGCCTATTAGAGATTATCCTTCCAGGGCTGCAAGGTAAACACATTTGCCTTCCCTGTCATCTAACCAAGACTTAGTACAAATCCAATCCTAAGGTTAGGATTCCCTGTTGTGTGTCTGTGCTGCGCCTCAGAAAACAACAAAAATGGTGCTCACTACAGGGTCTGTAAGCCCCTTGGTTATCCCTTTTGCATCTACGTTTGCAGGTCCCTTGCCTCCGCCTATTTGGGAGTCAACTTTGCCTGAAATTACCAGCCCTCCTATTGAGGAAGACATTGCCAACCCGCCTATTTTCCCTACTGTATTGAACCTTGGGAATGGCCCCCGCTTAGTTGCTTACCCTATGGGTACCCCTGACTTGGAACAAGTCATGGCGGTAGCCCTTGGGATAGCTTGGGATGGGGCCATCCCTTGCCTTCAGTTACAGTTTAGCCGTGCAAAATACTATGAGTTAATTGTGGCTCCTCAGTTTCCACAACACCTCCTCTCAGCGGCTGGCTCCGCTGATCATCTGCTGTCATCCTTTGTACAGCCCGCCTTGGCCCACCACCAGATGGTGTTGGGACTCCACGTTCAAGAAATCTTGTCTCTACAAGAAGCTGTTACCCATCATTGGGACCAGTTTGCCGCCTACCAACAATGGATTCATTCCCTGTTCTCCCTGATATCTGACAATCAACGTGATTTGGTCACCTCTCAAACACATTTGGTCAATTCCATCAAGCAAATGCGCCAGTCCATCCCTGAGTACGTTAGGGAGCAACTACATGAGTTTCACCAGTTAGAACAACCCTGGTAAACTCAAGTAGACTCCACTCTAAACGCTTATCTCTCCAATTTTGAGCGCCTAGTGCAACAGATCAATGCATTTGGTGTCTATTCCTTTGAGCAATTGCAACAGGTAGCTGACCTTGCAGCCCAAGGTCTAAATGAGCTCAGTGCATAATTCAAAAGAGAGAGCTACCACTGCCGCTGTATTGCCAAACTTCAGAGTCAGGTGAATGAGCTGTCTACTTCCAACCCTGATGTTCCGCCTTCTCCTCCTGCTGATGATCTGGTGGACAGAGAGCAGAAAATCTGGGAAGCCATCCAGTAATTACGTGCTTCCACTCGTAGCCAAGGACGTCCTACTGAAATGCCTCAACCTGATTCCAGGTCCTTGCGTTGACTGCTCAGGTTGCTGAACTACAGCAAGAAGTTGCTGCTTTACATGAGGTAGTAACGGCTGCGGCTAGTCCACTTGGGGTTAACAAGGAGGATGGCTGTTGTCCTGGTTTGGCAGGGGCTCCTTGAATCCACTGTGCCAGAGAGTTGATTGCCCTAGCTAATGAGTTGGATCATTTGAAACGAGACCAGACTGAGTTGGACAGGGACGTACAGGAGATGAGTGAGTTGATTGATTTGGTAAACAACAGATTTGCCCCTTGCCTATCAGTGGGGCCATCCCTTACTTTGCAACTGGCTGAGCTCTCCACGGTTGTCACTACCCAAGGACAACGCCTAGATGTTACTGAACAACAGACCACTCTAGCCAACACTACAGGTGCCAGAACTACTGAGACTCTGACAACCCTTGAAGAAAGTGTTTGACAGCTATGGGCTAGACAACCTCCCTCTGAATCTGAAGCTGAATTCTCCCTGCACATCAATGTACTTGATAGCAACAATGGTGGTCCAACTCCCGAGGCCCACTTCAAGCCTACGTTTAAGCAAGTCTTTGATCCTAAAACCTCGACTATTGCAGCCTTCTTAACTATTTACAAGACTACTATGAGACAAGCATCAGATGAAGTTAAGAAAAAAAAATATTCTGACTTGCCTAAACCCAACCTGTCAAGAGGTAGTTGTACCCAAGCTACCCTCTATCAAGACTTGGGAGGACATAAAATAGCTCCTGATTGACAAGTTTGGTGGTGATCTTATCCTGGAAGTGAAAAAGGATGCTTTCATGCACATATCCTTCAAGCCCAAGGAGACATTAGCTGAATTTGCCGACAGATTTTACATGGAGGGACAACAGTCAATAACAAGCAGACAATTGACGGCGCATGAAGCATATATGGCCTGCGCCCAGGCCCTCAAGGTGAATCAACTCCTATGCCTCCATTTCAAGGCCCACAAGGCTATGCTGTCCTCCATGAAAAGCATAAAAACACTGCTCCAAGATATGCATCTTACCCATTCTGGGGCAGTCGTTTGGGAAAGTTGTGCTGCTTCCAACTCTGGCTCCTCTTCTCACGGCCCTTGTATCCTCACTATGAACTCCCAAAATCCCCCTCAACGTCAAGGTTGCCACAACTGTGGTCAGATAGTCCACCACTCTTGCGTCTTCACCAATCCGCGGGTTAAAGGAGCTGATCCCAAGGATCAGTCAGGAAAAGAACAGTCAACCTAGAGGCAGAGACGCTCTCGGTTTACAATTCTTCCCAGTCTCCTCCTAAACCCCCACCTGCTACTTTTCTGAGCCTGTTGATGATGAAGCTCCTCCTATCCTCCTCCTGTTCCATGACAATTCTGATGTAGATGAATCTGATGTTGAAGTCCATGATGCATACAGGTATTCTGTTCTTGCTATCCCTGAGACTATTGCTGTTCCCTACAAGCTACAATCTGGGAAGACTACAACTACTACCAAGCCCTTGTCCAAGGCCAAAGCAGTTGTCTCCTGCCCCTATCTTACTCAGGCAAAACGGTCCCCTGTATTAGTGGAATCATCAGAGGAAGCCTCTGAAGTTGCAGACGCCGTTTTCAAGAATGTATCTGTCTCACTCCCCCTCCAAACTGTATATAAGGAGTTTCTGGGACTACTTTGCATGATTGAGAAGTGGGACAAGGAACTAGCTGAGGCACAGGATATCTTGGCTGCTCTGCCACCCTTTGGACGCACCACCACCAGGGTAGAGATATCTATCCAAAAGGTCAAGATCAAAGCAATCCTGGACACCAGTTCTCCTGTCAATGTTGTTTCTTCTAAATTGGCGAAGAAACTTAAGCTGGACCCTGATCTCAACTACCATCAATCCTATGACACCGCTGGTCTCTCCATGACTTGCGCCATTGGTGCGTACTCTGCCTTACCAATGCAATTTGGTAAACTCCTGTTGGCTGCGCCAGCGGTTGTTCTAGGAAATGAGAGCTATGACCTTTTAGTTGGTACCCAGTTCCTTTGGGAATATAATGGGATCATCAACCTAAAGGATGGTTATCTTTCTATCCTAGGGTACAAAGTCCCTCTGATCTTTGAGGAGCCCATCAAAGTTCCTGGTAAACGGTTGAAGACATGTACTCTGGAGTACCCCACTGGGGTTTTCTCCCTAAAATATTTAGCCCATTCCACCAACATGAAGTGTCCTCCCATGGCTTGTCCTGCAACTGAGGGAATCCCTCTCATGGCCACGTCTGCTATCACCATCCCCCAGGCTCTCAGGCTATCATAGACTCCCAGATATCATATGAAGTACCTGAACAGACTTTCTTAGAGCTGTACTCCCCTCCTTTGCTGGGATGTAACAAGCCTTATCTTTGTCCTGGAATTCTAGACGTTTCCCACAAGGATCCTGTTCAATTACTAGTTGCCAACCTTACTGCGCTTCCTATGACAGTATCCAGAAGACAAGTTGTTGGTTACAGAAAGTTGTTAAATGCTCCTGACGTCTTGTCTCTTCACCCTTTTGGAACGTTTCACATCTTTAACCTACCCAAAGACAAGCCTCAAGTCCTATCTCTGTTCACTGCCCAAGACTTCCCTCAGTTGTCCCCGGTTCAACAGAAAGAGGTGCTTGAGTTACTAGACCAGTTCTCAGACATCTTTGCTAAAGATAGTACTGATTATGGGCTAGCCAAAGGTGTGATACATCAGATTGACACAGGAGATGCTCCCCCCTTTTGTGCCAAGCCAAACCGCCACAGCCAAGTGGAAGATGTGCAGGTTTCTAAGGAGCTCAAACAACTACTGGATGCTGGACTGCTAGCTCCCTCTCAAAGTCCCTGGGCTTCCCCCATGCTCATCTTAAAGAAAAAGGATGGTGGACACAGGATTGTGATGGACTATCAAAGGTTGAATTCTCTAACCAAGAAAGATTCCTATCCCTTACCGCGCATTGATGACACCCTTTGACGCCTTGGAGGTTCTAAGTTTTTCTCTGCCATGGATTTGGCGTCTGGCTACTGGCAAGTTGACCTCTCTCCTGAAGACCATCAGAAGGCTGCACTCATCACATCAGAAGGATTGTTTGAACCTACCCGCATGTTGCAAGGGCTCTGTAGTGCCCCGGCAACTTTCCAGAGGGCCATGGATTCCATCCTGCGTGATTTGAAGTTGATATGTGTCTTAGTATACCTAGATGATATAACAGTCTTCAGCACAACGTTCACAGATCACCTAGCCCATCTTAAAGAGGTGTTCATAAAGATCCAAGAAGCTGGCCTCAAGTTAAAGCCCTCTAAGTGTGCTTTCTTCAAAGAACGCCTTGAATTCCTAGGCCATGAAGTAACTCAAACAGGAATTTGTCCAATGACCAAGAAGGTTGAAGCCATTGACAAAATGCTTTTGCCCACCAACCTCCAAGAAGTACAAGTCTTTCTGGGCATGATGGGTTACTATAGACTATTCATCCCTGATTTTACTGATACTAGCAAACCTCTGGTCCAACTGTTGCGTAATATCCCTTTTGAATGGACCGCCAGCCAACAACAAGCCTTTGAGACTCTAAAACAGAAACTCAAAGACGCACCCATTTTAGTGTACCCTGATTACAATAAGGAATTAATCTTGTACACTGATGCTAGTGACCTTGCTATTGGGGCTATCTTGGCTCAACTCAACAATGAAGGTGTGGACCACCCTGTAGCCTATACTTCCCATGTGCTGAATAAGCATGAAAAAATTATAGCGTTACAGAGAAGGAGTGCCTTGCTGTGCTGCATGCAGTCAAATAATTCTGCCACTATGTATATGGTACCCATTTCACTGTTGTCACTGACCACACTTTGCTCAAATGGTTACAACAACTTAAGGAGCCTGAAGGACGCTTAGCCAGATGGGCTCTCCGCCTGCAAGGTTATGATTTCACTGTGCTCCATTGCCCCGGGATTCAATATCAGAATGCTGATGGGTTGTCCCAAATGCCCATCCTTGCCCTAAATCCTGCTGAGGCAGACCGTCTGTACAAGCTAATTGGCTACCCTTCTTCCTAGGAAAGTGAGTCAGAAGAGGTCTGACTTGCCTTGTCCAAATTGTCTGAAGATACCCTCATACACAAAAACCAACTCTTCAAGAAGGTGTGGGGTCAATACCTGCCATATTTGCGCCCCAGTCTTTGCCTCTTATTGGTGTCACAGGCTCATAAAGAAACTGGCCATGGAGGTATTGCCAAGACCTTTGACTGGCTTCAGAAGAATTACTTCTGGGAGAATCTTTGCCTGTTGATCCCAGATGTCATAGCTAGTTGCCATGGCTGCCAACTTCAGAGGCCCTGAGCTGCTTCTCACAAGTTCAAATTGGTCCCCCCTCAACACGCATTTCACACTGTCAGCATTGATGCTGTAGGTCCTCTTCCCTGCTCACACTCCAGATGCCGCTTTATCCTGATTGCCGTTGACCACTTCAGCACGTGGATAGAGGCTAACCCTACTAAAGACATCACTGCTAAGACTACAGCTGCCTTCCTGCTGCAGGATGTTTTCTACTGCCATGGCTGTCCTCAAGTTCTGCTATTAGACAATGAAACCAACTTCAATGCCAAACTTGTAACCTCTGTTGTTGAAGCTCTAGGAGCTCACCAGTCTTTCTCTGCCCCCTGTAATCCTTTCACTAATGGGGCAGTTGAGCGTGCCAACTTGAAGCTGGTTTCTATCATGAGAAAACTCACCTACTCTGATGCTGCCAATTGGGATCCATAATTACCTGCCACACTCTTTGCCTATTGTCTGAGCAAGCATTGGGTCACAGGGTACTCCCCCTTTGCCATATTGTATGGGCGTGAAGCCACCACTTTGTTGCTCTTGGGGGTTCCCCTACTCTCCTCTGATAAGGCCATGAACCCTGACAACCACATAAAAGACTTAGTCAACCGCATCATTGACATACAGGCCACTGCCTACACTTCTGCCTATAAGACTAAGATGCTTGAGCTCTCTCCTGACAATTCTGGGTGTTCCCCCTTGCCTGAGTTTTCTGTTGGTGACCATGTCCTATACTATCAACATTGTGTGGGTGGGCGCGCACACAAGCTAGAATCCCTGTGGATTGGTCCTTTAGAGGTGACTTTCAAGCAAGGATCTGAGTACACTGTAAAGCTCCTCTCCAGTGGTTGCCCTTTTGCTTGCGTACATGCCAAGTTCTTCTGCAAGTATTACCCCCCAAAGGCCAATCTAGAGGGGGGCAATGTCGTGAATAACGGCATTCACCATGTGTTGATTTTGCCTTTGTTGGGCCATTTCAAAGACAAATCTCTTGATTTTGCTTTTGACTTTCAAAATGAACTGGCTTCTGTTTCAGGAAATATTATTGTTTGGTTTCCTGAATCTGCACAACTCACTTGCCCCACTCATGCTTGTGGCAAGTGATCCTACCGTCCTGGTAGTGTTTTGTGGTATTCCTAACCACTATATATTCCATTTCATATTCACCAATAAAAGTTAAGCTCTATTCACATTTTTGTCTTTGTGTCTTCTGTACTTCCGCGCCTCTCTCTAGCCACGCCTAGTAGAGATTATTCATCCAGGGCCGCAAGGTAAACGCTATTGTCTTCCCTGTCATCTAACCAAGACTTAGTACAAATTTAATCCTAAGGTTAGGATTCCCTGTTGTGTGTCTGTGCCGCGCCTCAGAACACAACACCTGTCTACATTCAACTTGCCAGGAGGTGGTGGTGCCTGAGCTGCCCTTAATTGAGACATGGGAAGATATGAAGCAGCTTCTGATTGATGATTTTGGTGGTGACCTTAGCCTGGAAGTAAAGAAAGACGTCTTCATGCATATTGCTTTCAAACCAAAGGAGACCATAGCCAAGTTTTCAGACAGATTCTACATGGAAGGACAGCAACTGAACACAAGCAGACAGTTGACAGCCCATGAAGCCTATACGGCTTGCGCTCAAGCCCTCAAGGTTAACCAACTTCTGTGCCTTCACTTCAAAGCCCATAAGGCCATGCTTTCCTCCATGAAGAGCATAAAGACGTTGTTGCAGGATATGCATCTTACCCACTCTGGTGCAGTTGTTAGAGAAGGTCAAGCTACTTCTAACTCTGGTTCTTCTTCCTGTGCTCCTTGCATTCTTACCATGAACTCGCAAAATCCTCCTTGATGCCAAGGTTGCCACAACTGTGGTCAGATAGGTCATCATTCTCAAGTTTGCACCAACCCACGGGTTGAAGGAGCTGATCCAAAAGAGCAGTCGACCTAGAGGCAGAGACGCTCTTGGTTGACAATTTGACCTAGTCTCTTTCAATCCCTCCCTCTATAGCTGACTCTGAGCCCGCTGATAATGAAGCTCCTCCTATTCTCCTCTTGTTTCACAATATCTCTGATGATTCTGATCTGGATGAATCTGACACTGACAACAATGATGCATATGGGTACTCTGTTCTGGCTGTTCCTGAAACCATTACAGTCCCCTATAAATTACGCTCAGGAAATACTATCACTACTTCTAAGCCTTTGCCTGAATCCAAAGAAATTGTCTCTTGCCCTTACCTCACTTAGGCCAAGAGGTCCCCTGTGCTAGTGGAATTGTCAGAAGAAGCTGCCAAGGTTGCTGACACTGTCTTCAAGAATGTATCTGTTTTGCTCCCCCTCCAGACTGTTTATAAGCAGTTCCTGGTTTAAGATGCATGATTGAGAAGTGGGATAAGGAACTAGCAGAGGCTCAATATATCTTGGCTGTCCTTCCACCCTTTGGTTGCACTATCACTTGAGTGGAAATATCCATTCAAAAAGTGAAGATCAAGGCCGTTTTAGACACTGGCTTGTGTCAGGGAATTTTCCACTGACTACATTAATTTTATAATTAATTTGGGAGCCAACATTCAAGCCAAGAAAGACTGTAAATCACTATTGGACATTTTCCATAGCATTGGGTTGGTCCCAGACGGGGATTGAACTTGAACCCCTAAAGGCAAAGCAACGGTTAGTTCAAAAGAAACAATTTCAATTACATTACCTATTTATAATGAATCAATTCATTAAACAATGAAATCTGACTTTGGCTTTGATTCCGGAAATGTTAATAAACCCCATGGAGACATCACTTACCGTTTGAACAATGATTGGCTGGATCCAACCCAGTTTTTGCTCTGGAATCCAATATCAATACCTAAGCAACAAGCACCGTCTTTGATCTTCCCGCTCAATTCCACTATCTGCCGCTTAATTGTATATCAACTTGTGGCTCATTTTACAGGTTACTTGTTATAACATACAATTTTATATAGTATTTTGCCAGAAATTGATGCCCATTTGAAACAAATACTAATTTCAGCCTTGAAATCAGTGAAATATCATGGAAAATCCTCTCATCTCCCATGATCATCTTATTTATGTTCCAGCCCCAACTTGATGGTATTTAAGTTAACCATATTTTCTATTATCTCTTATTCCAACAATAAAGACTATTACTCTTCTAGCTACTCATCCACTTTTGATAACACTCCTTTTATGAAGCCATGAGAGGAATTCTCTTCCTATCTTGGTTTTTAGCCTACTTCTTGTCCAAGGTGTTCACCTTGTAAACCTAACTCCAACAACAGACTGGTATAATTCCTCCCCAGATGATTCCCACCAAAAGGAATCCCTTGCCAATGGATGGTTCAAATATCCTTCTGGACATTGGGGACGTAAATTCCACTATGGCCATTCATTTGCTCCCCCACCCACTGAACCTACTCTGGTTAGACCTTACGCCTCATTTTATCTCTTGACGTATTTGGTGGGCTACTATCTACTAGGGCAATTCAGTTCTATGTTTAGAAGGTTTGCCTATCTAGGACAACTTGGGCATCTTGCAATGGTCATGGTTCCTATTGGTTCATTCATAGCAGGATTAAATGTAGGGGCCTTGGCCCATCAGCTGGGAAGTTTATTCCCTACAAAGTGGGTCCCTGCAGCTTGCCAGTCAACGTTGTCTCCTCCAAGCTTGTGAAGAAACTCAAACTTGCCCTGTGGTGACCCACATGTGTGCGGTTTGCAGGCAAGGGTGAATTTGGCTTCAAATAAAGACAATATGCTAAAGAATGACAATGTGTGGTCAGATAGTAACGTTGTAAACTAGTAGGTAACATAGAGCTGCTAGGGGTAAGTGAGGTAAGCCTAGTAGGTAACTTGGTCTACTAGGAGAAGTAAGGTAACCCTAGTAGGTAACATGGTCTACTAGGGTAAGTAAGGGGAGCCTAGTAGGTACCATTGTCTACTAGGGTAAGTAAGGCTTGGCTGGTAGGTAACAAAGGACTACCAGAGGCAGTTATGGTCTCCACCCAGCAGAAGATGTTGGCTGCTTTGGGCTATAGTACTTCACCTAGCAGGGTGGAGACTGAAATAGCAAGCAGGAAACTTTGTCTGTCTGGGGGAGAGTAAGTTTGGACCCCTGGCGGGTAACGCGGGCTGCCAGGGAGGGGAAGAGCTCTGAGGGCTCAACATATCCTAATACGCTTGCAGGAGGTCTTTGAGCAAGCACCCTGCCTAACAGACTGGCAGGTTGTCCTCGTTTATGCCCCCATGGGAGCTTTGGGGAAACCCAAAGTGAGCATTGGAGGGTGGAGCATGCTCAGAGGTGTCACCAGGGTGGCTTGCTTGGGGAAGCAAGCTGCAGAACTTGGTGTGACCAGGCCTCTGGGAAGTAGAGATGATTACTCTGTGACTGAAAGCCCAGACTTCATCACCTGGGTGAGTAAAGACAACACATAAACATAGATTTATGGTTGAATGGCCTAAGTGGATTGCCACTTGCAAGGGCCCAGTCAAACGCCAGTTCAATGTAGACTCATGCCTGGGTCTACAAGTTCTGGTAATGGGGGCTGAGATAAAGAACCAAGGTGGTTCACAGAACTAACAGAGAAAACTAGCAAGAGTGATTGTTTGGTCACAGTGAAGGCTAGTTGATGGACTGTTAATTCATATTGAATGGAATGGACCAATATGGTTCAGTGTGTTAAAGGAACAAATGAAGTTTCTAGTGTAGAACTGGTTAAGGATAAGCAGAAGGACAAGAAGACAGGATGAAGAACTAGCAGATCATGGGGTAGGATGGCCAAAGGACCAGAAGTTGGTGCTAAAGAACTGCAGAGTTGAGAGGATGACCTAGCTGGACTGAATACAGAGGCTGGAAGAGCTGGTTTAGTGACTTTTGAGAAGAAATTTGGATTTAAAGAAGCAGTTAAAGAATGATTAAATACTGCCTGATTATGGTTAAAAAAGGATTAAAAATTATATAAAAAAAGAATGAGGAGAAAAAATAACCTATAGTTTATTAGAACTATATGTTATTTTTAGGAGAAAGATGAGAGAGAAAAAGGACCAGAAAGAAGCTGGAAGAAGAACGGAGAACCTGTGAGAGCAAAAGAGTGAATTTTGCCAAGAACAACTAGAGGAGCAAAAGGACGCGCAACAGGCAGGTTCAAAGGTGTGAAACATTGACAGAAACACAGAGAAACACAGAGAAACGTTGAAAAATCAAAGGATCAAAAATTGCCTAAGTAAAACATATGTGGAAGCGCTCAAGATTTGCCAGGGAAACGTGACAGGAATTACAGCAAAACTGTAAATTCACTGCCATCTCTGGCTTTGGATTGCTCAATTTTCCCTCATTGTACCAAAAAAGGTTCTAAAACACCCTCCAAACCCCTTAATTCTTTAAATGATTTAGCTCACACGGTAGATGAGAGGTTTGTGCTGGCCTACCCTGCAGAACCTCTGCCTTTGGTTGTTCCCTCCTGGGAAGAAAAACTGGTTAATTTGGACTACTTATTAGCTTGGTATTGCCCACTTCTAAAAACCATTAGAGCTGGCCAATCAGAGGCCGCCACATTGGCACTGAGCAACACAAGTGAATTTCAAATGACCAGTGCCTCTTCCAGCCAATCAGATCTGACCGTGGAAATTGGAATGAAACCCTCCAGTCCCCCTGCCTAGCAAAGTTTTGCCTCCAGCCAATTAGATTTGGTTCCACTATCAAGTGACCCAACTTATTTGCAGCCCATCCTTTTTATGCAAGCAAGGGGACTTCTAGTCCCCTGCTTGTCTATTTTCCAAAAATATTAAAGTTTGGAGCTATTCTGCACTTTATTTTTATATTTGTGTTTATTTGGAACCCAGTTTTGAGTTTCTATAGCCTAAAGATTAGGGTGTTAGTTTCTGTTCCAAGCTTACCTTCTGTCAGCCAGTTTCAAACCCAGCTTCTCTTCTGGTTCAATATACTAGTATTGGTTCATCTAGTAGTTGCCTTTCCCGTTCCCGCTTTCAAAACAGAGTTTGAAAACTCAAATTTTCAATTGATTTTCCTTATAATACCTATTATTATTTTGAATTTTCTATTAAAATCATTGATTTCAAACCTGCTCTTGCTTGCCGTATTTCCCAAACCTCTTGCAATCATTGTAAAGCCCTCTGGACCTGTTCTGCTACAGTTTGGGTCTATTTTGATAAGTATACCCTATCAGCCCTTGTCCTGCCTTATTTTTATCTGAAAAATATACTGTCCTACTCCAAATTTTGTGAGAAAGATTCCTATGATACTCCCAGCTCTCAAATTTGTGGTATTTTTCTTGGCTCTGTTCTTGCTGCTTCTGTGGTCCACCTCCCCTGATTTATGGGGGGAAATCTCTTTGTCGGCCCGTCTGGTAGGTAGAGACCCTGCCAGTCTCTGGGATCTCCCCAGAAGTCTTCTCTTTTCTGGAGAGGCTGTGGTCAAGAGCCTGACGTGTGATGATTTGGACTTGGACACTGTGGACCTTACTTCACCCATTTCTGAAGAAGTAGTGCCTCCCATGCCTCCCCTCCCCAATGTGGTCCAGAGGCATGCAGTACCCCTGGGCCCTCCAAGGTGTCCTCTCCTGCTCCTACCTGCACTCCCTGGTTGCTCACCAGCCTGGTACTGATGGTTTTGAACGCCTACTTCCCTCAGTTGTCCCCAGTGTCCTCCCTGTGGTTCCCCCTCCAAGCGGCCATCCCAGTTCTGCACTGGATGGCATCCTGGTGGTTTGTTACACCAGGATGGGAGCCAAACGTAGTTAGTTTAGCCCCTCTCTCTCACAGAAACCGTTTGAAACGCAGAGCAGTGGTTTACCTGGAGCAGGGCAGCTTGGAGTTTGAACCAGGGTCAGGAACGGGTCATCCGGATAAACTGTTTTAGCAAAACTGTTGAAGCAAGGCGTTTGATTGGCTGCAACCCGGAGACTACTTAATCAGGTTTTTAAGGGCTTTAACTTGAGAGTTAAAGCCTAAAAAATGGGGAGCAGAAGCAGAAAATTCAGGGCTTTCATTGGCTTAAGTAAGTTTGAAAGTTTAATATATTATAGAAGAAGAAAAACAGGATAGTTTAAGCTTTAAAGAACCAGAGTTCTAAGAGAGGATTTTGGTCTGAAACAAGAAGCTATAAAAGGGAGAGCTATCTGAGACTCTTCAGGGACTGGATCAAGTGGATTACAAAGGCCACCAAAGCTACAGAAGGAGAAGGAGACCAAAGATAGGAAGCTAGAGCCAATTCAGACCACATGAGCTTAAGATTAAGACAACAGAGCCCACAACCAAAGTGCCGGAGCCCAAGACCAAAGCAAAGGAGCCCAAGAACAAGGAGCAGGAGTCAAAGACTAAGTACAAGGAGTCCAAGATATTGTTAAAGGACTCCAATTTTTGGCACAAACCCTTTCTTATTCCCTACCCAAAGGTGATATCTCAGAAGGTTTCTAAGAGGATCTTCCTTCTGACAGAGAATAAAGCGCCTATTACAACCCCTATCTGATTTTCCCGTGTAAAAAGAGTATATAAGTCTCATGAGTCAATTGCCCCATATTTTCTACCCTAGCCCAGGGGATGAGGAATCATACTGCCTAGGGTGCAGGAAGTTTGCCTCTAGTAAATCTGCCCAGGAGGAGTGGGAGAAGGTGACCAGGCATTTGGAGATGTCAAATAGAGGAAGAGAGTTCATTGGAGAAGAGTTTGCAAGACTACTCCAGGATTGGTATTAGCCTACAGGCAAGCTGGCGCCTGCTGAAGTCCAGGTATACGGCAGAGATGCTTGCTTGGTGATTGGAAAGATACTTGAGGAGTTTGCCCTTATGCAAGCCAAGTATAAGCTTCTCACCAACCCTTCACCCCTGTTGGAGAATGATGACTCCTCCAAGCCGGTCCCTGGCTACAACCCAGGACACACTATGGGGACTGGGGACCAGGAACCCCACATGCCCCTGACCTTAATTATCATCAGTTGTATGGCACAACTGGACTGTCTATGACCCGCGCCATAGGGGTGTACTCCGCTCTACCCATGTGGTTTGGCAAGGTTCTCCTAGCTGTGCCAGCAGTTGTCTTGTAAAACAAGAGTTACAATCTCTTAGTTGGCACTCAATTCCTTAGGGAATATAATGGGATAATCAACTTGAAATATGGTTACCTCTCTATTCTGGGATATAAAGTCCCTCTGATCTTTGAAGAGCCAGTTAAAGTTTCCGGGAAATGTTTCAAGACATGTGCCTTGGAATATTTCACTGGGGTTTTCAACCTCAAATATTGCACCCATTCTTCAAGCCTGAAATGTCTACCCATGGCTTGTCTTGCGTCTGAGGGGATCCCTCTCCTAGCCACGTCTGCTGTCACTATCCCCCCTGGCTCCCAGGCCATCCTAGACTCCCAGATATCATATGAACTACCTGAAAAAACCTTCTTGGAGTTGTACTCTCCCCCCTTGTTAGGGCGCAACAAACCTTATCTCTGTCCTGGAATCCTAGATGTCTCCCATAAGGACCCTGTTCAAATGTTGGTAGCCAACCTGACTGCACTCCCCATGACCATGTCTAGGGGGAAGGTTGTCGGATATGGCAAGTTGTTGAGCGCTCCTGATGTCCTGTCTCTTCATCCCTTTGGCATGTTTCAAGATTTTAACCTACCTGAGGATGAACCCCAAGTCCTATCTTTGTTCACTGCACAGGACTTTCCACAGTTGTCCCTGTTTCAACAGAAAGAGGTGCTAGACTTGCTAGACCAATTTTCCAACATCTTTGCAAAAAACAGTACCAAATATGGGTTAGCCAAAGGCGTTATTCATCAGATTGACACTGGCAATGCTCCTCCCTTTTGTGCTAAACCATATTGCCACAGCCGTGTAGAGGACGCCCAGGTATCTAAAGGGCTCAAACAACTGTTGGATGCTGGGCTGCTGGCCCCTTCCCAAAGTCCTTGGACATCCTTGCTACTCATCCTAAAGAAGAAAGATGGAGGTCATTGTATTGTGATGGACTATTGCTAATTGAACTCTTTGACTAAGAAGGACTCATACCCCTTGCTGTATATTGATGATGCTCTCCAACGTCTTGGAGGCTCTAAGTTCTACTCCGCAATGGATCTGGCATCTGGATACTGGCAAGTTAACCTGTTGCCCAAAGATTGTCAAAAAGCTGTGCTCATTACCTCTGAAGGGCTTTTTGAGCCTACTTGCATGCTGCAGGGACTCTGCAACGCCCTGGCCACCTTCCAAAGGGCCATGGACTCCATCTTCTGTGACTTGAAGTTTTTGTGTGTCCTAGTATACTTGGATAATATAACGGTTTTCAGCGCTACCTTCACCAACCACCTGGCTCATCTCAAAGAGGTGTTTATAAAGATTTGAGAAGCTGGCCTCAAACTAAAACCTTTCAAGTGCGCCTTCTTCAAAGAACGTCTTGAATTCTTAGGCCATGAAGTAACCCAGACTGGTATTTGCCCAATGACTAAGAAGGTTGAGACCATTGAAAAAATGCTTCTGCCCACCAACCTGCGAGAGGTACAAGTCTTTCTAGGGATGATGGGCTACTACAGACAGTTTATCCCTGACTTTGCCAATATTAGTGAACCTCTAGTCCAGCTGTTGCATAATGTCCCTTTTAAATGGACCGCCAGTCAACAGCAAGCCTTTGAGACCCTTAAGCAAAAACTCAAAGAGGCTCCAATCCTAGTGTATCTTGACTATGATAAGGAGATCATCTTATAAACTGATGCTAGTGATCTTGCTATTGGAGCTATTCTGGTCCAACTAGACAACAAGGGTGTAGAACATCCTGTGGCTTACACTTCCTGCGTGCTAAACAAGCATGAGAAGAATTATAGTGTCACAGAGAAGGAGTGTCTTGCCATGTTGTATGCAGTCAAACAGTTCCGCCACTATGTGTATGGTACCCATTTCACAGTTGTCACTGACCACACTTTGCTTAAATGGTTACAACAACTTAAGGAGCCAGAATGACACTTAGCTAGATGGGCTCTACATCTGCAAGTTTACAACTTCACTGTGCTCCATTGCCCTGGGATTCAACACCAGAACACTGATGAGCTCTCCAGAATGCCCATTCTTGCTTTGCATCCTGCAGAGGCTGATTGGTTATACAAAGTAATTGAGTATCCTTCTTCTTGGGAAAGTGAGACAGAAGAGGTACAACTGGCCTTGTCCAAGCTATCCAAAGATACCCTCATACACAACAATCAGCTCTTCAAGAAGGTACAAGATCAGTATCTGCCCTATGTATAATCCAGTATTTGCCTCTCGTTGGTGTTGCAAGCTCATAAAAAGACTGGGCATGGAGGCATTGCTAAGGCTTTTGACTGGCTTCAGAAGAATTACTTATGGGAAAATCTTTGCCTGCTAATCCCAGACGTCATAGCTAGTTACCACAACTGCCAGCTGCAGAGGCCTTGAGCTTTGGCCCACAAGTTCAAATTAGTTCCCCCTCAACATGCTTTTCTACTGTCAGCATTGATGCGGTAGGTCCTCTCCCCCGCTCACGTTCTGGGTGTTGCTTTATTCTGATTGCTGTTAATCACTTCAACAAGTGGGTAGAGGCTTGTCCTACAAAGGACATCACGGCTAAGACAACTGCTGCCTTTCTGTTACAATATGTTTTCTACCACCATGGCTGTGCTCAAGTGTTGCTCTCAGATAATGGGACTAATTTTAATGCCATACTGATAACCTCTGTTGTTGAAGCTTTGGGGTCCTGCCAGTCCTTCTCTGCCCCCTACAATCCTTCTACCAATGGGGCCAACAAGCGTGCAAATTCAACACTGGTCTCTATCATGAGAAAGCACACCTACTATGACACTGCTAATTGGGGCCTATACTTACCTGCTGCTCTCTTTGTGTATCACCTTAGCAAACATTGTGTCACTGGGTACTCCCCCTTTGCTATGCTGTATGGGTGAGAGGCTACTACCCCATTGCTATTGAGGGCCCCCCTTCTTCTCTCTGATAAGGCCATGAATCCTGACAACCACATCAAGGATCTAGTCAACCACATAATTGATATACAGGCCACTGCCTACACTTCTGTATACAAGACTAAGATGCTTGAAATTTCTCCTGATAATGCTGGATGCTCCCCCTTGCCTGAATTTGATGTTGGTGACCATGTTTTTTACTACCAACATAGAGTAGACAGGCGCGTGCATAAGCTGGACACTCTGTGGATTGGCCCTTTAGAGGTGACTTTCAAACAAGGATCTGAGTACACTATAAAGCTCCTCTCCAGTAGTCGTCCTTTTGCTTGCTTACACGCCAAGTTCCTCTGAAAGTACCACCCCCTAAGGCCAATCTAGGGGAGAGCAATGTCGTGAATACCACTATTCACCATGTATCAATTTTGCCTTTGATGGGCCATTTCAAAGACAAATCTCTTGCTTTTGCTTTTGCCTCTTTAAATGAGTTGATGACTGAATCAGGAAATACAATTTTTTTGGTTTCTTGATCCTGCACAACTCACTTGCCCCACTCATGCTGGTGGTGAGTGATCTTATTGTCCTGGTAGTGTTTTGTGGTATTCCTAACCACTATATATTCCATTTCATATTCACCAATAAAAATTAAGTTCTATTCACATTTTTGTATTTGTGTCTTCAGTACTTCCGCGCCTCTCTCTAGCCACAACTAGTAGAGATTATTATTCCAGGGCCGCAAGGTAATTGCATAGCCTTCCCTGTCATCTAACCAAGGCTTAGTATAAATCCAATCCTAAGGTTAGGATTTACTGTTGTGTGTCTGTGCCGCGCCTCAGAACACAACATCCTCCATCTTTCTTTGCCACAAAGAAGACAGTGGCGCCAAAGGATGATTTTGAGGGTCTAATGAGGCCTTTTTACAGAGCCTTGTCAAGATAGACCTTTAGGACATCGTCTTCTTGGGGTGTTAAGCAATAGATAGGGTGTGCCTTGGGTACGCTTCCTTTAAGGTCAATTTCATGTTTTATGCCGCGGTCAGGTGATAACCCGGGTAGTGATTCCTGGAAAACAGAGGGGAATTCTTTGATTAACTGACCACAGATGTAGTCCTGTTCATGTCTAGATTATGTACTCTTAAAGTGAATGATTTTGTATCTACAGGTATTCCAATTGATCTTGCTGGGGTCTGTCTCCTCTTCTGTTTCCATTATTTTTACAAACACATGGTTGTGCATGAAGGTGTCAAGGTGAGTTGGGCAGATGTTATGGTGTACTTTGCCGCGCTGGATGGTGAGAGTGGCACTGTCCCAATCAATGTGGGTTTTGGTTTTCCACATCCAATCTAGACCTAGTATTACATTGTATTTAGGGATTGGTATGATAGGGCCGCTAATTGTTGTTTGTACATCTTCAATTTGAGCACAGAAAGGTTTTGTCTCTTTAGTGATTGGCATGCTTCTGTTGTCTGCCATGATGACTTTCCTGACACTTCTCCAAACTGTTGGTAATTTCATAAGGTTGGCAAATTTTTTTTAACAAGGGATTGATCTGCTCCAGCGTCAAATAGTGTTGTGGCTTGGTATCTGCAAAAACGGAAAGGATAGGTAAGGAGTTTATTTCCAGTTTGGGCAGCAAACAGTAGAGGATTGCTGGAGGGTACTTGGATCATGGTAATTGAGTCCATGTCTTGATCCCTGTATGAGTCTTGTGAGTTGGGAGAGGGCAGCTTGTATAAGCACTCCCCTGAGCTTTTTCCTCCTTGTTGGTATCTTTGGTGCTTGCCTGGTTAGCTTGGGCTGTACAATTTCTGTTTTGAGGGTGGGAATTGTTGGCTCAGTTGTTCTGCTTATTGGGATGAGTGTCCTTCTTGGCTGTGGGGCTCTCCTTGTGTTTGTTGGTTGCATGTAGGCTGTCAGATTTCTGTGCCACATGCTTTCTTTCTAGGAATACATCCTCAAGGTTCTTGCAGCGGGTTGTCAAACTGACGTCTAATGTGTGTGGGAAGACCATTGTAGAAGTCCAGGCGTGGCCCAGGTTCATCAAAGTTGATGGTGTTGGGTGCACAATCACATAGTCCTTCATATGCTGCAATGTATTCTTTGATGGTTCCTGTCATTTTGAAGGTTCAAAGTTTGGTCATAATCACCATGTCTGAGTCCTTCATGGAGAACTTTTTGAGGAATGCAGCCTTAAATACTTCCCAATTTTCCTTCTGGTCAGGATGTTGGGCTAGCCATTTGGTAACAAAACGTGAAGCAGTCCCTGTGACGCAGAGGGAAATCTCACTGACCCAGAGTCTTTGGGGGTACTCCACTTGTTCAAACTTGCTCTCAGTGCTATTGATCCAAAGAGAAGTGTTCTCATGGCGTAGACCTGCAAAGGCGCCAATCTCAGTGGTACGTAAGCGTTGAAACACAATATTGGGTATCTTAGGTTGAGTAGGCGCTGTTGTGGTTGAAGTGGTAGTGAACAGTCTGCAGGTTTTGAGAGTGTTGTATTGTTTCACATATAAAAAGATGTTGTCATAGATAACAAAGCCTTTTGGGACGTCTTGTCCTTCTTTGTAGTCTCTCCAGCTGCTGGGGAGTACCATTGTTTGAGTCTTTTTCTTAGGAGGAATTTTTCCTTTGAGTTGGGTAGGTATGAATAACCTACCTGTGCTACCACTGTCAAGTTTATACTTCTGGGAAGTATAATAAACAAGATAAAGGGGAAGATTTAAGAGAAGAATGATACTTTATTGGATATGAATATAGAGTATTATATAGTATCATGACAAGCCACATGCCGTCCATGTACGTCATGGAGATCATGGGGCTTATCTGAGTAATGTTACTCTTGAGTCACAAGGCTTAATCAAGTTGTGTTCCATTTGGGACCTGGATTGAGTGATCCCTGTCATAGATGATTAACTGATAATGATGCCACCAGTTTATTGACTGGGCGGTGAACCACTTGGTGACTCATTTGGTGAACTACTCAGGGCGTTAATTTCCTGAGAGGGAGTAATCAAAAATGTTGCAACAGTAAACATAGTAGATGTGTTCTGTGACTAAAACTCATGTGTTCTAGTGTTTGGTACACCTGTTGTTGAATTATTAAGCATTCATCCCCAGTTTGAGTAGGTTGTTGTATGACTGGACATTTCTGCCAAATAGCACTCATTTTCCATGAAATTATCTTCTATTTAGATATATCAACTTGAAAATTGTTTTGTGACTGAGTTCATGCGTTCTAAACTGACTAATATATGTTTATCTCAACAGGTTTGAAAACTACTGTATTAAAAGGTTGATTTTATTAAATATTTTATTTATCACTCAGCTGAGCTGCCCGCAAATGTGATTTGAAAATTGGACCAAGGATTTAACAATCCTGCATTTTTACCTTTAGGTTCTGAATTTACAGTATGTTTTTGGTTTCAATTTGGCTGTTTTCAATTTCCATGTCTCAATCAGTAACTTAACTGCATGTCAATTTGACTTTTAGTTGTTCAATTTAAGTTGACTGTCTTTGATTTTCACAAGTTTGATTTTTTCAAGTGTACCTCAACTTGATCCCACTCCAGTTTTAGTTTTATCCTACAGCATAATAAAAGCCACTTTGGCAACTTAATATCAAATATTTTTTATTGGTGGGCTAAAAATTCCAGCTCCAAAAGGCAAGAGCATATATTTTTAAAAAATTCAATTGGTTTGATTATAAAAAACTCAGATTCAAATCAATGTCAGGTGATGTAATACAACTGTTTTTATTACAACTGTTTTTGAATCTAAACCTTGTGGACCAAGTAATCTATTCTGTCTTAATATCCTTCCAATCAAGGCTAAGTTGCTCAATTGTGATAGGTTTTTTGGGAGGACTGTTTTTTATTTGAGTTCAAAGACAGCGTTGCTTGATTGTAATAGGTGACACACTCTATTTCTGTTTGAAATGAAATTTAAATAATTTTTTTACATTCTTTTATTGAAATTGGGTTAAACCTATGACCTCATTAATTTGCAAGTTAAAGTTACAAGACCTAGTGAGAATTAGGGTTGGGACAGGCACCAAAATCTACACAATTGGTTTTGTGACTTTGTCAGTTGAGCACAAATCGTTTTTTGACCTTCATGTCACATACAATTCATGCAGATTTGTTTTGTGTTTTTAGGGGGCAGTCACAATTTCTACTGTCACATTTTGTGCCCTGCTCCTAAAGTCACAAAACAAATCTGCATGAATTGTGATGTGATCAAGCACAATCTCATGTGGTTTTGTGTTATGTCCAATCATAAGTATATAAACAATTCCTTTCAATTGAAATAGTCATTTATATATATTTGTACATGTTTTACTATAATTATCTAAAGCAAACGGTGGACAATCAAAGCTATTATTGTGAAATAATGGAAGGTAAAGCTTTAATAAATTCAATTTAAAAAATAAAGTCCCACAACTGAACTTCCTCTAATTTTACATCCTGTGCTTTGCAAAAAATGATACCATCTGTTTCACCCTTGAGAACCATTCTAATTTTACATCCTGTGCTCCTTCACAAAATGAAATCATATGTTTCAACCATGAAAACCACCTTCCTTTTATATTTTGTGATCTACACAATGGAGTGAGGCACAAATTGTGACCTACTCCAAAAGTTGTGATACAAAATCACATGAATTGTTTTGTGAACCAATCCAAAACATCCAAAAAAAATGGTTTTGTGACACTGTGTTTGCACAATTGCTGTTTCTGTCCCTTCCCTAGTGAGAATCCCAAAAGACGCTCTAAATGTTTTAGAGAGAAACCACACGGTCTGTCACCGCACATTTTAAGGATTGTGGTTCTAGAATCCGTATAGTAGCAACATGAGTTATGGTTGACACATGTGACTTGATTTACTGTCTTGATCACAATCTGCTCACTCTTAAACCAATTCTATTTCTTAGGGTGTTAAGGGAGGAAAATTGGTCAACTAAATGACCTGACCAACATAAAAAAGTTGGGTCATGATGGTTGATTATTTTTTCTGATCTTTAAAGCCCAATATTATGATCTTAAAAGTACTAGTGGAGTGTTTGAGATTTTCTGGTTAATTGAGGAATATCTAATATTGATATATCTCTAACATTTTGAGTGTAGTTGCCATTTGAAGGCTTTGTTTCCTTGTGTCAAAACCTCCTTTAATATATATAAAATTCAAGTCTTTCTATCTGTAATGCAAACTCAACTGCACTTGAGCAGTAAGGGAGTTGAATGAATTGATTTTTCTCTAATTTAATTTTAAAAGTTGATTGTTAAGCTAAAAGCTCAATTTGGCTCATCCTTACATTCAATCCCTTATATGCATCTTTGAAAGTGCACAGATTGAATTCAGTGGAGTGTGGTGTAAGATTACACTCAAAAAGTGTGATTTCACAAGTCTTGTAGGTTCAAAAAGACAGAGGTAACATTCTTCTGGTTGTTATTGTCTGGATGGCACATTTAATGTAAAACTTGATATTTGCTCAAATCAACTGAAAAACAGTTATTGGGATATATGAATTTACTTGTGTTGAAATATTGAATAATTTGGTCAAATATACAGTATTCACCAACTGACAGAATATGGAGATTTGGAGAAGTTAAATGGGTTAGCCATGAAGCTGGTGAGTAACCAAAAAGCGGGGATTTAGGGGAATTTGGTTAACTGAAAACCAGTTAATTGTCAGTTATGTAAGGTCTTGCCCATAGTGGTGCAAGGTTATAAACCAGCGCGTGTAAGGCATTAGGATTCAGATTTAAAAGGTATAAAAAAGTTGGAACTGTCTACAAAATAATCTTACAGAAACCTGCTAAAAACCTATACTGAGTTACAAAAGGAGTGATCAAGTTTAAGAACCCTAAGCAAAGAAGATAAAATAAGGTGTTCAATAGTGAACAATTGGTAACTAAAGGAATGTTGATATTTGGATATTCTCTATCAGCAAATTGATACATATAACTGTTGAAAGATTCCTTAAGGGAAAACAATGGATACAACAAGCCTAAGGCTTGTTGTTTTACTAGTTCCCATTGTTCAAGAAAAGAAAAGGCTAAACTTTAAAATGAATTTAATAAAAATATATAAATCTTTAAAAATTAGAATCTCAAAGTTTAAAATTGGTAAAAGGATTGAAGGGTAGAAATCACTTAGAATTTTGGCTTAAAGCCTACTCTTCACAACCTTTTTATTTAAGCCAGAGTCTTTTCTAGTTGTTGAATGATAGTCCTGGGGAAAGCAGCCAAGAACAGGGGCAACTGAGAGAAGTTGGGCAAAAATCTGGAGGAAAAGGGGAGCTTAAAAGCCCAACAGAAGTTGCAGATCTGCAATGTTAAGCTGGAGAGCGGCAATGACGTAAGCAGGGAATTTGAAGGTAAGAATAGGTGAAAATTATTCTACTTTAAAGTAGAAATATATAGCGGGATAAAATAGAAGACAACAACAACAATTTAAACACAAATTGCAAAAGGAAAACAAAGTAATTAACTTTAAAATAATTATATATTAACTCTTAATTCAAAAACTTCAATATTAAAAAATACTGAATCTTAAATCAATCAAAAATTAACAAATATAATAAACTAGACAGTTATCCCATCCAAGGACAGAATTAAAGTTGAATTTAATAAATCAATTAAATATATTTTATTGTTTTTTAGGCTTGGAGTACTTAGTGTTGTAACTGTGCTGTTTTAGCAGAGTTACAAGGGGAAAAAGATTTAGAGGATAGATAATAATCTTTATTGTGAGATAGTGATTATATAGCTATTGTGAATCAATGGATAGAAGGAACATGATTTGTGATCACACGGCTGGATGAAAGAGGGGGTGGCTTGATCCTGTTAATGAGTCAAGCGCCAAATTGAGGTATCCACCGTGAGGGATCATCATTTGGTCATGTTGACTTCCGGGTTTGGCTTTTAGTGGCCGGGTAATTGGATTGCGGGTCACAAACCCGCTTGGTTGGAACCTTGCTGGCGGGTTGAGCCTGCAGTTTTGACACCCCCCAGGCTAGAAGTCGGCCTCCTCAGGAGGCAGGTTGTCGGGGAGAACGTCAGGAGCCCGGGCGCCATATTGAACCAGTTGTTGTTCAGTGGCAGGTAGGGTAGTTTCTTGTTGCTTCTGTCTTGCTTTGCAAGGTTGTAGGCGGTTGTGGTGTAGCATCTTGTCTTGCTTACGTTTCCTGAGCCCTTGCACAAGGTAAGTGTTATTGTTGTTTACCTTTAGGATTATTGCTGGCCCTACTTTTTTGGGTTGCAGTTTGCTCTTGTCAACATTCATGACCCAGACTTCATCCCCGACTTCATGTCTTTGACAGATGGGAATGAAGGTCTTTTGTAAGTGTTCCTTTTCTTTGGCTGCTTGTTTGCTGTTGGCTTCCGTTACTTGAGGATCAGAATGAGGGGGGACTTGACTTGGGATTTCCAGTTTAGGTCCTGTCAATGTTTGAATGATATCAGGCTGCGTGCTGTATACCAGTTCAAACAAGCTTTTCCCTGTGGATCTGTTAACTTGGGTTTGGCACACAAGTAATGCAGTTGGTAGCTGCTTATACCAGTCTTCAGGTCTCCTGGCAGTGAGTTTGGCTAGGGCTTGCACGAGGCTACCATTGAGCCGCTCTACGCGTCCATTGACCTGTGGATGATATGGTCTAGTGACAGTGTGTTTGACCCCATTTTTGGCAAGGTACACATTGGTGTTTTTGGAGGTCAATTCTTTACCCCCATTGGTTATCAGGAGTTCTGGCTTTCTGAACTTACTGATGATTTCTTTGCCAATAAATTGTTGGATGTTGTTACCAGTGTGCAATTTCACTGCTTGGGCTACTGGCCACCTTGTTGCAAAGTTGATGGCTGTAATGATGTATTTTTTATCATTGTGCTTTCCTGGCATAGGGCCCACAATGTCCAGAGCCCATACCTTAAACGGTAGTTGGGTTTGAATGGGGAGTACAGACTTAGGCAGGGTTTTGCTTCTGGTAAACTTTTTGAAGACCTCACACTGTTCTAACACTTCTTAGACATTGCGGTATAAGGTTGGCCACCAGGCTTTATGTTTTAGGAATTTGTACAGATTTTGGCTCTTGGTATGTCCAAGATCTCTGTGGTAGCAAAAAATGGTATCAACTTGTTGATGTGTGGGGATGTAGGGAATGGTTGTGCCATCTGACATCTTTCTGCGAAGAGTCCCATATACATCAGCAAAGAGGTGCTCATTCTTGATGACCTTTTCTTTGGTGATATCAGTTGTGCCTGCGGGGAACCCTTTGTCTTTTGTACGGAGCACTAGGAGAGGCCAGTCTGGATTGAGCCCATTCTCTCCCCTAGAAGCGCGGACATACAGGCGGGACAGGGCGTCTGCCATGGCAAGTTTGGCCCCAGGCTTATATTGGATGAGCATGCTAAATCTTTCTAAGATTTTCATTCACCGCGCTTGGCAGCGTGACAAGTTTGCCTGTGTCTTGAAATAGATGAGCGACTTATAATTGGTTAATGCTGTGAATTCTTCCTGCCGTTCTAGGTAACAGCACCATTTGACTAGGCAGTGTACAATGGCCAGTAGTTCTTTGTCCTGGATGGGGTATCTACACTTGCCATCTGTCAGCTTGCGCAACTCATAGGCTACAGGCAGGAAGTCACTGTCACTATTCTTAATTTTCAGAACTCCCCCAATGGATGCATCTGAAGCGTCTGTTTCCATCTGGTATTCTCCATCCCATTTGGAGTATTGTAAGATGGGGGCTGTTGTGAGTTTTTCCTTGAGGCGTCAAAAACAGAGGTCATGTTGAGGGGTCCATACAAACTTGGACTTGGCGCCTGTTATGGCAGACAAAGGGGCAGTCAAGACTCCACAGTTGGGTATGAAGCGTCGTACATAGGCCACCATTTCCAAGAAGGTGGTAGTTCTGACTTGTCCTTGGGGGGTGGCATCTTGCAGATGGCTTGTATCTTCTGACTGTCGGGTTTGATGCCGTCCTTTGAGACTATGTGTTCCAAGAAGGGTAGTTGCTCCAGGAAGAACTGGCATTTAGAGGGTTTGGCCAACAGTTTGTGTTGTGCCAGAGTTGCAAGACTTCTTCCAGGTCCTTGTGATGCTGTTCTACCAAGGGGCTGTAGACAATGATATTGTCCAGGTACACAAGGGCGTGTCTGCCTATGTGTGGTGCAAAAACTTTGTTCATGAAGGTTACAAAGATGAATAGGGTATTGTTCATGCCAAAGTTGAGTACCACACATTTGTAGGAACCGTACTTGGTGTGGAAGGCTGTCTTGGGGATGTCTTCCTCCTTGATATGAATCTGGTTGTAGCCTGCGGTTAGATCAATCTTGTAGAAGACAGGGCACCCCCCAAGGCGTCAAAGAGGTTGTTGATTAATGGTAATGGGTAAAAATTCTTAATGTTGACTTTGTTCAAGGCGCAGTAGTCTGTGACCAGGCGTAGGGTACTATCCTTTTTAGCCACAAAGAATACGGCGGCCCCAAAGGGAGACTGTGAGGGGCAGATAAGTCCTTTTTTCCAGTGCTTCCTTGAGATAGGCACGCAGGGTGTTGTCCTTGTCTGGGATCAGCCTATAAATGGGGTGTGCCTTGGATACAGCCCCCTTGAGTTGGATGGAGTGTTGGATGTGCTTCTCAGGGGGTAGACCAGGTAACGCTTCCTTAAAGATTTCTGGGTGGCGGGCCACAATGTCTCAATCTTGCGGCGTGGAGGTGTCCTGGTGGTCCTTGAAGTGTATGATTTCATACTGGCAGGAGTCCCAGTCAATAGCTTTCAGGTTTTCCTTCTCATCCAAGGTCTCCGTGATGCGTACAAAAACGTGGTCTTTTAGGAGTTGGTCTACAGAGTCTGGGTAGATTTGGTGGTTGACACCTTCACGCTTGATGGTCAACACTGAGGTCGCCCAGTCCACCTGGGGGTTGTTTTTCTGTAACCAGTCTAGTCCCAGTACAATGTCAAACTTGGGGAAGTCAATGACGGGACCTTGGATGGTGGAGTGGAGGTTCTCAAGCATGACAGAAAAGGGGGCAGTTTTCTTTGTCACAGCAATGTGATGTTCATCAGCCAGGACCACGTTTTTAATCCGCAAAGGATTAGTGGCCAGCTTGAACTTATTCACAAAGCTACTGTTGACTAGGGTTCAATCTGCGCCCAAGTCCAAGAGAGCTGAGCCTGTGTAACTGCAAAAGCGGAAAGGGTAAGACATCAATTGATTGGGATGTCTGGCAATGGTGTATTGCACCAGGTCTTCCAAGGGCACTTGGATCATTGGGCATTGGTCCACGTCCTCAGGTTGGTATTCATTGTTGGGTGAGTCAGGAGTTGTGTGGGAAGAGCTTGGCTTGCTTAGTGCTCTCCCTGGGCTTTTCCCTCATCTTGGTTGCCTTGGGTGGTGGTAACACAGAAATGGGTATAATTTGATTGGCTGTTATTTCTGTTCCCATTCCCATTTGATCCTGTGGGTTTGTGGTTGTTGTTGTTACCATTACCTCCAGGAGGTAGTTGAGAGAACGCCCACTTGAATGTGAGTCCTTGGGTCTCTCTTGCTTCCCAGTCTGTGCCTTATGCAGAGCATTGGATGTTTGCTCCGCTTTTTCTGCTTCACAGTATAGGCTTTGTAGGTTGGTAACTTGGTCCAGGTTCATGTGTCTCATTGTGTGCAACTTGAGAGCGTTGTAGTACATGAGGTGTGTTGCTGGGGTGTCAAAGACCATGTCAGATGGGGCGCAGAGACAGAGTTCCTTGTAGGTGCGGGTGAGTTCTTTGACGGTGCCTGTCTGGGTTAGGTTCTTTACTTGGTGTATGATCATGAGTGCCGTATCCTTAAGCACAAATCTTGCCAAGAAGTCCTGTTTGAAAGTTTCCCAGTTCTTGTTGGTGTGTTCTTTGTGCCACTTGTTGCACCAAGTGTCAGCGTCATGGGTCAGGCAAATAGAAATCTCTGCAATTCAAAAATGCTGTGGGCATTCCATCTGAGCCAACTTGCTTTGGTCAGACTGAATCCATGCGGCAGCATTGTTGTTGTTGGCCCCCGTAAAGGGTTCCAAGGCGGTGCTGCAAAGTCTTTGTGCTACATAGGCGGGCATGGTGGTTTTGTCAGCTGGTTGCAGCATCAAGGGGGGTGCCTGAAAGAAACCTTGTGCAGACATGGCGTTGAAGGCAGGTAGCGGGATCACCATGTTTTGGTAGAGGACAAAACCATCAGGTATTGCGGTACCAAGTGTATACAGAGTCCAGTTGGGCAGGAGGCCAGTCATAATTCTATCAAAGATTTGTTGGCCGCGGCGTGTGCGGGCAACTGGCGGAATTTTTCAAGATAAGGTAGGATGGAGAACCTACCTGTGCTACCAATGTCATAACTGTGCTGTTTTAGCAGAGTTACAAGGGGAAAAAGATTTAGAGGATAGATAATAATCTTTATTGTGAGATAGTGATTATATAGCTATTGTGAATCAATGGATAGAAGGAACATGATTGGTGATCACACAGCTGGATGGAAGAGGGGGTGGCTTGATCCTGTTAAAGAGTCAAGCGCCAAGTTGAGGTATCCACCGTGAGGGATCATCATTTGGTCATGTTGACTGATTTGGTAAACCAAGTTGACTTCTGTGTTTGGCTTTGAGTGACCGGGTAATTGGATTGAGAGTCACAAACCTGCTTGGTTGGAACCTTGCTGGTGGGTCAAGCCTGCGGTTTTGACACAAGTCCCAAGGAATCAAGCTCATCCCAGTCCAGAAAGCGCAAGAATCCAACTCTGGATAATTCCCCTCCACCGCCCAACAAATCTGCACCTCCATCCTCCTCATCAAGTATCAATAAAGAAGATCCTGACAATTACCTGTCTGACTATCATCAAGGACCAATTGGCCCATGAGATCCCCTAAAGGTTCACAATATATGTAACGTCAAAGGAGAGTTTAAGCTCCCAAAGAAGTTCCCTCAGTTTTTCCCTCTAATGTCTGTCAAAGGAGGTGCAAGTTTAGTTTGTGATGGCTATGTTTTCAAATGCAAAAATCAGAAGAGAGCAGGAAGAAGCAAGCATTATGTATGTGAAGATAGAAGCTGTGCTGCCAGAATCAATACAGAAAGATGGGATAAAGTCACTAATGAAAAAGGAGAGCACACATGCAATGCTCCAATAAATCTTATTGAAAAGCTTCTAAAGTGGTACCTCTACCAAATGGTCTCAGTCTCCAAAGATGTCAAGGCTTATGATCTGGAAGTTAGGGCCACCACACACCTAAGTAATGAGAACCTGAAGCTCATCCCTTACCACAATTATTTAGTGAAGTACATATGTGACAAAAGCTGTGATCTATTCCCCCATAAGAAATCAGCCATGATTCAAGGAGAGTTAGTCTTGACAGAGGAGTTAAAGATGTTCAATGATAATGAGGTATTCCTTTCACATGATGACGGTCCTACAGCAGAGGCAAGAATTATATGCTATGCTACACAACAGAACCTGGAGCAGTTGAGGGATTCAGATACCTGGTTATGTGATGGTACCTTTGCAGTATGCCCCCGCCTTTTTTACCAACTATGGGTTGTACATTCCCTTATTGAAGGCAAGGTGCTCCCATTTGCCTACTTTCTGCTTCCTGGGGCAACAGAAGAGATCTACACAAGGGCCTTTAAAATCCTTCAGGAGGGCATCAAAGCCCTATCCAGTAATAGAAAGAGTCCCCCTGGCCATAACACTAGAGCCAATCCAGATGATGATGAAAAGGATGAAGCCACCCTTGCTGCAGAAAAAGAAGCTCAAGATAAAGCACTTGGCCCCTCAACTATAATCATGGACTATGAAGCTGCCCAGTATAACGCTTTTGTAAATACCTTTGATGGAGAGGCACAGGGGTGTTTTTTCCATTATTGACAGGCTGTCAACAGGCAACTAAAGGGTCTACCTGAGCTCAGCAAGCTCCACCATCTAGATACATCAGGAAAGTGCAAGTTCTTAATTTAGCAGTTTGTAGCACTAGCCTTTGTAAAGCCAGAGCATGCTGGACAAGCCTTTGAGCTCCTATGCCAGGATCCATATGCCAAGAAACATGATGGTGCCTTCTACCCTTTCATTGAATATTATGAGCCACAGTGGATTGGACGTAAGGTCACTAAGCGCCAGAGCAAGCCCAGAGCCAAAGCCAAATGGAACTGCTACCAGGCAGTTCTTAAGGATGAGATGAAAACTACTTCATCTTTGGAGGGCTGGCATAAGCATATCAAGTCCTCCTTTGGAATCAAGCCAAGATACAGCACCTTCTACGAGCATCTCAAAGTCCAACAGGGGAAGACTGCTGCATCCATCAGAGATATTGAGAACCACCCATCTAAGAAGAAAAGAACCACCAAAGAGAAACAGTATCAAGAGAATATCAAGGACGTTGTCAAGGCCAAATATAAGCTTTCAGAGATTGGGGAATACATCAAGAAGATTGCCACAGTTCTTAATGGCAACCAGATTATTACAGTCTAGCTTTTCATTAAATTTATTGAGTATTGCCTAATTTTTTATATAGTTCTTATATATTAGATAATATTTTTAAATAAATAGTTATTTTAAATAACTCATTAATAATTTATGGCACTATTTTTATAAAATCATTGATTTTTATTGATAGTTTGATGCTTTAGACTGTATTACATGGCCTATATTGGTATTTTACTAGTAAATTATATGTTTTTTGTAGTTTTCAATATAAAAAACTTTATATTCCTGTTTCTGATTGCTATATTTTGCTATAATACGTGAAATTTTATGTAGTACCTTTTTTATATTAGATTTTTTTATATGGGGAAAAATTTTATTATATCAAAGATAGCTAATTTCATAGTAAAATAAAATAAAAGTGTATTTTTATGAATTTTTTTAACATTCATGTATAATTTTTTATGGACTTTTTAAAATCTATGTTGTCACATTACCCTAAAAAGTTTCTTGAAGCTTAATTTTTATTAAGTAAAATCTTCAGGAAACAGGTTTCTTTTATTAAAAAAGTGTAGACATTTAGTAATCTACATGAGTTAAAACTTAATTCTGACTTTTAAATGCTGTCAACATTAAAGTATTTTTAATTCTGATTATTGAAATATAGTAAGTCAACTTGCGGAAAGAGTTAATTCTGATGGTTGCCTTCAACTGCCTACAAGGTCAAGGCTTTAGAGCTCTCCTCGTCAAATGCTACTAGAGCCCCCCTCCCTGAGTATCAAATAGTCAACCTGGTTCTCTACTATCAGAATTTTACAGGTGGTGGAGCTCATAAACTAGACTCCCTCTGGGTTGGGCCCTTTGAAGTCACCTTCAAGAAGGGCCTCAAGTATACCGTGAAGCTGCTGTCCTCTGGACGTCCTTTTTCCCAAGTCCATTCCAAATTCCTTTGCAAATATCAACTCCCTGTGTCCAATCTTGAGGGGGGAGATGTCAGAAATTGTGCCATTAATGATATTGTGATATGACCTTTGAATAAGGATATATGCAAAGATTTGACTGGTTTTGCCTTCAACTTTGTAAATTCCTTGCCTTCTGTAAATGGGTCTGTTCTAATGTCCACCCATTCCGGAATACCATACCTTCCCTTGTCTGATCCTGGTATGACTTCACCTCAATGTGACCCCCTTGGCCACTCTGTCTTCCTATTGAATGATCACCGGCTCTTGTCAACTATTTAAAGTAGAATCATTACTCCTAATAAAGACAAGTTTATCCACATTTGCATTAGCTTTTATAATCTTCAAGCTTTTCCTGTCCTTTATGTCAAAAGGACTTTTACATCTTGTTTTCCAGGAAATTAAGGTAAATGCCCTTAATTTTGCCCTGAAGGCTAACCCAAGGCTAGCTTCAAACCTCAAAACTTTTGTTATAAAGATTTCCCTCCATGTCCTCCTGGATGTTGTCCTCAGGAGCCAAAAACAACAGTTGCATATTAGGAGCAGAACAGATGATGTCCCTCTACCCTTTTGGAACCTTCAGTGACTTTAATCTACCTGAAGAAGACCCTCAAGTTCTCTCCCTGTTCACTGCTGCCAACTTCCCACAACTGTCACCCATCTAACAAAAAGATGTATTTGAACTGCTCAACAAGTTTAGCAATATCTTTGCCTCTGGACCTACAGACTATGACCTATCCAAAGGGGTCATCCATAAGATAGATACAGGTGATGCACTGCCCTTCTGTGCCAATCCTTACTGCTGCAGTATGGTAGAGGATGCCCAAGTTTCTAAGGAGCTTAAATAACTATTGGATGCTGGACTCCTGGATCCCTTGAAGAGCCTTTGGGCCTCCCCCTTATTGATCCTCAAGAAGAAGGACAGAGGCCATCACATTGTGATGGATTAACGCCGCCTAAACTTGCTCAAAAAAAAGGACTTGTACCCTATGCCTAGGATTAATGATGCTCTCAGACAATTAGGAGGCTCAAAATTCTTATCTGCTATGGGTTTAGCTTCTGGATACTGGAAGGTCAACTTTTCTCCAGAAGACCTGGAAAAGGCTGCTCTTATCACCTCAGAAGGTCTCTACAAACCCACTCAAATGCCCCAAGGACTCTAAAATGCCCAGGCTACGTTCCAAAGAGCTATGGACTCTATTTTACAAGACCCAAATCTCTCCTGTGTCCTTGTATATCTTGATGACATCACTGTGTTCATCTCCACCTTTACTGACCACTTGGAACACCTCAAGGCTATCTTTGTCAAGATTTAGGAAGCTGGCTTGAAGCTCAAACCCTACAAGTGCTCCTTCTTTAAAGAGTGACTCAAATTCTTGGGCCATGAAGTCACCCAGACTGGAATACACCCCATGAATAATAAGGTGGAAGCCATTGACAAGATGCTGTCTCTCACAAACCTACAAGAGGTCCAAGTGTTCCTTGGTATGATGGGATAATATTGACAGTTTATCCCTGACTTTGCCAAATTTAGCAAACCTCTTGTCCAGCTCCTTTGCAATGTATCATTTGAATGGACTGACAGCCAACAGCAATCCTTTGAGGCGCTGAAGGCCAAGCTTAAAGAGACTCCCATTCTAGTCTACCCTGGCTATAATAAGGAGTTTCTCTTGTACCTGACGCCAGTAGAGTAGCTGTGGGTGCCATCTTAGCCCAGCTTGACAATGAGGGTGTGGATCAACCCATGGCCTATTCTTCATGGGTCCTCAATAAACACAAGAAGAACTATAGCGTCACTAAAAAGGAATGTCTGGCAGTTTTACATGTGGTGAAACAGTTTTGGCACTACATTTATGGGACTCACTTTACTGTAGTCACAGACCATTCATCTCTTAAGTGGCTGCAGCAATTAAAAAAGCCTGAAGGTCTATTAGCATGTTGGGCTCTGCGCTTGCAAGGATATAATTTCACTGTGGTACACTGTCCTGGTGCATAACATCAGAACGCTGATGATTTGTCAAGGATGCATATACTAGATATTCATCATGCAGACGCTGATTGCCTATAAAAGTTAATAGGGTACCCTGACTCCTGGACCACTGAGCCAGAAGACATTCAATTGGTACTACAGATACTATCAAAGGATACTGCAATTTGAGATAGACAACTCTTCAAGAAAGTCAACAATGCCTACCTGCCCTAAATTTGTCCTAGCATGAGAACAGCCATCATCCTCCAAGCTCACATTGATACTGGACATGGAGGTATAGCCAAAACCCATGACTGGCTATGCAAGAACTTCTACTAGGAAAACATGTGCCTTCTAATCCCTGATGTGCTTGCCTCCTGTCATTCTTGTCAGCTCCAACAACCCCAACCTTCCCAACATCAATTCAATCTCATCCCCCTAAGCATTCCTTCCAAACTGTGAGTATTGATGCTGTTGGGCCTCTCCCTCAGTCTAGGTCTGGGTGTCAATTTATCTTGGTCACCATAGATCATTTTAGCAAATGGGTTGAAGCCAGAGCTAAAAAAGATATAACTGCCAAGACCACTGCTAATTTCTTATTGCAAGATATCTTCTATCAACATGGCTGCCCTCAAGTACTGCTTTCTGGCAATGGCACCAATTTTAATGCTTGCCTCATAACGTTTATTGTAGAAGCTATGGGTACCCACCAATCTTTCTCTGCACTGTATAACCCGTTGACCAATGGAACTGTTGAAGAAGCAAATTCCTCCCCGGTGTCCATAATGAGGAAACTACCCCTCTCTGATGCCGCCAACTGGGATATGTTCCTCCCTGCTGCTCTTTTTGCTTATCAACTCAGTAGACACCAAGTGACTGGCCAATCTCCCTTTGCCATGCTGAATGGGCATTGTGGGGTTCCTTGTCACCAGTCCCCACAGTGTGTCCTGGGTCGTAGCTAGGGACTGGCTTGGAGGAGTCATTGTTCTCCAACAGTGGTGAGTGGTTGGTTAGGAGCTTATACTTGGCCTGCATAAGAGCAAACTCTTCCAGTTTCTTCCCAATCACCAGGCAAGTGTCTCCACCATACACTTGTACTTCAGCAGGTACCAGCCCTTTTGTAGGCTGATACCAATCCTGTAATAGTCTAGCAAACTCTCCCCAATAAACTCCCTTCCTCTATCTGTCATTTCAAGATGCCTAGTCACCTTTTCCCACTCCTCCTGGGCAGAATTAATAGAGGCAAACTTTCTGCAACCTAGGCAATAGGATTCCTTGTCCCCCGGGCTAGGGTAGAAAATGTGGGATAATTGACTCATAGAGCTTATATTCTTTTATCACAGGAAATTTGGGTAGGGGTCATAATAGGCTTTTTATTTACAATCAGAAGGAAGATTCCCTTAGAAACCTTATGATATACAGCCTTGGTATAGGGAAAAATGAGGGTTTGTGCCAGTACTTGAAGTCATTCAACAATTTCTTGGACTCTTTGTACTTGGTCTTTGGCTTTTGCTCCTTTGTCTTGGGCTCCTGCACCTTGGTCTTGGGCTTCTGCGCTCTGGTCTTAGGCTTCTGCGGTCTGTTCCAGCTCTGGCTTCCTACTTTTGATTTTTGGCTCCTTCTGTAGATTTTGTGGCCTTTTTAATCCACTTCTTTCAGTTCCTGAAGAGTCTCAGATAGCTCTCCCTTTTATAGCCCCTTGTTTCAGACCAAAAACCTCTCTTAGAACTCTGGTTTTTCAAAGCTTAAACTATCCAGTTTTTCTCCTTCTATAATATATTAAACTTTAAAAATTACTTCAGCCAATAAAAGCCCTGAATTTTCTGCTTCTGCTCCTCATTTTTAGGCTTTAACTCTTAAGTTAAAGCCCTTAAAACACTGATCAAATAGACTCAGGCTTGCAGTCAATCACACACCTTAATTCAATGGTTTTTCCAAAAAGGTTTCCCCAGATGACTTTCTCTTGACCCTGGTTCAAACCTGAGGCTGTCTTGCTCCAGGTAAACAACTTCTTTGCGTTTAGAACGGTTTTGCTGTGATTCCCATCACGTTTCCCTGGCAAATCTTGAGCGCTTCCACATATGTTTTACTTAGGCAAATTTTGACCTCTTGATTTTACAATGTTTCTCCGTGTTTTTCTCAACATTTTGCAAATTTGAACCCGCTTGCTGCTCGTCCTCTTGCCTCTCCTAGTTGTTCTCAGCAGAATTTGCTCTTTTGCCCTCACAGTTTCTCTGTTCTATTTCTGGCCTCTTTCTAGCTCCCTTCTTACTCACTTCTCTTCTTTAAATAAATTTACAGTTCTAACAAACTGTATATTATTTTTCCTTTTCTTTCTTTTTTATTATATGATATTACATTCTTTTTTAATCATAATCAGGCAGTATTTAATTATTATTGAACTGCTTCTTTTTATCTATTTTCCTCTCAAAAGACACTAAAATCAGTTCTTCCAGCCTCTGTATCCAGTCTGGCTAGTTCCTTCAGGTTATCTCTTGGTCCTGCACTCACATCCTCTTAGCTCTTCAGTCCTGCACCACATTATTCTGGTCCTTTGGCCATCCTGCATCATGATCAGCTAGTCCTGCATCGTGATCAGCTAATCCTGCATCATAATCTTCTGGTCCTTCAGCTTATCCTCAACCAGTTCCTCAACAAATCTTCACTAGGAACCTCCTTAGTTTCCTCTGCACACTGAACCATATTGGTTCCCACAATTCAATATGAATTAAAAGTCCGTCAAATAGCCTTCACTGTGATCAAACAGTCCCTCTCACTAGTCTTCTCTGTTAATTCCGTGAACCACCTTGGTTCTTTATCTCAGTCCCTGTTACCAGAACTTGTAGACCCAGGCATGAGTCTACATTGAACTGGCGTTTGAATGGGCCCTTGAAAGTGGCACTCCACTTAGGCCATTCAACCATAGATTAATGTCTATATTTTGTCTTTACTCACACAGGTGATTAAGTCTGGGCTTTCAGTTGCAGAGTAATCAGCTCTACTTCCCAGAGGCCTAATCACACCAAGTTCTGCAGCTGCTTCCCCAAGCAAACCACCTTGGTGACACCCCTGAGAAAATCTATGCCCTCCAATGCTCACTTTGGGTTTTCCCCAAAGCTCCCATAGGGGCATAAACAAGGACACCCTACCAGTCTGTTAGGTAGGATGCTTGCTCACAGACCTCCTGTAAGTGTATTAGGGTACGTAGAGCCATCAGAGCTCTTCCCCTCCATGGCAGCCTGTGTTACCTGCCAGGGGTCCAAAACCAACTCCCCCCAGACAGAAAAAGTTCCCTGCTTGCTATCTCAGGCTTCATCTTTCCGCAGCCACAGTTCCCTGCTTGCTATCTCAGGCTTCATCTTTCCGCAGCCACAGTTCCCTGCAAGGTGAAGCACTATAGCCCAAAGCAGCCAATCTCTTCTGCTGAGTGGAGGCAACATCTGCCTCTGGTAGTCCTTTGTTACCTACCAGCCAGGTCTTACTTACCCTAGTAGTCCTATGTTACCTACTAGGCTCACCTTACTTACCCCTAGCAGTCCTATGTTACCTACTAGCTTACAGCGTCATCAGCTAACCACACATTATCACTCTTCAGCATCTTGTCTTTATTTGAAGCCAGATTAACCCTCGCCTGAAAAACAACACACATGTGGATCATCACAGGTGTGAAGCCACAATCCCTTCAATCTTGAGACCCACTTTGATCAAATTTGATGTGTCTGCCAATCCTGAAGCTCATGTCAAAGACTAAACTAACTGTATCATTGACATTCAGGCAACAGCATATTCAACTGCCTATAAAGTCAAGGCTTTAGAGCTCTTGCCTTCCAATGCCTCTAGAGCCCCCTCCCCTAAGTACCAAGTAGGTGAACTAGTCCTCTACTATCATAATTGTACAGGTGGTTGAGCTCATAAGCTAGATTCCCTCTGGGTTGGGCCCTGTGAAGTCACCTTCAAGAAGGGCCTCAAGTATACTGTGAAGCTGCTGTCCTCTTGACGTCCTTTTGCCCAAGTTCATTCCAAATTCCTTTGCAAATATCAACTTCCTGTGTCCAATCTTGAGGGGGGGAGATGTCAGAAATTGTGCCATTAATGCTATTTTGATATGTCCTTCAAATAATGATATGTGCAAAGTTTTGGTTGGTTTTGCCTTCAACTTTGTAAATTCCTTGCCTTCTGTAAATGGGTCTGTTCTAATGTCCACCCATTCCGGAATACCATACCTTCCCTTGTCTGATCCTGGTATGACTTCACCCCAACGTGACTCCCTCTATCACTCTGTCTACTTAATGAGTGATAATTGACCCTTGTCTACTATTTAAGTAGAATCAATTCTCCTAATAAAGACAAGTTTATCCACATTTGTGTTGGCTTTAATATTCTTCAAGCTTTTTCCTTTCCTTTTTTGCCAAAAGAAATACCTCATCTTGTATTCCAGAAAATTAAGGTATGTGCTCTTAATTTTTCCCTAAAGGCTAACTCAAGGCTAGCTTTGAACCTCAAATCTTTTGTTATAAAGATTTCCTGCCATGTCCTCCAGGATGTTGTCCCCTGGAGCCAAACACGGCAGCAGATGTCAGCATGTTGGTTACACAACTATAATTTCAGGAATATTCCTGACAGTTTGAGGTCATACACAAAATGAAAAAGTAAAATCAACAATTTATATTAATTGGCAATAGTATTTGACCCACTGAAGATTTATTTTGTGTGCAACTTCTATGTGCTCTGCATTTGATTTGTTTGTCTATCTCAACAACTCTGAAAATACAGTAAGGATATCTAACTGAAGTTAAACAATAACTCATATCCAATATATTTGATATATTCTAAGAATTAAATATGTGAAAAGCAACCACAGCTTAAGCCCAAAAAAGTACATTGTATTAAATATCAAATCCAACTTTATACCTATCATAGCCATGGACATGACAACTGCTTAATAATTCAGAAAAAAATAATCAATTCACAATTAAATACTATATCCAAAAGTTTTATTTAATTTCATTAATGTTAGTCTTTAACCTAATACTTGTTAGTCATGACCTTTATTTTGATTCAAAGCTATTGTAATACTAGGTGGTTGCCCTGTCTAAGGACAGAATTAAAGTTAAATTTAATAAATCAATTAAATATATTTTATTGTATTTTTAGGCTTGGATTTGTTGTGTATATACTTCTGGGAAGTATTAATATATATAAAAGTGAGTCTGTCTGTCTGTCTGTAATGTTGCCTCAAGTGGGCTCAAGCCGTAAGGGATTTGACTGAATTGATTTTTACTTGAATTTGATTTTAAAAGTTGGTTGTTAAGCCACAAGCTCAATTTGGCTCATCCTTACATTCAATCCCTTACATGCATCTTTGAAAGTACTCAGGTTGAATTCAGTTGAGTGTGGTCTAAATCATGTTGAACTAAATTATAATCCACTCAAACTTTAATATATTTGTATTTGATTACTTGCATTTTAAATTATTGGCTAACCCTATTCAACCATATCAAAGTGGCTTATCTTTCTAGATTACCCGACTCTAGAATGGGTGGATTAAAACTGGAAGAGAAGCAGCAATTGTTTTAGATTGGTTTATATGATTGGATGATTATGCTCTGTGTGAGGATTGAATTGACAACAAAAAGAGAGCTTGGTCAATTTAAAGTGATATGGTTTAAATTATAAATATAAATATTAGTTTAAAGAAGGAGATGGTTGGCTTGGACATTTCAAAATTATTATTCTTCAAGTGAAATAATAGAATATTCCAACTGGATGCATCACCTGATCCAATTGACTGCATATTGTTCAGAGTAGACCTTGCTTGACGTAGCTTCATCCTAAAAGAACACCAGTGGAGTAAACTAACTATGATAAAATTATGTTTCCATTGTTGTGGTGAACAACAAATATGTAAAATTGGTGATAATTAATCAACCAAGAGATAAAGCTTAATTTGCATGGTTCATCTATTTAAAGGGTAGATTGGGGATTTACGGATTTTGAATAATGGTTGTTTGAATGTGTTCACTGCAACACTTCCTCTTTCATTCTAAGCTTGGTATGCCTTCAAGCGGCTGCTGCTGACAGGGAGGGGGTATTGGAATCCTGCAGTGTTCTCAAGGAAGTAGTTGTGATGTTTTCTTATGGCATAAATGGTGTAAGGACCCTTCCATTTAACTTTGAACTTCTTAGATCAGGTGGTGTTTAAAGCGCTATTGAATTTTAAGTCCTGCTGGCCAACCTTGAACTTGGGTACGCAATGGTTGATCTCCTTCTGGGTGGCTGTGATCTTGGTGGCAGTGGCAGATAGGTTCTTCTTGACTTGGTGGCGGGTTTGTTCACAGTCTTTTGAGTCCCAATGCTGGTTCACCTTCTTGAGGACACGGGTTTGGTTGGGTTTAGTTCCAAACATGGCTTCAAATGGTGTCATCTTGATAGTGTTGTGGACCTTGATGTGATAGTTCCAGAGGACTGAGGGTAACATGGCTTCCCAAGTAGATGGCTGGAACTTGGTGGTCTTATCAAGGCATTCTACCAATGTGCGGTTGAATCTCTCAGTGAGGCCATTACAACAAGGGTTGTACACAGTGGAGAACTTGTGGACAGTGTTCACCTTGTTTTTCAAGTTGGCTACCATGCGACTTCTGAAATGGGATCCTTAATCAGATAATAATGTAGCTGGAGGGCCAAACTGGGTCACAATGCTGTTGTAGATGAAGGACGCTGCAGTCATGGCAGAGTTATTTCTGCAGGCCTGAGCAACAGGCCAACAGGAGAGGTACTCATTAGCAACCAGGATGTAAGTTTTTCCAGATTTTGAAGGAGGTAGGGGCCCAACAAAGTCAATACCCCAAAGTTCAAATATCTTGTCAACTACAATAGGTTCCACAGGCTTGGTATGCACAATCTTCTTACTGAACTGTTGGCAGTTCATGCAGCTGCAGGTGTGGTTATAGGTATCTGTATACATCCCTGGCCACCAGTAGGTCTCCTTGAGGCGCGCTAGAGTAGCATCCCGGCCAAAGTGTCCAGCGCCATTGTGTGCTTCCATCAAGATACTCTCTCTGTTCTCCTTGGGTGGGATCACCCAGAGCCCATTATCCGTCTTTTTAAACAATGTGTTGCCTATCACAGTGTACTTGGTTGAGTAGACAAAGAACTTGCGTAGATCAGCTTCAGTGACAAGTGATGTGCGCAGGCGGGCCATGTCCTTGAACTGAGCCAGAGGGGGTTAATAAGTCAATTTTTCAACCAACAAACAGAACTGGCGGGACAGGCCATCAGCAACAGAGTTCAGCTTCCCGGGAATATGTACAATTTCAAAGTCATACTCCATAAGTTCTAAGAGCCAGTGCATGCGACAACTGCAAGGGAGAGATGCATTGGTGATGAACTTGACAGCCCAGTTATCAGTATGAATGAAAAGGGGGTGGCCAAGCACATAATAGCAAAACTTCTCAAGAGCCTTGATTACGGCCAGGACTTCCTTGTTGTATATAGCATAGTTGTACTCAGCAGGTATAAACTTTTTAGACATAAACTCAAAAGATCTAAAAACATTGTTTATTTCCTGGCATAGTACCGCGCCCACTGCATTGGTGCAGGCATCTGAAAAGATGTGGAACTCGCAGTTGAAATCAGGGTAAGCAAGGACTGCATTAGAAGTGATGGCAGCCTTAAGAGCCTTGGAAGCGTCATCTTCAGGGGGTCCCCACTTGAACGGCTTTTTCTTGTGTGTCAGATTGAAGAGAGGGGCAGCTAACTCACTGTAGTCTTCAATGAACTGATGGTAGTACCCTATCAACCCAAGGAAGGATGACACCTGGTTGGCATTAGTGGGTGTGGGCCAGTTTGTGATTGCATTGCACTTTTCAGGATCAGGGTGTTTTCCAAAGGCGTTGACCATGTGTCCCAGGAGTTTGAGTTGCTGAACAGCTAGGATGAACTTCTCAGCATTCACACTCAGATTGGCGCTCTTGATACGGTCCAGGCATAGCTTCAGGTGTTGCAGGTGCTTGTTGAATGTCTTGGAGTAGATAGTTATATCATCTAAATAGGCAGTAACAAAGTCACCAATGAGTCCTTCAAAGACTCCATTTGTAATGCGCTGAAAGGTATGAGGGGCACCTTTCAACCCAAAAGGCATGCAGATGTACTCATACTGTCCCCATTTTGTGACAAAGGCAGTCTTTGGCTGGTTGGCTTCTTCAACAAGAATCTAGTGGAACCCACTGAAAAGTTCAATTTTTGAGAACCACTGTGAACCACCAAAGGAGGCCAAGATATCTGAGATGCGGGGCAGGAGATAATGGTCAGATATAGTCACCTTGTTCAGTGGGATGTAGTTGACACACATGCAGAGCTTGTTGCCCTTCTTGGGTACAACCACAATGGGGGAAGCCCATGGAGACTTGCTGGGGCAAATCATACCTTGCTTCAGCAGCTTGAGGATTTCATTTTGTACAAACTCCTCCTTGGACTGAGAAAGTTGGTAGAACTGGGAAGCTACAGGCTTGGTGTCACTGGTATCAATTTCATGGCAGAATCCAGGTGCTTCAGGCAGGTTGTTGTAGTTCAAGACAATATGGGAGCTGTACGTGGAGATCACCTCATGGAGCTGAGCTTGCTGGACGTTGTTCAACCAGGTATTGTCCTTGATTTGGGCGGCTAAAGGTTCTCAAAGGAAGGAAGGGCAAGTAGGACTGTCAAATGTTACCTTGAGATCAATTGATTCATTATTGTGCTCAAGTGTCCATCTGTTGTCCGCAAACCAGGTGGTTACGCTCAGGTTGCTCATAGTTTTGCGGCCAAGGAGCAGGGTATACTGGTTGTGGTCAAAGATGGCGGCTTCAATGGTACTGAAGACACCTCCCAACCACAAGCGCAACTTGATGGCCTTGCTGAGAGCAGTAGTGCAGCTCCCATCAGCAAGGATGAAGCTGACGTCAGATGAGCTTACCTCTGGCCGAGGCAGGGATTCCAGGAACATCTTGGAGATAATGTTGCTATACGCGCCACCATCCAAGATTATAGATGTGGGTACGCCGTTTACAGTACCTGTGGTTCTTGGGGCGCCTGTGCCCTCAGGAAGAGGGCTTCATACTTCCTGGGGCGTAGCGCAGATATGGCCTGGTGCATCTTCTGGAAAAACTTGGGGCTTTCAGTGCACAGGTCTTTGAGAGAGATGGTCATCATCAGCTGGCGCAGGATCTTCACAGCTGAGAGGCCAGGTTTCTCCTTTGGTCCATCTGATTGGTTGGGCCCGCAATGCTTCTTGCCCAACTTGGTAGGGGGTCGCTTTGCATCCAAGGTTACCTGGGACTTACCATCCATTCTAGGCTGGTTGATTGCCACCCATAATGAGTCAAACCATTCTGGTGGCGTGTGGAAGGTATCCATTGGCTCAGAAGAGTTGGATGAAAACTGGTTTGGCCAGTGGGGATCCCTTTTATACCTGGTTGATTGACTTGGAATAGTATGGGTATAATTTTCACCAGCTGTGCTAGATCTGATTGGCTTGTCCGTATTACAATCATAGTGCAATTAATTGGGTACATTGGATGTCTTGGTATTGCGGGGTTTGATTAGATGGTTTGGAACAGGGCAACCTGCGTGGTCAGTATGAATGTAATTTGAGTTAGCTGTGCCAGATCTGATTGGCCCAGCAGAATTGCAATGATGGTGCAATAAATTGGGTTCATTGGTTTTCATGGCATTGCAGGATCTGATTGGGTGGCCTGGGATAGGACAACCAGCTTGGTCAGGATGAGCAACCTTTGCGCCAGCCGCGCCAGGTCTGATTGGCTCATCTGAATTGCAATTATTGGACAATACATTGGGTGTGTCAGTTTTCATGGCGTCAAGGGGTATGATTGGCTCATTCAAATTGCATTTATTTATCAACGCATTTGGTGAGTCAACTTTCATTGCATCTTTGGATGTGATTGGCCCAGCTAAATTGCAATCATTTATCAATATATTGGCTGAGTCAACTTCCATAGTGTTGTTGGGTGTGATTGGCTTGTCTAAATTGGAGAACTCACTTGAAGCCATATGCATAGAATTGCATGTAGCGCCGGAGGAGTTGATTAGCTGGGCCAAATCATGTGGGTTGTACAACGCGCGCTGTGCTCTAGCATCCTGGGGGGCGTGTGATCTGATTGGTTGATTCAAATTTCCAGGGTTGGACAATGCTGCTGATCCCTTGGCATCCAGGCGTGCCTGCGAGATGATTGGCTGGATCTCAATATTGACATTGTACAATGCGGATTTTGCATTAAATTTGTTGCTGCCGTCCAATATGATTGGTTCACCCAAATCAGCATGGTCCATTGATAAGCCCTGCCTGTCCCCTTCAGCTGTATTAAGGAACCTGATTGGCCCTATGTCCCCAGGCTGCCGCGCCTGCAGGGGACGCCTCCAGGGAGGGCATCTCAGAAGGTAAGTTGGAATACCCACCCTCATTGTGTGGGGACTCAGGGACAGACTCAACAGTTACAATATTGTAACGTGTGTTGTCCTCAAAAGGAAGATATTTGTTGAGGTCAGGTAAGCACGGGTAATGATCTTCATTTTTGAAATCATCCTCAATTTCCAAGCTAACAAATCTATTAGGGTGGCAGGAGTTCCACTTGCTGTTGCACACACACACGTGGGGTGGCAAGGGAGAAGATGGGGGTTTGCAGGGTGGGTTTGGGCTGCTGGAATGGCCCAAATCTTCCTCAGCTTCACCATGGACAAGGGGGGAACACAGATGGGGACGGCACGTCCTCACAGTCCGTATGTTTCATGGGTGGGAGTATAAGTTTGCGACCTGGGGAGGGGCCTCAGGAGCAAACTTGACGCTCACGGATCAGGGTAAACGGGAAACTGGGGCCATCAGGGTCAACAATGTACTCAAGGGTAGATTTTTTATTCAAAGGCTGTGGGGTGGCAGAGGAGGAGAGGGCGCATTTTGCTTCATAGTTTTGTTCAGCCATCATCAACCCTTGAGGTTTGCGGTCATGGTTAATGAGGTTGAACTCACAAATGAAGTTAGAGTGGGATGGCTCCTTACAGATGGAGCAGGGCGCAGTGCAGTCCTTGGAGATGTCCCCCACCTCAGAGCAGTTGTAACAACGGGGTTTATACGGGCAGTTACAATCTCTTTGAAAGGTGCGGGGGGATTGGTACTGGGTTGGTGTCCTTGTTCTTGTGCCATGAACATGGCGTCAAAACGGTGGTTCAAATCCTCAAGGTGGGCCTTGACCTCCTGGGCAATTTTCTCAGACTTATTCTGTTTGCAAACCAGTGCAAAAGGGTTCCATTCAGAATTTTCTTTGGCATGTTCATCTGTGGCTTGTTCTACCCAGATGTCATACTTGTCACAGACCAAGGCAATTGCTTCCTCCAACAAATTGGGCTTAGCAGCTTGAACCATGGCAGAGTAGGAGTGGGTAAGGGCGTTCACAAATGCGCAGATGGAGATGAGGTTGTGGAAATTCTCAACAGTGGTCTTGCGGTCAGTGGAACTGTTGGTTTTGAGGTATTGCTTCAAAGCCTTGTTAGCAGTTTTTTGGAATGTATTCAAAAATTCACGTAAAGATTTGAAGTGCACCATCTTCAACAGGCCCAACTGTTGAATGGCATCAGGTTCATGTTTGGCAAAACAGAGCTCAGCCTGGGCCTTCCAATTGGCCCAGGTGGCAACCTGAACATCCTGATGCCAGACACGGGCTTTCCCCAAGAGAAAACAGCTGACCTCATGGAGGCAGTCCTCGTCGGAGAGCTTGAATTGTTCAGCATAATCCTTGAAAGTATACAACCATGCAGTATACCCATTCTCCTTGAAGTGAGGAAGTTGCTGAGCAACCAAGAACTTAGACAAGGGGTTGCCAACAGAAGGGGCAGGGACAGCAAGGGTAGAGGCAGCAGGAGCCCGAGCAGGAGATTCAACAGCAGAAATGGGGGGCGCAGAAGCAGACATCACAACAACAAAAGGCACACAGGCAACAACACAAAAACAGCAATACAAGTTTGGTGAATGGAATGACCTCCAAAATTTTGTTGTGGTGAACAACAAATATATAAAATTGGTAATAATTAATCAACCAAGAGATAAAGCTTTATTTGCACGGTTCATCTATTTAAAGGATAGATTGGGGATTTACAGATTTTGAATAATGGTTGTTTGAATGCGTTCACTGCAACACCATATGATGATTTTCATGAAATTTAGAGGAAGTAGATAAATTTTTCAGATGATTCCAATCAAAATAGTACCAAACATGATAGCTCTAGCTGCTCTAGATGCTGAGATATATAGTTAAGTGCTGGAATCGGGTTTGCGTCATAATCAAAGGCTCAGACTTGATTTGATATTATCTAAATTTATTTTTAATACACACTACAAAAACTAAAATCAATGTATCTCAGTGAATACTAAGCCAATTTTGATGGTTGATAGCTTATTTTAAATCTGCATATCAGCTATGCATTTTGAAAGAGTTTTAAAAAAACCAAATACTAAATTTTAAAATAATTTTTTTAGCTTTACTAAACTTAATAGTGATACTATACTTATTTAGGTTTAGTTTTTATTTATACTTGGAATATACAGTTTTAAATTTAAATTTAAATTTAAATAAATATAATTGAAATTACCTTTTAATAAAGCAATTAAATAAAATTTTAATTAAACATGTGCTAATGTCAAAACTGCAGACTTGACCTGCCAGCAAGGTTCCAACCAAGCGGGTTTGTGACCCGCAATCTGATTACCCGGCCACTCGAAGCCAAACCCAGAAGTCAACTTGGATTACCAAATCAGTCAACATGACCAAATGATGATCCCTCATGGTGGATACCTCAACTTGGCGCTTAACTCATTAACAGGATCAAGCCACCCCCTCTTCCATCTAGCTGTGTGATCACCAATCATGTTCCTTCTATCCATTGATTCACAATAGCTATATAATCACTATCTCACAATAAAGATTATTATCAATCCTCTAAATATTTTTCCCCTTGTAACTCTGCTAAAACAGCACAGTTACAACACTTGATTCCTTTGAGCTTGATTCATCTGGGCTTGGCTGGGGTTCTGGACTCTTGGGCATCTTCTTTCTTCCTTGCTTGTTTAGTGGAACCTCATCTCCTTCTGATTGGTACCAGCTTGGAGAAGAGGAGGGGGCAGGGGAGGGCTCTTTACTTTCAGGGTCTGGGGTCTTCTCCTTTGTATTCTGTTTTGTTGAGGTCTCTTTGGATGGTTTTTTGTTGGGGTAGGGACTTTGGGCCTTTCCAGAGGCTTTGGGTACTTTCTTGGTTGACTTGGGGTTATTTTGTGGCTTCTTGGAAGATTTGTCCTACAATAATTAGAGTATAGTTCATAAAGTAAGAATAATCATGTGAGACATGAATAAAATTAAATAATAATCACTTGTTTTAAATTTTATTATTAAGTAAACAGTTTATAGAAGTATAGAAAGTAATTTCAGAGCTATTTTATTATTAAAGAATAGAAAAAACCCATGTTTAAATAAAAAGTCAACATTCTGGTAGTCACAGTAGTCAAAAATATTTAATTTAGTTTTTCAGCATAAAAAAATGCTTTAATTTTGACGTCAACATAATGACAGTTAGCATTAAAGTGGAAAAACACTATGTAAATCACTTATAAAGCTTGGTTAATATTTTCTGGAGTTGGTTTTTTAAGGCTGAAATTGATTATTTTTAAATTTACAAAAATAAAGAGTTGCATATGTAACTTATGAAAACTAAATAATAGGGATCGTAGAGGGAAGTCTGAAGTACAGCCCTGGGTACTTTGTCCTGAATTACCATACCATTGTATGTGTGCTTTTTGTTAAGCAGCAGTGTTTTACTAATAAATAAGTGAAGGTGTCAACATTCAGGCAGTCAGCGTTCTTTTATAGCAACTCTCCTATTAAATCTTGCTTAAATTATGTCACTTTGTTTGCTTAGCCAAACCCCTTTGTTGCAATTTAGGCAACACATTGATTTGACACAAAGTTGACATTATAATTACATATATAAATTCTAGTTTTAACATATGTGTGTTGGCTTAAGTGGTCTTCCGGAAATAAGCTATAGTTTATCCAGTGAATTTAAAATAACAGTAAATATCTAAATAATACAAAGAATGCTCTGAAAGTTGGTATATGTCTTTGTTCTATGCTTATCTTAATATATATTTAATAAAAACAGTAGTATAGAATATAAAAATTAGTTATTTTTAGAATGTTGTGTATTTTATTAAGAAATTTATGGATTCTTATTTGGGGTTGACATCCAGATATTACTTACTGTAGTCAACCTTAATGTAAAAGTACAAAGAAACTTACATTTTCATAGTAAATTATATTAGTTTTTTGGCTTAAAAATAAGCCTTTGTTTAAATGGTGTTGACATTATGTCTGTTCCTTTTTAATTTTGCAATTCTGACTTAATAATTCACTATGAAAAATTAGCTTAGTTTTGGAAATGCCCAATTCCGGCGGATAAGTATCAAAATAATGTCAACTTACTGAATGCCAACAAATTGATGACATTCAGTAAGTCAACTTGTGGAATGAGTTAATTCTGGCAGTTGCCCAGTGAAATATGCTGTTGCTTGGATGTCAATGATACAATTAGTTAAGCCTTTGACATGGGCTTCAGGATTAGCAGACACATCAACTTTGATCAAAGGGGGTTCTGAGATTAAGGGGGTTGTGGCTTCACACCCATACAGCATGGCAAAAGGGGATTGAACAGTCACTTGGTGCTTAATGAGTCAATAAGCAAAGAGGGCAGCAGGGAGAAACATATCCCAATTGGCAGCGTTGGAGAAGGTGAGTTTCCTCATTATGGACACCAAGGAGGAAATGGCTTTTTCAGCAGTTCCATTAGTCAAAGGGTTACATGGTGCAGAGAAAGATTGATGGCTACCCATAGCTTCTACAATAGACATGATGAGGCGAGCATTAAAATTGGTGCCATTGTCAGAAAGCAGGACTTGAGGGAAGCCATGTCAGTAGAAGATATCTTGCAGCAAGAAAGTAGCAGTGGACTTGGCTGTTATATCTTTTGTAGCTCTGGCTTTGACCCATTTGCTAAAATGGTCTATGGTGACCACAATAAATTGACACCCAGACCTAGACTGAGAGAGAGGCCCAACAGCATCAATACTCACAGTGTGGAAGGCATGTTTAGGGGGATGAGTTTGAATTGGTGTTGGGAAAGGCTAGGGCGTTAGAGCTGGCACAAATGACAGGAGGCAAGCACATCAGGGATTAGAAGGCACATGTTTTCCTAGTAGAAGTTCTTGCATAGCCAGTCATCGGTTTTGGCTATACCTCCATGTCCAGTGTCAATGTGAGCTTGGAGAATAATGGCTATTCTCATGCTAGGGAAAACATAGGGTAGATAGGCATTGTTGACTTTCTTGAAGAGTTGTCTATCTCAAATCACAGTGTCCTTGAATAGGGTTTGTAGTGCCAGTCAAATGTCTTCTGGCTCAGTGGTCCAGGAGTCAGGGTACCCTATTATTTGTATAGACAATCAGCGTCTGCGGGTGGATAGCTAGTATAGGCATCCTTGACAAGCCATTGGCATTCTGGTGCTGGGCCCCAGGACAATGTACCACAGTGAAATTGTATCTTTGCAGGCAAAGAGCCCAACACGCTAGTTGACTTTCAGGTTCCTTAGTTGTTGTGAGAATTGGGGAGCGGGTTAAGAGGAAATAAAACCATGCTCTCAACCACAATAAAAATAGTGGTTTCAGCAATAACCAAAAGGTTGTTGCCAACAATTCCTGGGTAGGTCAAAGGGGGGAAGGAGTCAACTGAACACTGCAAAGCAACAGATAAAACTAGATGACCAAAGCTACTAACAAATTTTGAACTTTATTAGATTAGAGAATGATGAAGCAAGGTCTTTTACAACTCTTGCATTCATTTAAGGGATGGAATGGGATTGAGGTGGTAGATCAAATGTCACAAACCAATTGACCAATCATATGAGCGGATACAAATGAATTTCTTGAGGCAGGAAGATCTTGACAAATTTTGAACGGACATAGTCAAAAGAAAACTGAACCAATTAACATCAGGAATATGCTTTGGATGCAATTACCACTGCTCCCGGCCGCTCTTGCACGTGATATTTAACCAGAGGTGTCTCTTGGGTGGGTTAGGTGGAGGCATCTTCTGAATAATTCCAAGGTATTAAATCAATGGCTTTTCTTGGGCTTTTTTGGTGACCTTTTAGATAAATATTCAAACATAATTTGGTAGAAATTCCCAAGCATTTGGCAGGAATTGAAGTGGAGGCCTAAGGGGGAGGCGTAACTTTACAGTTGTTGCAGCCATTTAAGGGAGGAGTGATCAGTGACCACAGTGAAGTGGGTCCCATAAATGTAGTGCCTGAATTTCTTTAAAGCATGAAACACCGCCAGGCATTCCTTTTCAGTGATGCTGTAGTTCTTCTTGTGTTTATTGAGGACATGTGAAGAGTAGGCTACAGGTCAATCCACGCCTTTGTTGTCAAGCTGGGCTAAGATGGCACCCACAGCTACTCTTCTTGAGTCAGTATACAAGATAAACTCTTTATCATAGTCATGGTAGATTAGGATAGGAGTGTCTTTGAGCTTGGCTTTCAACGCTTCAAATGCTTTTTTCTGGCTTTCAGTCCACTCAAAGGGGACGTTGCAAAGAAGTTAGACAAGAGGTTTGCTAAATTTGGCAAAGTCAGGTATGAACTGTCAGTAGTAACCCATCATACCAAGAAATAATTGGACCTCTCAAAGATTTGTGGGAGTAGCATCTTGTCAATGGCTTCTACCTTATTATTCATGGGGCAGATTCCAGTTTGGGTGACCTCATGCCCTATAAACTTAAGTTGCTCTTTAAAGAAGGAACACTTGGAGGGTTGTAGCTTCAAGCCAGCTTTGCGAATTTTGATGAAGACAGCCTTGATGTGTTCTGAGTGGTTTTTAAAGGTAGCACTGAACACGGTGATGTCATCAAGGTACATGAGGACACAAGAGAGTTTTAGATCTCGTAAGATGGAATACATAGCCCTTTGAAACGTAGCCAGGGCATTGCAGAGTCTTTGGGGCATCCAAGTAGGTTCATAGAGACCCTCAGATGTAATGAGAGCAGCCTTATCTCAGTCTTCTGGTGATAAATTGACTTGCCAGTATCCAGAAGCTAGATCCATAGCCAAGAAAACTTGAAACCACCCAGCCATCTGAGAGCATTGTCAATTCTGGGCAAGGGGTACAAGTCTTTCTTAGTGAGCAAGTTCAGGCAGCAGTAGTCCATTATAATGTGATGTCCTCCATCCTTTTTCTTGAGGATCAGTAAAGATGAGGCCCAAGGACTTTGAGAGGGAGCCAAGAGTCCAGCATCTAGGAGTTGTTTAAGCTCCTTAGATACCTGGGCATCCTCCATCCTACTCTGGCGGTATGGCTTGGCAAGAAAAGGGGGCACATCCCCAGTATCAATCTGATGGATAACCCCTTTAGCTAGGCCATAGTCCGTAGGTCCAGAGGCAAAGATGTTGCTAAACTGATTGAGCAGGTCCAACACGTCTTTTTGTTGAACAGGAGACAGTTGGGGGAAATCAGCAGCGGTGAACAAGGAGAGAACTTGATCATTGTCTTCAGGTAGGTTAAAATCACTGAAAGTTCTGGAAGGGTAGAGGGATGTCACTTGTTCTGCTCCCAGTATACAACCATGCCCTATAACCTAGCCTCGGGTCACCTGCATGGGAAGGGCCGTCAGGTTAGTAAGCAGTAATTCTACGGGCTCTTTGTGGGTTTGATCTAGAATCCCTGGACACAGGCAGGTTTTTTTACAGCTTAGGGATTCAGGTGAGTAGAGTTCCAAGAACAACTTTCCAGGTAGTTTGTAAGAAATATGATAATCAATTACCACCTGGGAGCCCAGAGGAATGGTGACAGCTGCTGGGGCAAGAAGAGGTACCCCTTCTTCTGCAGGGCAGGAAGGAGGAGGGGTGCAGATGTTGGAGGAGTGAGATCTATACTTGAGAGAGAAGATACCTGTAGGGTACTCAAGCACGCAAGTTTTAAGACATTTTCCTGGGAGGCGTGGAGGTTCCTCAAAAATCAAAGGGACCTCATATCTGAAGAGCAAAAGATATCCATCTTGTAAGTTCACAATCCTGTTATACTCTTGGAGGAATTGTGTACCAACCAAGAGGTCATAGCTTTTGTTCTCAAGGACAACAGCGGGAGAGGCAATGAGGAGTTTCCTAAACCTCATGGGTAGAGTAGAGTAGGCACCAATGGCTTGAGTTTGTGCCATTCCAGCTGTGCCATACAACTGAGTGTAATTGAGATCAGGAGCCAGCTTAAGCTTCTTCATTAGCTTGTATGATACCACGTTGACTGGGGAACCCATGACCAGAATTGCCTTGATCTTAACCTTTTGGATCAACACTTCCACACAGGTAGTATCTTTCCCAAAGAGGGGAAAGACAACCAACAAGTTTTATGGTGCTTCTAAATTTCCCTCCTTTTTAGCTAATATGCATTTTAAGGCGGGAATTTCCTTATACACGGTCTGCAATGGGAGGGACACAGTCACATTCTGGAAGAGAGCCTCAGCTAGCTCAGCAGCTTCTTCAGAAGAGTCTACCAAGACGGGAGGTCAATGAACCTGGGCCAGGTAAGGAAAAGTCACCATGGCCGTGGCTTCAGCTGAAGGTGAACAAGTGGTAGTTGTGGTTTTTCCTGAGCAAAGCTTTTAAGGGACTGACACAGTTTCCGGGACAGCCAAAACAGAGTAGCCATAACTATATGATTCATCACAGTCAGAATCTTCAGGTTCAGAATCACTAGAAAGATTGTGGAACAGGCAAAGGACAGTTGGGCCAGATGAAGGGGGAGATTCCTTGTCAGAGGGAGAATCAGGAGGAGAAGGGGAGATTGGTCAGCAGAGAGTGTCTCTGCCTCTAAGCTGACCTCTCTTTTCCTGCCTGTTCCTTTGGGTCACAACCTTCTACCTGAGGATTGGTGCAGGTATGCAATTGGTGCCCTATTTGACCAAAGTTATGACATCTTTGTCTCTTAGGCTGCCCACTTAAACCAAGAGTCATAATATGAGGAGTACAGGAGGTGGTCCCAGTTGATTGCTGGCTTTATTTTCACGGACCACAGTACCCCCATGGGTCAAATGTATGTCTTCCAAGAGGATCTTAATACTCTTCATGGAAGTAAGAGAGGATTTGTGTGACTCAAAGTGCAGGCATAGAAGCTGGTTCACCTTCAAAGTGTTTGAACAGGCTGTGTAAGCTTCTCAGGTAGTTAACTTAGGCTGGTGATTAACTGTTGCCCTTCAATATAAAAGCAGTCAGCAAACTCAGACAGGGTTTTCTTGAGCTTAAAGACAATGTGCATAAATGCATCCTTATTGACCTCCAAGCTGAGATCTCCTCCAAATTCCTTAATAATGAGGCGTTTCATGTCCTCCCAAGTGATAATGGATTAGAGCTTGGGGACCACAACTTCTTGGCACGTAGGATGCAGGAAAGTAAGAATATGCTCCTTTTTAAGCTTGTCTGTAGCCCTACACATTGCAGTTTTGTAGATTGTTAAAAAGGAAGCAATGGTAGAGATTTTAGGGTCAAATATCTGCTTGAAGAAAGGCTTATAGTTAGGGTCAATGGACAATGAGGTAGATTGGCTGTTGTCTCCTGGGTTGAGAACATTGATGTGGGGATTGCACTCAAACTCAGATTCTGCAGCAGGTTATATAGCCCAGAGAAGTCAAAGGCTTTCTTCCAGAGGGGTCCAGTGTAGAGCTTTTTTGTCCACTGATATCCCTGGAGGTAGTGGCTGCAGCTCCAAATTCATCAATCTTTATCTGTTATACTACCAATGTACCAGCAATCCAATTGATACAAGTGGCCAGGGAAGTTGCTTGAGCAGCCAAATGGGTAACCTGTCCATTTATTGTTTCTGCAAGCAAGTGAGGTTCTGCACCTTGCGTTCTAGAGCATCCTGTCTATCCACAAGGTCATTTGTCACTGCTGCTAAATGATCCAAGGCAAGGGCACAGTTGACACAGGGTTGGCCTTCCAAGCCAGGGCAACACCCATGATTGATATGGGCAGGAATATCAGTGACCTCAGCCTCTCTTTTCCATCAGAGTCAGAGGACAAATTATCAGGGTCAGAGAGGTGTTGTATCACATACTCAATCTCACCTTGCATAGTGGCTACTTGGTCTGTTAGCGTGGCAATGCAAGGGTTGGGCATAGGTTCTACAGGCAGAGGGTTAGTAACAGAGGCTTGACAACAAGTAGTGGATTTGAGCTTAGCTATGGCTTCCCACACCTTAGCTTCAAAGGCAGACAGGATCACAACTGATGGAGAATGAGGAGTCACTTCTATGGAAGCTACTCTATTGTCAACGTAGTTTTGAACTTGACATAGAGTATTTCCTAGTGTTGCCTTATCCAAGCCATACTGTAAGTGCAAATTTTGGCCCCAATTATTGACGTGGGTCTCAACCAACTTGAGCTGTTAATTGACATGCTCTTGAAATTAATTGAGCTTGGTAACTAAGGTCTCAAAGTCCTGACAATATTTCAAGAGAGTTACTTCTATCTGCCCACGTCACGTAGCTTGGTGATCATCCAGTTTGCACAGTTGATCCTTGATATACCCAGGGAGCAAGGAGCAAAAAGAGTTAAGTGAAAAGGTTAAGTACTTCTGAGAAGCCAATAAGTCACACTGGTTATCTGAGATACAAGAAAAGAGGCTATGGGACCATTCTTGATAGGCCATATTTTGTGCATGGTTGTTGGAGATAGCAGTGGCTACAGCAGTCAAAAACTGGTTCTGTGATCTCAGCGCCAATTGATGATGGACCAAGGCGGGTTGGATGAATTGGTTGACCAACATACCAATAGTCTCCATAGACTCCATCAATGCGGGATGAAGACCAAAGTCCAAGAGGAAGGAAGACAGATCTTTGTAAGCATACCCAGGATGGAGACCATGGATAATGTGCATTGTCACAGTACCTGTTTGGAGGAGGGAGTGTGCGGCAGCACAAGCTTGCTTGTAGTTGAGTGAGAAAGCTGGTAGGGGGCCCAAGCAGGCCCAGGAGACAACATCATTACCATGGGAGTTGAGGGGTATCAGTAATATCTTCTTCTAGAGGAGGACTAGAAACTTTAGGTTGTTTGGGTACCACAGAAACAAAAGGGGAAGTACCAGAGAATGCATGGGGAACAGAGTAGCCAAGGGGCTTGCAGCCCCTGTAGTAAGCACTATTTTATTGTGTTTGGCTCCTGGGGACAACATCCAGGAGGGCACGTCAAGAAATCTTTATAACAAAAGATTTGAGGTTCAAAGCTAGCCGTGGGTTAGCCTTCAGGGCAAAATTAAGGGCACATACATTAATTTCCTGGAATACAAGATGTGAAAGTCCTTTTGGCAGAAAGGACAGGGAAAAAGCTTGAAGATTATTAAAGCCAACACAAATGTGGATAAACTTGTCTTTATTAAGAGAAATGATTCTACTTAAATAGTAGACAAGGGCCAATGATCACTCATTAGGTAGACAGAGTGGCCAAGGGGGTCACGTTGGGGTGAAGTCATACCAGGTTAAGTTGCAGGCTGGTATGGTAATCCAGAATGGGTGGACATTGGAAAAGATCCATTTACAGAAGGCAAGGAATTCCCAACCTTGAAGACAAAACAAACCAAATCTTTGCACATATCACTATTCAAATGCCATATATAAAATAGCATTAATGGCACAATTTACGGCAGCTGCAAAGTACTCCTCAATAGTTTCTATCATTTTGAAGGTTCTGAGTTCTGTCATGATCACAACGCCAGAGTCCTTTGTGGCAAATTTCTCTAGGAAGGCGGTCTTGAACATGTTTCAGACTTTGTTGTGACCAGGGTGTTGATCAAACCATTTGTTTACAAAGCGTGAGGCAGCCCTGGTAAGGCTTAAGGAAATTTAACTTGCCCAGAGTTTGTGGGGGTAGCCTACTTGTGTAAATTTGCTTTAGGTACTTTGGATCCAGATATTGATATTTTCTTGATGTGTCCTGAGAACGTTCCAATTTCTGATGGGTATAGGTGTTTTTAAAGTTACACCTCCCCCTTAGGCCTCTACTCCAATCTCTAACAAATGTTTGGGAATTTCTACCAAATTATGTTTGAATATGTATCCAAAAGATTACTGAAAAAGCCCAAGAAAAGCCCTCAATTTAATATTTTGGAATTATTTTGAAGATGCCCCCACCTAACCCATGCAAGAGACATCCCTGTTTAAATATCATGTGCAAGAGTGGCTGGGAGCAGAGGTAATTGCATCCAAAGCAAATTTGCTGATGCTAGTTGGTATAATTTTCTTATTGATTATGTCCATTTAAAATTTTTTCAAGATCTTCCTGCCTCAAGAAATGCACTCATATCTTCTCATATCATTGGTTGATTGGTTTTGTGACATTTAATCTACCACCCCAATCCTATCTCATCCCTTAAATGAATGCAAGAGTTGTAAAAGACCTTGCTTCATCATTCTCAACTCTAATAAAGTTTTAAGTTTGTTAGTCTAATTCAGCCATTTGGTTGTGTTGTTGCTTTTGGTGTTCAGTTGATTCCTCCTCCCTTCTTTGGCCACCCAGGAATTGTTGGTGACAACCTTTTGGCTGTTGCTAAAACTGCAATTTTATTGTGGTTGAGAGCTTGGTTTTATTTCCTCTTAACCTGCTCCCCAATTCTCACAGTGTTGGAATAAAATATTGGGTATTTTGATGATGTCCTGGATTATAGGCAGGTTCAGGACTTATTGTGTACTGAGGAAGTTGTGTTTTTTTGGTTGGTTAAAGCATATTTTTGAAGAAAGTATATCATTTGAGGACGTCTTGACCTTCTTTGTATCTTTTCCAGCTGGTGAGGAGTGCTTTCTTCTGGGCTCTTTTTGTTGGAGGAATTTTTCTTTTAAGTTTTTGTAGGTGTGAATAGCCTACCTGTGCTACCACTGTCAAGTATATACTTCTTAGAAGTATAATAAATAAGATAAAGGGGAAAATAAAGAAAACAATGGTACTTTATTTGATATGAAGATAGAATGTTATATTGATAAGGAGCACCTTTTGGGGAAGCTTCAAATATAAAAGTAGGAAGAGAAGAAGTATATTTTATTAGATAATACTTTAGACTTATATAGATTTAGCTGTGGCAGGGATATTAATTGGACCAAACCCAGGGGCTGGTCATGTGCTGGATGGGTTTAAGTTGCTGGATACCTGGACAGTCATGTGATATTGGTTTGTTGCCATTTCTGGTATGTCAAATGGTATATTGAAAAGGCACCAAATTGGGTGATGACTGGATTTTAGGTGTGATGGCAATAGCCAGAATACTTGTACATCCAGACCCTTGACAATATAATCATGGAAAGCAACATAAAGTCCATGTACATCATGGTAGTCATGGGGCTTATCAGGGTAATGTTCTATTTAGGATTAAAAAGGTTTGATCTCATTGTTAGATATGCAATTAATAAGAGTGCTACTAACTTAGTAGCTAGTTAGGAAATCACTTGGGATATTACTTTCCCAAGAGGGAGTAATTGTAGATGTTGCAACACTAGTACAATTATTTTCCTGACAAAGCGCACAAAATAGAAGCCTTGCCCAGTGGAAGGTTTAAGCATGATACTGGGCATTGGAGGCATAATGTCAGTAATCTTCCTTAGAATATTCCTGTCAACAATCTAAGCAGGTTGTGTGAAGGAAAAAGTTATCCTATTATGGGGTTATTTAAATTTCCTAATAATCAAGAATCATAGTGTAGAAACAGTCCTGTATTACCTAAGGTTATCAACCTGGTTGAATTGCTTAATTATTCAAGTTCAAGAACAGGTTTTGAACCTGGGTTGTCCCAGAACTCAGTTGCTTTGAATCTAGTTGAAGTTAGTGTAAATTCAGGAATCAACCAATTGTTACCTTTTGTCTTGGTCTCCAAACAATCAAAGGCTTTGAATATAGATTCAAATTGTTGTTTTATTAATTCTGGTGACGTTTTCAACGTTTGGGACCCTTCTGGGTTAACTCTGAGTCTGTTGCTTCAGCTTCTTCTTTTGATATTACTCCTGGTCCCCATCTTCCTTGTGGAGATATTAGTTTAGGTTTTCAAGCCTAGCCTGACAGTTAAGTAATAGTTGAGAATTTTCTACCAATTCTTTTGAGAGGAACATATTAATGATAATAATATTAATTTATTTTTTCCAGCTTTAATTTCTTAACCACTCAACTTCTCCAGAAACATACCCAAATTTCCTAACTCCATTACATCTTGCTCCCAATTATTTTATTGCCATCATGCTATATAATGCTGTTAAATTACTTTTATGAAATTTTTTAATTAATAAAGTATTCATTCACCCAAGTGAATTACCTTTTTTAAATTTGATTTAAACCCTTCCATCCAAACCATGAGACTTCCCAAGAATTCCATTTGGAAGTCCCTTAGGTATAAATGGCTTTTCTGGATAATTTTGTTTCAGGCCCTTAAGGCCAGCATTTTTCTGGATACCTGCGCCAATTCTGGTACCTCTCCCAATTCCCATTATTTAGAGAAATCCTGGTATCAAGTGATTCCAGGAGTCTGTTACACTGCAACTCTATTGTTGCACAATCCACTTCAAAAGTAAGAGCCTCAGAATTATCAGTCCCCCAAGAAGCCTGCCAATCCCCAGGTCTTCCATCTGCTGGCTTCTGCCTTCCTCCTTAGCTATTTGGGGGCGTACTTCTTCCTAGGCTGCTTCAACCCACTTTTGGGTTGCTACCACCTGTTTGGAGAGCTATTTCACCTTGGAATAGTGTCTCTGCCTGTGGGATCTCTATTAACTGGTCTAAATCCCTCTGCAATCATTCACCATCTTGGAAGACTATTTCCAAGTAGGTGGGTTCCTGGAGCATAAGTTTAGTTATCATCAAGACTTCTCTAGCCTTCCTGAGGATTCTGACTTGCACCTTGTTTGTCATCATTTTTTTTCTATCTTCTTAACTACTTAATGGGGTACTATCTTCTGGGAAGATTCAGTTCCTTTTCAAGGAGATTTTCCTTCCCTAGACAATTTGACCATCTTGTCATAGTGACTCTTCCAATTGGGTTGGTTGCTTTAGGTTCTGATTTGGGTGCTCTAGACCATAAGGTAGGAACATTATTTACTACTCAGTGGATCCTTGACAAAGTTTAATACTTCTATTTACCATTATCAACCAATCATGACCCACTCAAAATTAAAGTCTCCCCAATGTAACCAGTTTCCTGACTCCAGATTGCCCAAATTCCAGATTCCTGTCCCAAGAATAAAGCCCAGATAATTAGTATTAATTCCCTGAAAAGTTTGGATAATATGATATTGACATTCTGATAATGAAATTGTAATGAACCTTTGGTTTAACCATATTTTACCTTAACTAGTTCTTGTTTTCTATTGTTTAATTATTTTTTCAGAAGGTCCTTCTTCTCCAGCCTTGTCACCCACAGAATCTGCAGACCAGCTGCCTGAATTATTTTGTCTACTGTAAATTCAGAACCTAAACATAAAAATGCAGGATTGTCAAATCCTTGGTCCAAATTTTGAATCATTTTTGCGGGCAACTCAGCTGAGTGAAAAAATAAAATATTTAATAAAATCAACCATTTATTTTGACTTTTTTGATTTATTTAAATTGGCAAATTGTTAATCTCTTGAGCAGATAACTCAACTAACAAAAAACAAAACTCAGCAAACAAATACAGGATTCATGAATCAGAAATGCGGGATTCTTATGTACAATTTGAGATTTCCTGTATGTCAAATGAATCATAGACATCATGTAAAAATTAAAAAAATCTGAAATTGCAAGATTTTCAAATCCAAGAACCAAGTTTCAAATCAAAAATGAGGTGAATTTGAAATAAATATAATTTATGGGTGTGGTGAAACTCATCATCAGTTGGTTGCTTTAATTCTGATTGTCATTGGATACTTCCTGATTGTATTAAGATCCTGATCTCTCTTCTAATATAGTAGTCATTCTTGATGCTTATGATTTAGACTAGCTGCTGGATCATCATACAGGTCCAACTAGCTTCCGGATTGCTCATCCACCTTCCTTGGTTCTGGATTAGGACTCCACTGACTGGATGTTAACTCTACCAATTGATACAGTTCACTGACTGCAGTTAACTGGCTGACTTCACCATCTTTGAGCCTTTTGCAACCCCCTCGTGCCACTGGGGCTGTTAACATCCTCCCCTGATTGTTGTGTCAATCCCTAGTGGCTTGACATTAATTCCCCCCTTTCTCAACCCCCAAGCAATGACCAACTTACCTTGAGTTATCAAGTAAGTTGTAGTATATAAACCCCTCTCCCTCTTCTCAATAAAATATACGTTACACCCCCTTATATTAGCTACACCATCAATTACTTCTTTGAGTGTATAATCTAAAAACTGCAAAGGCTAGTCTCCTCCCATTGACTACACTGCCAATTAAGCTTGACTAGAAGCCACTTATTGAGGATTTGCTTTTGAGTAGTTGCTGTTGCCACTACTCTAAACCCTTTGTTGTTATCCAGGTCCAACCGCTTTTGTACTACCAACTACTTGTCTGGTATCCAACTAGTACAGTACCGAGGCTACCAACCAACCCTTAGATTGTCTCCCAATCTCCCCTCTAGTTCTAGTTTGTCAAAAAACCGACAGACTATCCCCAATCACAGTAGTAAGAGTACCACATCCTGGTGCTCACTACAGGGGCTTTTAGCTGATTCCTTTTCAACCTCTTGTTGACACCTACAAAGCCTCTGACAAGGGAAGAACCTACTCAACATGGTTAACACAAGATCTTCTGGAGTACCCTTTTCTACCTTTAAATGACAATATCTAACAAGTTGGTCATCCTAACAGAACAGTCTCTCCAGTCACTACAACATCAGCACCATCTCAAGCAAGCACTGTTAACCCAGGATCAGTTGGCAGCATTCACCCCCAACGGGTGAGTCAGTTGTTGACAGGAAGAACTACCTTCCAACCCTTGACCATCACCTCCAACAACCCCGTAAGACCATCCCAGTCCCCCCAGGGAATCACATCACAGGAAATTGAATCAACCAACAAGCCACAACTCCAAGCAGGGTACTGAGTAACCCTAACAATTGTCCTAGTCCCGTAGAGCAACTCCAATCCATGGAGATTCCCACAGTACAACCTGCCCCAATCCCTCCTTTGGGACACTGGGAACCTCCTAGCTGACCAGTGAGACAGTTGGTCCCAACCTTTGAGGCCTTCAACTTCTCTGCTTCTGGAGTTGGTCAAACTCTTGATTGTTGGCCTTCTGCACCTATATACCCTGTCTCCACTAGCCCCAGCCTTCAATTGTTTCCAATTGTCCCTTCTATTGGACAAGCCAATACCAATCCCTATCTCCCTCTGGATACCTCTGCAGAGACCACCAATACCAAGCAAGATCTACGAGAGATTGAGAAAATGATTGAACACAAGAATGGAGCCCTCCCTCAATCAACAGTTGACAGTTTAGAGAGACTAACCACATACACCACTAGGGTTGATCATCCTAAACTCATGAACACAGTGAATAGGCTCAATCAAGTCAAAGTCAGCCTTCAAGAGCTAAATAACCAACATGAAGACCTCCAATAGTTGGCTGCTATTAGCTTTGAGCAACAAGGTGAATGGAACAATATCATCAATCAGCGGCTTGAAGAGTCTGGCACTTGTGCCAGAGCAACTACTGTCCACTTGGAAGGAATAACCCAGGAGTCAAATACTTTTGTGGATACTCAGTTTACTTCTCTCCACAACTTCACTGTCACTTTAGCTGCCAACTTGGAGTTGTCTGCAGTTCACCTCAAAGCCCAATGAACAACCCTCACCACCACCATTGACATATCCAAGAATTAATGGAACAAATGAGCCAACTGTCCCGTGCAACCTCTGCTCAGAGTGCTGTCCAGAGACAGCAGAACACCGCTATTACCCATGTGGACACCAAGGTCACCAGACAATTCAATGAAAATTGCACCCAGATCAAAGAGGTACAACGCCAATGTACCAAAGATCTAGCTACCACTACTGCTGCAGTAGTGAAACAGCTTACTACCTGTAATCAAGGAGTACAACAGGCGCATACTGCCAATCAAGATCTAACAGAGCAAGTGGGTAGTTTTACGGCTCAATTGGCCGACACCACTACCCTACTCAATAACCAAGGACAAGTAGTCAAAGAACTAAGAGTAGCCACAACTACCATAGAAGAACACTTCAATTGACATGCCATTGGGGATCCAACAGCTCACAACCCCACCATCATTGGCAATATCCTCAATCACAGTCAAGCCAACTGTCAGGATTGACAATTTTCCCCCTCTGGAACCTCAGGCCCAAGAGCTGGAATCAAACCCAGAACTTGGATCCCCCAGGCCGCTGGGCCTGTGGACCATGGGACTGCCCACCCGCATTTTTCTGGGATTGAGCCCCTACGAGCTGATGTTGAAGAAGACAACCCGCCCAGAAAAGTAGATCAAGCCAAGGAAAGTACTGCACTAATTGAAGTGCCAATCACAACACCTAATGGAGGTGACCCGGCAACTATTGGCCTTATGAGTTTGAAGTATTCACCAGCAATGAATCAAGAGCCAACCCAAGGAAGAGGCACCAGCCCGCAACTTGGCCCCATGACCTCAATGCTAAAGCAAGATAATCAGGTAGCTAAATTGGGAGCTGCAACCAATGAAAGAACTCCCAGGCCAAGCGCCATTTTGCTGCCTTTAGACCCAAGTCCCCAGTCCCCTGGCCCTGCCCTTCACAAATGCCCTTATGACCCCCACAAAAAATGTTAAGATTAGAGGTGGGGTGCTATATAGACCCAAGGACCCCGCCCTCCAAACTTATTGCCATTTTGAAATAAAGGTTATGTTACTTTGGCTTATACAGCTATTACCGTGTTTTGTATTTGCCGTCTATCAGTTCAGCTCAAGATCTTCTGGCCCGCCTGCCCCACTGCCCGCAGTATTCCGTCCATTTGGTGTACCCTTTGGGCCTGTCCATTTCACCGAGTATCCTTTAAAACCCAAGTACAAGGACTACACGCCAGAGAAGATCATTGAACTAGATCCATTAGCCTGCATCCAATCCGCTGTCAGATACAACCGCCAAGGCCTGTGGATATTCTCTAAACCCAAACTGTTTAGAGGAAAGTTCAACTATCTCCTGGCCTACAATATCTACATGGAACCGCCAGTAACACCCAAACCAATGCCCACTTCTTCTCCCAACTTACCAACCGACCATACCCGCAAGCTTTTTGGTATAGTGTACATCACCTTCACAGGGGTAGTGGACACCATTATACCGGCCGCCGGCCCCTGGTCTTGGGTGGGGAAGTCTGCGTCCTATCTTCTCAAGTTAGCTCCTATCTTGTTTTGGGCCCTGCCTGCCAGAAACCCGGCCCAAGTTATCCCCAAAAACAACAGGCCGGCCGCCTGAGACTGGATTCCTGACACCAACCCTGCTTGCTCTCCTCAGAACATCTCCCAACATAGCCACTGGAGCAAATGCTATGCCAATCAGGAGTACAGGTCCAAGAAGCCGCTGTCACCAGAGAAGTACTGAGAGTCACTGACGCCAGTCTTGCTGCAGACGCCACCAAACTGACTACTCCAATAGTAGTAGTTCTAGTTCTGACTCTGATTCTGAGGATGAGTCAACAATCTCATCTTCTACGTATCAGCAAGGGGTACACCCTGGTTCTAGTTCAGGCAGAACTAAGCCAAATAGTCTCTTCAAAACCAAATTCTCCATGAACAGTCACATCAGCATCCACATGTGGCTGGACACTTTCAAGAAGGCTAATGAAGGACTAGGGTCAAGAGAGATGGGTCTAGCCTGTATTTGCATGATATAAAAAGCAGTATTAGCAGACATCTCTCAACACCTTCCTATAAACTATAAATATAAGGATGTGAGAAAAGTCCCTAAAAGTCTTTAACCCAGAAGCAAGAGATAAAACTGACAGAGATAACTTCCTGGTTCTAAAAATTAAGAACTTTGAAGATTTTCCTTGTGAATTCTGATCCATGGTAAGTTGGATGCAGATAAAGAACCTCATCAGCCCCAACAACTGTTGCTGTGCCCTCCTACATGCCTTGTTACCATACAAGGATCTCTGGCTTGAGTTTTCTGGCCATATAAATGGTCCCCATGACATCACTTTGATTGTAGAACAAGTCTTTACTCTAGGACAGCTCAAAACGGTAACCGCCAGAATTAACTCATTCAGTAAGTTGACATTATTTTGGTATTTATCTGCCAGAATTGGGCATTTCCAAAACTAAGCTAATTTTTCATAGTGAATTATTAATTCAGAATTGCAAAATTAAAAAGGAACAGACATAATGTTGACACCATTTAAACAAAGGCTTATTTTTAAGCCAAAAAACTAATATAATTTGCTATGAAAATGTAAGTTTCTTTGCACTTTTACATTAAGGTTGACTACAGTAAGTAATATCTGGATGTCAACCCCAAATAAGAATCCATAAATTTCTTAATAAAATACACAATATTCTAAAAATAACTACTTTTTATATTTTATAATACTGCTTTTATTAAATATATATTAAGATAAGCATAGAACAAAGACATATACCAACTTTCAGAGCATTCTTTGTATTATTTAGATATTTACTGTTATTTTAAATTCACTGGATAAACTATAGCTTATTTCCGGAAGACCACTTAAGCCAACACACATATGTTAAAACTAGAATTTATATATGTAATTATAATGTCAACTTTGTGTCAAATCAATGTTTTGCCTAAATTGCAACAAAGGGGTTTGGCTAAGCAAACAAAGTGACATAATTTAAGCAAGATTTAATAGGAGAGTTGCTATAAAAGAACGCTGACTGCCTGAATGTTGACACCTTCACTTATTTATTAGTAAAACACTGCCGCTTAACAAAAAGCACACATACAATGGTATGGTAATTCAGGACAAAGTACCCAGGGCTGTACTTCAGACTTCCCTCTACGATCCCTATTATTTAGTTTTCATAAGTTACATATGCAACTCTTTATTTTTGTAAATTTAAAAATAATCAATTTCAGCCTTAAAAAACCAACTCCAGAAAATATTAACCAAGCTTTATAAGTGATTTATATAGTGTTTTTCCACTTTAATGCTAACTGTCATTATGTTGACGTCAAAATTAAAGCATTTTTTTATGCTGACAAACTAAATTAAATATTTTTGACTACTGTGACTACCAGAATGTTGACTTTTTATTTTAACATGGGTTTTTTCTATTCTTTAATAATAAACTAGCTCTAAAATTCCTTTCTATACTTCTATAAACTATTTACTTAATAATAAAATTTAAAACAAGTGATTATTATTTAATTTTATTCATGTCTCACATGATTATTCTTACTTTATGAACTATACTCTAATTATTGTAGGACAAATCTTCCAAGAAGCCACAAAATAACCCCAAGTCAACCAAGAAAGTACCCAAAGCCTCTGGAAAGGCCCAAAGTCCCTACCCCAACAAAAAACCAGCCAAAGAGCCCTCAAAAAAACAGAAGACAAAGGAGAGGACCCCAGACCCTGAAAGCAAAGAGCCCTCCCCTGCCCCCTCCTCTTCACCAAGCTGGTACCAATCAGAAGGAGATGAGGTTCCACTAAACAAGCAAGGAAGAAAGAAGATGCCCAAGAGTCCAGAACCCCAGCCAAGCCCAGATGAATCAAGCTCAAAGAAATTAAGTCCCAAGGAATCAAGCTCATCCCAGTCCAGAAAGCGCAAGAATCCAACTCTGGATAATTCCCCTCCACTGCCCAACAAATCTGCACCTCCATCCTCCTCATCAAGTATCAATAAAGAAGATCCTGATGATTACCTGTCTGAATATCATCAAGCACCAATTGGCCCATGAGATCCCCTAAAGGTTCACAATATATGTAATGTTAAAGGAGAGTTTAAGCTCCCAAAGAAGTTCCCTCGGGTTTTCCCTCTAATGTCTGTCAAAGGAGGTGCAAGTTTCGTCTGTGATGGCTATGTTTTTAATTGCAACAATCAGAAGAGAGCAGGAAGAAGCAAGCATTATTTATGTGAAGATAGAAGCTGTGCTGCCAGAATCAATACAGAAGGATGGGATAAAGTCACTAGTGAAAAAGGAGAGCACACATGCAATGCTCCAATAAATCTTATTGAAAAGCTTCTAAAGCGGTACCTCTACCAAATGGTCCCAGTATCCAAAGATGTCAAGGTTTCTGATCTGGAAGTTAAGGCCACCACACACCTAAGTAATGAGAACCTGAAGCTCATCCCTTACCACAATTATTTAGTGAAGTACATATGTGACAAAAGCTGTGATCTATTCCCCCATAAGAAATTAGCCATGATTGAAGGAGAGTTAGTCTTGACAGAGGAGTTAAAGATGTTCAATGATGATGAGGTATTCCTTTTACATGATGATGGTCCTAAGAAGAGGCAAGAATTATATGCTATGCTACACAACAGAACCTGGTGCAGTTGAGGGATTCAGATACCTGGTTATGTGATGGTACCTTTGCAGTATGCCCCCGCCTTTTTTACCAACTATGGGTTATACATTCTCTTATTGAAGGCAAGGTGCTCCCATTTGCCTACTTTCTGCTTCCTGGGGCAACAGAAGAGATCTACACAAGGGCCTTTAAAATCCTTCAGGAGGGCATCAAAGCCCTACCCAGTAATAGAAAGAGTCCCCCTGGCCATAACACTAGAGCCAACCCAGATGATGATGAAAAGGATGAAGCCACCCTTGCTGCAGAAAAAGAAGCTCAAGATAAAGCACTTGGCCCCTCAACTATAATCATGGACTATGAAACTGCCCAGTATAACGCTTTTGTAAATATCTTTGATGGAGAGGTACAGGGGTGTTTTTTCCATTATTGACAGGCTGTCAACAGGCAACTAAAGGGTCTACCTGAGCTCAGCAAGCTCCACTGTCTAGATACATCAGGAAAGTGCAAGTTCTTAATTCAGCAGTTTGTAGCACTAGCCTTTGTAAAGCCAGAGCATGCTGGACAAGCCTTTGAGCTCCTATGCCAGGATCCATATTCCAAGAAACATGATGGTGCCTTCTACCCTTTCATTGAATATTATGAACCACAGTGGATTGGACGTAAGGTCACTAAGCGCCGGAGCAAGCCCAGAGCCAAAGCCAACTGGAACTGCTACCAGGCAGTTCTTAAGGATGAAATTAAAACTACTTCATCTTTGGAGGGCTGGCATAAGCATATCAAGTCCTCCTTTGGAATCAAGCCCAGATACAGCACCTTCTACAAGCATCTCAAAGTCTAACAGGGGAAGACTGCTGCATCCATCAGAGATATTGAGAACCGCCCATCTAAGAAGAAGAGAACCACCAAAGAGAAACAGTATCAAGAGAATAGCAAGAACGTTGTCAAGGCCAAAAATAAGCTTTCAGAGATTGGGGAATACATCAAGAAGATTGCCACAGTTCTTAATGGCAACCAGATTATTACAGTATAGCTTTTCATTAAATTTATTGAGTATTGCTTAATTTTTTATATAGTTCTTATATATTAAGTATAATATTTTTAAATAAATACTTATTCTAAATAAATAATTAATCTTTTATGATACTGCTTTTATAAAATCATTGGTTTTTTATTGATAGTTTGATGCTTTAGACTGTAATGTATGTCCTATATTGGTATTTTACTAGTAAATTATATGTTTTTTGTAGTTTTCAATATAGAAAAAACTTTATATTCCTGTTTCTGATTGCTAAATTTTGCTATAATACGTGAAATTTTATGTAGTACCTTTTTGTATATTAGATTTATTTTTTTATAAGCGGGAAAAAATTTATTATAGTAAAGATAGCTAATTTCATAGTAAAATAAAATAAAAGTGTATTTTTATGAATTTTTTTAATATTCATGTATAATTTTTATGAGAATTTTAAAGTCTATGTTGTCACATTACCCTAAAAAGTTTCTTGAAGATTAATTTTTATTAAGTAAAATGTTCAGGAAACAGGTTTCTGCTTATTAAAAAAGTGTCAACATTTAGTAGTCTGCATGAGTTAAAACTTAATTCTGACTTTTCAATGCTGTCAACATTAAAGTATTTTTAATTCTGATTATCAACATATAGTAAGTTGACTTGCATAATGAGTTAATTCTGGTGGTTGCCGTCTTATTAGGAAGCTCCCTCTTCCTCTGGCCCAACTATCCTTCATCTGTTTCACAATCTTTCCAGTGATTCAGAGCCTGAAGATTCTGATAGTAAAGATTCTGAAAGTTATGGCTATTCTGTCATGGCTGTCCCGGAAACTATCTCTGTCCCATACAAGCTTTGCTCTGGGAAGACTACCACCACTTCCTGAGTACCTGCAAGTGAAGCTAAGTCCATGGTGACTCGCCCTTACCTAGCTCAAGCCTACCAACCTCCTGTCTTGGTCAACTCTTCCAAGGAAGATGTTGAGCTAGCTGAAGCTCTCTTCAAAAACATAACTGTATCTCTCCTGCTACAGGCTGTATATAAGGAGATTCCTGTGTTACGGTACATGCTAGCTAAATGGTAAAATGAGCTAGAGGCTGCGCAAGATGTTTTGGCAGTCTTGCCCCCCTTTGGGAAAGATACAACCCGCATGGAAGTATCAATCCAAAAGGTTAAGATCAAAGTCATCTTGGACACGGGTTCTCCAGTCAACGTGGTATCTTCCAAACTAATGAAGTAACTTAAGTTGGCCCTGACCTCAACTACACACAGTTGTATGGCACAGCTGGCATGGCACAGACATGGGCCATTGGTGCCTACTCTGCTCTACCCATGAGGTTTGGGAAACTCCTTATTGCCTCCCCTGCTGTGGTCCTAGAGAACAAAAGCTATGACCTCTTGGTTGGTACTCAGTTCCTCCGCAAATATGACAGAATTGTAAACTTACAAGATGGATACCTTTTGCTCTTGGGATATGAAGTTCCTTTGATTTTGAGGAACCTCCGTGCCTCCCAGGCAAACATCTTAAAACTTGCGTGCTTGAGTACCCTACAGATATCTTCTCCCTCAAGTATAGGACTCACTCCTCCAACATGTGTACCCCTCCTCCTTCCTGCCCTGCGGAAGAAGGGGTCCCCCTGCTAGCACCATCCCCTGGGCTCTCAAGTGGTGATTGATTCCCAGATTTCTTATGAGCTACCTGAAAAGTCATTCTTGGAACTTTACTCACCTGAATCCTTAAATTATACAGAGCCCCGCCTGTGTCCTGGGATTTTAGATTGAACCTACAAAGAGCCCATACGCTTACTGCTTACTAACCTGATGGCCCTGCCCATGCAGGTGACCCAAGGCCAGGTTGTGGGACATGGCCGTATACTGGGAGCAGAACAAGTGGCCTCCCTTTACCCCTTCAGAACTTTCAGTGATTTTAATCTACCTGAGGACAATCCTCAAGTTCTCTCTTTTTTCAACACTGTTGACTTCCCCCAACTGTCTCCTGTTCAACAAAAAGACGTGTTGGACCTGCTCAATCAGTTCAGCGGCATCTTTGGCTCTGGACCTACAGACTATGGACTAGCTAAAAGAGTCATCCATCAAATTGATACTGGGGATGTGCCCCCTTTTCTTGCCAAGCCATACCGCTGGAGTAGGGTGGAGGATGCTCAGGTGTCTAAAGAACTCAAACAACTTCTGGACGCCAGGTTACTAGCTCCTTCCCAAAGTCCTTGGGCTTCCCTGTTACTGATTCTCAAGAAGAAAGATGGCAGACATTGCATTGTAATGGACTATTGCGGCCTAAACTCTCTCACTAAGAAAGACTTGTACCCCTTGCCCAGAATTAACGATACTCTCAGACGGCTGGGTGGTTCCAAGTTTTTCTCAGCCGTGGATCTAGCTTCTGGATACTGGCAAGTTGAAATATCTCATGAAGATTGAGAAAAGGCTGCACTTATCACTTCAGAAGGCCTTTTTGAACCCACTCAAATGCCCCAGGGACTCTGCAATGCCCCTGCCATATTTCAACGGGCTATGGACTCCATCCTACGAGACCTAAAGCTCTCTTGTGTCCTCATATACCTTGATGATATCACCGTGTTCAGTGCTAACTTTACCAATCACTTGGAACACCTCAAGGCTGTCTTCATCAAGATTCCTGAAGCTGGCTTGAAACTCAAACCCTCCAAGTGCTCCTTCTTCAAGGAACGTCTTGAGTTCTTAGGTCATGAGGTAGCTCAAACTGGAATCCGCCCCATAAATAATAAGGTGGAAGCCATTGACAAGATGCTACCTCCCACAAATCTTTGAGAGGTTCAAGTGATCCTTGGTATGATGGGCTACTACCAACAGTTCATACCTGACTTTGCTGAACCGAGTGAACCCCTTGTCCAACTGCTTTGCAACGTCCCCTTTGAATGGACTGACAGTCAACAATAAGCATTCAAAGCGCTGAAGGCCAAGCTCAAGGAGGCTCCTATCTTAGTCTATCCTGATTATGATAAAGAGTTCATCTTGTATACTGACGCTAGTGGAGTAGCAGTGGGTGTCATCCTTGCCCAACTTTACAATGAAGGCGTGGATTGACCTGTGGCCTACTTGTCAAGGGTCCTCAATAAGCACAAGAAGAACTAAGGCGTCACTGAGAAGGAATATTTGATGGTGCTGCATGCGGTGAAACGGTTTTGGCATTAAATTTATGGGATCCACTTTGCGGTGGTCACAGATCACTCCTCCCTCAAATGGCTACAACAGCTAAAGGAGCCTGAAAGTTGACTAGCACATTGGGCTCTGCATCTACAAGGGTATGATTTCACTGTGATACACTGTCCTGAGGCCCAACATCAGAACGCTGATGGCCTGTCAAGAATGCCAATCCTAGCTATCCATCCTGATGATGCTGATTGTCTATACAAGTTAATAGGGTATCCTGACTCTTGGACCACTGAGCCAGAAGACATCCGCTTGGCACTACAGACCCTATCCAAGGACACTATAATTTGCGATAGACAACTCTTCAAAAAGGTTAACAATGCCTACCTACCCTACGTTTGCCCTAGCATGAGGATAGCCATTATCCTCCAAGCACATATTGACACTGGTCATGGAGGCATAGAAAAGACTCATGACTGGTTGTACAAGAACTTCTATTGGGAGAACATGCGCCTCCTGATCCCTGATGTTCTTGCCTCCTGTCATTCCTGTCAGCCCCAACGCCCTTGCCCGTCCCAACACCAGTTCAAACTCATCCCCCCAAAGCATGCCTTCCACACAGTGAGTATTGATGCTTTTGGGCCTTTCCCTTGGTCTAGGTCTGGGTGTCAATTTATCTTGGTCACCATAGACCATTTTAGCAAATGGGTCAAAGCCAGAGCTACAAAAGATATAACTGCTAAGACCACGGCTACTTTCTTACTGCAAGACATTTTCTATCAACATGGCTGCCCTCAAGTCCTGCTCTCTGACAATGCTACCAACTTTAATGCTCGTCTCATCACTTCTATTGTAAAAGCTATGGGAACTCACCAATTGTTCTCCGCGGCTTATAACCCCTCAACAATGGAACTGTCAAACGAGCAAACTTCACCCTGGTGTCCATAATGAGGAAACTCCGCTCTCTGACGCTGCCAATTGGGATATGTTCCTCCCTGCTGCCCTCTTTGCTTACCGACTCAGTAGGCATTGAGTGACAGGCCAATCCCCTTTTGCCATGCTGTATGAACGTGAGGCCGCTACCCCCTCAATCTTGGGACCCCCTTTGATCAAATTTGATATGTCTTCAAATCCCGAGGCCCATGTTGAAGACTTAACCAATTGTATCATTGACATCCAGGCGGCAGCTTACTCTACTGCTTACAAGGTTAAGGCCCTGGAGCTCTCCCCCGTCCAATGCTGCTAGAGCACCCCTACCTGAATATCAAATAGGCGATCTAGTTCTCTACTACCAGAATCATGCAGGTGGTAGAGCCCATAAGCTGGATTCCCTCTGGGTTGGGCCCTGTGAGGTCACCTTTAAGAAGGGTGTTGAGTATACCGTGAAACTACTGTCTTCTGGACGCCCTTTTGCCCGTGTTCACTCTAAATTTTCCCCGCAAATATCAACTCCCTGTGTCCAATCTTGAGGGGGAAGATGTTGTAAATTGTGCAATTAATGCTATTTTGATATGGCCTTTGAATAGTGATAGTTGCAAAGATTTGGCTGGGTTTGCTTTTGAGTTTGGAAATTCCTTGTATTCTGAAAATGGGTCTGGTTCAATATCCACCCATTCCAGATTATTGTACCTGTCTGTGATTGATCTTGGTATGACCTCATCCCAATGTGACCCCCTTGGCCACTCTGTCTTCCTAATGAGTGATCACCGTCCCTTGTCTACTATTTAAAGTAGAATCATTACTCCTAATAAAGACAAGTTTATCCACATTTGTGTTGGCTTTTATAATCTTCAAGCTTCTCCTGTTCTTTCTGCCAAAAGGACTTTTACGTCTTGTTTTCCAGGAAATTAAGGTATGTGCCCTTAATTTTTCCCTGAAGGCTAACCCAAGGCTATCTTCAAACCTCAAATCTTTTGTTATAAAGATTTCCCGCCGTGTCCTCCAGGATGTCGTCCCCTGGAGCCCAACACGACAAGGTAGTGCCCCATACTGAAAGTTGGCATCCCCTAGCTACTGCTGTGAATTACCTTTTCAGGATAGCACCAATTGTGTACATGGCCTTTCAGGCCTGGCCTGCCTCCCCTGTGGGGTCCAGCTTGACTCTGGTATGAGCCGTGACACTATACTGAATCAATACAAGTGTTGAACCCTTAAGTCTTTACTTTTGAATACTAAGGTAACAACTAAGTAGAGTATTATAAGGCAAGTGAGAAAAAGTGTGTCTTTTATTAGGAAAAAGAAGGAAATTTATATACTGGTTGAGCTGCATGATGGCTGCAGATGTGTTATTAACACCTGCACCCTCATTAGGGAAATTACACAATATCCTGTGATCCACCAGGCTCTTGCATCTGCGTTCCTGCCTATTGGGGCTGATTCAGACAATCCAACAGGAGAAAGGGGATGTGCAATGCACGGGAAGTGGGCTGCAGCTACTTGTCACAACAATGTCTAGAAGCTCCCTAGCCCAATCTGGTTGGATGGAGTGGTTTGGCCAGAGTATATTCACATTCACGTTACAAACACCCTTACAATTCTGACAGATCTGATGGATTTGGGTGCACATCTCAAATAGCCTTGACATCAGGATTAAATCTATTGATTGCCTTGACCATTCCAAGATGCATTCTGATTTACAACCATATATTCCTCCCTCACCAGGCTTTTCTTCAAGCGGTCAGGAATTAGAAGGTCAGATATATGGGAATTGGGTAGGAAGGCTGCCTAGGCTTTTGAGCAGCAAAATGACGCTGGGATAGGCACAGCTTTCATTGCCAGGGTTGAGTCAAACAGCAGTTCAACTATTTGGTTCTCAAGTGCCATCTTTGAAGGTGGCCAGGTAGATGGGTTTCATTTTATTGGCAGAAAAGCGGTGGTTTCTGGCACTGGCTTCATTAGCTACCTTCTTTTGAGGTAATTACTCTAAACCAACCATTGGTGACTCCTTCCCTGCATCAGGATAGTGGCTGCAAGAGACTTTTGAGGTGAATTTGGGGGTCAGAACAGGAACAATTGACATTCATGACAGCTGGGACTACATTTACAAGGTCTGAGATGGAGCTCTTGTTGCAACTGAGCCAATAATAGTTCAGTATTTTAATTGGGGAAGACAACAGTCCAAATAGAAAGGGCAAGAATAGGAATAAGATGTATTTATTTTAGGAACAATAATGCTGGTATACTATATTTGGGGGCTACAATTGCCCAGGGGGTGGCATAGTGGTGTGTTCCATGTAATGTTCTAGCAGTGAATAACTTGAGGGAGGGATCAGTGTGTTGAATTGGTAGTGCTTCTAATTAGGAGATAGTGCCCGGAATTTGACATTGTGTCCAGATTGACTCATACTGTTAGTCATATCATGGGGCAACCCTTTGAGTGTCCCCTGTATATTGTGAGATATGTTGGCTAAGAGGGGATAATCTTGGTTGCAACATTCTTGGGAACATACTTTATTGTGGTCTGTAAGTATCTTGACCTGGGCCTTTACAGCCCTTTATAATATCAGCCCAATCGATCAAATGTGAGGCCTTTCTGGATCCCTGGTTGTTCTGGAGCTGGTTTGGGCTCTCCTGCTGCTTATCGGCTGGAGTTTCAACCCTGATTCGGGGGACTTCTCTGAGATCGGCTGTTATGTAGGAGCCAGATCCAGCTGAAACCGGGTTTCACATATAAAAGTTCTGGGATGACCTCTTGAAAAGGGGTGTAGACTTTGACTCCCACTCGTACATGTGTTCTGAACCTACAGTCAAGGATACATGCGCATCGTTGGGGCTGGTACGGATATACTCTAAGTTTCTCTGAGGTAGTTATAATGGCTTAGGACTTTGCTCGGGAATGTAGTTGCTGCTATCTGCCTGAGTTTTTTTATTTAACGATTAGAATTAAGATACTTTATAGATATGATGATTTTATGTGCTGCCCTGACTATTTTCGCTTACCCTATAAAGCACCTTCAGTGTGGCTATAGTGCTTTTAAATATGCAACTTTGGTGGTTCAAGTTAGACTGGGTTTTTTATTCAACATCAAGTCAGTAGTTTGACTGTTATCTACTCACTTTGACGGCATGGGATCTGAAATCCTGCCAGGATTTGCATGTAAACTATAGTACCAGTACACATTATCGTCTTTGATCACCGAGGAACCGGCATGGTTCTTATGTCCATCTATACCATGTGTCAAAAGGGTGCAAGTGTATCCGAAGTTTGATGAAAGTCACTAACTGGGTTGACCCAGCCAAGCAGGGCTCAAGATCTGATTGTGGATAGAGCTCAAGGTCCCCCTGCATATGCTAGCAAGGAGTAACTTTGGAATCATATTTACTGGTAAAGGGTTGGATCCAATATGTTTATTTGGATTCCTTGGGGTCAGCCTTGTGGGGGACATGTAGTGAATATGTTGCATTTTGTTTTAGCCAGGAAGATCAATGCAGGTAGAACGGTATGGGTTATATTTGGTAATCAAGGACATTGGAGTTTCGTTTGAAGGGATTGGGTGACGTCGAAAGCAGTAATGGTTAAAGTTGGTTTAGAATTTATGTAGTGAGGGGTAGGTTTCCAAGTCCAAAAGTAGCAGGGAAAGTCAAGGTTGCATTCAAGGCTGAGCATTGAACTTTATAAGGAGATTGCTCATCAAACACTTGGTATTTGGGTAGAGAGGATTTTTCATAGCGAGAAAGTTATGTTGAGCCATAAATCTAGATAAGTAGTTTTATTGAGGCTGTAATGTTGATCAGCTGTTAATGTGAAGTGACGATTGCCATATTATTTGAAATCTAAATCAGGGTTTTCAATGCTACCTTGGTTCCGTTTATTTAAAAAGATGACGTCATATTTTTATACATTTACAGGTGGGGCAGATTAGATGTATACAATCATAATTTAATGGGATTTGCTTGAATCTAAAAGGTGATACAGAAGTGTGGCCAGGTGCAAGAAGGCTGGAATTCCAACTCGCTCATGTCCCTGTCCCCCACTTTGTCAACCCAAAGGGCAAGAATGCCACACCACCATGACTCTGAAGCTACAAAAAACTCTATTGCCGGGGCTGGAGCTGGGTTGGTTGCTGCCATCGTCACATGTCCTTTAGATGTTGTCAAGACAAGACTGCAAAACCAAGGGCTGAGCTTACCCACAACTGCAAAGTATCCTGGAACAAGAGGTACTTTTGATATATGCTACCTCACACGCTTTCATCACAACCCAATTTATTATGCTAATCAAAGTTGTTTAGCCTGTTTAGTTAAGATTTGGTCCGAAGAAGGCCTGCGAGGGTTATATAGGGGGCTTGGTCCGACTATTTGTGGGTACTTGCCTACTTGGGCCATATATTTTACAGCATACGAAGCTTTCAAGTCTCAAGCGTCGTTTTATCTACGTAAGGCTGTTTATTATCTTTATTTTGGACCCTCGAGTAGATAATACTTTAATTAAAATAATGCTTTTTCTGGAGTTTGTATAGTGTACTTTAAAGCCTAACGCTAAGCAATAACTCAATAACGAGTTTTATTTTGGGTATTTGCTTAAAAACATACATGTCCTCTTTTGTTTTTGCGTCAACTTTGAAATGTTGCACAAGGTTTCTCTAAACAAGCAGCAGTTTCGGTTAAGCTTGTTTTAAACTCGAAATCTTTCCAAACTGGTTTTTACTATTGAGTGCTTTTTGATTCAAAAGGTCCTTACTTTATATCCATAAAGGCTTATTATGCTTTTATTCAAAGCGTTATCAACTTAACCTTTTGGTTAGAGAAACCTGATTCATCACACCAAGTTCATATTGTTGGTGCAATGAGTGCTGGAGCTTTGTGTACCTTGTCTACTTCTCCGTTATGGGTCATCAAGACAAGGATTATGGTACTAAGAGCCCACAAGGAAAACTACTAAAAAACGCTAGACTCAATCAAAATCAACGGCTTACAGGTACCAAAACACGCTGGATGCTTTTTATTCCATCTATCGCACTGAAGGCATTCGTGGATACTACAAAGGCCTTATCCCATCTCTATTGGGCGTGTCCCATGTAGTGGTTCAGTTTCCACTCTACGAAGCCCTCAAAGCTCACTTAAGTAAATATTCACTAAATTCAAGCTCTAATCATTCCAGCGGCAGTCGAAGCCGACGGCAACGTGCACACGCCTTTGATTCTCGCATCCTCTTCGCTCTCCAAGGCTTTTGCCAGCTGCCTAACTTACCCCCATGAAGTGATCCGCACTCGCCTGCAAAACCAAATCATTCCTCCCTACAAATATGCTGGCGTAGTTGATGCTGTGCTCATCATCTCCCGTGAGGAAGGATACCGAGGCTTCTACAGAGGTCTGTCCACAAACCTCATAAGGACAATCCCTGCCTCTGCCCTTACCCTGCTAACTTACGAATTGATTATCAACAAGTTAAACTGAATGCATACCTCATCTTACACCCAGGAATGCTTTACATTCGCCATCAGGACGCCGTCTACTTTGGAGACTAATTTTTGCGATGGGCTTAAAATATTTAACGTTTATTTCACTTTTGTATATTCCCTCTCATTAAATATCCACATCTATTCCTCGTCTCATCCAAAAATCCATTATTTTTTCCAATTACTTCTTTCAGACCTTCAAGATGGTCTGATCCACATCATTACCTTGCTTCATATCTAGTGCAGGAAACATGGGCTCAAATAACCTGGTTCAGATGCCAGCAGAAGGACAGCCAGAACCAGCCACCCTAGTAGTATACTTAGGTCCCCAGTCTAATTCAACCCAGTGTGGCCCATCTGCAGAGAATCAAGTTGGCAAGGACAACCAAACAGTTCCACCTTGCTGAAAAGTTCCTAGACCGATAAGAAAAATTAACTTCATACGCCAATACAAATTTAAATTCATCCCCGTATTTAAATTCTAACTTGGACAACAAACAAACTGTCATATGGAATATCTGTTAGTTCCCATTGATAAACGCTGACCCCAACCAGTTTCAATCAAATAATATATCATATACTGCTTAATTCAGCTGGATAATACCCCATTGCAGTTGAGGTGGAGCTTATCACAACTAACCAAATGCAAAGAAGAACAATCAAAACAGGACAACCCTTTTCAGATAACTGGCATATATCAGAGCACCAAAACTATACCTCTTTAAGCCAGGGTACATGCCAGGGCAGACCATCATCTGCATACCCAGCAGAACCCTATTCCACATAAAGTAACCAAATATTTTCAACCATGGACCTATCCTACAGATACCAGGTTTTTAAGATAAACCTTCAACAATAATAAACCAAGGATCACAAGAAGTGGGTACCAAAACCCCGCAGACCCAAGGACTATGCTGTCTGCCAGGGTAGAACTCTAGCATCAGTAACACCACAGCAGTATCTACAACTTTAGCATAGACAGCAGACAATAAGATCTACAGGCGCAGCAAGCCTGACTGGGCCTGTATCTTTGAAAAGAGCGGTTAGTTACTCTATACATCTGGGGGATGTCTGGTCTACATCTATACTTCTATGTAGAGATTTGTGTCATTTAACATCACCACCACCCAATTCCCTAACTTCTGATGTAAAGGATAGTGGAGGACTAAGGGGTAAGGATAAAACTTGGCAGTTCAAAGGGAAATAGATTCACCAACCCCACATTTATTTATAATAGGTATGGTAATTTGACCCAGCCTATCTGCCTGTTGTAACTGTGCTGTTTTAGCAAAGTTACAAGGGGGAAATATTTGGAAACTAGATAATAATTTTTATTGAGAGATAGTGATTATATAGCTAGTGTGAATTGTGGATAAAAGGAACATGATTGCGTTGATCACACAGTTGGATGGTGAAGGGGGTGACTTGATCCTGATAATGAGTCAAGCGCCAAAACAAAGTATCCACCGTAAGGGATCATCATCTGTTTATTTTGATAGATTTGGTAATTCAAGTTGTCTTCCTAACTTGGCTATGAGTCACTGGAAGGGCAGGTTGCAGGTCACAAACCTGCTTATTTGAAACCTTGTTGGCGGATTAAGCCTGCTGTTTTGACACCCCCCAGCTGAAGGTTGGCCTTCTCAGGGGGTAGGTTGTCAGGGTGTCAGGGGATTCTTCCCTGACTACAACAATTTTTCTTTTATTCATGAAAGTACAAATTTAATATCTTCAATTAATTTAGAAATCAACAAAGTATTGGGTTATTCAATCATTTTGTCAAATATCCACCAGAACAGGGATCAAACCCAGAACCCTAAAATGAAGTCAACGGTTAGTTCAAAGTCTGAATCTCAACTTAAACTACCTATATATATTGCTTCAAGTCATTTGACTTTGGTTTCCAACTTTGGGTCTGCTTCCGCAAGCGTTAACAATTCACTTGAACACGCCACTTACCGTTTTAAAAGATGATTGGCTGCCTTTAACATTGTTGCTGCTCTCTATATCACCTGCTCTACATTTGGGCCAGACTCCATACTTGTGTGAGAGTAACAATAATGTTAAACACCGCTTAATTTTGTTTGTTCTTGTGGCACAAATGATCAACCTCTCATTGTATTTAAAGATACTACATATTATTAAGGTCCAGCTACATACCAATGGTAATAAGAATATCCCCAGCCACTCATTTCAGGGAATGTGAATTTTAACCCTCTCATTTTCAATTTACCTCTTCTTTTTGTTTGTGGCTGAATACCAGTGTATTTAAGAAACTCTTCTTTCATGATTTTCAATTGTTCCAACAATAAAGACTTATTTCTATTCCACATCTGCCCACACTTATCTTCTGCTTACTTATCTTGAAGCCATGAAAGGGATTCTATTCCTGTTCTGGTTCCTAGCTTCCTTCTTGCCTGTGGTGTTATCTTTGGAGAATCCAACACCAACTACTGACTGGCACAATTCCTCCCCCCAAAAATTCTCACCAGAAGGAATCCCTAGCCCATGGTTGGTTTAAGTACCCCTCCGGTCACTGGGGACACAAATTCCACTATGGTCAATCTTTTGCCCCTCCTCCTCCAGCAGAGCCTTTGTTGGTTAGGCCCTATGCCTCCTTCTACCTGTTAACATACATGGTGGGATACTATCTGCTGGGTTGCTTCAGCTCTATGCTGGGAAGATTCACCTACCTATGTCAGGGAACCAACCCTGACTGGCTGGCTCGCTAGCGTCTGGGAACTGGTGGGTTGGGGACTGGGTGGGCAGGGCCCACCAAAGGATTGGTGCTAACTTAATGAGGTAGGACATTGACTTGCCCAACCACAACCACGGACCGGCGGCGGGAACAATAGTATCTATTACTCCAGTGAGAGTTATATATATGATTCCAAAAAGCTTGTTGGTATAGTCCAGTGGGAGTTTGGCAGCAGAGGCAGGCTTTGGCTTGGTGGTGATGGGTGGCTCCATGTCTATTTGGTAGGCAGGGAGGAAGTTGCATTTATCTCTGAACAGGCCGGGTTTGGTAATGTACCAAGGGCCTTCTTGGTTGTATCTGGTTCTCTCAGTGATTCCAGCCAAGAGGTCCCAGGCTAGTATGTTGTTGGTATAGTATCTGTACTCAGGCTTTAGGGGATACTCTTTGAAGTGGACAGGACCAAAGGGGGCACCTGGCGGGCGGTACGTAGCTGTCGGGTTGGCAGGTGGACCAGATGATCTTTGAGTGAACTGGCAGATTACAAGGATAAAATACGGCAAGAATTGGGGAAACCAATATCTCATAACCTTTAATTAAAAATGACAATGGGATTTTGGTCTTGGCCTGGCAGGTATTTATCCCTCACTGCCAGGCTTCACTTCTCGGATAGGTTTTCTGGACTTGGGCGGGTTGGCATTGGGTGTCTCAGATGGCAGTGTGGCACTTGGCACTGGCGGTCTGCCACTGGCCGCTTTGGGGTGAGGAGACTTCAAATCCTTCTGTTTATTGATTTGAATGTTGGGTGCCTCTTTGGGTTCAGTGCCTTCCTCGGGACTTTGGGAGAGTTTGGAATAATTCCCAGGGGGAGATTTTTCTATTTCACCGGGCAAACCACCGGTGTCAGGCGTTGGCACCTCAGGGGAATTCTTGGCATCTTGTACTGGCGGTTTGCTTGCAGAATCCTGCAGGACAGCTAAGGGTTTGGATCCTGGCGGGCTGGTAGCAACTATGAGCCTGGCATTCTGTGAAGGGTTTTGTTCTGGGTTTGACTCTGGTTCCGTATTTTGAGATTTAGGAGCATCCAAATTGTCATTTATGACATCATCCCCTTCTTCCCCCAAAATTCCCCCTTTCAGGGCCTTCTTCTCAAGGTATTGTTGGATGGCCTGTTTGGCATTGGTTAGATTGCTCAAGGGTTCCCATGTGCTTTCTTCCGGGGAAGGGGTAGCCTGCCCACTTGATGTAGAACTGGGGGGTCTTGTAGTGGTCTCGGTTGCCATGGATGTATTCAACTTTGTACTCAATTGAGTGGTCCTTCCAGATTGGCGGAGGGCTTGACTTGATCTTCTGGTGGGGTAGGGAGTTTCCGTCTTTTTTGAACAACAGGGTACAGTGCAAAACGTTATGGATCTTCTATGTGGGGGGTAGGTCTAGCTTGAAGGCTACTTCTCCAATGAGCTTGGTGATCTTGTGTGGTCTGCTTCTCCTGTGAGCTAGTTTTCTGCAAGGCACATGCAGGGGCACGTTACAGGAATCTAAATAGACCTTGTCTCCAACTTGGAGGGGTTTACCAGGGGTCTGTTTTCAATCAGCAAAGGCCTTGTATGTCTGTACGGCGGTTAAGGTTTGCTAGGCATACAGTTTGGGTGTTGTGGATCTGTTCAATCCAGGCACATCCTGACAGGTTGGTTTCCTTGTTTTTAATGCTAGGGTCCCATGAGGGGTCAAACCCATAGTTGGCTTTGAAAGGGGACATTCCAGTAGATGCATGGTCTTTGCTGTTGTAGGCGTACTGTGCCATGGGTAGCATCTTGGCCCAGTTATCTTGGTTGGCGTTGGCATAGCATCATAGGTACTGTTCAAGTATTTGGTTCATTTGTTCAGTCTGGCCGTTGGTCTGTGGGTGGTAGGAGGTTGATACACAGTGCTTTACCCCCAAGTCCTTCATCACTTGAGCCCAGTAGTTGGAGGTGAATTGTGGTCCTCTATCAGTGATGATTTCCGCCAGGATGCCGTGTTGGGTTAGGATGCGGTTGTAGAAATGTCTAACTGTTTCTGCGGCAGTGCAGTGGATGGTGGTAGGGACAAAATAGGTCATTTTTGTGAATCTATCTACCATGACTAGGATTGCATTGAACAAATTATAGGGGGGTAGTTCCACAATATAGTCCATTGAAACAGACTGCCAGGGTCCTTCTGGGATGTCTAGTGGTCTTAGCAAGCCTTCAGGTTTGGATCTACGGGGTTTGGTTCTTCCACATGTCACACAGCCTTCAATGTAGGCGGCCACGTCTTTGTCCAGTTGGGGCCAAGCATAATTCTTCTTGATTCCTTGGATTTTCTTGAGTCTGCCAGGATGGCCAGCCATCTCTGAATTGTGGTAGTCTATGAGTACTTTGGTCCTTGTTTCACCTTCTTGTACGTAGATCTGGTTGTGTAACAGCAGGGTAGTTCCTTTCAATGAGAATCCCTTCTTGTAGTGTCAGCTATCTGGGTCTGAGGTCAGGTTGGCAATGAGTTCCGCTGAATACTTGTCTAATTTCTGCGCCTCAATGATGTCAGGCTTACAGGCCATGATCTTCATAAACATTAGTTGGATGCCTAGGCTGGAGGGGTCAAGGAGTAAATGGGTGTTGTGGTCCTTGGTATCAGCTGTGGTGGGGATCATATCTGCTCTTCTGCTCAGTGCGTCAGGTACTATGTTGACTTTCCTGGGTTTTTAGTCAATTTTCAGGGTGTAGTCAGCCAGTTCTATAGCCCATCTGGCCTGTCTCTGGTTCGACTGTCTAGGTTTAAAGAAGTAAACCAAGTTCTTGTGGTCAGTTAGAACTTTTACTGTGTGACTGTACTACAGCCACTGCTGAGCGTTTAGCCAAATAAATGCTCCAAAATATAAAGATGTTCTGTTTTTGCTGTTTATTACATATAGATAGGTTTGTTTGGAATTCTTGAGGAAAAGGTTCCTAGAAACTGGATATCTATGTTTAATAAAAGAACAGAATATGGATGTTTAGTTAGGTTAGGCTAACTAAAAGAATTGAGGCAAGATTGGCCAAATCAATCTTGGAGACTAGGCATCTCAAAATGGGTTAGTTAATCAGGAAGATTAATTAATAAATGCAGGATATAATTAATGAGGATTTAATTATATTAAAATAGCCTTGACTTTGTCAGAAGTTTGGTTAAGGTTAACCATGGGAAAACCCCCAGAATTTGGGTTAAAAGCGCCGCATTGGCAAATTTATTGGGTTAGAGGCGCCACCACGCCGCCTAATGAATTTGAGATACGCCAAGGTGCCGCTATCAAACTTTCTCAGGCGCTGGGGCGTCACCTGGGAAAATTGCTGGGCGCTGTGGTGGCGCCTGGTTTGAGTTTCAAAGCAGTTTAATGGGTTTTAAAGGCGAAAAACCATTAAATGCAAAAATAACTAAATAAAGGCAAGGATGCCTAGGAATTCAGGTTTGATCAGCTGGTTCCCAGTTGGAACACTGATAGCTGAGTTTAGGATGTGCAATCCACAGGGTTTTGGCGCTGGGAGCTGGGGAAGCTCCATGCCAAATTGGTACATTGGGTTGAATGGATTCAGGTGACTTCTGCCCATTGTAGGTCAATTCTCATAGGTTGAGAATTGTTGGTGATCTTTCAGGTAAAGATCTATGTTGGATGACTTGAATGTCATAGACCATGTGACGCAAATCATTCATTGATTCAGGAACTGGAGGGGTTTTCAGCCGTGTATGCCCCAAATGGTATCAAAGTGAAAACAGTTAAACATTAATAAAATATATTCATTGTCAGTTTTGACGCTTTCCCCTCATCTATTTTTCAATTGTCATGCTTTCTTTGTTGAAATTTGAGAGAGCCAAGTTTGGGGTCCTTTGTGTGGAAACCGCTGCTGCAAGAAAGGAGGTTCCTACAAGTAAATTGGAAGAAGCTTGGACCAGCCTGGAGGTCACTAAGACTGTTCCTGCCAAATCTTTAGTAGAAATAAAGGCTGTGTTTGAAGAGCTGTATTCCAATTACTTTGCAAAGGAAGGGACTCCCGTCCAAGGGAACCAAATTTATGCTTGGGATGCTTGGAACTTGTTGGTAGGGTGGGATGAAATCTTGCAACAAGTAAAAGAGATGGCGAATTGTGAAATTGAGGCGTTGAGAGCATGAGAGGAAAAAACGTTGAAATCATGGCTTGTTGGCAGGATGACAATAAAGTGTTATCCGAGAAAATTGCCTCCCTGGAGGCAAAGCTCCTCAAAGCTTTGTCCCAGGAAGGTAACAGCAATAAGAGTCAAGGGCAGGATAATGGCAGGATGGACTGGTTAGGCCTGGATCTGTCACAGAGCCCAACATGGGGGGAGAAAAAACCCATGGTGAAAGGAGTCCAGTCTATGCTTGCCAAGATGTCACTGTTCTCTGGAAATCCCATGGAAACGCTTTCCTGGAGGGTTTCCTTATACAAGCCTCTGGTCTAGGGGATGATGAGAAATTTCATTGGTTGGAAGTCCTCACAGGAACTGCCTGTTTCAAGTGGTTTGAAAGACAGAAAGGCAACAATTGGACCACCATGTTAGAGGAATTTTGAGCCAGTTACACTGTAACCCTTAGACCTGGTGATGCTCTTCAAAAAGCTCAAGATTTTACTCAAGCTGGCCATGAGACAGTGTCAATGTACCTTTCCAGAATGGAGGAGTTCTTAGCCTTTGTTGATGTGGAACGTAATCAGGATCTAGTAGAGGATGCTTTCTTCACTGGAATGTGGCCCAGGTTGCAAACCCAAGCCTCTATGTTACGCCGTGAGAAGTTGCCATGGTCAAAACTTGTTCAGAAGGCCATCCAGATGGAATGGGATCATGGAGGCCCTCCACACAGTGCTCCTTGTTCCAGAGCAGGAGCTCATGTGGCGGCAGGGGAAGAATCTTCTGAGAGAACCAGACGTCCAAGAAGTCCCTCTGATAAGGACCACATGTCTAGATTTAAGCCAGTATGTAAGTTCCCCATGGCCAAGGGATGCTGGATCTGTGGGAAAGATGGCCATTTTTCTGAAAAGTGTCCCAACTGTGAGGAATTTGACAAGGAGCACCCTGAACTTATGTTTAAGGATTCAGGAAAAGAAAGGTGGGCTTAGGTGTCTCTCAACCTGAGTCCGGTAATTTGGAGAATGATGGGAGAATGAGACTTCAATCTGGGAAGGCTTTGAAGGAATACAGGAAAAGCACCAGTCAACCAGTGGAACCACCCATACAGGAAATTGATGTCTCTCATTCAACTCTGCCTGAGGGAAGTCAAGACGCCTCTCCAGATGAGTGGATATTGGATGTGCGCTTAGGGATGAAGGAAGACGGGGAGATTACATGGCAGCCTGTGCGAGTTCAGTTGAGCGTGGATTGGCTCAAGGAAGTTGAATGGCGTAAAAAGGTGGCCCAGATTATGCCTGCACTTTTGATTGCAAAACCTTTTGTGTGGGCATTAAAAGGGGTTATCCTTTTGGATATTTTGCTCAATGGTATCTCCGCAAAGGCAGTCTACAATCCAGGGTGTGCTGGAGTGGCAGTATCAAAGAACTTTGTTTGTAGACATGGCATGGACCCATCAAGATTGGTCACTATGACCTTATCTTCCGCAAATGAAGTTACCACCATTGAACAAGATGTGTTTGATGAGGTGGTAATAAAATGGAAAAATACCAAGGTCAAGACTTCTGCCGTAGTTTTACCTGGGGCAGGATTTGATGTTATGCTTGGTATGACTTGGATTGTTGAGGCCAAGGTGAGCCTGGACGCTGTCAAGAATGTCTTGGTTCATGAAGGAGTTGAATACGCTTATCAACAACTGAAAATTCCGCCAGCACCAGAAGATGTTCAGTCAGTTTTCATCTACGCCAAGGAATATTTTGCAATTCCACTGAAGGAAACCGCTTGGTTAAAACCAGTAGCTTTCAATTGCAGAACACAAGGAGGACAGGTTATCCCAGAATTGCCCCGTCATATATCCTCAAATGTGGCAATATTTGAGGATGGTTCAAATGGTGAATCCCTCAAGTCCTGTAAGTTATTCAACACTTGCGCGGTTCCTGTAAACATTCAGCAAGGTCAGTGTATTGGAGTTTGGATGCCCGTAGTTGGAGAAGTCACAACAAATAAACCTACCATCTCTTATGTTTGTGTGCCCTTCAACAATTTAACCCGTATACTATGTCCAAGTGAAGCACCAGGTACCCCATTGTATAATCTGGTATGGAAATGGAGTATTTGTTTCTCATTGGACAAATATGATGTAGGGAGAACCAGTCCACCTTATATCATAAAAACGCTTACTGGGAAGCCATACAAAGGGTATGTACCCCGTTGTAGTCCTGCTGCAGTTGCTGCAATCAGAGAAGAGGTGGAGAAGATGAAAAGAGCCAACCTGATTGAGGAGAGCATCAGTCCTTATTCTGCTCCAATGGTTTGTGTTCCAAAGCCAGATGGGAACATTTGTGTTTGTATTGATTTCTGAATGGTAAACAAGGATATTGTAAATGATGCCTACCCAATGTACCAAATTGAGGATCAGCTGGATGCCATGGCTGGATCTTCTTGGTTCACCACTTTGGATCTGACTAAGGGATATCACCAACTTTTGATTGACAAGAAGTCTAAGGAGGTTACAGCATTCTCTACACCTGATGGTATTTATCAATGAAAAGGCTTGCCATTGGAAATGAAGACAGCTGGTGCTGTGTTTCAGCAAGTGATGGACCAGATTATGGTGGAATTGCAGCCTAGGTGTATCTTGGTGTATATAGATGACATTACTGTATATAGCCCTTCCTGGGAACAACACCTGAAGGATCTTGATGAAGTATTCCGCCAAATTGAGAAAGCAAAGTTAAATATTAGTGTATCTAAAACTAAGCTTGCCTGTTGAGAGGTCAAGGTGTTAGGACATATTGCAAATTCTCAGGGGATTAAGCCAAGTACTGAGAGAGTTACTCCATTGTTGAGCATGAGATCACTATAGTTGGTCCAAGAGGTGCGGGGATTTATGGGATTGGTGAATTTCTATTGGAGATTCATTCCTAATTGTTCTATGCTTGGAGAGCCGTTGTTTGCTTTAACAAGGAAGAATGCCAGATTTTTTGGGGACAAGAACAAGAGTCAAGTTTCTTAGAGCTGAAAAAGAGACTCTCCAAGGCCCCCATCCTAAGATTCCCAATTGGTCAAAGTTGTTTTACATTGAAACAGATGCAAGTTCAACTGGTCTGGGTGCCGTTCTTACTCAGGAAGGAGAGTCAAAGTTGTCCTGGCATCCAGTGGCGTATGGTTCCAAAACATTGGTGACCACTCAAAGGAAATACTCTGCTACTGAACGTGAGGGATTGGCAATATTATGGGCAGTGGAGAATTTTAGGACGTATATCCTAGGAATGCCATTCATTATAGTCACTGATCACGCAGCATTGAGAGCGCTTTGGATTAAGGAAGACTTAAAAGGCTGTATGCAGTTATATGCTGAAAAACTCTCTGGATATGACTATGATATTATTTACCAACCTGGTTTGGAAAATCAGATTCCTGACTTATTATCCCGAGCTCTGTTGGCCTGTGAAGTTGAGACACAGGAAGCCCGGGAAGCTTTATTGAGGAATAGGATTTACGTAGAGCAATCCAAACGTCTTCAAGTGGTGAGAGATCTTCATGTTCAATGGGTGGGTCACCTCAGATACAAAAAGCTCTGGCAAGCAGTAAAAGCCCAGTACTGGTGATCAGAGATGAAAGCTACAGTCCTCCAGATTTTACAAGAATGTAAAGTGTGCTCTAAGTTCTCAGCAGCAAAATCTAAGGTACAGCTCAAGTCAGTGATGTCACATTATCATTTTTGAGTTGGTCTCAATGGATACAGGTCATATCACATTACCAAGTGGTCAGAAAGAATAATTTGTGGTTGCTGTTGATTCTTTCACAAAATGGGTAGAGGTTTGAGCAATGGCTAAAGAAACAAGCGTTGCACTTGCTAAGTTTCTCCAAGAAGAAATCATAGCACAACATGGTTGTCCTGAGAAGGTTCTCACTGACAATATACCACCCTACGCAGGACCAGCCTTGACTAAGGAATGCTTAAAATGGGGTATTTCTAAGTTAACTGCAGCTCCCTACCATCCCAAGACCAATAGGTTAGCTGAAAGAACCATTGGAACCTTAAAACACATTATGGAAAAATTGGCTGATGGAGCTACAACCCGTTGGAAGGATCACCTAGCAATGAGTGTCATGGCATACCAGACAATGCCCCATGATTCTACTGAGTTTTCACCATTTTGGATGTTGTATGGCTGGGAGACTACAACCAGCACTGAAGTGGGCCAATGGGAGTCTGTGGAAAAGAATTCCTATGAAGCCGCTGTAGAGGAACATGCAGCCAAGATGAGAAGTTATTTGCCGAGGCAAGGAGTAAAGGAGAGCGGGTTTGAGAAAAGCGTGCTGCCAAGTAGAACTCAAAGCCTGGAGTACTTCCTTGTGATCATTTCCAGGTGGGAGATCTGGTATGGTTTGATCAAAGGCGCTGAGAAAAGTACCCAAGAAGAGGTCTTCAGCAATGGGTAGGGCCTATGAAGATTATTTTGGTTAGTCCAGGGCCAAACTACCTAATTTGGGGGGTTGGAGCTGCCTTGGGAGAAGAATGGTCCCATGTTCATCATCAATTCCTTAAGCTATTCAATGGGGAATTGGAGCTTATAAAGATCCAAGAAGATGAGGCTGATTCCCCTGAAGGAAGGAAGGGGCCTTGTGACCGTACTACAGTCACTGCTGAGCGTTTAGCCAAATAAATGCTCCAAAATATAAAGATGTTATGTTTTTGCTATTTATTACATATAGATAGTTTTGTTTGGATTTCTTGAGGGAAAGGTTCCTAGAAACTGGATATCTATGTTTAATAAAAGAACAGAATATGGATGTTTAGTCAGGTTAGGCTAACTAAAAGAATTGAGGCAAGATTGGCCGAATCAATCTTGGAGACTAGGCATCTCAAAATGGGTTAGTTAATCAGGAAGATTAATTAATAAATGCAGGATATAATTAATGAGGATTTAATTATATTAAATAGCCTTGACTTTGTCAGAAGTTTGGTTAAGGTTAACCATGGGAAAACCCCCAGAATTTGGGTTAAAAGCGCTGCATTGGCAAATTTATTGGGTTAGAGGCGCTGCCGCACCGCCTAATGAATTTGAGAGGCGCCACTATCAAACTTTCTCAGGCGCTGGGGCGCCGCCTGGGAAAATTGCTGGGCGCTGTGGTGGCGCCTGGTTCAAGTTTTGAAGCAGTTTAATAGGTTTTAAAGGCGAAAAAACATTAAATGCAAAAATAACTAAATAAAGGCAAGGATGCCTAGGAATTCAGGTTTGATCAGCTGGTTCCCAGTTGGAACACTGATAGCTGAGTTTAGGATGTGCAATCCACAGGGTTTTGGCGCTGGGAGCTGGGGAAGCTCCATGCCAAATTGGTACATTGGGTTGAATGGAGTCAGGTGACTTCTGCCCATTGTAGGTCAATTCTCATAGGTTGAGAATTGTTGGTGATCTTTCAGGTAAAGATCTATGTTGGATGACTTGAATGTCATAGACCATGTGACGCAAATCATTCATTGATTCAGGAACTGGAGGGGTTTTCAGCCGTGTATGCCCCAAATGGTATCAAAGTGAAAACAGTTAAACATTAATAAAATATATTCATTGTTGGTTTTGACGCTTTCCCCTCATCTATTTTTCAATTGTCATGCTTTATTTGTTAAAATTTGAGAGAGCCAAGTTTGGGGTCCTTTGTGTGGAAACCGCTGCTGCAAGAAAGGAGGTTCCTACAAGTACATTGGAAGAAGCTTGGACCAGCCTGGAGGTCACTAAGACTGTTCCTGCCAAATCTTTAGTAGAAGTAAAGGCTGTGTTTGAAGAGCTGTATTCCAATTACTTTGCAAAGGAAGGGACTCCCATCCAAGGGAACCAAATTTATTCTTGGGATGCTTGGAACTTGTTGGTAGGGTGGGATGAAATCTTGCAACAAGTAAAAGAGATGGCAAAACGTGAAATTGAGGCGTTGAGAGCATGAGAGGAAAAAAACGTTGAAATCATGGCTTGTTGGTGGGATGAAAATAAAGTGTTATCCAAGAAAATTGCCTTCCTGGAGGCAAAGCTCCTCAAAGCTTTATCCCAGGAAGGTAACAGCAATAAGAGTCAAGGGCAGAATAATGGCAGGATGGACTGGTTAGGCCTGGATCCGTCACATACTGGGAATTTAGCGCCACATAGGTACCGGCGCCAATGTTTCAGGGTCTTAATTATTAAAAGCATCTCCTTGTTGTAGATTGGGTAATTTCCTTTGGCAGGCAGCATCTTCTTGGAGTAATATTCTACAGGGTGTAGCATACTATCCCCTCCTTCCTGAAGAAGGACCCCTCCCACCGCAAAATCAGACGTGTCAGTTTCCAGAACAAAAGGTTTGGAGGGATCTGGCATGGCCAGGACGGGGGCAGAGATGAAGGCAAGTTTCAAGGTTTCAAAAGCGGCGGTACACTCCGGAGTCCAGGCAAAAGCAACCTTGTCAGAGCAAAGGCGGGTCAGGGGGAGGGTAATGTGAGAAAATTTTTGATGAAATCTCTGCAATAATTTGCCAGGCCCAAGAAACTTCTTACATCCTTCCTGCTTTTGGGCACCAGCCAAGATGTTATTGCTTCTACTTTGTCTGTTGCCATGGCAAAGCCGCCAGTCTTCACTATTTATCCCAGGAATTTGACTTCAGACTGAAATAATTCACACTTCTTAAACTTGGCGTGTAAATTGGCTTGGGAGAGTTTCTCCAATATGAGGTCTAGGTGGCGCAGGTGTTCCTTGTGAGACTTTCTGTAGATGAAGATGTTGTCCAGATATGCCACACAGAAGCGGTCAAGGTATTCCCCTAGGACGGTGTCAATCATTCTTTGGAAGGTGCTGGGGGCGTTGCAGAGGCCAAAAGGCATCACCAGGTACTTGTACAGCCCATATCAGGTTTTAAAAGCAGTCTTATACTTGTCTTCATCCTTGATTCAGATTTGGTTGAACACATCTCGGAGGTCAATTTTTGAGTACACCTGGGCTCCAGTCAGTACGTCACAGAGGTTGTCAGCATTGGGTATGGGATAGCAGTTCTTCACTGTGATGTCGTTCAGCTTTTGGTAATTTATGCAAGGACACATCCCACCATCTTTCTTTCCTACAAACAGCATGGGCGACAAGCAGGGGGCTTTTGACACCTGTATGAACCCTTTGTTTGTCATATCCTAAAAGTATTCTTTCAAGGCCACTTGCTTGCAGTGGTTACAGCTGTAGATGGGGCCGTGGTGCAGTTGGGTCCATGGCAGCAGGTCTATGGCGTGGTTGTAGATTGAATGACTGGGTAGTTTGGTGGCTGCCTCTTCACTAAATACATGGTCCCATTTCTGTAGGGGCGCAGGTAGTATTCCAACACTAGGTTCTATCTTTATGGTTAAGAGTTTGTTGGTAGGGTTTAGCCATGGCTCATGCAAAAGGGGACGGTGTCGCAAGATTCAGGTTGGCCCAATGTGGCGGTTTGCTTGCAATAGTTCAGGATCAGGCCATGTTTGTCAGACCAGGAGTCGCCCAGTATAAGGGGGTGGGGCAGTCTGGGTAGGAGGATCAGGGACAATAGGTACACATTATGTCCAATTGTCAACGGGAGCTCTTGTTCACACTCATAGCCTGTGTCAAGGGAGCTGTTTCCCATGACCACTTGTAGGCTACGCTCTGAAGCTGTCATGCCTAGTTCCTTTGCCAGACCGGCGTCAATGAAACTTTCATCAGCTCCTGTATCAATAAAAGCTTCAATCTGGCGCTTGTTTCCCAATAGTTCTATGGTCACTTGGATGAATTTGTAGGACTGGGAATAAGTGTTTATTTGAGCAAGTGAGATTAGGGCAGTGTTCTTCTTAGGGCAAGCTCTGGTCAAGTGGCCTGCCTTGTGGCAGTGGAAACAGAGTCCTTCACAATAGTGTTTTTGGAGCTCTTCAGGTGTCATTCCTGTTCTGTTAGGGATTGGTGGGATTCGGGTTTGGCGGGTCTGGGAGGGGCCAGTATTCTCTTGGTTCATGCTAAGGCCCTTGCACAGGGGAACCAGATCATCCAGGCTGAGGGTGGGTGGATGGTGCTTCAACAAGTCCTTCATTTCTAGGTTGACTCACTTTCAGAAGATGATGGCTGCCAGTTTGTCTTCCAGTTGGGTGCAAGTCTTTAGCTTGAGGATTTCATCAATGTAAGCTTGGATAGAACAGGCACCCTGTCGGATTTCCAACATGGAGTTCAGGGCGTAGTATCTGGTGTCACGGTCTTCCCCTGTGGCCATCAGTTTGGCTTCAAACTTGGCATAGTCTAGGAAAAATTCCACGTCTTTGGCGGTGGCTTTGCCAAACCAGTCAAGGGCATCTCCTGATAGCATGGCAGCTACTCCCAGTACCTTTTCAGTGTCACTGGAATAGGACAGGGCATTGGCTTGGAAGTGTAATCAAAGCACTGGCATGGCACAGTAGGCCTCTTTGAGAGTGATTTTTCCCATTTGGGGCATCTCCACTTTGGTGAGGGATTGGTTGACTATCACATTCTGAACCTGAGAGGAGGATCCTTTGGCGGGTTTGGCGGTGGGGTCAGAGTTCTTGGGGTCATCTGGGGTTATGTTTGTGTTCTTCCACACGGAAGCAATCAGGTTCTTGGTCATCATAAATGTTTAATAAGTGATTATCATTGCAAAAAACATACAAGATGCCCCAAGAATAATCAACATCTTGGGGCTCAGGGTACCAGTGTTAAAATAGATTGTCATAATGTCAGGGAACCAACCCTGACTGGCCGGCTTGCTAGCGTCTGGGAACTGGCAGGTTGTGGACTGGGTGGGCAGGGCCCACCAAAGGATTGGTGCTAACTTAATGAGGTAGGACATTGACTTGCTCAACCACAACCACAGACCGGCGGCAGGAACAATAGTATCTATTACTCCAGTGAGAGTTATATATAAAATTCCAAAAAGCTTGTTGGTATGGTCCAGTGGGAGTTTGGCAGCAGAGGCAGGCTTTGGCTTGGTGGTGATGGGTGGCTCCATGTCTATTTGGTAGGCAGGGAGGAAGTTGCATTTATCTCTGAACAGGCCGGGTTTGGTAATGTACCAAGGGCCTTCTTGGTTGTATCTGGTTCTCTCAGTGATTCCGGCCAAGGGGTCCCAGGCTAGTATGTTGTTGGTATAGTCTCTGTACTCAGGCTTTAGGGGATACTCTTTGAAGTGGACAGGACCAAAGGGGGCACCTGGCGGGCGGTACGTAGCTGTCGGGTTGGCAGGTGGACCAGATGATCTTTGAGTGAACTGGCAGATTATAAGGATAAAATACGGCAAGAATTGGGGAAACCAATATCTCATAACCTTTAATTAAAAATGACAATGGGATTTTGGTCTTGGCCTGGCAGGTATTTATCCCTCACTGCCAGGCTTCACTTCTCGGATAGGTTTTCTGGACTTGGGCAGGTTGGCATTGGGTGTCTCAGATGGCAGTGTGGCACTTGGCACTGGCGGTCTGCCACTGGCCGCTTTGGGGTGAGGAGACTTCAAATCCTTCTGTTTATTGATTTGAATGTTGGGTGCCTCTTTGGGTTCAGTGCCTTCCTCGGGACTTTGGGAGAGTTTGGAATAATTCCCAGGGGGAGATTTGTCTATTTCACCGGGCAAACCGCCAATGTCAGGTGTTGGCACCTTGGGGGAATTCTTGGCATCTTGCACTGGCGGTTTGCTTGCAGAATCCTGCAGGACAGCTAAGGGTTTGGGTCCTGGCAGGCTGGTAGCAACTATGAGCCTGGTGGTCTGTGAAGGGGTTTGTTCAGGGTTTGACTCTGGTTCCGTAGTTTGAGATTTAGGAGCATCCAAATTGTCATTCCTGACAGCCTAGGACATTTAGGTCATCTTGCCATGATCACAATACCCATTGGATCAGTGATAGTAGGGCTCAACTTAGGGGCCTTGGTCCATCAGATAGGGAACTTATTCCCTGCCAAGTGGGTCCCTGACACAGGGAGATTGTCAGGAGCCTGAGCGCCATATTGGACTAACTGTTGTTTGGTTCCTGGTAAGATGGTTTCTCGTTGCTTTTGTTGGGTCTTGCAGGGTCTCAGTCAATCATGATGTAGAACCTTATCTTGTCTGCGTTTGCTGAGTCCTTGAACTAGGTAAGTGTTGTTTCATTTACCTTAAGGATTATGGCAGGTCCTACTTTTTGGGCTGAAGCTTGCTTTGGTCTATATTTAATACCCAGACTTCATTGCCAACTTTGTGTCTGTTTTGTATGGGAATGGACGTCTTTTGTAGTTGTTTCTCTTCTCTTTCCAGCTGATTGCTGTTGGTTTGCACTACCTGAGGTGCTGTGCGGGGAGGAACCGTGCGGTGCAATATGCATCTCAAAAATGCCATCTTGAAAGATGCCATCTCAAAAAAATTTGAGATGGCATCGGGATTTACATCAGCAAAATTAAAAAAACTTAATAAAAATTATTAAATAGTTATTTTCTAAATATTGTTTTCTAATACAGCATCACAAAAAAACACATCACAAAAATTCTATCTCAAATCAAAATAAAAAGAGTGTTATCCAAATAAGATTTTTTGAGTATAAAAACACTTAATAAATACCCTAAAATACGCCATCACAAAAAACTGCATCACAAAAACACTATCTCAAATCAAAATAAAAAGTCTGTTATCAAAATAGGGTTAACAAAACTCTGCAAATTCAACTGCAAAACTACCCAGCTTTAAGTGCTGCCGGGCTGCCTTAAACAATTAAAAAGCGCTGCAGCACCAACTTGGGAAAGTCTTGGGCGCCGCTGTGCCGCCTTGCAAACATCTTTTATGCCGCGGCGGCGCAAGATTTAAATCCCCAACATATGAACTCCATTAATCAATAATATTTCTATAAACACTAAATTTAGAAGATAACTACAATAATTAAAAACTTAATATAATAAAAATAAGAAATAAAAAATAATAGAAACAATAAAAAAGGATAAGCAAAAGCAAGTTTATTGCAAGAAAAGGAAAAGGCAGGATCATTGGGATTGATCCCTTGTGTTGGGAGCCCCTCTACACTGATGAGCGGAAGACATAGCAGGAGGAGAGGCCTGACGGTTGGCGGGGTGAGGATGATTGACAGAGCGCTGAATAATGATCTCTGGGTGCTCATGGGTGGGGATTATATAGCAGTTGTTGTCCAGGCGCTAGCGCACATGAGCCAGGATCACTAGCATTTGGGCCCAGGCCAACTGGGAGTTGCACAACATAGAAGACCAGTTGTGCAAGGGAAGTTGGATCTGACTAACTGGCACCAAACGGCCCCAGCCATCACAATCAGAGAATGCAGCACCTATGGTGAAGCAGTTCATCAACACATTTTCCATGTAGGAATAGGATAGGGGTAGGGGGACGCAAAGCTGGTAAGCCAGGGAGCGGTTATGCTTCAAGCAACAACCAGCATACCTGGGCTGGCCAGGCTGACAGCTCTCAGGAGGATACCATATGAAGTGGCAAGTTGCGACAGACAAAGAAAGGTAAAGGGAAGCATTGTCAGTGGTAACAGCTAGGAGATACACTTTAAATGTGGCAGAGAAGCAACAGTTGGTATTGGCTTGGACAGACAAGTCCAAGATTTGATGAAAGGAGGGGTCAGCAGCAAGCTCAAGGGCCCAAACCTGAGCTACCTTGTCAATATACTTATTGTGGGTGGCAATGGTATGAGTATGTTGGGAAGAAATCTCACTGGGGGCTAATGTAGATGACTGCAGCCCTAGACACACCTCAGCAGCCAAAAAAAGGCATTTTATTGGCCATGGTATAACTCTCCTGCCCAAATTGGGGTCATCACATCCTCATCAGAATGCAGTGCTTGTACAAAGCTGTACATTGTCTCCTCATGGTGGCAGATCCCAAACTTGCTAAGAAGGTCAGGGTAGTTCACCACCACATTGTTGGAGTTGCGACGGGCACAGATCATGTTGGATGGGGTAGGGGGTAGCACCAGTGGAGGGAAGGCGTTGAGGAAAGGGGTGCTGAGCACCAGAAGGATTGCCACTGGGAGGTGCACTGCTAATAGGAAGAGGCTCCTCAAACATGGAGTCCTCATCAGGGAAATATCCAGCACTGGAGTTTGTCGCAGTACTGCGCTCAGAGCCAGCCACAGTGGTTGCACAGTTCTGTTTGCAAAACTGAGAGTCACTGGCCCAAAGTTGATTCAAGAAACCAATACAAACTGAGCGCAGCATTTTTCAAAAAGCGCGCTGCTCTGCTTTGTCCATTGAAGCCATCATTTTGTTGTAGGCTTGGCACATATTGTTGTTGCTGTTGCTGCTGGAGTTGGGATTCATCTGATGAAGAAAGTAGTGTTTGGTCAAGTGGGGGGATATTTTAGAAATTTTGACCAAGCAATGATGCCAATTATGATGGAGCCCACAGATTAGGATTAAAGCAGCCAACTCCATAAATTAGCTGTATAAAATCAACAATGCCAATCATGCCAGAGCTCATGGAATAGAATTACTGCAACCTCATTTTCATAAATTTATAATATAAAAATTATATATATCCAATTGGCAGTAGATTTTGGATCATTACTGCAAAAAACCCAATGATATGTGCTGCTGCACTGTCTCTATTATACATAAAGTGCCACCAAAAAAAAACTCCAGGCACCGCAGCGCTGCCTGGCAAATATTTTGGATGCCAAAGAGCTGCTTTAATTTTACATTAAGTGCCGCCACGGCGCCATTTTCAAATCCCCAAAATGTTAATATAATTATTAATTATATTTCTAAGCACTAGTCTCAATAAGATAATCCAAAAAAATATTTTGGATCAGTAGTAGATTTATAATTGTAATGACAAAATCCAACCCAATAAGAAACAGTGCTGAAGCAACTAAAATATTTGCAAGACAGCGCCTGGAATAATTTTCAGTTGGCGCTGCAGTGCCTATGCTTTTACCAAAATGGTGTGTTGGTGCTATCTTTGATTTTGTTTTTCTATACAATCATACTTTTATGTGATAAATCCAAGCCTTTTTTTAATTGGGAATAAAGTATGGTATTAATATATGACCCTACATAATAAATTAACTCAAATTGGCGCCACTTTGATAGTACTACCCCCTATAATACAGCTATTCAAAAAACCATATTTCATATGCTAGCTTCATTCATTATCATAGTATGAACTTTTTTATTTGTGTTTCAACAAAACAATGTTTTACTAGTGATTTTATATAGTGATGAGGGTGTTTCTGTTGTGTAAAATGCGCCCATTAAAAAATCTATTAAGCTTCTAAGAGTCCAATAGGAGTGGCACCCACTAATGAAGCACTAAGAATCAACCTGCTTTAACATATGGTGTCATAGGACGCTATAAAGAACACACCATCACAAATTGACTGTTTCCACTTTTAAAAAGTATAATTCAGTTCCAAATCTCACTTAAATAAAAATGTAAGAAAACATCTGAAACTTTGCATATATATATATTGATCTCATCTAAGCAACTGAGTACTATTTAACCCCAGCTGTATAAGCTAGTTTTAAAGATATTAAAGTTTTACTCTTTGTTCTGGTTGAGATAGCTCCACTGTAGAGTTATTAATTTAATATGAAAATGGTTAAAATCACTATATTTTTGAGCTACAGCATCTCAATTACGTCATATTGAAAACCCCATTTCACTTGCAAGTTTTCAGTCAAAACTCACAGTTTTGCATACTTGCGCTAATAATAAAATTTTAATTTTTACATAATAGAAAACCTAATAATTTTGATGGTATGTAATTTGAGAGTTTTCTACAAGAACATGTAAAAAATTACCTTTTATATTGAAAAAATTCTAATTTTCACTTTGAAAATTGTCCCCAAATTTGAACTTTTCTGATGTGAATTCACTCTTAGATGCCTCCCAAGCCTACCACCAACACTACCCCCAAGGCTCACAAGAGCACAGCTGCTCCTGCCCAGGCAAGAAAGACCAAGGCTACCCTCTCCAAGCAGCCTCCTAAAGAAACAACACCTGCCAAGACCCCCACACCTTCCCCCAAGCCTGAGGCTGATAGTCCCACCTCTCTCCACTCTCCCTTTGTCTACTCCCCCTTTAATCTCCAGGAGAAGCACGTCCACTTTAATAATGAAGATGAGAATGCAAGAAACTCTGAAAACAACTCTTTTGACCATGGTTCTGCAGCCTCAGAGTAGGAGCCATTCTATAGTGGGATTTACATACAGTTGCTAATATCTGCAATGTCAATGGGTAATTTAAAGTTCTGGCTTTTTCCCCCAACTCTTTGGCCATTTTGACCAAGAAGGGGGTGCTGGCTTTGTCAAGGACGGCTTCCTTTTCACCTGCAATGACCAGAGAAAAAATATGGCACACCATCACTACCACTGTGATAGCCCAGGCTGCCCCGTGCAATTAGCTATAATTGGGTTTACCCAAGTCAAGAAGCTCACCATTGAGTATGACTGTTTGAGCTCTGATATGATCCTCTATTATCTTATGCTCTGGTACCTTTGTCAATCCATTCCTTTCAACAAGAACTTGACTTCAACTGAGTTGGTAATGCATGCTCTCCTTTACCTGAATGAGAATCAGAGAGAGGAGGTTGGAGAAAAGGCCAGACTCCAACAATATGTGACTTATAAAAAGTTGATTAATGCCAATATTAGTGTCAGCGCTAGAAGCATTGATAATCTTGTACTTTCAGAAATCCAGAAGACTACCATGCTAGGAAAGCCCTTTCTGCTGCAAAACAATGGGCAAGGTTCACCAAACCGTATTTTGTGCTTTTCAACACAAGAGGATCTCATACGCCTTCTAAAGTGTGATACCTGGTTTGCCAATGGGACTTTTGCCTCTTGTCCAAAGCTATTTTACCAGTTTTGAGCCATTCATGATCAGGTTAATGAACACACAATCCCCTTTTTCTTCTTCTTTCTCCCTAATAAAAGGGAAGATACTTACATTCACACCTTGGATATACTCAAGCAAAAATTGAATGCCATCTTGCCCACGCTTGAAGAAGAGCCAACTGAGAAAAGGGGCTGCAAGAAGAAGAAGGTCAGCCCAGAGGCCACCCAGGAGCAACAGGCCACAGCCAGAAAGTTTCTGGAGTCCCTTACCTACCATACCACGTTAATGGTTGACTTTGAGGCTGCACAGGCCAACACCTTTATCAAGGTATTTAGGAGCAGGCCCCAAGGCTGCTTCTTTCAATACTGACAGGCTCTGTGCAAGAACCTGATGAAAAACCAAGCCCTCAATAAGCTGGTATTCAAAGATGGAGAAAAAGAGGCCCAAAATATCTTCAATTGCTTTGCTGCTCTGGCCATGGTCAAAAAGGAAGAGGTTAACCTTTTTTACAATGAGCTTCTAAACAAAAATTATATTATTGAGAACCAGGAAGCATTTGCTCCTTTTATCCAGTACTTTGAGCACCAGTGGGTGGGTGTATTCCAGGGACATTGCCACATCCACAATGGCAGCAACTCAATTAATTGGAACTGCTATAAGCAGGTCAAAGAAGGCATAAATAAGACCACCTCATCACTTGAAGGTTGGCATAATCAATTTTCCCGCCTGTTTAAGGTAAAAAAAACCTATGTTCAATGTAATTGTCAACAAGATGAAGATTCAGCATGATCATGGAGATCAGCTATACTCACAGGCCGTAAAAAAGGCAAAGCTGTTATATCCAAGCATGCTGGCCAGCAGGTCAAGTTCACAAGTTTTACCAAGGAGGTTTTGGCCTATTACATCAGAGAAGGCTGCCTTACCCATTTCAAAGGCATTGTCATGGTCCTTGGATCTAATGTATAATCACTTTTTTTAACAATGAATTTCTTTCTTTCAAATATTTGATTTTAACTTTATTTTTAGTATATACATGTTTAATACAGTAGTTTTAAAAGCTATGGCAACAAGCAAAATTCTTCAGATTTAAACAAAATAATTTCAGATTTAAACAAAATCCAACTCTCAGGTTAAAATATATACTCTGTTAACAGGGTTTATTGGCGTTAATGGGCAAAATGGGTCAACACAGCAACAAAAGGCTCACACACAAAGCAAAACCATTCAAAATATGATCCAAAGTACATTGATTCACAAACAAAATGGTGTGAGTTGACTTTTGGTGTACATATGTTTACTATGTGAATCAGTGACAAAATACACCCAAGCAAGGTGTGTCAAAACTCAATCCAAAAACTAAACACAATAGCAACTCACAATGTAAACAAAATCACTCTTGCAATGTGTGCAATGGATTGTAATCATGAATGATACCAAGGTATCTAAAATAAGACACAAGATCTGAAACATAAATTTTAAAAATATTGTGTTGGGTGTTTGAATTTGGAAGTAAAATATGGGAAAATGAGTGGATTTTTTTTGAGTATTATAAAATGGGTGTTATAAAACCAAAAACAACTAATTAAGAAATAAAAAATCTATAATTGGGATAACAGGTGGGGAAAAAATAATAATTGAATATCCATAAACAGATAAAAGCAAAAATTAAAATTAGAGAGTGACTTAATTAAGTTTTATTTAATATTTTATTAAATTCTAAAAATGGAAGGAACACAACAACAGACTGCCATGGCACCTGTTGTGCGCTGCGGTCGCGGTTGTCCTTGCGGGTCAATGAATAGACTTAGTACAACACAAGTGCCTACTCAGGAGGGAGGCAAGAGAGGAGAGTTCCATAGTGACGCTGCACTGACACAGCTGGTTCAAGGAGCACAAGCTGCTAGGGTGCAGAGAATAAACCTTTGGGTCCCAAAGCTGACCTGGAAGCCAACCAAGGTTACCTTCACCAAGAAAGTTAGAGACAAGGAGGTGGAACTTACTTCATATGTGTTTGAAGTTGTGTACCGGCAAGAGTCGGTCCTGTCAGCCATGCTGGAGAAGGTGAAGCCTGTACTTGATACTAGTCATGAGCACTACGTCTGTGATGGCAATTAGGAGGATGACAAGGAGCCCCAGTTCTACCAAACTGATGAGGGACAGCTAGTGCTCAAAAAGGTTGCAGCCTTTTACAACAGGGTGCCCATGCCTTGCAAGCCTGTCATCAATCAGGATCCTGGCTTGTCTGAACCCACAAAGCCCGCCCAGAAGTGCATCCCTGACATCAAACACATCATCCTGCTTAAGCTAATGCAGGAATTGGGTGACTACAAGGCGGCCACAGCCCTTGTTGGGGTGGATCCCAAGTACTCCAGCAAGACCTTCAACAAGTTCATTGATAATGACCAAGTCCTGGCTGCAGAGAAATCCTTGTGCGTTTTCACTATGCTCACCAAGGTGCACAAATGGGCAATTCGCCAGGTGATCACCTGGGATGCCATTCTGAACTGGCAAATATACAGGCTATGGTCAAGTCTGCTTTTGGGATTGAGGCCTCAATTTCCTTTTACTACCATCTGGTCAAGGGAATGTGATTTTCCTGGAAAAAACTTGGGGTATCCCCATACAATCAGAACAGCCCAGCCAATATTGAGACCCAGAAAAACTACGCAGAGGCGTACACTGCCCTCAAAGTCAAGGGGATGGTCAAATTTTACTATATTAACAAATCAGCATTTTCCTTTTCAATGCGCAATGCATATGGCTATGTCCCCAGAGGCTCCAATGACAGGGTGGCTCGGCGTGCTGCAGTCCGCGCCACAGCCTATTCAATGGTGGCTCTCCTCAGTCCAAAGGGGGTCATGCTCTACCAAATGATACTAGGCTCCCACAATAGCCGGACCTTTCTGTCATTTCTACAATGGTCCAGGAGCACCTGAGGCGCACAAGCCCAGGCTTCACCAACGTAATTGTGTTGGACAATGTTGGTCTCCACAAGGTGGCTGATATTCTTGAAGAATTTCCATCAATCAACATGAGCATTGCAGTGGGCCCCCAGCAATTGACCACAGAAAATATGCGCCTTCTCTTCCTCCCTGCCTATTTGCCCTTTCTAAATCCCATTGAGGAAGTCTTTGGGTGGCTCAAGCAAGTTGTCAAGCAAGGAACCCCAACTGGGACTGAGGACCTGTTTGATTTGCTGCAGGCCGGGATCCATACCCTCCCAGCTGAGACCGTGGCCAAATTTTATGGCTACGCTGATTTGTTTATCCCCGTGTGCCTAGCCAAACAGCCAATCAATTAAAGTCTTAGCATGTCCAACTTTTTTTATATTCTCTAATTTATTATTCAACATTTATTAATTATCATTTTATATTTAGATGTTTCTACGCCTGCAATCACATTCAGAAGATCCATCAATAGATGTAAGTAATTTATTTATTTTATTGTATATTATTTTATTATGCCATCTAAGGGTATCCCAAATGCTCAATACTGGATTACACAAATAGATTTATACCACTTTGTCAAATAAATATAAAATAGTCTTATAAAAATTAAATGTAAAATGTACAAGCTGGAATTTATTTTATTACTGTATTATTTTATGCTTTTATGAAAACTGTTTCTGTGATATATTTTGCAAAACTGGTTTTCTGAAATAAAAATTATAAAAATTTATTATAATAAAAATATTATAAATTGTAATAAAATTTATTGGAATCATATTTTTGTTGTGTACACCTGTAGTGGGTTCTTTGGTATTACCCACCCCGCAATGGAGGTGGCACACAACCTCCACTGCCACACCGTGAGCGGTGGATACACCCTTATTGAAATACTCCCTCCTGCTGGTGAAAGGCAGTAGGGTCAGGTGGGAGTGAAGCAGCAGCTTTTCAGGCGGGGCTACAAACCTTTATATCCCAGCCAGGACCAGGGCGTCTTGGATTACATGGTCCACCAAGTTGTATCCAGGGGGACCTTATTCCTGTTGAGTGCAAGCCAGGCCTTGTTGATTCCCAGAAGGACCCCATCCAGGTCCTCTACAAATGCACCCATCCCAAAGTAGAATAGGAACCCCAGATAAACAACCAGATGGAGCCTTTGCCCAGCAAAGGCTTCTGTGAACTCACACAGTTTATTATAGATCATGCTGATCTTCTTGTTGTGCCTGATCTTTGCAAAGGTCAGCTCCATGGCTGCAGGGAGCCCCGTCTCATTGGCACTCCAGGCCAACCCAAAGTTGGCAAGGAGGATTTTTGTCTTCTTGACAGCTGTTGCGTCTGCAACAGCCAATTTGCCCACCACGCGCCCAAAGTTCTCCAATAGGTAAGAAATTGTGTGCTCCAAGGGATAGCAGACGCAAGCAGCTGCATGGGCCTGGCCCATCTACAGTACATTCTTGAATGGGAGCGTTGCCAGGACGTCCAAAACAATCTCAATGGAGTTTATACATGCCGTAAATTGCACTATTAATGCTATTTCAATTTGCCCTTTGAATATTGATAGTTGCAAAGATTTGACTGGTTTTGCCTTTGAGTTTGGAAATTCCTTGCCTTCCACAAATGGTTCTGGTTCAATATCCACCCATTCTGGATTATTGTACCTGTCTGTGGTTGATCCTGGTATGACCTCATCCAAGCGTGACCCCCTCAGCCACTCTGTCTTCCTATTGAGTGATCCCTGCTTCTTGTTGACCATTTAAAGTAGAATATTTACTCCTAATAAAGACAAGTTTATCCACATTTGTGTTGGCTTTTATAATCTTCAAGCTTTTCCTGTCCTTTCTGCCAAAAGGCTTTTAATCTTATTTTCCAGGAAATTAAGATATGTGCCCTTAATTTTGCCCTGAAGGCTAACCCAAGGCTAGCTTCAAACCTCAAATCTTTTGTAATAAAGATTTCCCGCCATGTCCTCCAGGATGTTGTCCCCTAGAGCCAAACACAACAAAATGGTGCTCACTACAGGGGCTGCAAGCCCCTTGGTTACCCTGTTCCCACACGCATTCTCTGGTCCCTCTCTCTTTGTTTCCAAAGTACCAGATCAACCTAAAGTTTCTAGTCCCCCTCTAGAAGAAGACATTACCAATGCTTCTGAAAATCCTATGATATTGGTTCTGTCTCCCGGGCCCTTGTGGGCCCCCTTCCTTTTTCTCTCTCAACTATGAGCAAGCCTGTGTTGCCTGCTCCCTTCTTCACTCTGCCATAGTAGCCATGCACTCTATCCCGGGCCTCTGTCCTGGGTACAATTCCAAAGACCTGTACTCCTTCCTTCTGGACTTTGGTCTCCCCCCCGCGTTGATGGAATCCATGGATACTATTGGTGTGTTGGTTAACCAGTTCATCCAACCTGCCCTAGTTCACCACCAACTTGCCTTGGGATCCAAGAATCAACTGCTAGATGTTGTAGCCTCCGCTGTCTCAAATAACCACACTCAAAATATGGCCTACCAAGAATGGTCACACAGTCTTTTTGCTTGTATTTCTGACAACCAGCGCAACTCACTGGCGTCACAGAAGTATTTAACTGCCTCCCTGAAATCCTTTTGTTCCTTGCTCCCTGGATACATAAAGGATTGACTATGCAAATTGGATGACTATCAGGCAGCCTGGCGTGAGAAAATTGAGGCTTTTCTGTTAAACCATTGACAGGATTCTGAGACTCTGGTTAGTGAACTCAATCAATTCAGAGAGCATGTCAACTTGCAACTCAAATTGATAGGAGCTCATGTCAATACTTGGGGCCGCCACCTGCAGCATCAATATGGTCTAGATAAGGCTGCACTAGGTAACACTCTATACCAAGTGCAAACTTATGTGGACAATTGGGTGACCTCTATTAAGGTGACTCCTCCCGCTCCTCCTGTTGGGACCCCTTCTAATTTTGAAACCAAAGTATAGGAGGCCATCACCAAGCTCAAGGCTACCACTAGACGCCAACCTTCTGTGCAGCCTCCCCCTCTAGTCAAACCTATGCCTGACCCTTGTATTGCCTCCCTCACTGATCAGGTGGCTACCTTACAAGGTGAAATTGAGTACTTAAGACAGCGCCTCTCTAATTCTGAAGGTTTGTCATCTGAATCTGAAGATGAAGAAGGAAGTGAAAATGTTAATACTTTGCTCATGACAATCATGGTTGTTGCCCTGGCTTAGAAGGTCAACCCTGGGTCTACTGTGCGCGTGCTCTAGATCAACTTGCAGAAGTGACAAATGATGTAGCTGATAGGCAAGACGCGTTGGAAAGAGAGGTCCAAAACCTCTCCTGCTTTACAGAGACTCTAAATGGACAAGTTAACCCCTTGGTCACTCAGGCCGCCTCCCTGGCTACCCATGTCAATGGGATTGCTGGCACCTTGGCAGTACAAAAAATCAAGATTAATGAATTTGGGACTGCTGCCACAACTGCCTGAGACATTAGTGGGCAGAATAGCTCTACCTTGGACACTTTAGAGGAAAGCCTTCGACTTCTCTGGGCTAGACAACCTACTTCTGAATCCAAATTTGAAGGCAACTCTCACATTAACGTCCTCAACCCTGGTGAGAACAGTCAGTCCTTGTCTTTGTCCATCAACCCAAATTATAAGCCCTCTTTCAAGCAGATATTTGATCCCAAGACCTCTACCATTGCTGTTTTTTTGACCATTTACAAAGCTGCAATGTGTAGGGCTACTTACAAACTCAAGAAGGAACACATCCTTACCTGCCTCCATCCCACTTGCCAGGAAGTTGTGGTCCCCAAGCTCCCTTCTATTGTCACCTGGGAGGATATGAAGCGCCTCCTTATTGAAGAGTTTGGAGGAGATCTCAGCTTAGAAATCAAGAAGTATGAATTTATGTATATTACTTTCAAACCCAAGGAGACCCTGGCTGAGTTTGCAGATTTCTTCTACATTGAAGGCCAACAGTTAATTAATAGTCAACAGTTAACTCCCCGGGAAGCCTACATGGCTTGTTCAAATGATTTGAAGGTAAACCAGCTTCTATGTCTACACTTTAAGGCACACAAGGCTTCACTCACTTCCATGAAGAGTATTAAGACGCTCTTACAAGACATGCATTTGATACATGGAGGTACAGTGGTGCGTGAGAATAAGGCCAATAATGCTGGGACCACCTCTTGTACGCCACACATTATGACTCTGGGTACTAGTGGACAGGCTAAGAGACAAGGCTGTAATAACTGTGGCCAGATTAAACACCACTTGCGCACCTGCACTAATCCCCAAGTGGAAGGTTGCAATCTCAAGGAACAGGCAGGAAAAGAGAGGTCAGCTTAGAAACGGAGACAATCTCTGCTGATCAATCTCCCCCTGATCCTCCTTCTGATGAAGAAGCTCCCTATTCCTCTGGCCCAACTATCCTTCATCTGTTTCACAACCTCTCCAGTGATTCAGAGCCTGATAATTCTTATAGTGAAGACTCTGATAGTTATGGCTACTCCGTCCTGGCTGTTCCGGAAATTATCCCTGTACCCTACAAGCTTTGCTCTGGGAAGGCTACCACCACTTCCTGGGTACCTCCAAGTGAAGCCAAGTCCATGGTGGCTCGCCCTTACCTAGCTCAAGCCCATGAACCTCCCATCTTGGTTGACTCCTCTAAAGAAGCAGCAGAGTTAGCTGAAGCTCTTTTCCACAACGTAACTGTATCTCTTCCATTACAGACTGTGTATAATGAAATCCCTGCGTTATGGTGTATGCTGGCCAAATGGGAAAAGGAGCTAGAGGCTGCGCAATATGTGTTGGCAGTCTTGCCTCCCTTTGGGAAAGATACAATCCGCGTGGAAGTATCAATCCAAAAGGTCAAAATCAAGGCCATCTTGGACACAAGTTCCCCTGTTAATATGGTATCTTCCAAGCTAATGAAGAAACTTAAGTTGGCCCCTGACCTCAACTACACACAGTCATATGGCATAGCTGGCATGGCACAAACTTGAGCCATTGGTGCTTACTTGCTCTACCCATGAGGTTTGGGAAACTCCTTATTGCCTCCCCTGCTGTGGTCCTAGAGAACAAAAGCTATGACCTCTTGGTTGGTACTCAGTTCCTCTGCAAATATGACAGAATTGTAAACTTACAAGATGGATACCTTTCACTCTTAGGATATGAAGTTCCTTTGATTTTTGAGGAACCTCTGCGCCTTCCAGGCAAACGCCTTAAAACTTGCGTGCTTGAGTACTCTACAGGTATCTTCTCCCTCAAGTATAGGACTCACTCCTCCAACATGTGTACCCCTCCTCCTTCCTGCCCTGCGGAAGAAGGGGTACCTCTGCTAGCGCCAGCTGTTATCACCATCCCCTGGGCTCTCAAGTGGTGATTGACTCCCAGATTTCCTATGAGCTGCCTGAAAAAACCTTCAGGAGCTTTACTCACCTGAATCCTTAATTTGTACCAAGCCCTGCCTATGTCTGGGGATTTTGGACCAAACTCACAAAGAACCTGTGCAATTACTGCTTGCTAATCTGAAAGCCCTGCCCATGCAAGTAACCAGAGGCCAGGTTGTAGGTCATGGTTGTGTACTTGGAGCAGAACAAGTATCCTCCTTCTACCCCTTTGGAACTTTCAGTGATTTCAACCTACCTGAAGATGATCCGCAAGTTCTCTCCTTGTTCACTGCTGCTGATTTCCCCCAATTGTCTCCTGTTCAACAAAAAGACGTGTTGTACCTACTCAATCAGTTCAGTGACATCTTTGCCTCTGGGCCTACGGACTATGGCCTAGCTAAAGGAGTTATCCATCAGATTGATACTGGGGATGTGCCTCCTTTTTGTGCTAAACCATACTGCCGTAGTAGGGTGGAAGATGCTCAGGTGTCTAAAGAAGTCAAGCAACTTTTGGACGCTGGGTTACTGGATCCTTCCCAAAGTCCTTGGGCTTTTCTGTTACTGATCCTCAAGAAGAAAGATGGGGGACACCACATTGTAATGGATTATTGCCGCCTGAACTCTCTCACTAAGAAAGATTTGTACCCCTTGCCCAGAATTGACAATGCTCTCAGACAGCTGGGTGGTTCCAAGTTTTTCTCTGCCATGGATCTGGCTTTGGGGTACTGGCAGGTTAACCTATCACCTGAAGATTGAGAAAAAGCTGCGTTCATCACATCATAGGGCCTCTTTGAACCCACTTGTATGCCCCAGGGACTATGCAATGCCCCTGCCACATTTCAGCAAGCTATGGACTCCATCTTACAAAACCTAAAACTCTCTTGTGTCCTTGTGTACTTGGATGATATAACGGTCTTCAGCACTACCTTTACTGACCACTTGGAGCATCTCAAGGCTGTCTTCATCAAGATCCGTGAGGCTGGCCTGAAACTCAAACCCTCTAAATGCTCTTTCTTCAAGGAACGTCTTGAGTTTCTAGGACATAAGGTCACTCAGACTGGAATCTGCCCCATGAATAACAAGGTGGAAGTCATTGACAAGATGCTACCTCCCACAAATCTTCAAGAGGTACAAGTATTCCTTGGTATGATGGGCTACTACCAACAATTCATCCCTGACTTTGCTGAACTGAGTGAGCCCCTTGTCCAATTGCTTTGCAACATCCCCTTTGAGTGGACTGACAGCCAACAACAAGCATTCAAAGCGCTGAAGGCCAAACTCAAGGAGGCTCCTATCTTAGTCTATCCTGATTATGATAAAGAGTTCATCTTGTATACCAATGCTAGTGGAGTAGCTGTGGGTGCTATCCTTGCCCAACTCAACGACAAAGGTGTAGATCAACCTGTAGCCTACTCATCAAGGGTCCTTAATAAGCAAAAAAAGATTTACAGTGTTACCAAGAAGGAATGTTTGGCTGTGCTACATGCAGTGAAGCAGTTTTGGAATTACATCTATGGAACCCATTTCACAGTAGTCACTGATCACTCCTCCCTAAAGTAGTTACAACAGCTAAGGGAACCTGAAGGTTGGCTAGCGTGTTGGGCTCTACGTCTGCAAGGGTATAATTTCACAGTGGTACACTGTCCTGGGGCCCAACATCAAAATGCTGATGGCCTGTCAAGGATGCCAATCCTGGCTATTCACCCTGCTGATGCTGATTGACTATATGCGCTAATATGGTATCCTGACTCTTGGACCACTGAGCCCAAAGATATCCACCTAGATCTACAGACCCTATCCAAGGACACTATAATTTGTGATAGACAACTCTTCAAGAAGGTTAACAATGCCTGCCTACCTACCTTATGTTTTCTCAAGCATGAAGATAACCATCATCATCCTCCAAGCTCACATTAATACTGGTCATGGAGGTATATCCAAGACTCATGACTGGTTGTGCAAAAATTTCTACTGGGAAAACATGCGTCTCTTGATCCCTGATGTCCTTGCCTCCTGCCATTCTTGTCAACTCCAACTTCTTGTCCTTCCCAACACCAGTTCCAACTCATCCCTCCAAAACATGCCTTCCATACAGTGAGTATCAATGCTGTTGGGCCCTTCCCCCAGCCTATATTGGGATGTTGGTTTATCTTAGTTGCCATCAACCATTTTAGCAAATGGGTTGAAGCCAGAGCAACAAAAGATATAACGGCTAGAGCCACAGCTACTTTCTTGCTGCAAGACATCTTCTATTGACATGGCTGCCCTCAAGTCCTGCTCTCAGACAATGGCACCAATTTTAATTCTTGCCTCATCACCTCTATTGTTGAAGCTATGAGGACTCACCAGTTGTTCTCTGTACCATATAATCCCTTCACCAATGAAACTGTCAAACAAGCAAGCTCCACCCTAGTATCCATCATGAGAAAACTCACGCTCTCTGACGCTGCCAATTGGGACATGTTCCTCCCTGCCGCCCTCTTTGCCCACCGCCCTAGTAGACATTGGGTGACTGGTCAATCCCCTTTTGCCATGCTTTATGGACGTGAGGCCACTACCCCCTCAATCTTGGGACCTCCTCTGATTGAGTATGATACATCTGCAAATCCTGAGACCCACATGAAAGACCTAAGCAACTGTATCATTGACATCCAGGCAACCGCCTACTCCACTGCTTATAAGGTTAAGGCTTTGGAACTCTCTCCGTCCAATGCTGCTAGAGCCCCCCTCCCCAAATACCAAGTAGGCAATCTAGTTCTCTACTACCAGAATTGTACAGGTGGTAGAGCCCTCAAGCTGGATTTGCTCTGGGTTGGGCCTTGTTGAGCAACTTGTGATATTGCTGATATGTTCAAAGCTACAGATAGATGTTAGCCTTGCCAATGTACTCTACCTAATCATATGCAAGAGCACTACAGACTACAATAGAATAGAACTTAGAATATAATTATATTTATTGATACTGGAGTACATCTAGCCAGCAGCTGCAATCTATCCAGGTGTAACTATGAACTTGTTTTCTTCCTTTCAGGTGTCTATATCAATATATACTGTAACAACTCTTCTTCTTGTCCTTTCAGACAGTTCTTGGTGGCTACCTTTGCAATAGGTCCATCTTTGCTAGCTACGCCTATCCTGATTGGCTGTCCTCAACACGTGGTATGCTACTGGCCTTAGCAGGCGTCCATGGCACTTCAGCTACAGCCTACACTCTTCTTGAGCTAGCCTACTGTCATTTATTGATTGGCTGTATCTTACATGCCTATTATTGCGCTGGGAAACTACGCCGTATTTAGTTGATGCTTAGAAATTGTCCCTGTTCAGCCCTCCTACATTGGAAGGTAGAATTCTGGTATTACATTTGCAGGGTTTAATCAGTGATCCTTTTCTGGTTGGCAAACCTTCTGCTTATTAATGCAAAAAGTTGAATTAGGGATCATACACCGTATAATAGCAGACTCAATCCATTAGTGACTCAAAGGATTATCCGCCGTGTAATACTGACCTGAACTGATAAGGAACCCAATTATACGCTGTGTAATACAATCCAAACTCGGTATTTCTTAGCCATTTGTATATCACTTGTTTGATATGAAAATATAAGTCCATCAGGCTGTGTTGAGCTGAGTTGATAGAACATCCAGTAGGATAGAATGGGTGATATACAATTGATGATTTAGTGATTACACGCCGTGTAATCAGTGATATTCACTATATTGGCTAACATTTATATGGCGTATAATAGTTACATCAATGATAATAAAGCAAGCAATATACTGCGTATAATAACATCACATTGGGACAATCAGTGATAATATGGCGTATAATTGTTACATCTATTATAATAAACTAATAATTACATGGCGTATAATAACTACACTTGATTAAGGGAAGACCAAATAATAATACAGCATATAATTGTTACATCTATTATAATAAATTAGCAATTACATGGCGTATAACTGCCATATCTATTAATATAATGATGACCAGTGATAATACGGTATGTAACTGATTAAGATCTGTGTGCAATGATTAACCTGATCATTTGTGGTCAATCAGCCTAATCTCACAGGCCTTGTGAGGTTACCTTCAAAAAAGGGGTTGAATACACTGTGAAGCTACTATTGTCTGGCCGTCCCTTTGCCCGCGTCCACTCCAAGTTCCTTCACAAGTATCAACTCCCTCTGTCCAATCTTGAGGGGGGAGATGTTGTAAATTGCGCTATTAATGCTATTTTGATTTGTCCTTTGAGTATTGATAGTTGCAAATATTTGGCTGGTTTTGCCTTCAAATTCAGAAATTCCTTGCCTTCCGCAAATGGGTCTGGTTCAATATCCATCCATTCCGGATTATTGTACCTGTCTGTGGTTGATCCTGGTATGACCTCATCCCAGCGTGACTCCCTCAGCCACTCTGTCTTCCTATTGAGTGATCCCTGCTTCTTGTCAACTATTTAAAGTAGAATCATTACTCATAATAAAGACAAGTTTATCCACATTTGCGTTGGCTTTTATAATCTTTAAGCTTTTCCTGTCCTTTCTGCCAAAAGGACTTTTACATCTTGTTTTCCAGGAAATTAAGGTACATGCCCTTAATTTTGCCCTGAAGGCTAACCCAAGGCTAGCTTCAAACCTCAAATCTTTTGTAATAAAGATTTCCTGCCATGTCCTCCAGGATGTTGTCTCCTGGAGCCAAACACAACAAGGATTTTGGTCTTTTTTACGGCTGTTGCGTCTGCAACAGCCAATTTGCTCACTGCACGCCCAAAGTTCTCAAGCAGGTAAGACAGGGTGTGCTCCACTGGGAAGCAGAAGAAAGCAGCCACATGAGCCCGGCCCATCTCCGGTACATTCTTGAATGGGAGTGTCACCAGGACGTCCCAAACAAGCTCAATGGAGTTTACACAGTAAACTTCACTGAGTGATACCGGGTCCAGGCGAACCAGTTGGGCATCCTTGTAGGCAGTAACTGCCCACTTGGATGCCCCCTTGGCATGCGTAAGCCCAGCCAATGTCTCCTGCAACATCAGAAAAGACCCGTGGATACAGTCTTCAAGCTCCTGCAAGACAGGGGGGACAGAAAAAGCTGCTTGGCCACATGAGTGGCATAGTTGGTGTAGAATGTGTCAGGGAAAAAAGGGACCAGGACCCGGCAGAGTTCACCATCAACTTCTTCTAAAAAAGGTAAGTATTTGGAAATTTTTATTAATTATAATTTTAGGTTACCTTCTACAGTCTCCTCCTTTCCCGCAGCCTCGACAGGCTTTGCTATTCTTGGTGTAACCAGTTATGCTGGCTGCTCAGTGTCATCTGTTTGGGTACGTTTTGCAGGTCTTAGGTGGGCATACATTTCTGGGTCATCTGTCCAGACAGACGGCACAGAGAGGGCAAAGGACTTGAATTGAAGGCCTTCCACAACATGCTTCTGGACATTTAAAAGCTGTTCAATTGTTATTTTGGGGGTGTCTGGAATCTTGGCCATGAGTGCCTTGGCGGACACCTTTTCAATTTTGTCCCCTTCAAGGACAGCAGACTTAACTATTGCTTTGACCTTGTGGTCAATCTCATTAATTTTGGCAGTCACCAAGTTGAGGTCTTTTAGCAGCTTTTTGAGTTCTCTCATTTTATTTTTTTACTAACCTTTCCATATGTTTTTATAGCTTTTGCCCCAATAAATTCTGTATTATTTTGATACTGTTGCCTCTTTGTTTATTTCTTTTTTCCCATTTATTACATTATCCTATCTTTTTACCCATTGTGTATATGTTTTACGCTCATCTCAATATGCGTTGTTTGCTTTGTGTTGGCATTGTTTCCTTGATTACCATATTATTTTTGGCGCTTGACATAGCCTCTTGTGAAAATATTAACAACAATTTGGTGATCAGCTAAATTTGAATTAGAAAATTATAGTTAAAATTTTTTTAGATAAAGTTGTTACTGATCCAAATTCAAAACCTTAATGATAAACTTTAAGCCAATCAGGAGCCAAGTGATAAAGTGATTGTTGTGACATAAAGGGTCATTCAATAATTCTTTGATGTATGTGCGCTAATTAATATGATTGGCTGGATATTTTGCCATTGTACGCCATTGCCGCTATAGCAAGTTGTTGGTGGACTAGTGCTAACCCAGCAGCTGATCAGGCACTAGTCCATCAACAACTTGTCACAGCAGCAATGGCGTACAATAGAAAAATATCCAGCCAATCATATTAATTAGCGCACATACACCAAAGAATTATTGAATGACCCTTTATGTCACAACAATCACTTTATCACTTGGCTCCTGATTGGCTTAAAGTTTATCATTAAGGTTTTGAATTTGGATCAGTAACAACTTTATCTAAAAAAATTTTAACTATAATTTTATTAAAGTTCAAGTTTAGCTGATCACCAAATTGTTGTTAATGTTTTACAAGGGGCTATGTCAAGCACTAAAAATAACTGTGTTCAGGATCTAGATACACATATTAGTAAATATATGATTTTATAGAAATAAGCTGAACATAACAAATAAAACCAATTATAAACAAAGAGAACATGAACAATTGAAATTCAAAAAAAGATAATATAAATAGATAATGTTTGGTGACAGGGGTTTATTGGGGTGGGGAAGAGTGATGCCTAGTAGGCAGAATGGCGCAGGAAGGAGGACATAGAGGCGGTGCTGGCCTGGGGAGTCTGGGATTGGATGGGTTGGGTTTGCGGGCGGGGGTATTGGTGGCGGGGGTGGAGGCAGGAGGATTGTGTGTGATGGCTGCTATATACTGCTTGTTGTACTCCTCATTGGTCATTGGCTGGATGGACTGGTAAGTGGCAGTGGCACGGGGTGGGAGGCGCTTATCCTTGCGTGATTGGTTGCCCATGTTCACATGGAAAACCATTTGCGCAAACAAGTCAGCCACTATTTGGTGACCAAAGAGAAAATTGTGATCAAGGACCCCAAGATAGAGGTTGTTGAAAGCCTGAGGGCAGCGCTCCCGTAGTGTATCTCTAATGTTGAAGGAGACAACATCAGCCAGATGGACGTCTGCATGGCCAGCAGGGTAGACTGAGGCCTGGTGCCTGCGTCCCTAGATGGCCTCAAGGGCAGTGGAGCTTCCCTCCATCTGGTGGCTCAAGAAAACCCGGTATTTGGAATTTGAGCCATCCCAGGAGTCAAGCAATCCACCAAGGATGTGGCTGAAGTTTACCCATCAACAAAATCAGGGTTTGTCCAATAATAGACAAAACCCTTGGCCAACACAGCCAGAAATGCACCAATAAACTTCCCCTTCTTGACCTTCTTCCTTCCTTTTTGAGTGGTGGCTCTTCCTTGCTCACCAAAGTCATCAAAAGCTAACAATAGCTTGTAGTAAGAGATGAACATAACATCATCTGACAGACTAGTCAGGCATCAGACCAGGGTAGATTCAATGGTGGGATCATACAGGGAATCCTCAGCGCCATCCCATTGGTCACCGGCAAAATTGGTAAGAACCCATATGGAAGCCACCTTCCCATACATCCAGAGCTGCACCATGCGCTTGGAGACCCATATGTTATGGTGCGAAAGCTGCTTCCAGACCTGTGTCAAGGGAAGCTTGGGGTCCCGCTGGAGGAGGTCAAGCATTATTTGGTAGGCCTCGGTTATCTGGGACTCTGTGGCCTTCTTTGGCTTCTTGGCTGTCCCAATCAGATTCCCCTTATTCATTAGGTTGTTGAACTCCCACATTATGGTGGCTTGGGTAAATTGCAACTGGGCAGCAATCTGATCCCAGGACAGACCCTGCAGGTTGAGTGCCATAATTTCCTGAAGAATTTGGGCAGTGATGATTTGTTGCTTGGGGCTCTGGGCGGCGGGAGCTGAAGCCTGATTGGCTGAGGGGGGGCAGGTTGGGCGGTGGCAGGAAGCTGTTCCAAATCAAGGTTGCAATCCTGATTGATTGGTTGACGGGCAGCTTGTGCAGGGGTGGGTGTGGGAGCAGAGGCAGAGCTAGACGCTAAGTGACTCTCAATTAAGTCAAAGCCATAGGGGTCGGTGGTAAGGTACAGGTCAGCTTCCTTGTTACCCGCCTCAAAGGCTTGGGTGTAAATGTGTGCCTCTACATTCCAAGCCTTGCCTCCATTGAAGCTGGCTTGGCTGCTGGCGCCGTTGAAGATGTTGTTATTAAAAACCATTGTAAAAAACCTAGGATAAAATCACTAAAAGTAGAATTTTAAAATTTAATAATTTATTTTTATTGTAATCTCAAGCCCATATTTGGAAGGTTCTCAAAACCATTTCATACAAATTGGGAGCCATGAAAATGGATAAAATGCCTCTGGTCCTAAATTGAATAGCTGTTGATTGGCTGTTAAAATGTTATTTTTCTATTTTAGGCTGCTCATACTACACATCTTGTGTGAGTTCATTTTGTTTTGTGCTTGTGTAATCTTGCTTCTAGATTGCTCCAATTTTGTTTCATTTTGGTCCTTCTGTTTGTGCCTCATATGAATCCTGCTTGGATTATAATATACTCTGGAAAAGCATTCATCCATTTCAGTTGTTGTGTCAGTTCATTTTGTTTGTGGTTTGAACTACACCGCTTGATGTTTGATATAATTTTGTATGATGGGCTAGTGACATTTTGTTTTTGGTTTGACAGTTCATTTATTAACCAAAAATATTTAAATTAATTGAATCCTGAATCTTGTGCAACTTGGATTTTGTTTAAATCTGAGTTCATTTTGTTTAAATCTGAAGCATTTTTGCTTGTTGCCATAGCTTTTAAAACTACTGTATAGAGTTAAATTTATTACAAAAATATCACTGTTTTAAGATGTGTCAACTTTGGAGCTTTGCGCACTATAGTTAGTATTAGCTGACCCCACATTTCTATTGCAGATTTAGAATTTTGGATGATTTTGAGTCTAGCTGTATGCTTTGCTTAAAACTTTTAATATATATATATGCTAATTTAGTTTAAAAAGTAATACAAAAATATCATTGTTTTAGGATGTGTCAACTTTGGAGCTTTGCACACTATAGTTAGTATTAGCTGGACTCACATTTTTATTGCAGATTTGGAATCCTTGAATGGGTTTGAGTCTATTGTTATGTTTTTTTATAGTTTTCAAAATTATTTTGGGCTTTTATCAATATTTCAAGTTATCTGGCACAGTTTAGCCAGAAATCCGGGATAGGGTTTGAGATGGCATCTTTCTAGATGGCGTTTTTGAGATGGCGTTTTTGGACACATTTTTGTGATGTTGTCTTTCTAGATGGTGTATCCCACCAAATATACTGGGCATTTCCAGCTTTGGTCTCATGATGGCTTGAATAATATTGGGTTGCATGCAAGTACAACCTCAAAGGGGCTCTTCCCAGTGGATCTGTTCACACAAGTATGGCACACAAGAATTGTAGTTAATAGCTGCTTATGCCAGTCCTCAGGTCTCCCAGCAGTGAGTTTGGCATGGGCTTGTACTAGGCTGCCGTTCAACTGCTCAACTCTTCTATTGGCCTGAGGGTGGTAAGGCATTGTTCCTGTATGTTGGACCCCATTCTTTGCAAGGTATACATTGGTATTTTTGGAGGTTGATTATTTGCCCCCATTGGTGATAAGCAGTCCTGGCTTTCCTAATTTGCTAATAATTTATTTGCCTATGAAGTTCTGCACATTGTTACCCATGTGTGACCTTACTGCTTGCGCCACTGGCCAAAAAATGGCAAAATTGATGGCTGTAATGATGTATTTCTTGTTATTGTGCTTTCTGGGCATGGGGCCCACAATGTCTAGGGCCCATACCCTGAAGGGTAATTGGGAACAGATGGGTAACACATATTTAGGCAGGGTCTCACTTCTTTCAAACTTTTCATACACTTTGCACTGGTTGATGACTTCTTGAACGTCCTGGTAGAGAGTTGGCCACCAGGCCTTATGTTTAAGGAACTCATAACAGTTGCGGCTCTTTGTGTGGCCAAGGTCTCTGTGGCAATGTAGGATAGCATTGACTCTCTGGTGTGTGGGAATGTATGGGATAGTATTTTGATCTGACATTTTGCGGTGAAGTGTTTCATATATGTTGAAGGATTTTTGTTTATTTTTTATTACAGTCTCCTTGGTGATGTCTGTAGTGTCCAGGAGGGAAAACTTTATTTTTAGTGTGGAGAACTAGAAAGGGCCAATCTGGGTTGAGCCCATTTTCCCCTCCCATAGCTCTGACATATAGACAGGAGAGTGCATCTGCCATGAAGAGTCTGGGCCCAGGTTTGTACTGTATGAGCAGGCAACTGTGGTAAGTTTGACTCCCTGAAGATCAACTACCTTAAACTTGACTCTCTGGTAGTCAACACTATAGTAAAGTGAGAATTCAGCTTTTGCCCTGATTAACAACTGGAAATCAACACTTTTTTAATTAACATATCTTGATGTACTGAAAACTTTTAATATAAAGACTTAGACTATACAGCTATGGTATACTAAAGTGACCCCAGAAATTTCAGAAATGCAATAAAAACAGTTTTTAATTAATAGAAATAAGGAGAAATAAGCAATTAATTCTCATTTTACTATGTAATTTACACTCTTTATTATAAAAATATTTTTTATTACCATAAAAATTAAAATTCCAATGAATTAAAAATAAACAAAAACACAGCAAATAAAGTTATGCAAAATATAAAAAATATTAATGTTTATTTGATATATTCCATATAAGCACAACTGTGAATATCATATGTTTTATTAGGAAATTAACAAAAATTAAGATATTTCACTCACTTTCAAATATAAATATTCATCTCAAACTTATCATGCCTACATAAAACAATCACTGCTATTTAATTAAGTTAAAAAAATGTAAAATTAAAACTAAAAACTAAATGATTAAAGCTAATAAGTAAAAATTAAAGTTAAAAAGTTAAAAGTAAAAATCATATAACCAAGCAAGCAAGTTTATTCCTTGTCATTCTTTCCCCGTTTGATTTTGGCCCCTTCCAGGAGGGCAGTGGCAATAAGCTCAAGCTGCTGCTTGATCTCTGAGGCCTTGTATTTTTGGTTGGCTGCACCCTGGATGGCCTTGGTGAAGAGGGTACAGCAGGCTGTTGGCTTGGTGGGGGGACACAGTTGGAGAGATTACACAGCTTGGAGATTGTTTTCTCCTGCTTGTGCTGCAAGAGGGAAAAGAACTGATTGAATTTTGGGTGGAGCCCAAAGTTGGCCTTGAGGTGTTTGTGGTAAGCCTCTAGCGCTGAGGTGGTCTTGAGCTCACCATTCATTGCCGCCTGGTACACATTCCAGCTGGCTTTGGCACGGGCCTTGCCTTGCCTCTGTGTGACAATCTTCCCAATCCACTGGGGCTCAAAGTACTTGAGGAAAGGCTTGAACTCCAGGTGCTTCACTATGTAGGGATTTTTTGAGAGCATCTTGAACCCCTGCGCAGTGTGCTCTGGCTTTAAAAAAGCCAAGGCACTAAATTGTGCCAGCACAAATCTGCAGGTGCCCAAAGTATCCCTCCAGACCAACCTACTAAGCTTGGTGTCGGCCTGCACGTTACAAGCAACTGCTTGGCGGAAGTGGAAGTGGCACCCCTGCACCTCCTTGCTAAACAGCTGCTCAAATGCATTGAACTGAGCAGGCTCAAAGTCCATAATGCATACATAAGGCCCAAGAGCTCTTAGCCTTGCTTTTTCCTCCAAGTCCAGGGTGGCCTGGTCCTTGTCAGAGGCAGGTGGGTTGGCGCGGGTGTGGGAGGGAGTCTTCTTGGATTCATCATCATTGGCGGGAGGAAGGAGGGCAATTGCTTGGCGGAGGATGGAGAACACACGGGTATAGATGGCCTCAGTGGCCCCAGGAAGAAGAAAGAACACAAGTGGAATCACCCAGATGTCAATCTGGGCATGAACCATCCAGAGCTGCTTGAACATCTGGGGGCAAGTGGCAAAGGTACCATCAACTAGCCAGGTTGTCGCTCTTTTCAACTCCATCAGGTTCTGCTGAGTTGATTAGCAGATTATATAGTCCTTGGCTGCAGGCCCGTCATCATGAAGCAGGAAGCGCTCCCCAATTGGAAGCTGCTTAAGCTCATGAGTGAGAGTGAGCTCAGAGAGGACATCAGAAGCCTGGGGGGATTGGCAGCAATACGCTTATTGCTGATGAATTTGATCAACTGCTCCTGTGTTGGTATCAACTTGAGATTGTTGGGTTTGAGATGTTGGAGGGCCTTGATGGCCAGATCTGATGCGCAAAGATGAGAGGATGTGGGTATTACTTGCACAAGGTACCACTTTAACATCCAAGTGATTAGATGATTGGGGGGCTCACAAGTGTGCACCCCCTTCTCCAACGTTACTTGCTCCCAGCCCTTGGTGTTCAACCAGGCCCCGCAAGTCTTATCCTTGCAGACAAAGTGCTTGCTTTTGGTCTGCCACTTTTAGTTGTTGCAATTAAAGATATAATTGTTGGCAATATAACCAGGGCCGCCCTTTATGGACATGATTGGAAAGTACTGGGGGAAGCGCTTAGGAACTTTAAACTCTCCGTCCACATTGCAAATGTTGTGGATAGCCAGTGGATCCCAAGCCACATAACCAGAAGCTTTAAATTTCTTGGAGTAATCCTCCGGCTCATCTTGAGGGTCAGATGAAGAAGGAGGGGAAGAGCCAATGGGTGGGGAGGGGAAGGATTTTTTTAGGCCTGCTTGGATGCCTCCTTTTTCTTATCAGAAGAAAAGGTGGGATCCTTGGCAGCCTTTGCCTTCTTTGTCCGGCGCTCCTTGGTAGGCTCAGAGTTGGCCTCTGAGTGATAAAATGAGTGATTGGTAAGATCACCATCAGATTTATTGGGGGAGGATTTTTAGGGGGAAGGTGAAGGTGATGTAGAAGATGAGGGTGGAGGGGAAGAGGAGTAGGAGGAGATGGAGTGGGAGGAGATGGGGTGGGAGACTTTGCCTTTACAGGCTTCTTGGTACGCTTGGGAGTGAAGGCAGTTTCTTTGGAGCATTTGGAGGCTTGGCGCTTAGGCTGTTGGCTGTTCTTGTTTGATTTTGTCTAAAGAAAAGTTTAGCATTGTAAATAATAGAAGTATGAAAGATATGAAACACAGAGGTAAAACAAAGCAAAAGTTAAATAATAAGGATGCAAATAAGGTTTTATTTATAAAAAACATAAAAAAGTAAATAGAAGCAAAATAGAAACTCAAAGTATAGATATAAAGATTAAAACATAGAAAATAAGTGAATTAATGATGAAGCATCAAAGATGTTAGGTTCAGCATAACATCTTAGTGTTAAATAAATGTGAAAGTTTAATTGAAAATCAAAAAATATATGAAAATTATATGGAGAGCAGCAGAAAAAGTAGTAGATTATAATAGTAAAAAAATAAAAAAAATATTATGTGGAATTCTTTTTATTGAGAGTTGAAAATTCAAAACATAGTAAAGTGTCAAGTTTGGCACTGTTAATCAGCCAGAAAAAGCTGAATTCTCACTGTCAAGTATGCCAGAGTTGAGCAGAAACATCAAATTTACTATGTTTTTGACATATAAAACTTGCTTAAATTTAAACCGGGTTCAAAAGTTAACCCAACAGCAAGGCAGTTTTGTATGCTCAAAAATAAAAAATACAACATAAGTTAAAAAAGTAAATAAATTGGAATGTGTTTATTAGTGCTTAAGTTATGCTGGGAGGAACTGGGAGTAAATATTTTACCATAGTGTTGGTTAAAACGTTAAGAAGCTCTCTGTACTAATCCCCAAGTTAAAGTGTCAAGTGGGTGAGTGTTGAGTGGCGCTCATAATGCGTCACATATTAATTTAGCCTTAATTCCGAGCCTTTGATTAGTTAAATCCAAAACTGATCAGGTGTCAAGTGGATAGAGTCAAACAAAGAAAGTGTCAAGTTTCAGTTTTTTTATAAATTACATATGAAATCTCTTAATAAATTGGGCTTAATTTATGTGGCACCACTTAATCCAAAAACCCAGGAATGCCATAATGTAAAATAAGTGGGGTACTTGATTAATGTCTATGCCACCAAATTCAGTATAGTGGTGCTTAGGAGCCTAATTGACAACTATGGACACTAAGAATAAAAATATAACAGTAAATAATAAATTTTATATAAGCACATATGTATTTTATTAATAAAATTAAAATTTGGCTTAAAAAGTGTTGAACTGGTCACTTTTAGGTTTAGAGTGTCAAACACAGGTTTAATCATTTCTATTAGTAAATTTACTTATAAATTGCCCCTTAAATTGGTATTTTAGCTAACTGATTTATTCAACAGAGTTGATTTTGAGTAAATTTAACCTTGGTTTTTGGTTTGAACCCCTAAATTACTAGTAAAAATTAGCTTAAAATTGGTTAAGCCAAAAATACTAATAGATTCAAATATGCGGCACTCAACTCCCTGGTACTCGACAAAGTGTTGAGTACCAGGGAGTCAAGTTTAAGGGAGTTAACCTTACCACAGTTGCCTATGAGTATATTGAAACATTCAAGGATTTACATCCAACGTGCCTGACGTCTGGATAAATTAGCCTGTGTTTTGAAGTAGATGGGGGATTTGTGGTCAGTTAAGGCAGTGAACTCCTCCTGGCGTTCCAGGTAGCAGCGCCACTTAATGAGGCAGTGTACAATTGCCAACAGTTTCTTGCCATGTATTGAATAGCAGCACTTGCTGTCTGTCAACTTGCGTGACTCATAGGCCATGGGCAGGAAGTCACCATTGCTGTTTTTGATACGTAGAATGCCTTCAATGGAGGCATCAGAGGCATATGTCTCCATTTGGTACTCTCCATCCTGTTTGGGGTACTGGAGGATGGATGAAGTTGTTAGCTTCTCCTTCAGGCGCTGAAAACAAAGGTCTCTTTGGGGGCCCATAAAAATTTGGATTTGGCGCCAGTTATAGCTGATAAGGAGGCAGTGAGGATGCCACAGTCAAAGATAAAGCAGCAGATGTAGGTAACCATTCCAAGGAATCTACAAAGTTCAGACTTGTCCTTTGGTGGCGGCATCTTACATATGGCCTGGATTTTCCATTCATCAGGTTAGATGCCATCTTTTGAGACTATGTGCCCCAGGAAGGGCAACTTTTCACAAAAGAATTGGCACTTTGAGGGCTTGGTCAACAGCTTGTGTTGAGCTAGGGTGGCAAAGACCGCCTCCAAATCCTTATGGTGTTGCACCACTGAGGGTCTGTTTACAATTGTGTTGTCTAGGTACACTAGAGTTTGTTTGCCAATGTGAGGGGCAAAACCCCCATTCATGAAGGTGAGAAAGGTTGATGGTGCGTTTGTCATTCCAAAATTGAGCACAACACACTCATATGACCTGTATTTGGTGTGAAAGGCTGTTTTAGGTATGTCTTCCTCCTTGATACAGATTTGATTTTACCCTGCTGTTAGGTCAATCTTGGAAAAGATAGTTGCTCTGCCCAGGGCATCAAAGAGGTTGTCAATATGGGAAAGTGGGCAACAATTTTTGATGGTGACTTTGTTTAGGGCGCAATAATCAGTTACAAGGCAGAGGGAACCATCCTTCTTTGCCACAAAAACACATCTGCCCCTCACAGTCTCCCTTTGGTGCTGCTAAGTCCTTTTGCTAGTGCCTCTTTGAGTTAAGTGCGGAGGGTTTCATCCTCATTTGATGTGAGGCAGTAGATAGAGCGCGCCTTGGGTACTGCTCCTTTGAGTTGGATAGAGTGTTGCATGTGTTTTTCTGATGGTAAGCCTGGTAGAGCCTCATTGAAGATTTCTGGATGGCAGGCTACAACATCTTTGTCTTGAGGTGTAGTGGTATCCTGATGATCTTTGAAATGTATGATCTCATACTGGCAGGAGTCCCAGTCAATTGCCTTGAGATTCTCCTTTTTTTCTAGAGTCTCTGTGATACATACAAAGACGTGGTCTTGCAAGAGCTGGTCTACAGAGTCAGGATAGATTTGATGGTTAAACCCTTCACTTTTGATGGTTAATTTGGAGGTGACCCAGTTGAAATGGGGATTGTTTTTTGCAACCAGTCCAGGTCCATTACAATGTCAAACTTGAGAAAGTCAATGACAGATAACTGGATAATGGAGTGCAGGTTCTCTAGCATGACAGAGAAAGGGGCAGTATCCTGTGACACAGCAATGTGATTTTTGTCAGCTAAAACCATGTTCTTAATCCGCAAATGATTAGTGGTTAGCTTGAACTTTTCCACAAAGCTGCTGCTCATAAGTGCTGAGCCTGTGCAGCTGCAAAAACAGAAAGGATATGACATCAGTTTATTGGGGTGTCTGACAACAGTGTAGAGGACCAGGCCTCCTGAGGGTATCTGGATCATTGGGCATTGGTCCATGTCCTCAGGTCAATATTTGGTACTGGGCAAGTTGGGGGAAGTCTGGGGAGAGCTTGGCTTGCTTAATGCTCTCCCCGGGGGTTTCCCTCATCCTGATTATCTTGGGTAATGGTGACTCTGAAGTGTGTACAGTTTGACTGACCATTCTTCCCATTACTGTGGTCATTTGAGCTTGTAGTTTTGTGGTTTGAATTTTTATTATTGTTGTTATGACTGCAAGGCAAGGGGCAGTTGGTGCATCCAGCTGAGTGATGGTCCTTGGGTCTTTCTTTCTATCCAGTATGTGCCTTGTGGAGGGTGTTGAAACTTGTTCTGCTTTTTCTGCCTCACAGTACAGGCTCTGTAAGTTGGTTACTTGGTCCAGGTTGATGTGTCTCATCATGTGTGACTTGAGGGCGTTGTAGTACATAAGGTGTGTAGCTGGAGTGTCAAATTCCATATCTGCAGGGGCACGTAGGCGGAGTTCCTCATAAGCGTAGGTGAGCTCCTTCACAGTGTGAGTCTGGTTCAAGTTCTTCACTTGTCAGATAATCATAAGTGTGGTGTTCTTTTGCACAAATATTGGCAAAAAGTCTTGTTTGAAAGTGTCCCAGTCTTTTTTGGTATGGTCTTTGTGCCACTTATCACACCAGGTGACAGTGTCATGCATGAGTCAAATGGATATTTCTGCAATCCAGAAGTGTTGTGGACATTCCATCTGCGCCAGTTTGCTTTGGGAAGATTGTATCCAAGATTCAGCATTATTGTTGTTGGCTCCAGCAAATGGCTCTAGGATGGCACTCTGAAGTCATTGAGACACATATGTGGGCTTTATTCCTTCTTCTGCTGTGGTGCAGGTCAGGATGATAAGTGCTTGGAAGAATCCTTGCACCAATAGAGTGTTGAAGGCGGGGACCATTACAAGCATGTTCTGGTATAGGACAAACCTGTGACAGAAATTGCGGGATAATAAGAAGCTTTCTCCATGTGGTGGGGAATCACCCACCAAATCCACATAGAGTTAATGATTAACCACCAACGCAGCTTCAGATACTTTTTTGTGAAATTTCCAAATGAGATACTAGGGTTAAGTAAAATAATTAACCCCAACCAAAAAAGCCCTAGATAAATGGCCTGCAAGAGAATCAGAGTGTCTTCAGCATAAAATTCAGGGCATTGAGATAGCACAAGAGTTTCAGCTTTGACAGTAGGAGGAACGGCTCTGAGATTGGCAGGTATCAAATTAACATTTGGTAGAGGCAACAACAAATTACTGATGGCAGGCCCCCATCTTCCTGTAATAATCCAGCTAAGGATTAAATTGCAGGGGATGTAGCAAAGCAGTCTGACTACAGGATGCATTATAAAATAGAGTTAGACCAGGAGAATATTTGGTTTATTTAAGTAAATTTTGGGAAGGAATCAACTCTTAAGAGGTAAAAAGTGAAAAATTTCCAATATGTACCAAATTTTGACTAAGAAATACCACCTAAATCCATGACTCCTATACCATCTGCATCATCTAAATAGTACCTGGTCCAGTACACAAAAAACTCTTGAGTGACCAATTTCTGGTGTCTGTTATTATAAAGGAGACTGTATCAAGTGACTCTAAGATTATGTCTATTTATCAGGGTTAACTTGTAAAGGGAAATTAAATTCAAATGTCAAACTGGAGCGCTAGTAACCCATTTCTGATTGACAGTTTGATTTAAATCCATTAAATTGGTTAACCTGGTTAACAGTTTTCCCAATTTCAAAGCCTTGCAGCTAGGCCAGGCAATTCCAGGAATTATGGAATCTACTGTGGCAGGGTTTGCCTACCTGACCATACTGGGGCTCACTGAGCAAGTGATTCCCCACATAGGAGTGTGGCGTCCTTGGGCCATGACTGACAATTATGTGATGCAGATGGCCCCTGTCATTTACTGATCCTTCCAAGCTTGTCCCTTTCCCTCAACCAAAGGTTCTCCTGGGAGCAACCCAAACCACGACTGTATGTCAATCTTATCTAAACTTGTAAGCCTGAGACCTTATATTCAATTTATAATAGGGGCTTTTTGTATATTTGTTTTTATGACACAGCTTATTACACCTACCAGCTTTTCACCCAATGACCAATTGCTAACAATAAACCTAAACCCAAACCACACCCAAGTACTGCACAAGCACAGAATGGGACAAATGGGGTCTGGGCTCCACTTTGCCACAAAGGCATTGGGCAAGGTGGACAAGGACAGGCCCCAAACCACAGGGACCATTATTGACGGCAACTGCCATAATTAACTCATTCCGCAAGTCAACTTACTGAATGTCAACAATTTGTCAACATTCAGTAAGTCAACATTATTTTAGTATTTATCTGCCAGAATTGGACTTTTCTAAAACTAAGCTAATTTTTCATAGTGAATTATTAAGTCAGAATTGCAAAATTAAAAAGGAACAGTCATAATGTCAACACCATTTAAACAAAGGCTTAATTTTAAGCCAAAAGACTAATATAATTTACTATGAAAATGTAAGTTTCTTTGTACTTTTTATTAAAGTCAACTCCAGTAGGTACAACATGTCATTTCAAAAACGGCATCTCAAAAAACGCTATTTCAAAATATGCCAACTCAATTTTTTGCTATCTCAAATTCATAGTAAAAACACCATTTTGATTTACAGCATTTTGACTAAGAAAAAAACTGTTTTTAAAATTTTAGATTTTTATCTCCAAAAATTACCCAAAAATAAAAATTTAAAAAACATTTCTAGGTTTAAAAAAGCCTTGGAATTTCATATCTGCAATAAAAAATGGGATCTATTTGTAGCAACAAGGTTGCGTAAAGTCCAAAAGTTAAAGTATACCCAAAAACAACTAATTTTAATATATTATAACTATAAACTATACTTTTTTAGTATTTTGTACAATTCTATGCTTCTTTAAAAGTCAAAAAATAAGACTGAAGGATAATAAGAGAGAAAATTGGGAGGTGTTTATTGGAAAAGGGCTCAAACATTGGTAGAAAGAGCAACTGAGATAGCTTGGAGATGCTCAAGCTTTCTATCCTTATGATAGTATGCAAGGAGCACCTTGCTGATTTCAGTATATTTCTTTACAACTTTAGTCTGCTTGGGGGGTCACCCTTGGACTTCCTGTCAGTCTTAAAGAGCCAGGCAGAGATGGCTTTCTGGGCTTTTAGATGCACCATTATCTTGTTGAATTTGGGCTTATGAACCCTGAACCTTGTAGCAAACTGGCTATGCCACCCTTCAAGGGAAGAGGTGGTCTTGATGAGGCCGTCTTATACCTTCTTATAGCATTTCCCTGAATTGAGTCATCACCTTTTCTGATATGGCGTGCTCCCTGAAAGATGCCAACCCATTGAGTTTCAAAATACTCAATAAAAGGCGCAAAGGCTGCCTGGTTGGCAAGGATATAAGGATGGCGGAGGAGGGTGTTGTAAAATGCATTTGCCTCCTCCTTTCTCACAAGGGCAAGGGCAGCAAAGCAATTGAAAACTTCCTTGGTTTCTTTAGTGCCTTCAGAGTTGACCAGCTCATGAAGATCAGAGCACTTTTGGCAGCGGTAGCAGAGTGCCTGCCAGAAGTGGAAGTAGCATCCCTGCAGGGAGCTCTTGAAGACTCTTATGAAGGCATTTTCCTGAGCCTGTTTGAAAACTACTACCAGATATTATTGGCAGGGAAGGATTTCTGGCTGCTTCCTGGTTGGGGTGACTTCTCTCTCCCTGGGACTGGGCCTTCTTCTTGCACCCTCTGGTTTCCTTTGGCTCCTCTTTAATAGTTGGGAGGATCTCATCCAACTTGGCCTTTAAAATTGTAAGAGCACAGACATAAGTTTCCTGCTACTTTTTGGGAAGGAAGTAGAAGACCAGAGGAATAAACAGATTTCTAACCTGCCCATGGATGTTCCAAAGCTGGTTAAATAGATTTGGGAAGGTGAAGAAAGTTCTATCTGCAAGCCAGGTCTTGCATTTTAACAGGTTACACAGATCCTGTGTGGTGACAAAGCAAATTATGTGCTCAGGCACATGTTGGCTGTTGTTGTGGGGAAGAAATCTCTCCTCATGAAAAGATAGTTTTTGCTCCTTGGTAATGATCAATTGGTCAATGGAGCTTGTACTGATGCCTTCAGTGCTCAGAGCGTATCTCTGATCAGTTAGATATCTATGTAATTTTGAGGCACCACCAACAGTTGAAAGTTGGTTACCATTTAAATTAAGGAGCACATTGTTGACAACCTCAGTTGCAGTTTGATCCTTTGTGGTTGGGATCACCTGGTAAAGAAACCAGCAGATAAGTTGATAGAGAGGGTCAAAAAGCTTGGCGCAGTCATGGTTGACAGTTAGGGCTTTAAATCAAGTGAACCCATAAGTGGTGAGTCTAGCCAGGCAGCCAACATTATCACATTTGAAGTGATGTTGATGGATGGGTTTCTTATTGTTGCTATAGCTCAATCTGTATCCCTTGTATACAAAGCCAGCACCCCCCTTCTTGGTCATTATTGGGTAGCTGATAGGGTATGTTGTGGGAATAGCAAAGGTGCCATTTTGATTGCATACATTGTGGGTGGAGTTAAGATCCCAGAGCTCAATTAGCTCATCTGCAGGAGCAACAGGCTATGGCTCCTTCTCTTCTTCATCCTCAGGCTCTGAAGTGGGGTCAAAATGCCAATTTAAGTTGAATAACTTCTCTTGAGGATCAGTAGGAGTAAACAAATGGAGAGTGAGGAGGGGTAGGACTGTTTCACTCTGGTTCAGGTGATGGAGTTGGGGTCTTGGGGGGAGTTTTGCCCTTAGAAGGCTGCTTCTTTGAGGTTGCCTTGGCCTTTTTGGCCTTGGGCAGAGTGATTTTGGACTTTGAGGCCTTGGGAGCAGCTTTGGCAGTTGACTTGAGAGGCATCTAAAAGTGAATTGGTATCAAAATATGAGCAATTTGGGAGTTGTTTTCAAAGAGAGAATGAGAATGTTTTTAATATAAAAGTATTAATTTTTTTACATAGAATTTTTAGAAGAGATCTAAAAATATATACTATTGAAATTTCAATGATTTTTATTTTTGTCAAAACAGCAGGCTCAACCCACCAGCAAGGTTCCAAGTAAACAGGATTGTGACCTGTAATCTGATTAACCATTCACTTGCAGCCAATTTAGGAAGAAAACTTGAATTACCAAATACAATAACATGAACAAAAGCTAATTACTTTTGGTGAGTGACTTGTTTTGGCGCTTGACTCATTATAAGGATCAAGCCACCCCCCTTCACCATCCAACTGTGTGATCAACACAATCATGTTCCTGTTATCCTTGATTCACAATAGCTATATAATCCCTATCTTTCAATAGAGATTATTATCTAGTTTACAAATATTTTCTCCTTGTAACTCTGCTAAAACAGCACTGTTACAAAATTGGTAGCAGAAGTAGGGTTTGCATCATACTTTATTCCCCAAAATTCTGCCTGTTGCCTGTACCCGCTGCAGTCAAAAAATCCTTGATAGAATCATTTCTGGCCTCCTGATAGACTGGACTCCATACACACCTGGTATGGAAATACCCGATGGCTTTGTTATGTACCAAAACACAGTGATTCTGCTCTCTGCCTTCAACGCCATGTCTGCACAAGGGTTCTTCCAGGCTACCCCCACTATGCCTTGTCCAACTGATGAAGTACCATATCAGCCTATGTAGCCCAAAGACTTCAAAGCACTGCCTTGGAACCTTTTGCAGGAGCCAACAATAATAAAACCTTGGCATGGATTCAATCTGCTTAAAGCAAGCTAGCTCAGATGGAATGCCTACAGAGATTCTGGATTGCAGAAATCTCTATTTGATTGACTCACAACGCTGGCACCTGGTGTAACAAATGACATGAGGAACATACCAAGAAGAATTGGGACACCTTCACGCAGGACTTCTTGGAAAGATTTGTGCTGA